>VDFB02373365.1:163581212-163611631 GCA_007258455.2 Sequoia sempervirens
TTGCACAATAGCTTTCAAGAGGTTGGTTATAAGGAAATCCATTTGCAAAATACTGACTCAATATAAAAGGAAATAATGAGTACCTACCTAATCTCGATCAACATCAAAATAGTGACCCCACAAAAGCACTCACATTGTTTTATAAGCGTTCTTGGAGGATCTCTTTCTTTTTATATTGCTCAAGGTTTCTTGAGCAGATAGATTATACCCAAGCATGACGTGTTGTGCTGATATAAAAAAATAAGTTCCAAACCTTTCTTCCTTTAACATTATTTCCACAAACGCCAGACATTCTCCTCTTTCTGCCTCTGTGGCATCTATACTATGTACCATTTCCCATTTTGTCATAAAATTCTATGCTGGGTGCCAACAGAGATCCAAATTTTGTTTCAAACAATTTCTCTTTTCTAGAATGCGCAGAGAGATAATCTAAGCAAGTTCCACTAGTTGGGCCCATAGAAACATGTTCCATTTTATGCCACTAAGATTTCTTCGAAGCTAGTTGGCATCATGAAAGGTAATATGTTTAGGTCAGTATGTTATTACTCACTTTCCGCTTTGGCGAGCAATATCTCTAATTGTTGTAGCTGCATGGGTTCGACCTGCGCCGAGAGGTACAGAGGGAAAGTTATTCCTTATGTTTTACTTAAAATATTATATTTCTTAATGGTTAAATAATTAGGAGTAATTTAATATCTTATTTACAATAAAAAAATGAATAATTGTTCTATTTTTATTTCTTAACTTCTTTTTTTGATTATTAAATTAGATGGTGTTTACGAATGACCATCTAAAAATTCTTAATGTTTGTAATATGATAATAACATTTAAACATAGAGTAATATTTAATTGTATTTACTGTTAGGATTAGGTGTGTCATACACCTTGCAAGTTCTAATATTTGAAATACTTATTTATTTGTATTTTGGCAATTTGTTTTTTATCACTTAGTGTCATGGAAGTTACTAAATGCAACAATGACAACTTGTAAGATGTGTAAGAGTTGTTAAACTGGAAAGAGCTTGAAAAAGGAAATTACAATTGGAAACTTGAAAAGAAATATTTTAGGAGATTGTGAAAGCATGATTTTAGGAGCCAAAAAAAATAGAGTGCCATATTTGGATCTAGTTAGTTACGATTTGAGTATCTTTCTATATTACGATGGATTTGATTCTACAAGACTAGGTGTTGTACCTCATGGTTTTTAGTTTCCATTTTGGTGGTTTCTTGTATTGAAAATCCTATAAATTGAAGGCTTAAGGAGAAGTTTGTGAGGAGAGTTTTATGCAGGGTTATGTTGTTAGTTTTTTCCAGAGGAGTAAGATGTAAATCTCCATGTTAAGGATTTGAGCCTGCAAGTGTATTGTAACATGTTTGTTGTTGTAGATTAATACATTGGTTTGATGCTTTGGAGTGTGGGGTTTTTTACCTAAAAGGGCTTTCCCCACGTATATTGGTGTCTCTTCTCTTATGTCTATCTTTCTTCTATTCTTCTTCTTTTCGTGTTCTTAAAATGTTAATTTAATATGTTGTTATGCTGCTGAAATTTATTTAGATCTATAAACTACATTACGTTTCCTCTAAGGGTTAATTAGATTGGAAATCAACTATGTTTGTTTCCACTTTAAGGGCATTGTAGTATGTGCTTGCATCAAGTTATTGAATATCTTTTTAAACAAAATATAGGATGTTGTAAGGTGGATGATGGGTTATCCTTTCCCTTTCAATTGGTATTAGAGCTCAGTTCTAGACATGCATGTGCTTGCATGTGTATGTTTGTAAGTTGCATGTACTTGCATGTGTGTTGTATGTACTTTCATGGACTTGCATGTCACTTACATGTGCTTGCATGTGTATGTTAGTAAGTTGCATGTACTTTCATGGACTTGCATGTCACTTGAATGTGCTTGCATGGTGTTACATGTGGTGTTTGGGGTTCTAGGTATTTCTTCTATTGTGATTTCTTAGCTTTGCAAGCTTGAGGGAATCTTTTTTGAAGGAATTGGTTGATTATTAATCCTTGGCTAATTGGAAGTTTTGTTGTTGATCTTGTTTTCTGGAAACAATAGGCATTGTCAAGAATGGAGAAGATAGAGTTTTATGGAGTTTATCATGTGGTTAGATTTAATATGATATTGATATGGAGCTCCTATTTCATAGTATGTAATAACCCTCATGCATGGTGGTTATGTTCTCTCATTATGCGGTCGTCTGCAACAAAGTATTCATGTTGGATGTCTGTCCTTGGCTCCCTGATCACATGGAGAAAATTGGGTTGTCATGACTATGGTTTAATGTGCTTATGTTGGGTGCTTGCTTTTATAGTCCTTGGCATTGGATGGCATTGTTTTGTTAACCTCAAATGCATGTAGGTTGTGGAGTTTATCATTTGATGATCTGAAAGCTTCTGGAACAACCTAGCTCCTTCATATGTGTGTATGTGGTGGTGGTTGTGGAGTTGGCCTACAAGTGGGTCTGGAGTTCTTGGACCTTTTCTTCCTTTGGTTGGTTGTACTTTCATGTTGGTAGGATCTAAGGGTTTTATGGATTTCCCGTTAAAAATCTATGGTTATGCATATTCATGATGCTCCATTGTTCTGGTTTAACTATTATGGTAGTTTGCAGACTTGTGGGTCTTCCAGATGATAAGTGGATATGGATTTGCATGAGTGTTATAAAACACAATGGTTTTGTAGGTTTTACATGGTTAATCAAAACTTGTGGTTTTGTAGATTTGTGAATAAACTATTTTTTAGATTATGATTCCTTGGGGGTGTTTCCGAATGTAAGATAGTTGCAGGTTTGCATGTATGCTTTGTGAATGGTGTGAGGAGGTTTGTAGCTTTCTTAGTGTGGAGATGTTAGTATGTGATTAGTCACTCATCATTTCTATAGTATTTGCTTGATGGGTTCCTTGACTATGGCTACTCATATGTGGACTTGTTTGGTAAATCAAATATGTGGTTGATTTGGTGTTTGAGTCTTGTGGTCTACATATTAGTTTCTTGTTATCTCATTTTTTAGGTTACTAATGTGATGATGAGTTTGCATGTTTCATGTTTTAGATCTATGAGTTATGCAGTTTTGTGGCTGATCACCTATTTGGTTGCAGTGAGATGACTCATATGTGAACTATCTATATCCACAAGATTGATTCAATATTTATGTAGACCCTTTCAGTTGGCCTTGTTTGTGGTCATTTGTGCATTAGTATGTTGCATTGAGATGAGAGAATGGATGATTAGAGTGCATGGATAGTTGGTTATTGGGACTTGTAGCATGTTTATCATGATTTGTTGGATAAGTTCGTTATTACAGTTTTAGTGGGAGCTTTGGTAGTGATGTGGTTCTATCACTTGGTGACAGATGATCTTGTATAGTGGTTGTAGGTGTCATGGTAATACTTTTGGATTATGAATTTTATATGTTGTGAAATTATTGACATCTTGAGTTCCATTGTTAGAGGATAGTTATCTTCATGTGATTGGAGATGGTATTATGCCATGCTAGATTCTTATTTCTAAGATTGGAGTTTTGGCATGATAGTGCCCCTTTGGCAAGATATGTTCATTGGAGCAGGTAGTGATCTCCTAGGAGGAGATGTTAGATCATGATGTCATGTGTACCTAAATTTTTGCAGACATCCAGTGGGAGCTTTGATAGTGGTTTGGTGAAGTTCTCTTTGGTTTTGAGTATTAATTATTTGCTTGAAGATTCATGATTTTGTAGGATGCATTTGAATTTCGCATATACTAGTTGAGCGATGCTCATGGATACCAGAGAGAGTTGAGGTAAGGCTATAGATCTCTTGTTGTGGGGATCATGTGTTGGAATGGTAAAATTTCAGTAGAAAGACTGAGGAGCCTTCACTTGTTATGGAAATGAGTTCATGTTTGAACTTGAGGAGATTGTTCTCGGAGAGAGTCTATGTTACTCGGTGTATCTCAATGGATGATTCTCATTCCCCACTCTTAGTTCACTTGGTAGAAAATGATCTGATAGGTATTTCCCATGTTACTTCAAATTACTTTTTTTTTATGCTTTGATTTCTCATGGATATGGATCTTGAGCTATAGTTTCTAGTTCTAGAGGGTTCATTTGAGCATTGCTTGGCAAGGTTATCTCCTTAGGTATATGATTTGATTTATGAGAATTTTTGGAGATGTTATTGGGATGATTTCCTATTTTTGGAATGAATCTTTTAAGTTTGATCTTCCTTGGTTAGACAAGCTTACATCATTTTTGGTTATTTGAGATATATATCTTTTGTTGGATCTTTTGAGATTGAATAGTTGGGTGTTTTTAAGGATTTTTAGTTGGGGTTTTGTGAAGGAGATCTTACTTGGCACAACTTAGCACTTGGTGGTGTTGGTAGAAGGACTTGATATGGTTTATAGTTTCTCTTTATGGTCTCATGTTTCTTCCTAGAGGTTCTTATTCATCTAGTATGATCACTAGGTTTGTGGTCATCTATTGTTGTTGTACATTATTGTTTTTTAGAAATAGTATGTGTTCTTTTAATGTATATGATTTGAGATGTGGAGGAATTGGGAGAAGTGGAGGAGATCAAAGGTGAGAGAGTGAGAAGAAAGTTGTTTGTGGAAGTATGTTATATTTTGTAGTAAGTTGGTTGCAGTTTGTAGATCATTGTGATTGTTCTTTGTATTGCATGATTTGATTATAAGGCACACTTTGATGTAAGTGTTGATTGGTAGATTTTTTTTTGATTTGGTTGGCATTGTTCATGTAGTATGATTCCTAGGATGTATGCATGTCTTTGGTAGATTGTTTTTCATTGGATTGCAGTATCAAGGGTCTTCAGATTTTTTGCACATCATTGGCTTTGGTGTGTTTTTTATCACGGAAGATGGTAACTTTTAGTAGGATGGTGGATTATACAGGGATGAGAGCTATAGTATGGGTTGGATATGTCATGTGCAAAAGTTATATCAATGGTGGGATTTTTAGTTTGATGTAAACAACTAGTTGTGGTTGTTGTTCTAATTGATTTTGGAGCATTCATGATTGATCTTGTTTTGAAGGAAGTCTAGACTTCAGAGTTGTGTTCTGGTAATGGGTTTGAAGTTAGATACATTGGTGTATCTAGTGTTTCATCATGTTTTTTGAATTCTAAGCTTTCATCATGTTGGTGATCACTTGGAAGATGTTGCAAGTGCTTCTATAAATCTCATGAGTATAGTGGAGTTCAGTTGAGATAGTATGGTAACCTTGGTGTTTGATAGATTGGTTGTGTTTCCCTTTGGCTCTTGCAAGGTATACGACAAGTGGGAGAATGTTAGGATTAGGTGTTTCATACACCTTGTGAGTTCTAATATTTTAAATATTTATTTATTTGTATTTTGGTGTGATTTGTTTTTTATCACTTAGTGTCATGGAAGTTGCTAAATGCAACAATGACAACTTGTAAGGTGTGTAAGAGTTGCTAAAATGGAAAGATCTTGAAAACGGAAATCACAATTGGAAACTTGAAATGCAAGATTTTAGGAGATTATAAAAGCATTATTTTAAGAGCCAAAAAAAAATGGAGTGTCATATTTGGATCTAGTCAGTTATGATTTTAGTATCTTTCTATATTATGATGGTTTGATTCTCCATGACTAGGTGTTGTAACTCATGGTTTTCAGCTTCCTTTTTGGTGGTTTCTTGTATTGAAACTCCTATAAATTGAAGGCTTGAGGAGAAGTTTGCGAGGAGAGTTTTATGTAGGGTTATGCTGTCAATTTTTTCCAAAGGAGCACAATATAAATCTCCATGTTAAGGCTTTGATCCTGTAAGTGTATTGTAACATGTTTGTTGTTGAAGATTAATAGGGGTTTTTTACCCGAAAGGGTTTTCCCAATGTATATTGGTGTCTCTTCTCTTATGTCCATATTTCTTCTATTATTCTTATTTTCATGTTCTTAAAATGTTAATTTATATGTCGTTATGCTACTGAAATTTATTTAGATATGTAAACTGCATTACCTTTCCTCTAAGGTTTAATGTGATGGGAAATCAACTATGTTTGTTTCTACTTTAAGGGCATAGTAGTATGTGCTTGCATCAAGTTATTGAATATCTGTTTAAGAAAAACATAGGATGTTGTAAGGTGCATGATGGGTTCTCCTTTCCCTTTCATTTATTAGTTCTAATTGTGTAATTGTAGTTTTAGATGTTTAGTTTTATATCCAATTGTTCCATGTTAGTTTTGGAAGTGTTATGGTTATTTTTCCTTAGTATATATGAAAGTTTTATCCATATTTAAGAAGGGAAAAAATAAATAAGTAATTGTTCATATTTTAAATCAATAGTGAGATTCATTCTTGATGAGCTAGTTTATATATATATATAATGGAATCACAATAATTATTTCTTTATTGAGTAATTCATGGTTAAGTACTCTAAGGAGTTGTATATATGGATATAGTAAGAAAGTGTATGTTTAAAAATAAATTGTATAGTAATTATGAGTGTTAGGGTGCTATTTATATGACCTCAAGAAGATAGTAAAATTATAATAGCAAAACAAGAAGAAGATAGTGGCAACTATAGGAAATATCTTTCAATTTGAAATATTTTATATATTAAATTTCTTTAATGTTAAACTCCCATATATTGAGATTTGACTTTTTATATGTGTTATCTTTATTTCTCTTTTGTGCATGCAATGCTATTCATTATTTGTGAGACAAATAAAGTTATTTCTAAGTGTGAAAATATAATATTCAATAACAAACTAAATTTTTTATATTTATTAAAAAATACATGTTTGTGAATTAATGATGGAATATATGTATAATAATTAAAAATCGCATTAATATTCAAATATGTTATATATATATATATTACTTTCTTATGTAATTTTCTTATTATATTAAAAAATACATATTAATTCTAGCTAATAAAATATTATTACAAGAAGAGAAGATGGGTTAGGTATCTTAGATTTATGCATATATCCACAAATATAATATATAAGTGAGAAAGATCATTGATGATGAAGAAATGAAATTCTAAAAAAGGATTTACTGTTGCCTCTAAATGGGTGGTAAAATCTTTGGAGGGTGATGAACCTTGGAGGGTTCTAGTCAAAAACAACATCCAAAATGTGGTTCCCAAACAAGCCAAAGCATAGAAGGGCCTACCACTATGTGATAGTCTCATCAACAATTACCCTATGACACTGTTTGGTTCCTTGGTTTTTAGGAGCCTTTGGAAGGCTTGGGAGCTCACCAAACATAATGCCCAACTAAAAAATTACAACATAACCCTCAGTAACTCCAAGTTCCAAACCTTTTGTGCCATTTGGTAGAATCTCTACCAAAATGGTAAGCCTCTGGCTATCCTTCAACATTGTTTTGCAAAGAAATGGTATAAAGTAGGCATCCAAACTTTTAGTGATGTGCTTAGAAATGGGGAAATCAAAAGTTTGGAAGCCTTGAGGGCTAAATTTTCTCTCCCCCCCTCGGCTGCAAGAACATACTCCATCTTGATTGCGGCTTGCACAAGGGAAATATTCCCCTCAGGTGCAACACCTTCTTTCAATCCGGCTCAAGACCTTGTGTGTAGGGATGGGCCTGAGTTGGTCAGCATCAAATCCAAAACCATTTATAAAGTTCTAAGTTCAAATGATGTTGTTTTCAAACATCTCAACCATTGTTGGGGAGTTTCTTTCTCGAACACCAGCTGTTAAAAAGTCCTTGCAAAGTCCTGGCATAGCTATGTTGATCCAAAGAAAGCCTCTTTCAGGTGGCTTATCCTTTTCCAAAGCCTTTCCTCTAAGTCCAATACTAATGATATTGATATCTGCTCTGTTTACCGCACCCTTGAATCTGTGGTGCATATTTTGTTTGATTTTTTTTATGCTAAAGAAATTTGGAACATGTTTTGTCATGATTTGAATATATGGTTGGATGGTAAAAACATAGATTGGATTCTAATTCTTCTTTGTGACTTAAATATGAGTAAAGGTTGTAAGTTATTTTGGAATTTCTTGACTAGTGAAATCCTTTCGCACATATGGAAAGCAAGGAATGATGACAAGTTTAAGGGAAACAGGAGGGTTCTTACTAAGTCTATCAAAAGACTCACATATATCTCTATTGTCTTGCAAGTATCGCTCCATATTGAAGTCTCTCTTGAAAAATTTGTAGATCTATGAAAAAATGGAACAACAAGCATAGTCCATGATGAAATCATATGCGGGTATGCATACAAGGTTAATGGCAGAGACACTAAGATATTTCTTGAGGAATTTAAAGAACTCCAAAGAACTTTCAATCAAGCAAGAGAAAACAGGAACAAAAGACATGGGGGCCCTTGTTATCATGACCAACATACTCTTCAAGACATGGACACTTTCCCATTTACTAGGCTAGTAAGAGAGGAAGGCAAGGATGAAGAAGTAGGCTATAACCACAAGGCTCATGATATTGAAAGTTGAACATTGGAATAACCCTTGTGTTATGCATTGTGTCCAATTTTGTTTAGCCCTGTATAAGGAGAAAAAATTATGAATCTAATAATATTATCTATGTTGTAAAATATTCACATTCAACATATGTTAGCTGCATAGGTTTAGTTGAAACTATGTACTCAACATATATAGCTGAAACTATATACTTAGCTTATGTATGGCTGAAACTATGTTGTGTTTGTGCTTATAGTCTTAGGACAGCTACAAATTTCAAAGTTGGACACTGCATCAGTTTTTTAACTTATTATTAATACAAAAAAGAAAGGATTTAAAAAAATTGAAGAGAATGTTGTAGCATCCTCCAATGTATAATAAATAAATTAATAGGATGGAAAAGTTCATGGAAGCTATTATTTAAATATGGATGTTTCTATGATTTTTTTTGGAATAAAATAAAGAGTTGAGAAAAATCATCCTCATATCAATGCTTGAAAGAGTTTCTCTATACTAACAAGATGCTCTCAATTCAATTATCATTAACAATTGAGGTCAAGAGAAAATTTCATCTTGATGCAAGTAAAATCCTAAGAAACTTGCTCATTAATTATCTCAAACATATTTTAGTTTGCTTTATATTAATAAAGAAATTAGATTTCTTTTACAAGGTTTAAATAAGTTAATAATCCATTAACTAGGTTTTGAAAGTTATGTCTGTTCAATGGTCAATAGAAATTACCACTAACCTATATATGAGAATACCTTATTTAATTAATTAAAAATAAATTTTATTATATTTTTATGAAGAGAAAAGCTATATTAATTAAAAATATTTATAGATAAAATAATTTCAAAATGTAAATGTTTACAAAGATAAATATAACAAGTCTTTTTAAATGATTTAATATTTGCAAGATCATGAAATTTCAATAAAGTATACTAGGAGAACCCACAACGGTCTAAGGGACTTGGTGATAGGTACCCATCTAAGGAACTTGTTGATGTTAAGATATCTAAGAGATGAAAGAATTTATTTTAAGACCATGTTATGTTGAGATGGAGAAGATAAAGATTTTGATATCGTCCTTATATGTATATAAAGTATAAAAAGGTTTTAATGAAATATAAAAGATAAATGAAATGGTATATAATTCAATAATATTTTTTTAAATATAACTAATTGATAATCATGAAAATGAAAATTATAGTAAATTATATTCAAAATTGCATTTGTATAATATCAAAGAGAAGAATACATATTTTGAAGGAATGAAAGTGGGGAATATCTTTTATGTTAGTAGAAAAAGGATAAGAGTACATATTGTTTTGAAGGAAGGACAGTAGAGTAGCTTTGATGTGGGTAAGGGAACTTCATACACTCCTATATATAAGGAATTATTATTAGGTAACAATGAGGCTCACAATAACAATGAGTTTATGAAACATTTCATATTAGGATTCAAATTAAGAAGAGATAAGGTGGTGTCCTTTTTTATTTTTATTAGATTGGATCAACTTTAATCTCAAATAATTTTTAGGTAAACTTACATTAGTCACATATGATCATTGTAATCCCCATTGTTTGGATTGGACTGGATGAAGTAATGAGTGCAAATTTAGAGGTTATCACATTTAGTACAAAGTTATTTTTGGGATCAATGAACATGTAGATGTTCCTTTTAAGCTTGTTTTTTGACGAATCCATTTGGAATCTATAGATATATGTGAAAGATGTTATTTTTAGGAGAATTTAACATGTAATTTTTATTCAAATATAGGAAAGGATACATATTGAAATTTCAGGAAGGTAAATTTTAAAATTGAAGATTGATTGGTAGAATTATAATCTATTTTAGAACACCTTAAATCTTCCATTATTTTTTTTGGTAGAATTATAATCTATTTTAGAACATCTTAATTCTTCCGTTATGATTAAGGAAATGAGCTTCATAAGAAACTCTCAACACTTTAATTTTTTATATGAAAATATAATGATGCATGTGTATTATGAAATTCAAATATTGATAAATACTTAAATTATATATAACAAATTAAAAACATGAATTTCTTGAATTAAAATAAAATATTTATAATATGTTACTTTTTTAAAAATTCTTATTTTTTAGCTACTATTTAAGGTTAAACCTTATGCAAGGGATTATACCATATAAATTTTCCACTTCAAGGAGGTTAGCTTATTTATTATCATTCAAATATTCAAATATTTTTGAAGAGGAAGTTTTCAATTATTACATATACGATAAGTAATTGTATTCTCTTGTCTTCAAGAAAGTAATAAATGGAAGCCCCATTTCATAGTAAACAATTATTGCCCATGTATATCATATACAAATCCAATACTTACAATTATAATCAAAACTAAGATAATATTTTGCTTCGGTTATTAAATATTTAAGAGGTGTAACTAAATAGTTGGTTTGTGATTTCATCTCTAAGATTATGACTATGTCCTCATTATGTGATTTAAAAAATATATATATTAACATATAATAATGGGGGAGAGAATATTTGAACTAAGGTAGATCGATAGATCTCAAAAAAGGATTATTTTTTAAGTTGTAAAGAAATAATTTACTTATGGAAGGAATATTTTAGCTAACATTGGGGTTCATACTTAAAAATATGTTGGTTATTTTGGTTTGAAATATAATATGACACATTTGTTAAAAGTTTAAATGTATTGACGAAAATGTAAAATTTTGTATCATCATATTTATAAGGTGGTATTTTTTGTACATAGAGCAAGAAATAATCATGACAAAAAATTGTGATTATAAAAACCACTAATAGTTCGTTCTAGAGTAGAGGAACACATTTCCATGAATATTGTAGGAGGTCTTAATTTTTGAAAGAAAGGGATCACTATTTTTCTAGACTTGTTTATGAAGGTGTGCTTTTTTATACTATGGAAAAAGATTCTTGTAGAAGTATGCAACTATTTTTTTCCACTAGTTTTAGGTTTATTTTAATTTTTTCCTTTCATTACATATATCTATTTAAAAGTTAATAACATTAGAATAATATGAAAAAAGTATAGATACACATGTAACTGGTAAAGAGGTATTTTCAAGATAAGTATAAAGAAAGACACAATTAATATAAAATTGAGAATAAAGTTTATATTAGGAATAATTTGTAGTTTTACCTATCCAAGAAAAAAAATTGAAAGTAAATCTATTAACCATGGTTCATTTGAAATTATTGAATAAATGGGTGTAATAATATAAGATTATATTTGAGTCATGTATAAATTTATTTTATATTCTATTCATGTTGAAAGGTTATGTCTCCTCAATCTTTCCACGCAAAATGATAATTCCACACAAATGATAAAAAAAATAAAAATATAATTTTTAATTGATAATCTAACATCTAATTTTATAAAAACAAATAAATGATAATATAAATTGAAAAGAATATTAATCATAACAATAAAAAAATTCCAAAAATTACTCAAAGATAAAGTGGGGCACATATTCTTGCTCTTTAAGAGAGAATTTTAGTAAAGAATGGAACACCACCTTAGCTTTGTTCCAATCTAACATATACTGACTCTAAGTCCTTATCGTCATCATATTGCCATCATTCTTCCTTGGCCATGCTTATCATTTTCTCTTTCCGCAGGCTTCAAATATTCTCTTCCAGGTCCCAACCGTCGTACCATTTTGTTTCAAATAATTTCACTTAAAATATAAAAGGCGTGCAAGAAACTTTGACGATACTTGTACGATTAAAATGTGTCTTACAAGCATGTAAAAGCGTTTGGAGGGGCCTTTGATATTGAATTCACTAGAACATTTTAGGCCATTCAAAGTGAAATACATAGCTTTTGTTTGTTTATCCATTTAGTTTAATTCCGTAAGAATATGGCCTCGTCCTTGCCTTCTATACTTTTTATTATCTGTAATAAAATTTGATGTTGAGATAGGGTAGTATTATAAGCACTTTTCGAGGCTTTGAGAAAATGTAATTTCTAAGACATATGTGTTAGCGATCAAGTTTTATCAAAAATTTGAAAAATTAGAATAGATCTTAGGTGATCAAGTTTTAGTATTGAGAAAGTGTAATTTCTAAGACATCTTTGTTAGCGATCAAGCTTTATCAAAAAATTGAAAAATTAGAATGGATCTTAGGTGTTCAAGTTTTAGTATCTGTGTGTAGCTAGTTTAGGGAGGTCTAATAATGGAGTAGTTGGTGTTTCTTAGATCTGTCGATCTTATTGTGCTTCCTAAGGATTATGTGTATATGTATGTGAATGTTTTTAGATATTAGGCATGTTGCCACTTACAAGGACATTTACGGTGGTCAAATAGATAGATTTGAAATGAATTTGGAGAGTTCAAGTTTGGGAAGATTGAAATTGAAGTGGATTATAAAATTAGGGACATTTCATGTGTCAAATTATCATAAGAAACTATTACAATTATTTATTAGGGTAATAGGTTGAAGGTGGGTCTAAACAAGAGGGGACAACGTTAAATAGGTGTTAGGAATGATGTTGCTACCTTGCATCCTAATATTCAAATACAATTTCAAGAATGAAGAGATAAATTTTGGTCTTGAAATCTATTGAAATGAACTTTAATTAGGTAAATCAGATTATGATGACTTGAGCTATTTGAAATCTTCAATTTAAAAAATAATAAGCTTTATTAAGTTCCTAGATAAAAAACATGACATATTTAGAAGTTAGGCCTCCCACATTAGGAATATAAGAGCATCTGTGACACATAAGAATAGATGTAAGTGTAAGGCCCACAAGCATTTGTGTCTTTATCTTCATCTTTTAGTTGCATATTGGTGACTTATGATATGTTATTTTGTTTTTTAGTGGTTGGTTATTGCTTGTGGATCCCAATTAGTTGATTTTGGATTCTTGATATGCATATTTGGGATACAAACGTGTATGCATTCTTTTATGATACATCATGTATTGATTTGTTCAACTTCACTGTTTTCATTAAAATAATTTGCTAGCTGATTTATTTTTATAATTTTACATCATTGCTTTCATAAATAATGTAACTAAAAAAGTAAAATAAAAATGTGATAGGTTTGATATTTAATTGAATTTTCCATTCACTTTGACTATTATTACATACTGAGTAGATGTGTGTGATATGTGATTGAATTGTGGAAGTACAAGTAAAATCACAATTGTGGCTTTTTGGATACATTCACATTTTTTGTTTTTATGTTTACCTATATAAATATTATCAAGTTGCAACACATGTGATGTGTGAAACGAACCAACCCTATGTAAATCACATGTAATTCTCAATTTACATCACATTAGCCTAGTAACATGTTTGCATTCTTCTTTTCTCTCATTATTTCCTTATGTGAATTTTGGTTACTATAACTGAAATCATTTTAAACAATTTAGTGAAATGTTAGCATGCATGTGAAATTATTAAACAACCTTATTGCACTGTAGGAAAAAGTATCCCTTTTTCACACTTAATTTGGGAATAATTAATATTAAAATGAACCAAATGATGCCTTAATTTAGTGTTGTAATATGTATTTTATATATTCACATTAAGTTTAGAGCCCTATTAAATAAAATGGACTTAATTGTGCCTTATTTATGGTGTTGTAAGGTGTATCTTTACACTTTCACACTCATCTAGGGATTTATTAATTATTTGAGATTAATTTTCCTTAATTGGATCCTTTAATTCAAATCCAAGCCTAATTAATTGTATTTTTTGAAGATGAAAAGGGTATGTGCAGGATCATCATGGAAAAAATAGGTCCTTAAGTGGCAAAAAAATTAGAAAAATCAAAGTTAGGAAACTGGATGTAAAAATTTGAATAAGTTATATATATTATTTCAAAAATATGTAAGAATAGAATTGATAGAAGATTGAATGTAGTTTCTAAACTACTAGGGTTTTTTGAAAAAAATCTATTTGGTGAAAATTTGAAATTTCAATGTAGTAGTACTTAAATTTCGGGGAAAAATAAGAAGTGTTTGTCGACCACCCTAACCACAATTAACTGATAATATTTTTTTATAATATTTTATATATAAGTAGAGGACTCATGTCCCGATGTGATGCATATTTTTTGTAATTTTTTCCAAGTAAATAATTAATTATGAATTTTTATTACAACTTTTAAAAAATATAAAAACTTGTATGTCGACCACCTTAACTTGGTCAAAACTTCATGAAATTCAAATTTTATTTTTTAATCCTATATTATGCAAAGCATAGAATGTGACACATGTTTTGGATTCAAAAAATGTGATATTGTTTGAAAGCTATAGATTTTTTTCAATCAGTCTATCAATCAGGACTTTAGTCATAATTTGAATATAAAATGAATAATAATTACTTATTAAATTCAAAGTAAAGTATAATTTATATTGGTGGAAAGCTGATAATTTCCTTAAAAAACCCTTTTTGTTTCATCAATTTTGGGTTAAAAAAAAGTCGTCAGCCACATACCCATCATATTGCCACTTTTTGTCCCATCATGATCCTGCACATACCCAAAACCCGACATTCATCAATGCCATAACATAAAATTTATCATTGGAGAATGTGTGTCCTAGGTAAGTGACCTAGGACCCATTCAACCAAGGGTGAATGGGTCCTCACTTAGGCCTAGGACCTAAAGTTCTATTATGTTTTTGGTGGTATTTCAATGATTTCAAATATGTATTCACATTATGGCTTGTGTTATTTGAATTTAAAGAATTAATGTTAACATACCTATAGATATGATGTCATTTCACTATGTTTCACCTAGAATATTTTCATGAGATCAAGTTATAGTTCACAAGAGAATTCAAGTGAGAATTATCAACAACAGTTCAAGAGCATTTCAAGGCATTTTAGAGCATATTTATTGAAGATTATTGAAGCAATCAAGATCCTATTATCATGTCAAAGTCTTCTTGCATCATGTGAACATTATTTGAGCTAATATGTTGACATAGTGTTCAAGATCCATTCAAGAATTCAAAGGCATTGTTTCAAATCAAGTTCCAAGATCAAGATCCACATCCATTGAAGTCATTTCATGCTAGTTATAGATCTACATTCCAAAGTTCAAATAATGGTTTGGTGAGTTATGACATTACATTTTTCATTCATCATTCCTTCATGCTATTTCATTTCATTACAAGGTTTAATTATGAAAACAAGCTTTGACCAAGACAAACCCCCATTCACCAACAACAACAAAAAAAATTCCACTTGATTTGTATTTGCAAATTTAGGTGGAAGATCTCTTGAAGAGTAAAATTGTAAAGTTTTGAAATTTGAATTTGTTGTCATCATTCTTGCAATTTCATGGAAACTCACCTACATGAATTATTTTCAGTTGTTCGACTATGAGAATTGAGGATCTAGGAGTGTAGACACAACAAAAGAGAACCTAGAAATGATTTTTATAGACCCCTAGCCAAGGCCCATTCACAATAGGGTGAATGAGTCCTTAGTAAATTTTGAAAAAACACTTTTGGTGACTGGTACACATCATTTTCCCTTTCTAAAATTTTTATTTTGATTTATGGTTCCATTAGAATGGAGATTAATCTATTAGATGCACTTTATAGATTTTTATTTTTGAGTTAATTTTCTATTTTTAGTCTTTCTCCCCAAAGTGTTGTTTAATCAAGAACCTCATCCTTGAAAAAATTAGAAATCAATAGATTCACACCTTGACTCATCTTTTGGTTGATAGTATTTTTATTGTGTGGATCTCATTTCCTAATGAAATAGTGAAAGATAGGTCCATCATAACCCATTTCCCCCTTCCATATTTAAAATAACACCTATTTTCCATTGTTTCATTTTGGTGAACCCGAGTTTGATCATTACAGTTTTTATTCTTTTGGAGTCCAATTTCACCCTAAATTTAGATCTTGCATTCATTTTCATTTCATTGCATTGAATTGAGTCTCATTTAGGGTTGTTTAGCTTTCATTACTTTGCATTTCATCTAAGGGTTTTAGGATTGCATCTTTGCAATTTTTAAATCTAAAACATACAAAAAAAATTAGTCATTTTGCTTATCATTTACATAGTATTGCATCATTATTCACTTGAATTTGAAAATTGAAACAAAATTTCACATTAAATTAGGTCTCCTAGTTTGTCATTTTGTCATATTTTTCACTTTCATTCGACATTAGTTTCACAAAAAATTCAAATTGTAACTTGTTGTTTCTTATCAGAATCTAGAAACCATTAGAAGATTCATCTCAAAAATTTGCAAAAATAAATTTTAAAAACCTTAACCTAGGACCCATTTTCCCCTAGGAAAATGAGTCCCTAATCAGGGTCATTTCATCATGTTTTGAGCAATATAACATCAGTTTCTGCATTCCATTTTGTTGTTTTCAATTTTCTATTTTAGTTTACAAAATTTATGTTAAGTGAAATTGATCATATTTAGCTTCATTTGATAAATCTAGGGAATTGTGTGATTTCCAAATTCCATTTACCAGACATCATTTTTCAGGTTTTTGCATCTAGTGTAATAAAAACGTTACCTTATTATAAATATGAAAATATGAAAATCCTCTTGCATTTCAAACAATAGACATGTGCATTAGTAATTTATGGAAGTATTTAACATCTTTAGTTGATGTTTCAAGTTGTGTTTTTGACAATGATCCTAATGCAATTGAACCTAATCATGTTCAACCAACTCCTAGTGAGTTCCCTTGTGAAGTTGACATCATTTGAGAAGATGATGATAGCATGAACAATTTCATAAATGATTTCCTTAACAATCTTGAGAAAAAATCATCCTTTTACCCATCCATGCAATAACCAACACCCCCTACCATCCCACCACTTGAGATGTTTTTTCTTTTACATCCTGAAATTGAGTCACAAACTAAGCCTAAACTTTTGTACTATAGGAAAATGTACCCCTTTACATTTTAACACTTGTTTGAGCCCTCCATGCTAAAATTGGGCTTCTTTATGCCTTATTTGGTCCTACTTTGCATCCATAAGCCTAATTTAATGCATTTTTCTTCGGATAATCCCGACATTTAATAAAGGACAAAGGTGATCCCAAAATATTGGTTTACAATTTTTGGCCAAACTAGACACTAAAATATTTTTTTCTAACTAAATCTTCACTTTCGGGCACCTATAGCGGCTTAACCATGAGGAATTTGAAGATGATGCAAACTAGTGATTTGCAACTGTTCCATAAAAAAAAGGAACCTTTGCTTGACATGAGATTAATTTCACTTAATGAGGCCTTGATTCAGGTGTTTTGAGGCATTTTATGCATCCACACTAGGCCTTGGACCCTTGCAAATTAAATAGCATGCTTTTAATGATGTCTTGTAAAGGTGTTTTAAAGTATTGTAAAGGAATTTCACGCTTTTCTAGACTTAATTAACTTATTTCACCATAATTCAATATTATAAAATATGTTTAATAACATTATTACATCAATCTAGAAGGTTCTTAATGTAAACTTAATTATAAGCTAGTGTTGTAATGTGTCTTGCACATTCACATTGGTTTTTGTGCCCTTCTAGGCTATGTGGACCTAATTTTAGTGTTGTAAAGTGTATTTAATCACACTTTCACATTGATTTATGTGTCCCATACCCTATTAAACATTTACATCATCACTAATAGGCCTTAATTGACCCATATTGTGCATTCTAAGGCATAATTTGATCAAATAATCGACATAGTCATCATATAAGCCTAATTTTCTTAATTCTCGTTGTTCCAGCTAGCAAAAATGGCCCTTGTGGGACCCATTCACCATTATTGGCGAATTATTCCCATCTAGGTGGGATTCATTCACCATTAGTGGTTAATGAGTCCCATTTGAGCCATTTTTTAGGGTTTTGAGCAGGAAAAATTAGGTTTTAAGTTTAATTTTTCTACATGTCAGCCTGTGATGAGTTATAATTAGAATACTAAGGTACAATTGTCTATAAATTAGTGTTTTTATCCTTATTTTACATCTAACAACTCATTCTTACATCTCTCATCATTAATTCATCTTTCATCTTCTCATACAAGTCAAGCAAGCTAGGGTTTCTTTGTTATAAGTCATCAAGCTAGTGTTCTAAAGCATTCAAGGGTTGAATCTTCATGTTATGTTGCAAAAATTGAAGATCAAATCATCATGAAAAGGTAATCATAGCCATTTTTTCATGTTTCATTACTTTATTTCATCACTTTGGTTTAATTACCTAAACGGGGTTTGACCAAGGCAAACCCCCATGCCCCAACATTCAACATATCTATTTCTTGTCTTGTTTTTTTGCATATTTAGGACTCTTGGAAGCTTAGAAATCATTTAAGATAAAGTTGAAAATTTATTCAAGTCACCTCTTCATCATTCAAGTCAAAAATATCTAGAAAAAGTCACTTACAGGCCCGAATTTGGCAATTTCAGATCCGAACACCTAGAGTTGCAGATTGAGCAATCTGAAAGCTACAAATTCCATTTTTGAGTTTTCATAAATTCCAAAGTGGAATAATTCACAATTATTTGTGAATGAGTTCCACTATACATGTTTTCTGAAGATTTTTGTAGATTCAAACACCCTTTTGGCTAAAACAGGCTCTGGTAGTCTTTCAGATTTGGGACTAATTCGCCCAGAGTGGAAAATGAGTCCCACCAAGCCTAAATTTTAGTATAAATAGCCTTCCACATGTCTTTTCCAGCCTTCATCAAGATCCCAAGTGCACACTTTTAGTTTGATTCATTTCTATTAAGTTTTCCATTCATTTCTAGTTCATTTCTACATAGCACAATGTGTTTTCAAACAAGTTGCATTTCAATAGTTTAACATACTTAATCAATCAATATTATCAATTAGTTGCATCTATAAAATTTCATTTAGACATAATTTCATCATACATATCTTAGATTGAGTGAACCACCTAGGTTTTTGAGGTTTATCTCTCTCCTTTCAGGTGAAAAACCTTAAGATTGCAAGAGAAGTACATAGACCCAAAAATATATGGTTCAACGAAATTATTTCTATAGATTCTAAAAATATTTTTTTCAAAATTTTTGGAATCAAATTGCACTTCTTTTTCTATCTCCTTCAAAAACTAGTTTTTTTTAGTAAACACCATTTTTAAGGAGTGACGCTCACCATATACAACATAACTTTTTTTCCATGAAGGATAAAATTCATTTTTTTTCAAATTTAGATTGTAACTATGATATCTAGTGCTTCCAATTAGTTTCATAGTGTTTTATTGAATATTTTTTCCTTAATCAAGTTTTGAAGTCAAACCAACTACAATTCAGACATAGGCAAACCGTATACAACACAACTTTTTTTTGTATGCATCAAAATTATTATTTTTTGCTGGATCAAGAACTTCAATATCTAGTGCAATCATATTTTTAAATTTTTTAAATTTGATAATATGCTATTTTTCCACATGTACAAAATAGAGAGCTTGATTTTTGTTGAAAAACCTATGTTTAATAAAACTACAAAAAAAAAACATAATAAAACAAAAAAAATATTAAAATTATATTCATTTGATAGCTCATTTCAAGGACTACCATCATCCAATTAGGTCTGTGAAGTCTCCTCCATTTTCATCTTCAACTTGAGCTTCGAAGGGAAAAATTCTAGAGTTTTTTGGTGCTAGAGGGGGAGAAAGGGGGTAAAGGGTGGTTTAAGAAAACCCCCTTTCCACAACCATTTTCTTTGCTTTTTTTGCTAGGAAATGTGGGACCCAAAATTTAATGGGTTTGCTCAAACCAAAAGTTCATTCGAAGTGCAAAAAAAAATTTTTTTTGCGTGGGGTCATTTTTTTGCAACTTTTCCTTCCTCACTAGAATTGTAAACCACTTTTGTGGATTTACCTACAAATCATAATTCAATGTTTGAGCTTGTGTGTTCTAAATCTAGTGATCAAGGAATAATACATCACCTTGGGGATATGGGTCCCACCTAGGTCTCAAGGTTTGATTTTAAATATTGCATGGAACTTAACAATTCTTGGAGTTTGTGTCCCATGTTTAAGACACTAAGACTCATATTCCGAAGGTGATGTATGAGTCATATTTTAATCAAGACCTATTTTAAAGTAAATTCTTGGTGGAATTTTATTATCCTAGATCTGATATCGGCTTGTAGTGTTGTAATTTCAAGAAATTTGGCATAAAGAAGTATAAATACAAGATTATTTCACATATTTTCTCCTAGAAAGTTTCAAGCAATCAAAAGTACTTTCATAGAGCATTCAAGAGCATTCAAGAGTTGGTTATCAAGAATTTTGGAGCTATATTCAAGATTCAAGCATCATGTCAAATTTTTCATGCATCATGTGTGTTTTTGAGCTAACATTTGTGATGTAGGTTCTCATGATTCAAACAAGCATTCAAAGATATTATCTCATATCAATACCAAGCTTCAAGATCCACATCCATTGGATCCATTTAACACAATATTGCAACCTTTATTTATAGGGTTTGGTGAGTTGCAACATTTCATTTATTCATTCAACATTCCTTCATTCTATTTCATTTCATTTCAAGGTTTGATTACCAAATCAAGGTTTGACTAACACAAACCCATATTCCCTAACACAACAAAAAATTTCTCCCTCTTCATGTTTGATTGTGAATCTAGGTGAATTGTAGCTTGAAGATCCTTTAAACACAAATTTGCAAGATTAAATAAAGTTGTCAAAGTTTTCAAGAAGTTGTCATCTTCCCAAAAACTCACCTATATGCTAGAATTCATACTTTTGGACTTGGATATTGGAGAAGAAAAAATATATAGAAGATCACTAGAGGCTACAAAATTTTCAGTCAAACCCTAATACTAGGACTAAATTTCCCCTATGGGCTTATGAGTCCCAATATACCTCTTTTTGCTAGTTTTTTGTAGATCCTAATTTTCCAACAGGAGATTCCAAATTCTACCTAGATTCATGTAGCAAGACTAAATCACCCTACCTGGCATATGAGTCCTAGTTCACTTTAGAAATAGAAAATTTCAAGGTTTTAAAATCTTGTTTGGACATCTCTTATTCTCCAGGTGCTTTTTTTTTCTTTGCTAATAAATCTAAGTTCATGTTTTAAGTTTCTATGGTTTTTTGCTTACATGTTTGCATTTCTCCTTTGAAACTTCATTTAATGGTGAACCCCCTATTTAATTACACCTAAGGAAACCTTCTAATAGTCCTAGTAGAGTCTCCCCTTCCCCCAATTGAGTTACTTGGTTGAGGAATTTATAGGATTTCCTAATGAACTAAGAGTGAAATGGGTCCCTAATTCCATCTCTCAAAAGGTGGAACCCTATTTCCTTTGGTTAATTTTGGTGGACACTTGAATTTCTGATTTGGAGAACATTGTATTCATAGATATATCTTGCATTAGTTTCTTTTCATTTAGGACTTCTAAATCTTGCATTAGTCAAAAGTGCATATAGGTTGCATTTTTGCATCTTGCATCATTAAATTTCACTAGAAATCTATCATTCGAAACAATAAAGTTAACACAAAACTTAGACACCTTAACATCAACTTATAATTTGTTGAATTTAGTTTAAAAACCTTAATCTAGGACGCATTCACCCATTTGGATGATTCAGTCCCTATATAGGTGGTTTTTCTAGATTTCCATGAATGTTGTGTTTGTTTTTCAGTCTTTGAACCTTCTGGAAACCCTAACTAGGACTCATTCACCCATCTAGGTGATTTAGTCTCGTATCGAGTCTGCATCTACATTTTACAACATTTAAAATTGTATTTATGTGCTTATATTTTCTATTATCAAATATTTGTTTAATTTTTTTGAGTTTTTGTTTCATTCATTTCATTCTACCTAGTTTAATTAGGTTCATTTAGTGTGTTGCTTAATTAAAAAATTACATTTACAACATTTCATTTCTAGATTGTTTCATAGCGTATTAAGCAAATCACCTTGTTTAGAATCTAAAAATTGCATTTACAAATTTCATTCTAGGTCATTGCATTGCATTTGATTATGGATATGTGCTTTGGTAAGTTTTGGATGTCCTTGAAATCATTAGTGGATGTGTCAAGCTTGTCTTTGGAAATGATACTAATGAAATAGAAACCACTCATGCTCAATCAACTCTGATTGCATGTCCTGCTCATGAAGTTGACATCATTACAGAAGATGATGACAACATGAACAAATTCCTGAATGATTTCCTTAACAACCTTGAGACTTTAATGCATCCTTTTGTCCTTCCATGAAACAACCAATGCAAATTGAGCTGTTTGGTTTTTTAGATCCTAAAATTGAGAAACAAACTAAGCCTAAGCTTCCTACAATAAGTGATCCTAGTTCCTCTAATCAAGTGCATCAATCCTATGTTACAAAGTTACCAACACTCCCATCAATCTTAAAGAGACTTATGGCAAAGGATTTAATCTATATTAACTAAGAAAAGATGTGACATAACAAATGAACATGAAATTAATTAGCTTTTAGAGAAAATACCAAATGAAGATACTAAAGGGATAGGATACCAAGATCCTCCCCCTAACATAAGTATCCTCCTTCCTAAAGAACAACCAATGCCTTGTAACAAGGATAAGGATTATAGGGTCATCTTAGGTCCTCCTCCTCAACAAATTCGTGAATCTAGAAGACAAAAAAAACCTTAAAAACTCAAAAAAATTCCATTCATACATACTCAAATAGAAATTGAATGCAAGATGGAACACCTCCTTAAGAAAGGTTCTAGATTAAATTTACACCTCCTAGTAAATGAATCCTACCTAATAAAAACATGAATTATTTCACATATCATATAAATCTTGGGAATATTACTACTAAGTGTCATGCATTAAAATTGATACTGAATGATTTTTACTTCGATGATGATGATTGTTACCAAGTGATCACATAACATTCCCTTCCACTCCTTTCCATGCAATAGTTGTAGAATCATAGTATTCTCACTATTATATGCTTTAAATTCATTACAAATCATTTCAAAATGAAAAGAGATATTTTTCATTACCTACCTTAGCTCATTCTTTTCTTGCACACAATGGGGGAAAGAATCAGATAACATTGTCCTAGTACCGCACTTGCTATTGTCCCTTTGGATAGTTTTTCACCTTCTGCATACGATGAAAAATATTGGGATGTGGATAACCTGCTATAGGTTGACTTGCATGTTCCTTACTAGTCTTTTGCATTGTTTTCTTTTTCATGTTATGTGTGTAATTGCATGTGCGTAATGGGTGATCCCACAAAGCTGGTTTACAATTTCTGGGAGGAACTGATTTTTGCTGAAATCACATATTTTTAGAAAATATAATGATTTAAGCCTTAAAAGGCTCCATTTAAAGAATTCCAATTGAATATGGTTTTATCAAACTACCTTAAATCAAACCCCCTTCGATAGAACCCTACTAATTTTAAACCATACCTATAACAGAGTCTCCTTTGCACCTATCAAAATGCTGATAAAAAACCACTTTTGATTTACCTTTTGGGGGATCAAATGAATTCATTTAAAATTTATTTTTTTGTAAGTATGTAGTTCTTATTATAAGCTTCCCAAAAATTATAATTTTAAATAAATTTAATTTTATTATTATATTTATTTTTTATTTCTCGTAAATGTAGGTTTTTCACCAAAAATCAAGCTCTATGTTCTACACATGTGAAAAAATAGCATATTATTAAGAATTTTTTTTTTTAAATATTAGTGCACCAGATATTGAAGTCCTTGATCCAATAAAGAAAAAAAATTGAATTTAAACACATACAAAAAAAATTACCGTTATACGGTAGCACTATGTCTGAATTATAATTGGTTTGAATTTGAAACTTGATTAAAGAAAAAATATTCAATTAAAAACTATCTAACCAATTGGAAGCACTATATATCAGAGTTACAAATCTAAATTCGAAAGAATTAGAACTTTATCCTTCATGGAAAAAAAGTTATGCGTTATACGGTGAGCATCACTTTTTAAAAATGTTGTTTTCTGAAAAAAACTAGTTTTCGAGGGAGATGGAAAAAGAAGTGCAATTTGATTCCAAAAATTTTGAAAAAAATATATTTAGAATATATAGAAAAAATTTCACGAAACTCTAGCTTGCATCATCTTCAAAATCCTCACGGTTTAGCCGCTATAGGTGCCTGAAAGTGAAGATTTAATTAAAAAAAATTATTCAGTGTCCAGTTTGGCCAAAAATTGTAAAACACTATTGTGGGATCACCCTAATGTGATCTCTTGTACCATTATTTTTTATGTATCTCTCTCTTTGTGGCATTCCTCTATTTGTATATACAATCTTCTATATCTCGTAAACCTTTATCTTTTCTTTGTCTTGTGCTTTCCTTTTGGGGATGATGCAAGGCGTCAAGACATTTAGGTCTCCTCCATGTTGACCCAAAGGTTTTTCTTTGTTTTCACTCTCTATGTATCATTATTCTTGTTTCGTGAGTTATTTTGGGAATGCTGATGTTTTTGATCTCTCTAACAACATTGTACCAAAGACATACTAACCCTAAATCCACGGATCCCTTATGTGATTTTGGGATTTCATTTTGGGGGCAACCCCATTTCATGACGTAGCTTTATTTAGAATCATATGACTTGGCATATGGATTTCCAAATAAGGTCTCATGTCTTTTTAACATTTATCATTTGCTACTTTAAAGTAATTGCTCACAACATGGTGTTTATCAATTTCTTTAAAGTGGTGGCATACATTGGCATTATTCTTTTGTATTGCATTACAACTCATGTTTCATTGTGTGATCTTCTTAGTTCATTTAATGCGTCTATCTATTGGTGATGAAATTGGGTGTGATTTCCTTCAAGAGTGTGAACTCTCTTATCATATTATATTCCACTTAGTGGCTTGATGCAACACACTACATCCCCTAAGTTTTGAATCTTCTATTCTTCGATTGGTCCTTTCTTGGAGATATTAAGCATGATGTTCCCTAAGTTAAGACCTTACATGAACTAAGGATAACCAATTTGAATGTACCTTACACTATTTTTCATTTACAATAGTTGTTATATGGCCACCTTTCATAATACACCTTGCTTTCCTGTGGAGCCATCCTATTTGTTCATGGGTGTTAGCATATGAAGTTTTGCTTGCCTCATGAATCTTATTGTTTGTGTTGTGTGGTTCCTTGTTAAATTTAGCAAGAGGTATAGCTTTGGCATGGTTACCATAGGGGAGAAAAAGTTATGTGTGACTTTCCCATAGCCAGTTGCCTGTGTGTGTGAGTGCATACTGGTTGTGTGCATATGTGTCTCACTGGGGGCTCGCCTAGTGGAGGGCTTTAGGTTCCACTAGCCCTTGTGAGTGTGTGTTTTTTTTTCATAGTGGTAATTGTGTTCCACATGTAAATGTTTTTTAGAAAAAAAAATTATACTTGGTCCACACCTTATTGGAAAAACTCTAGAGGCTTGATCCACACTTCATTTTTCCCTTATTTTTCTTTCATTTTTATTTCTTTGGCAGTTTATGCTTGTACCCTTTTTTTGCTTCATATATCATTTACATGTGTGTTCTATTGTGCCTATGTTGTTTTGCCATAGGATCTTGATCCTAAGGGCTTGAACATCCCTCTAGATCATTGTCATCTTATCTCACAAGCATTGGTACACTTGGACCCCTCTTGATGAGAATTTGTCTACTTTCGTGTGAGTTTGAAGGAATTTCATTCTATCACTAAAGTGGGGGCTAAATGTAGTTTAGGAAAATGCATCCCTTTACATGTTCACACTTTTTTGGGACCTCGTTGCTAAAATTGGGCTTCCTTATACCTTATTTGGTCATATTTTGTATCCACAATCCTAATTTAATGCATTTTTCTCAAGATGACATTTAATAAAGGAAAACCCATAATTCAATGTTTGAGGTTGTGTTCTATATCTAGTGATCTGGGACTCATACACCACCTTGAGCGTATGGGTCCCACCTAGGTCTTGGGTCCTAATTTTAAACATTGCATGAAACTTAACACTTCTTTGAGCTTGTGTCTCATGTTTAAGACATTAGGACTCATATTCCCAAGGTGGTGTATGAACTTCTTGGTTCAGCCAGTACCTATTTTAAATCAAATGCTTGGTGAGATTTTATTATCCTAGATCTGATGTTGGCTTGTAGTGTTGTAATTTAAAGAAATTTGGCATAATCAATTATAAATACAAGTTTATTTCACATATTTCTTCCTATAAAGTTTTCAAGCAATCAAGAGTACTTTCACAAGAGCATTCAAGAGCATTCAATAGTTGATTATCAATCATTTCAGAGCTATATTCAAGATTCAAGCATCATGTCAAAGTCTTCATGCATCATGTTTGTTTTTGAGCTAACATTTGTGATGTAGGTTTTCATGATTCAAGAAAGCATTCAAAGATATTAAATCTCATATCAAGATCAAGAGTCAAGATCCACATCCATTGGAGCCATTTCGCACAAGATTGTAACCATTATTTCAAGGGTTTGGTGAGTTGCAACATTTCATTTTTTTGTTCATCATTCATTCATGTCATTTCATTTTATTTCAAGGCTTGATTACCAAAACAGGGTTTTTCCATGGAAAATCCCTATTCCCTAACACAACATATTTTCCATATTCATGTGTGATTGTAGATCTAGGTGAATTGGAGCTTGAATTTCCTTTGAAGAAAAAGTTTCAAGATTGAGAAAAGTTGTCAAAGTTGACAAGAAGTTGTCATCTTCATGGAAACTCGCCTATAGGCTAGAATTCAAATTTTGAAATTTGAGATCAAACAAGATGAAAGATACAGAAGATTACTAGAGGATACAAAAGTTTTAGTCAAACCCTAATACTAAGACTAAATCATGGGCTCTAGGCGTATGAGTCCTAATATACCTCTTTTTTCTATTTTTCTGTAGATCTTGATTTTCTAGTAGAAGATTCTAGATTCTACCTAGATTCCTATAGCAAGACTAAATCACCCTACCTAGCGTATGATTCCTAGTGAGCTTCAGAAACAAAATTTTTTAGGGTTTTCAAATCTTGTTTGGATATCTCTTGTCCTCCAAGTACTTTTAGAACTATTTCTCTTTTTTTAATAGTTTGATTCATGTTCTAATTTTCTAGGGTTTGTGCTTACATGTTTTCATTTATCCTTTGAAACTTCATTTAATGGTGAACCTCCCATTTAATAACACCTAAGGAAACCTTCTAATAGTTCTAGCATATTTCCCCCTTCCCTCAATTGAGTCACTTGGCTGAGGGATCTCTAGGCTTTCCTAATGAACTAAGAGTGAAATAGGTCCCTAAGTTCCATCTCTCAAAAGGTGGAACCCTATTTCCTTCGGTTCAACTTCCAACAATAAGTGAATCTAACACCTTTAATAAAGTGCATACCTAGATCCATCTTATGTTAACAAAGTGACCAACACACCTATCAACCTAGAAGAGACTTATGTAAATGGATTTAAAATATTAACTAAATAAGGATCTAACATAACTAATGAGCACGAAATTCACAAAATTTTAGAGAAACTTCCTATTGAAGACACTAAGGGAGTAGGATATCAAAATCCTTATCCCTCTAAATCTTCTAAGGATGCAAATTTACTCCCTCATAATGATGAATTAATTTCTCGCAAGGATGATAGGATCACTTTAGGTCCTTCTCCTTCCAATCCACCTCAACTAGATCCTCAAACAAGCAATAAATCCAAACCTTACAAACTCAAAAAATTGCCATTCCTACATACTAAAACACAAATTGAAAGAAAAATGGAACACCTTCTTCATGTAGTATGGATTACATTATCACCTCCTAGTAAGGGTAACAAGCCTAAGAACACGAATTATTGCAGATATCATAGAACTCTTGGGCACCTTACTAATGAATGTTGTGCCTTAAGAGGGATCCTTGAGAAATTTGATATGATAGAAATAATCCCTTAAAGCATGTTCCTTGCTCCTTGCCATGCAATAGTTGTAGGATCATAGTATGCTCATTGTTACATGTTTAAAATTCATTGAAAATCATTTTATTTCTTACAAGGATCTCATTCTCATCACTCATCTCATTTCATCTTTTTTCTTCACTTAGTGGGGGAAATGGGTTAGATAGCCTTGTCCTAGTTTGGTACTCAATGTTGTCCCTTTAGCTAGTTGTCTTTTTTCTGCATATACTAAACAAGATTGGGATGTGGATGACCTACTATAGGTTGACTCACACGTGCCTTACTAGTATTTTTCTTTGCTTTCTTTTGAATGTTTCTTTATAATATTGCATGTGCATTTAATGTGATACCTTGTATTGTTTTTTTTTATGCATCTCTCTCTCTTCATGTGCATTCCTCTATTTGTATCTACATTCTTCTATATGTCATAAAAATTTATATTTTTATTTGTCCTGTGCTTTCCTTTTGGGTATGATTTAAGGAATTGAGACATTTAGGTCTCTTCCATGTTGACCTGAAAGATTTTTCTTTGTTTCCACTCTCTATGGGGTGATCCCACAATAGTGGTTTATAATTTTTGGCCAAACTGGACACTAATATTTTTTTTTAACACAATTTCCACATTCGGGCACCTATAGCGATTAAACCGTAAGGAATTTGAAGATGATGCAAACTAGAGTCTTGTAATATTTTGTCTGTAGATTCTAAAAATATTCTTTTCAATTTTTTTGGAATCAGATTGCACTTCTTTTTCCATCTCCCACGAAAATTGGTTTTTTTCAAAAAATAACATTTAAAAAAAGTGACGCACACCATATAACGCATAACGTTTTTTCCTTGAAAGATAAAATTCCAATTCTTTCAAATTTAGATTTGTAACTCCGATATCTAGTGCTTCCACTTGGTTAGATAGTTTTTTAATGAATATTTTTTCTTTAATCAAGTTTCAAAGTCAAATCAATTACAATTCAGACATAACACAACCATATAATGCATAACTTTTACTCTATGTATCGAAATTCTTCTTTTTTTTTTGTTGGATCAAGGACTCCAATATCTGGTGCACTCATATTTTTAACTTTTTTTTTTGATAATCTTCTATTTTTCCACTTGTGCAGAATAGAGAGTTTTGTTTTCAGTGAAAAACCTATATTTAATAAAACTTAAAAAATAGATAGATAATATAATCCAAACATAATAAAATTATATTCGTTGGATAGCTCGTTTTGAGGGGAACTCGATACTAGTTGGGTTTTTGAGATATCCTCCATTTTCATTCTCAAATTGAGCTTCGAAGTGCAAAATTCTTAGCAATTCTGGTGCCTTAGGAAGCAAGGATGAAAAAACATGGGTTCGACCGAAAAAATGTTTGGTCGAACATTGGTTCAACCGAACCCATCACACATGGAATAAACAAATGATTTTAAATGGGTTCGACCGAACATTCTAAATATGTTCGGTCAAACACCTTGTTTTTAATATTAATATAAATATTATTTATATTCTTTTTAAATCATAACTAAAGAGAAAGATATGGAGGGAGTGGGGGTAGGCGGCAAGGCTTAAATTTGATGGCCATATGACCGTATTTAAAGATTTTTGCCATAGAATACAATCAAAATTTTAAGAAGATTGTAAAAGGCGATATTTTGGATAAACTGTCAAAATTTATATAGAATTATAATGATATATATGTTTGATTTATATATAATTTTACATACACTCAGGTATATCATAATGTTTTAAGGGCACCCTTGAAAAGATAACCGTAATTAAAAAAATTGTTCACAGGAAAATTCAACCATCAAATTTAATCCTTGGTAGGAGGGAGATACTTCAGAAAGAGAGGCGGGGAGTGGGAGAGAGATAAAGGGTAGGGGGTCCTAGGGTTTAAGGGTTAAGGGTAGAGGAGCTCAAGAGCGAGAGTTGGTAGGAGGGATAGAATTTTAGGAGAGAGAGGGGGGGAGTGGGAGAGAGATAAAGGGTAGGGGGTCCTAGGGTTTAAGGGTTAAGGGTAGAGGAGCTCAAGAGCGAGAGTTGGTAGGAGGGATAGAATTTTAGGAGAGAGAGGGGGGGAGTGGGAGAGAGATAAAGG
>VDFB02373365.1:163611731-163737907 GCA_007258455.2 Sequoia sempervirens
ATTAAATGTCAGGATTATCCTAAGAAAAATGCATTAAATTAGGCTTGTGGATGCAAATTAGGACCAAATAATGCATAAAAAAGCCCAATTTTAGCATGGAGGGCTCAAGCAAGTGTGAAAATGTAAAGGGATACATTTTCCTACAATACAAAAGTTTAGGCTTAGTTTGTGACTCAATTTTAGGATGTAAAAGACAAAACATCTAAAGTGGTCAGATAGTAGGGGGTGTTGGTTGTTGCATGGATGGGTAAAAGGATGAATTGTTATCAAGATTGTTAAGGAAATCATTTATGAAATTGTTCATGCTATCATCATCTTCTCAAATGATGTCAACTTCACAAGGGAACTCATTAGGAGTTGGTTGAACATGATTAGGTTCAATTACATTAGGATCATTGTCAAATACACAACTTGAAACATCAACTAAAGATGTTAAATACTTCCATAAATTACCAATGCACATGTCTATTGTTTGAAATGCAAGGGGATTTTCATATTTTCGGATTTATAATAAGGTAACTTTTTAATTACACTAGATGCAAAAACTTGAAAATGATGTCTTGTAAATGGAATTTGGAAATCACACAATGCCCTAAATTTATCAAATGAAGCTAAATATGATCAATTTCACTTAACATAAATTTTGTAAACTAAAATAGAAAATTGAAAACAACAAGGTGGAATGTAGAAACTAATGTTTTATTGCCGAAAAAATCAAGAAATGACCATTATTAGGGACTCATTTTCCTAGGGGAAAATGGGTCCTAGGTTAGGGTTTTTAAAAATGTATTTTTGCAGATTTTTGAGATGAATCTTCTAGTGGTTTCTAGATTCTGATCAGAAACAACAAGTTACAATTTGATTTTTTTGTGAAACTAATGTCGAATGCAAGTGAAAAATATGACAAAATGACAAACTAGGAGGCCTAATTTAATGTGAAATTTTGTTTCAATTTTCAAATTCAAGTGAATGACGATGCAATGCTATGTAAATGATAAGCAAAATGACTGATTTTTTTTTTATGTTATAGATTTAAAGAATGCAAAGATGCAATCCTAAAACCCTTAGATGAAATGAAAAGTAATGAAATCTAAACAACGCAAAATGAGACTCAATTCAATGCAATGAAATGCAAATGAATGAAAGATCTAAATCTAGGGTGAAATTGGACTCCAAAAATAATAAAAAGTGTAATGATCAAACTCGGGTTCACCAAAATGAAACAATGGAAAATAGGTGTTATTTAAAATATGGAAGGGGGAAATGGGTTATGATGGACCTATCTTTCACTATTTCATTAGGAAATTAGATCCACACAATAAAAATACTATCAACCAAAAGGTGAGTCAAGGTGTGAATCTATTGATTTCTAGTTTTTGCAAGGATGGGGGTCTTGATTAAACAACACTTTGGGGAGAAAGATTAAAAATAAAAAATTAACTCCAAAATAAAAATCTATAAAGTGCATCTAATAGATTAAGCTCCATTCTAATGGAACCAGAAATCAAAATGAAAATTTGAGAAAGGGAAAATGATGTGTACCAGTCACCAAAAGTTATTTTTCAAAGCTTACTAAGGACTCATTTGCCCTATTGTGAATGGGTCTTGGCTAGGGCTCTATAAAAATCATTTTTGGGTTCTCTTTTGTTGTGTCTACACTCCCAAAATCCCTCACTCTCATAGTTGAAAAACCCAAAATAATTCCCAGAGGGTAGAGTTTCCAAAGTGAAATTTCAAGAATGATGACAACAAATGCATCTTTGACAAGTTTTCAATTTTTCTCTTCAAGAGATCTTCCACCTAAATCTGCAAACACAAATCAAGAGGGAAATTTTTTGTTGTTGTTGGTGAATGGGGGTTTTTCTGGTCAAACCTTGTAATGAAATGAAATAGCAAAGGAAGGAAATGATGAATGAACAAAGAAATGTCACAACTCACCAAACCCTATATTTGAACCTTGGAAATGTAGATTCATAACTAGTAATGAAATGACTCTGGCAATGGATGTGGACTTTTGATCTTGAAACTTGATTTGAAACAATGCCTTTGAAATCTTGAATGGATCTTGAACACTAGGTCAACATATTAGCTCAAATAGCGTGCACATGATGCAAGAAGACTTTGACATGATAATAGGATCTTGATTGCTTCAATAATCTTCAATAAATATGCTCTTTAATGAAATCATTGAAATACCACCAAAAACATAATAGAACTTTAGGTCCTAGGCCTAAGTGAGGACCCATTCACCCTTGGTTGAATGGGTCCTAGGTCACTTACCTACAACACACATTCTCCAATGATAAATGTTATGTTATGGCATTGATGAATGTCAGGTTTTCATCTTCAAAAAATACTAGGCTAATGTGATGTAAATTGAGAATTACATGTGATTTACATAGGGTTGGTTCGTTTCACACATCACATGTGTTGCAACTTGATAATATTTATATAGGTAAACATAAAAACAAAAAATGTGAATGTATCCAAAAAGCCACAATTGTGATTTTACTTGTACTTCCACAATTCAATCACATATCACACACATCTACTCAGTATGTAATAATAGTCAAAGTGAATGGAAAATTCAATTAAATATCAAACCTATCACATTTTTATTTTACTTTTTTAGTTACATTATTTATGAAAGCAATGATGTAAAATTATAAAAATAAATCAGCTAGCAAATTATTTTAATGAAAACAGTGAAGTTGAACAAATCAATACATGATGTATCATAAAAGAATGCATACACGTTTGTATCCCAAATATGCATATCAAGAATCCAAAATCAACTAATTGGGATCCACAAGCAATAACCAACCACTAAAAAACAAAATAACATATCATAAGTCACCAATATGCAACTAAAAGATGAAGATAAAGACACAAATGCTTGTGGGCCTTACACTTACATCTATTCTTATGTGTCACAGATGCTCTTATATTCCTAATGTGGGAGGCCTAACTTCTAAATATGTCATGTTTTTTATCTAGGAACTTAATAAAGCTTATTATTTTTTAAATTGAAGATTTCAAATAGCTCAAGTCATCATAATCTGATTTACCTAATTAAAGTTCATTTCAATAGATTTCAAGACCAAAATTTATCTCTTCATTCTTGAAATTGTATTTGAATATTAGGATGCAAGGTAGCAACATCATTCCTAACACCTATTTAACGTTGTCCCCTCTTGTTTAGACCCACCTTCAACCTATTACCCTAATAAATAATTGTAATAGTTTCTTATGATAATTTGACACATGAAATGTCCCTAATTTTATAATCCACTTCAATTTCAATCTTCCCAAACTTGAACTCTCCAAATTCATTTCAAATCTATCTATTTGACCACCGTAAATGTCCTTGTAAGTGGCAACATGCCTAATATCTAAAAACATTCACATACATATACACATAATCCTTAGGAAGCACAATAAGATCGACAGATCTAAGAAACACCAACTACTCCATTATTAGACCTCCCTAAACTAGCTACACACAGATACTAAAACTTGAACACCTAAGATCCATTCTAATTTTTCAATTTTTTGATAAAGCTTGATCGCTAACAAAGATGTCTTAGAAATTACACTTTCTCAATACTAAAACTTGATCACCTAAGATCTATTCTAATTTTTCAAATTTTTGATAAAACTTGATCGCTAACACATATGTCTTAGAAATTACATTTTCTCAAAGCCTCGAAAAGTGCTTATAATACTACCCTATCTCAACATCAAATTTTATTACAGATAATAAAAAGTATAGAAGGCAAGGACGAGGCCATATTCTTACGGAATTAAACTAAATGGATAAACAAACAAAAGCTATGTATTTCACTTTGAATGGCCTAAAATGTTCTAGTGAATTCAATATCAAAGGCCCCTCCAAACGCTTTTACATGCTTGTAAGACACATTTTAATCGTACAAGTATCGTCAAAGTTTCTTGCACGCCTTTTATATTTTAAGTGAAATTATTTGAAACAAAATGGTACGACGGTTGGGACCTGGAAGAGAATATTTGAAGCCTGCGGAAAGAGAAAATGATAAGCATGGCCAAGGAAGAATGATGGCAATATGATGACGATAAGGACTTAGAGTCAGTATATGTTAGATTGGAACAAAGCTAAGGTGGTGTTCCATTCTTTACTAAAATTCTCTCTTAAAGAGCAAGAATATGTGCCCCACTTTATCTTTGAGTAATTTTTGGAATTTTTTTATTGTTATGATTAATATTCTTTTCAATTTATATTATCATTTATTTGTTTTTATAAAATTAGATGTTAGATTATCAATTAAAAATTATATTTTTATTTTTTTTATCATTTGTGTGGAATTATCATTTTGCGTGGAAAGATTGAGGAGACATAACCTTTCAACATGAATAGAATATAAAATAAATTTATACATGACTCAAATATAATCTTATATTATTACACCCATTTATTCAATAATTTCAAATGAACCATGGTTAATAGATTTACTTTCAATTTTTTTTCTTGGATAGGTAAAACTACAAATTATTCCTAATATAAACTTTATTCTCAATTTTATATTAATTGTGTCTTTCTTTATACTTATCTTGAAAATACCTCTTTACCAGTTACATGTGTATCTATACTTTTTTCATATTATTCTAATGTTATTAACTTTTAAATAGATATATGTAATGAAAGGAAAAAATTAAAATAAACCTAAAACTAGTGGAAAAAAATAGTTGCATACTTCTACAAGAATCTTTTTCCATAGTATAAAAAAGCACACCTTCATAAACAAGTCTAGAAAAATAGTGATCCCTTTCTTTCAAAAATTAAGACCTCCTACAATATTCATGGAAATGTGTTCCTCTACTCTAGAACGAACTATTAGTGGTTTTTATAATCACAATTTTTTGTCATGATTATTTCTTGCTCTATGTACAAAAAATACCACCTTATAAATATGATGATACAAAATTTTACATTTTCGTCAATACATTTAAACTTTTAACAAATGTGTCATATTATATTTCAAACCAAAATAACCAACATATTTTTAAGTATGAACCCCAATGTTAGCTAAAATATTCCTTCCATAAGTAAATTATTTCTTTACAACTTAAAAAATAATCCTTTTTTGAGATCTATCGATCTACCTTAGTTCAAATATTCTCTCCCCCATTATTATATGTTAATATATATATTTTTTAAATCACATAATGAGGACATAGTCATAATCTTAGAGATGAAATCACAAACCAACTATTTAGTTACACCTCTTAAATATTTAATAACCGAAGCAAAATATTATCTTAGTTTTGATTATAATTGTAAGTATTGGATTTGTATATGATATACATGGGCAATAATTGTTTACTATGAAATGGGGCTTCCATTTATTACTTTCTTGAAGACAAGAGAATACAATTACTTATCGTATATGTAATAATTGAAAACTTCCTCTTCAAAAATATTTGAATATTTGAATGATAATAAATAAGCTAACCTCCTTGAAGTGGAAAATTTATATGGTATAATCCCTTGCATAAGGTTTAACCTTAAATAGTAGCTAAAAAATAAGAATTTTTAAAAAAGTAACATATTATAAATATTTTATTTTAATTCAAGAAATTCATGTTTTTAATTTGTTATATATAATTTAAGTATTTATCAATATTTGAATTTCATAATACACATGCATCATTATATTTTCATATAAAAAATTAAAGTGTTGAGAGTTTCTTATGAAGCTCATTTCCTTAATCATAACGGAAGAATTAAGATGTTCTAAAATAGATTATAATTCTACCAAAAAAAATAATGGAAGATTTAAGGTGTTCTAAAATAGATTATAATTCTACCAATCAATCTTCAATTTTAAAATTTACCTTCCTAAAATTTCAATATGTATCCTTTCCTATATTTGAATAAAAATTACATGTTAAATTCTCCTAAAAATAACATCTTTCACATATATCTATAGATTCCAAATGGATTCGTCAAAAAACAAGCTTAAAAGGAACATCTACATGTTCATTGATCCCAAAAATAACTTTGTACTAAATGTGATAACCTCTAAATTTGCACTCATTACTTCATCCAGTCCAATCCAAACAATGGGGATTACAATGATCATATGTGACTAATGTAAGTTTACCTAAAAATTATTTGAGATTAAAGTTGATCCAATCTAATAAAAATAAAAAAGGACACCACCTTATCTCTTCTTAATTTGAATCCTAATATGAAATGTTTCATAAACTCATTGTTATTGTGAGCCTCATTGTTACCTAATAATAATTCCTTATATATAGGAGTGTATGAAGTTCCCTTACCCACATCAAAGCTACTCTACTGTCCTTCCTTCAAAACAATATGTACTCTTATCCTTTTTCTACTAACATAAAAGATATTCCCCACTTTCATTCCTTCAAAATATGTATTCTTCTCTTTGATATTATACAAATGCAATTTTGAATATAATTTACTATAATTTTCATTTTCATGATTATCAATTAGTTATATTTAAAAAAATATTATTGAATTATATACCATTTCATTTATCTTTTATATTTCATTAAAACCTTTTTATACTTTATATACATATAAGGACGATATCAAAATCTTTATCTTCTCCATCTCAACATAACATGGTCTTAAAATAAATTCTTTCATCTCTTAGATATCTTAACATCAACAAGTTCCTTAGATGGGTACCTATCACCAAGTCCCTTAGACCGTTGTGGGTTCTCCTAGTATACTTTATTGAAATTTCATGATCTTGCAAATATTAAATCATTTAAAAAGACTTGTTATATTTATCTTTGTAAACATTTACATTTTGAAATTATTTTATCTATAAATATTTTTAATTAATATAGCTTTTCTCTTCATAAAAATATAATAAAATTTATTTTTAATTAATTAAATAAGGTATTCTCATATATAGGTTAGTGGTAATTTCTATTGACCATTGAACAGACATAACTTTCAAAACCTAGTTAATGGATTATTAACTTATTTAAACCTTGTAAAAGAAATCTAATTTCTTTATTAATATAAAGCAAACTAAAATATGTTTGAGATAATTAATGAGCAAGTTTCTTAGGATTTTACTTGCATCAAGATGAAATTTTCTCTTGACCTCAATTGTTAATGATAATTGAATTGAGAGCATCTTGTTAGTATAGAGAAACTCTTTCAAGCATTGATATGAGGATGATTTTTCTCAACTCTTTATTTTATTCCAAAAAAAATCATAGAAACATCCATATTTAAATAATAGCTTCCATGAACTTTTCCATCCTATTAATTTATTTATTATACATTGGAGGATGCTACAACATTCTCTTCAATTTTTTTAAATCCTTTCTTTTTTGTATTAATAATAAGTTAAAAAACTGATGCAGTGTCCAACTTTGAAATTTGTAGCTGTCCTAAGACTATAAGCACAAACACAACATAGTTTCAGCCATACATAAGCTAAGTATATAGTTTCAGCTATATATGTTGAGTACATAGTTTCAACTAAACCTATGCAGCTAACATATGTTGAATGTGAATATTTTACAACACAGATAATATTATTAGATTCATAATTTTTTCTCCTTATACAGGGCTAAACAAAATTGGACACAATGCATAACACAAGGGTTATTCCAATGTTCAACTTTCAATATCATGAGCCTTGTGGTTATAGCCTACTTCTTCATCCTTGCCTTCCTCTCTTACTAGCCTAGTAAATGGGAAAGTGTCCATGTCTTGAAGAGTATGTTGGTCATGATAACAAGGGCCCCCATGTCTTTTGTTCCTGTTTTCTCTTGCTTGATTGAAAGTTCTTTGGAGTTCTTTAAATTCCTCAAGAAATATCTTAGTGTCTCTGCCATTAACCTTGTATGCATACCCGCATATGATTTCATCATGGACTATGCTTGTTGTTCCATTTTTTCATAGATCTACAAATTTTTCAAGAGAGACTTCAATATGGAGCGATACTTGCAAGACAATAGAGATATATGTGAGTCTTTTGATAGACTTAGTAAGAACCCTCCTGTTTCCCTTAAACTTGTCATCATTCCTTGCTTTCCATATGTGCGAAAGGATTTCACTAGTCAAGAAATTCCAAAATAACTTACAACCTTTACTCATATTTAAGTCACAAAGAAGAATTAGAATCCAATCTATGTTTTTACCATCCAACCATATATTCAAATCATGACAAAACATGTTCCAAATTTCTTTAGCATAAAAAAAATCAAACAAAATATGCACCACAGATTCAAGGGTGCGGTAAACAGAGCAGATATCAATATCATTAGTATTGGACTTAGAGGAAAGGCTTTGGAAAAGGATAAGCCACCTGAAAGAGGCTTTCTTTGGATCAACATAGCTATGCCAGGACTTTGCAAGGACTTTTTAACAGCTGGTGTTCGAGAAAGAAACTCCCCAACAATGGTTGAGATGTTTGAAAACAACATCATTTGAACTTAGAACTTTATAAATGGTTTTGGATTTGATGCTGACCAACTCAGGCCCATCCCTACACACAAGGTCTTGAGCCGGATTGAAAGAAGGTGTTGCACCTGAGGGGAATATTTCCCTTGTGCAAGCCGCAATCAAGATGGAGTATGTTCTTGCAGCCGAGGGGGGGAGAGAAAATTTAGCCCTCAAGGCTTCCAAACTTTTGATTTCCCCATTTCTAAGCACATCACTAAAAGTTTGGATGCCTACTTTATACCATTTCTTTGCAAAACAATGTTGAAGGATAGCCAGAGGCTTACCATTTTGGTAGAGATTCTACCAAATGGCACAAAAGGTTTGGAACTTGGAGTTACTGAGGGTTATGTTGTAATTTTTTAGTTGGGCATTATGTTTGGTGAGCTCCCAAGCCTTCCAAAGGCTCCTAAAAACCAAGGAACCAAACAGTGTCATAGGGTAATTGTTGATGAGACTATCACATAGTGGTAGGCCCTTCTATGCTTTGGCTTGTTTGGGAACCACATTTTGGATGTTGTTTTTGACTAGAACCCTCCAAGGTTCATCACCCTCCAAAGATTTTACCACCCATTTAGAGGCAAGAGTAAATCCTTTTTTAGAATTTCATTTCTTCATCATCAATGATCTTTCTCACTTATATATTATATTTGTGGATATATGCATAAATCTAAGATACCTAACCCATCTTCTCTTCTTGTAATAATATTTTATTAGCTAGAATTAATATGTATTTTTTAATATAATAAGAAAATTACATAAGAAAGTAATATATATATATATAACATATTTGAATATTAATGCGATTTTTAATTATTATACATATATTCCATCATTAATTCACAAACATGTATTTTTTAATAAATATAAAAAATTTAGTTTGTTATTGAATATTATATTTTCACACTTAGAAATAACTTTATTTGTCTCACAAATAATGAATAGCATTGCATGCACAAAAGAGAAATAAAGATAACACATATAAAAAGTCAAATCTCAATATATGGGAGTTTAACATTAAAGAAATTTAATATATAAAATATTTCAAATTGAAAGATATTTCCTATAGTTGCCACTATCTTCTTCTTGTTTTGCTATTATAATTTTACTATCTTCTTGAGGTCATATAAATAGCACCCTAACACTCATAATTACTATACAATTTATTTTTAAACATACACTTTCTTACTATATCCATATATACAACTCCTTAGAGTACTTAACCATGAATTACTCAATAAAGAAATAATTATTGTGATTCCATTATATATATATATAAACTAGCTCATCAAGAATGAATCTCACTATTGATTTAAAATATGAACAATTACTTATTTATTTTTTCCCTTCTTAAATATGGATAAAACTTTCATATATACTAAGGAAAAATAACCATAACACTTCCAAAACTAACATGGAACAATTGGATATAAAACTAAACATCTAAAACTACAATTACACAATTAGAACTAATAAATGAAAGGGAAAGGAGAACCCATCATGCACCTTACAACATCCTATGTTTTTCTTAAACAGATATTCAATAACTTGATGCAAGCACATACTACTATGCCCTTAAAGTAGAAACAAACATAGTTGATTTCCCATCACATTAAACCTTAGAGGAAAGGTAATGCAGTTTACATATCTAAATAAATTTCAGTAGCATAACGACATATAAATTAACATTTTAAGAACATGAAAATAAGAATAATAGAAGAAATATGGACATAAGAGAAGAGACACCAATATACATTGGGAAAACCCTTTCGGGTGAAAAACCCCTATTAATCTTCAACAACAAACATGTTACAATACACTTACAGGATCAAAGCCTTAACATGGAGATTTATATTGTGCTCCTTTGGAAAAAATTGACAGCATAACCCTACATAAAACTCTCCTCGCAAACTTCTCCTCAAGCCTTCAATTTATAGGAGTTTCAATACAAGAAACCACCAAAAAGGAAGCTGAAAACCATGAGTTACAACACCTAGTCATGGAGAATCAAACCATCATAATATAGAAAGATACTAAAATCATAACTGACTAGATCCAAATATGACACTCCATTTTTTTTGGCTCTTAAAATAATGCTTTTATAATCTCCTAAAATCTTGCATTTCAAGTTTCCAATTGTGATTTCCGTTTTCAAGATCTTTCCATTTTAGCAACTCTTACACACCTTACAAGTTGTCATTGTTGCATTTAGCAACTTCCATGACACTAAGTGATAAAAAACAAATCACACCAAAATACAAATAAATAAATATTTAAAATATTAGAACTCACAAGGTGTATGAAACACCTAATCCTAACATTCTCCCACTTGTCGTATACCTTGCAAGAGCCAAAGGGAAACACAACCAATCTATCAAACACCAAGGTTACCATACTATCTCAACTGAACTCCACTATACTCATGAGATTTATAGAAGCACTTGCAACATCTTCCAAGTGATCACCAACATGATGAAAGCTTAGAATTCAAAAAACATGATGAAACACTAGATACACCAATGTATCTAACTTCAAACCCATTACCAGAACACAACTCTGAAGTCTAGACTTCCTTCAAAACAAGATCAATCATGAATGCTCCAAAATCAATTAGAACAACAACCACAACTAGTTGTTTACATCAAACTAAAAATCCCACCATTGATATAACTTTTGCACATGACATATCCAACCCATACTATAGCTCTCATCCCTGTATAATCCACCATCCTACTAAAAGTTACCATCTTCCGTGATAAAAAACACACCAAAGCCAATGATGTGCAAAAAATCTGAAGACCCTTGATACTGCAATCCAATGAAAAACAATCTACCAAAGACATGCATACATCCTAGGAATCATACTACATGAACAATGCCAACCAAATCAACAAAAAATCTACCAATCAACACTTACATCAAAGTGTGCCTTATAATCAAATCATGCAATACAAAGAACAATCACAATGATCTACAAACTGCAACCAACTTACTACAAAATATAACATACTTCCACAAACAACTTTCTTCTCACTCTCTCACCTTTGATCTCCTCCACTTCTCTCAATTCCTCCACATCTCAAATCATATACATTAAAAGAACACATACTATTTCTAAAAAACAATAATGTACAACAACAATAGATGACCACAAACCTAGTGATCATACTAGATGAATAAGAACCTCTAGGAAGAAACATGAGACCATAAAGAGAAACTATAAACCATATCAAGTCCTTCTACCAACACCACCAAGTGCTAAGTTGTGCCAAGTAAGATCTCCTTCACAAAACCCCAACTAAAAATCCTTAAAAACACCCAACTATTCAATCTCAAAAGATCCAACAAAAGATATATATCTCAAATAACCAAAAATGATGTAAGCTTGTCTAACCAAGGAAGATCAAACTTAAAAGATTCATTCCAAAAATAGGAAATCATCCCAATAACATCTCCAAAAATTCTCATAAATCAAATCATATACCTAAGGAGATAACCTTGCCAAGCAATGCTCAAATGAACCCTCTAGAACTAGAAACTATAGCTCAAGATCCATATCCATGAGAAATCAAAGCATAAAAAAAAAGTAATTTGAAGTAACATGGGAAATACCTATCAGATCATTTTCTACCAAGTGAACTAAGAGTGGGAAATGAGAATCATCCATTGAGATACACCGAGTAACATAGACTCTCTCCGAGAACAATCTCCTCAAGTTCAAACATGAACTCATTTCCATAACAAGTGAAGGCTCCTCAGTCTTTCTACTGAAATTTTACCATTCCAACACATGATCCCCACAACAAGAGATCTCTAGCCTTACCTCAACTCTCTCTGGTATCCATGAGCATCGCTCAACTAGTATATGCGAAATTCAAATGCATCCTACAAAATCATGAATCTTCAAGCAAATAATTAATACTCAAAACCAAAGAGAACTTCACCAAACCACTATCAAAGCTCCCACTGGATGTCTGCAAAAATTTAGGTACACATGACATCATGATCTAACATCTCCTCCTAGGAGATCACTACCTGCTCCAATGAACATATCTTGCCAAAGGGGCACTATCATGCCAAAACTCCAATCTTAGAAATAAGAATCTAGCATGGCATAATACCATCTCCAATCACATGAAGATAACTATCCTCTAACAATGGAACTCAAGATGTCAATAATTTCACAACATATAAAATTCATAATCCAAAAGTATTACCATGACACCTACAACCACTATACAAGATCATCTGTCACCAAGTGATAGAACCACATCACTACCAAAGCTCCCACTAAAACTGTAATAACGAACTTATCCAACAAATCATGATAAACATGCTACAAGTCCCAATAACCAACTATCCATGCACTCTAATCATCCATTCTCTCATCTCAATGCAACATACTAATGCACAAATGACCACAAACAAGGCCAACTGAAAGGGTCTACATAAATATTGAATCAATCTTGTGGATATAGATAGTTCACATATGAGTCATCTCACTGCAACCAAATAGGTGATCAGCCACAAAACTGCATAACTCATAGATCTAAAACATGAAACATGCAAACTCATCATCACATTAGTAACCTAAAAAATGAGATAACAAGAAACTAATATGTAGACCACAAGACTCAAACACCAAATCAACCACATATTTGATTTACCAAACAAGTCCACATATGAGTAGCCATAGTCAAGGAACCCATCAAGCAAATACTATAGAAATGATGAGTGACTAATCACATACTAACATCTCCACACTAAGAAAGCTACAAACCTCCTCACACCATTCACAAAGCATACATGCAAACCTGCAACTATCTTACATTCGGAAACACCCCCAAGGAATCATAATCTAAAAAATAGTTTATTCACAAATCTACAAAACCACAAGTTTTGATTAACCATGTAAAACCTACAAAACCATTGTGTTTTATAACACTCATGCAAATCCATATCCACTTATCATCTGGAAGACCCACAAGTCTGCAAACTACCATAATAGTTAAACCAGAACAATGGAGCATCATGAATATGCATAACCATAGATTTTTAACGGGAAATCCATAAAACCCTTAGATCCTACCAACATGAAAGTACAACCAACCAAAGGAAGAAAAGGTCCAAGAACTCCAGACCCACTTGTAGGCCAACTCCACAACCACCACCACATACACACATATGAAGGAGCTAGGTTGTTCCAGAAGCTTTCAGATCATCAAATGATAAACTCCACAACCTACATGCATTTGAGGTTAACAAAACAATGCCATCCAATGCCAAGGACTATAAAAGCAAGCACCCAACATAAGCACATTAAACCATAGTCATGACAACCCAATTTTCTCCATGTGATCAGGGAGCCAAGGACAGACATCCAACATGAATACTTTGTTGCAGACGACCGCATAATGAGAGAACATAACCACCATGCATGAGGGTTATTACATACTATGAAATAGGAGCTCCATATCAATATCATATTAAATCTAACCACATGATAAACTCCATAAAACTCTATCTTCTCCATTCTTGACAATGCCTATTGTTTCCAGAAAACAAGATCAACAACAAAACTTCCAATTAGCCAAGGATTAATAATCAACCAATTCCTTCAAAAAAGATTCCCTCAAGCTTGCAAAGCTAAGAAATCACAATAGAAGAAATACCTAGAACCCCAAACACCACATGTAACACCATGCAAGCACATTCAAGTGACATGCAAGTCCATGAAAGTACATGCAACTTACTAACATACACATGCAAGCACATGTAAGTGACATGCAAGTCCATGAAAGTACATACAACACACATGCAAGTACATGCAACTTACAAACATACACATGCAAGCACATGCATGTCTAGAACTGAGCTCTAATACCAATTGAAAGGGAAAGGATAACCCATCATCCACCTTACAACATCCTATATTTTGTTTAAAAAGATATTCAATAACTTGATGCAAGCACATACTACAATGCCCTTAAAGTGGAAACAAACATAGTTGATTTCCAATCTAATTAACCCTTAGAGGAAACGTAATGTAGTTTATAGATCTAAATAAATTTCAGCAGCATAACAACATATTAAATTAACATTTTAAGAACACGAAAAGAAGAAGAATAGAAGAAAGATAGACATAAGAGAAGAGACACCAATATACGTGGGGAAAGCCCTTTTAGGTAAAAAACCCCACACTCCAAAGCATCAAACCAATGTATTAATCTACAACAACAAACATGTTACAATACACTTGCAGGCTCAAATCCTTAACATGGAGATTTACATCTTACTCCTCTGGAAAAAACTAACAACATAACCCTGCATAAAACTCTCCTCACAAACTTCTCCTTAAGCCTTCAATTTATAGGATTTTCAATACAAGAAACCACCAAAATGGAAACTAAAAACCATGAGTACAACACCTAGTCATGTAGAATCAAATCCATCGTAATATAGAAAGATACTCAAATCGTAACTAACTAGATCCAAATATGGCACTCTATTTTTTTTGGCTCCTAAAATCATGCTTTCACAATCTCCTAAAATATTTCTTTTCAAGTTTCCAATTGTAATTTCCTTTTTCAAGCTCTTTCCAGTTTAACAACTCTTACACATCTTACAAGTTGTCATTGTTGCATTTAGTAACTTCCATGACACTAAGTGATAAAAAACAAATTGCCAAAATACAAATAAATAAGTATTTCAAATATTAGAACTTGCAAGGTGTATGACACACCTAATCCTAACAGTAAATACAATTAAATATTACTCTATGTTTAAATGTTATTATCATATTACAAACATTAAGAATTTTTAGATGGTCATTCGTAAACACCATCTAATTTAATAATCAAAAAAAGAAGTTAAGAAATAAAAATAGAACAATTATTCATTTTTTTATTGTAAATAAGATATTAAATTACTCCTAATTATTTAACCATTAAGAAATATAATATTTTAAGTAAAACATAAGGAATAACTTTCCCTCTGTACCTCTCGGCGCAGGTCGAACCCATGCAGCTACAACAATTAGAGATATTGCTCGCCAAAGCGGAAAGTGAGTAATAACATACTGACCTAAACATATTACCTTTCATGATGCCAACTAGCTTCGAAGAAATCTTAGTGGCATAAAATGGAACATGTTTCTATGGGCCCAACTAGTGGAACTTGCTTAGATTATCTCTCTGCGCATTCTAGAAAAGAGAAATTGTTTGAAACAAAATTTGGATCTCTGTTGGCACCCAGCATAGAATTTTATGACAAAATGGGAAATGGTACATAGTATAGATGCCACAGAGGCAGAAAGAGGAGAATGTCTGGCGTTTGTGGAAATAATGTTAAAGGAAGAAAGGTTTGGAACTTATTTTTTTATATCAGCACAACACGTCATGCTTGGGTATAATCTATCTGCTCAAGAAACCTTGAGCAATATAAAAAGAAAGAGATCCTCCAAGAACGCTTATAAAACAATGTGAGTGCTTTTGTGGGGTCACTATTTTGATGTTGATCGAGATTAGGTAGGTACTCATTATTTCCTTTTATATTGAGTCAGTATTTTGCAAATGGATTTCCTTATAACCAACCTCTTGAAAGCTATTGTGCAAAAGATTAAGTGCCTAATTACAGTCTATCAGAATGATTGTAGTATAATGTTCAAAATAAATTTAAGGGTAAAATATGTAAAGATTAGGCTAATATTCTTTTTTGCAAACTGTACAACAATGATAAAGTAATGTGCACGACACAAACAAATGTCTATTATGTGCAGAAAAATGCATATTGATGAAAGGACATCTCAACTACTCAAGAAAACACACATGACAATGCAACACAATGACACACAAATAAGCAACAAATTAATTAGGAAACATTTCTAGGTTCATTCAATTTCTTTAGTCATAATTAATTTTGTTTTCATAATTATGATCATAATAAAAAGAGATATAAGAGATTTGATCAACAAATTAGATCATTCTTCTAATCTAGATATTAATGAACATACTTAGGTCTTAGAAGAGAATACAAAACTCAACACATGAATCTTTTCTAATCCCTATCATAATTAGAGTCACTTTATTCATTTGTTTCTATTCTAATAAAAGAAGATTACCATTGTAATTTATAATCCAAATGGTACAAAATATTACAACTATGATAACATAATCAAATCATTGAAATGATAGAGAAACTAGAGAGAGATAACAAACAACAAATGAAGACATTCAAATCTACTATTCATTAATGTATAAGAAACTAATTAGTTCACATACACATGCATATTTTAACCAATAATAGACATAAACATGGGTGAACAAATTAGGTCTTGTTTGGGAACTATGGGTGATTCGAAAAATAAAAGTCAACTTGAGGCCTAATGTTTGAGGGCCTAACACCTACTTAGCACTTTTTCTTTTAGTTTAAATTTGTCTTGAGCTCCTTACCTTAATAAACAATTGCAACAATTATGATAATTTGACACATGAAATGTTCCTAATTTTTAAACCCATTTCAATTTTAACCTTTCCACAACTAAACTCTCTGATTTCATTCCAAATTGATCAGTATGACCACCCTTGATTGCATTGTGAATAGTGACATCCCTAATATTTGAAAACATTCACATACATACACACAAAAATCAAAGAAAGCTCAATAGAATCTATAGATGTAAGAAACATCAATATCTCCATTGTCATACCACCCTAAATTATCCTCACTCACAAATATGATCACCTAAACATTCTATATACATTTTCCAAAGATCCATTCTAATATTTCAAGTCTTCGATGAGCCTTGATCATTGACAAGGATTTCATGAAAGTCCAATTTCGACAAACCTCCAAAGTAATAATGACACCATCATATCTAAAAATATTTTTTTTTATCCTTGGTATAGAGGGCAATGATGAGACCATAGTGTTACAAAAAATAATTAAAAGGATAAAACCTATGTATTTCCTTTGAATGGCATAAAATATTCTCCTTGTGAATTGAAGATCGAAGGCGCCTTCATACGCTTCTACATGCATGTACAGTTGAAGTTTGTTGAACAAAATAGTACAATGGTTGGGACCGGGAAAATAATATTCGAAGCCTGCGGAAGAAGAAAATCATAAGCGTGGCTAACGGAGAGGAAAAGTGATGATGTTCGCGAAAGTCGAAACCGAAGCCGTTCTTTCATTATAGCGAATAATGTCCTCGAAAGTCGAAACGAAATGCGTTCTTCCATTATGGAGAATAATGTTCCCGAAAGTCGAAACCATTATAGCGAATATTCTCCCTCGCACCTAGGCAACATCATTACCATAAGGAGTAAGAACGATAATATGCCAGATTGGAACAACGATAAAGATTTTGTCCATTCTTAAATAAATTCATTTCATCTCTTCGAGAAAGTTATTCACATACTTAGTCTATGTGGTTTATAAGTTTTCATGTTATTACATTATTTCTGATCATATAATTGTATTCCTCAAAAATCTTACAAGATTATGTTTATATATACATCTAATTTATGATATAATACCAAAAAAAAAGAAAGTTTAATAGTTAGATTTGACAATCAAATTTACATCTTGACAATCATAGTTAGGACGATTTTGTTCTGTAAAGTTTTAAGGACATATGAATTGAAAGAGTAAGTGCCCCACTTTATCTTTGGAGTAACTCTTGGAATTTTTTATTTTTCTAGGCAATTTTATTTTGAATCTCATTTTTAAAGTACCGTTCTCTTAAGTCAAAACTATCATTGTTTGCTTAACAAATATCCAAGTCTATCTTCTCAATGACAGTTCATCACTAACCTTATTCCCAACATAAATTTTATTCTCAATATCATGTTAATCATTTCTTTCTTTATGCTTACCTTGAAAATAATTCAAACTCTTAACACTTACATATGTATGGTTTTTTTTGTCATATTTTTCTAATTTAAAAAAAAAAATGAATCTATATTTTACTGCATCCTTACAAATTTCTCATCATAAAATTAAAATTACTAAGACATAAGCAATCACATTCCCTCATACCACCCTTCCTTCATACCGCCCATCCCTCCTCTTGCCCCACCACAACCCTAACACATACAAAACAATTCTCAAGATGCTTCCTATTATAACCCTTTATGAAGTACACCAATCTTATATTAACCATTTAGTTTGAATATTATTTTATGGATACAATTATGCCAACCTATTTAACCCTATATGTAGTTTTTTCTTTATGTAGTCTCAATTTTTTCTGAATATTTTAAATACGTATATGAAAGGAGGAAAAAATTAAAATGAACCTAAAGTTTATGGAAAAAATTAGTTGCATACTACTCAAACAATCTTCTTTCATAATATAAAAAACACATCCTGTTAAACTAATCTACAACCAAAAAAAAATTCTTTCGTAGAATAAAAAGTTAAAAATACATCTTGTTAAACCAATCTACAACAAAAATAAATAGCATTCACGTTCTTTGACAAATGAAGTTTGTAATCCCAATTTTTTATCATGATAATTTCTTCTCCTATATACAAAAATATACCACCTTATAAATATAATGCTGCAACATTTTACACTTCTGCTAATATATGTAGCATTAGAAATGTTGCTTACCAAAATGGTATGTAAGTAATAACGCACCAAGCCAAACAGACTACTTTTCATGATACATTGCAGAGTAGAGAGACCCAAATTAGCTTCGAAGAAATCTTAGTGGCCTAAAATGTCCTTTTTCTATGGGCCCAACTAGTGGAACATGCTTAGATTATCTCTTTGCACATATTCTAAGGTTGGTTCTCCTAAAAGGACTTTATCACAAGTATGAGGATGATCAATGATTGAATTTTTTTGCTTGATAAAGTTTTTTATAGGTGAAAGGGACAACTAAGATTCTCATGACTCTCATCGGTTATGTTTTCTAACAACAAAGTATCTTTGTCATAACTAGGAGAGATAATAGGAGAAGAATAGATGTGATTATCATGATCATTTATGACTTCATTCCTTTGTTCCCTAATGTCTTCCAAAATAGAAGGGGTAACAGAAGGATCATAAATAGGGTTGTTGTAGACCAACATGTCCTCTTCATTTATAATATTATCTTCCTCAAAATTATTCTCACAATCCAAAGAAGAATGGATATTAGGTAAGGTTATGTTTAGGAATGTGTCTATGATTTCATTCTCTTGTGCTAAAATATATTCCCAAATGGGATGAGGAGAAGGACAAACAAGATCTTCATGATTGTCAATGAGTGTTTCTTCTTTCACCAAGATACCCTAATCACTAAAAGGAGAGGTATTGGGAGAAGAAAAAATATGATCATCATGATTATCTATGTTTCTATGCTCTTTTATCACATCATCCACACAAATTGGAGAGATAGGAGGGGATGTGACTTTAAGGTTAACATTGTCATGTTCACTTTCTTGTGCTAAGAGGCTCTCATAACTAGGACATGCATTGAATGAATGACAATCATGCTTATTGACTAACTTTTTCTTTGCAAATTTAGAGAAGATTGAAACTAAAATTTTGAAATAAAAATCTATGCTAATTCAAAATTCTATGTAAAATACTAAAATGAAATGCAATTTTCAAAAATAATTGATAGATTATGCTATATAACAATATGAGAATGCAAATGTGAAATTTAAACCATGCATGAAATGAGCTAAATTAAGCTAGATTTGATGAAATGCATGTTACAAAAATGAAATTAATTGATATAGGTAGGTTAAGGCATCAAACAAAAGCTTAAAAATAGAGTTTTCAGTTATGTAAAATGCAATTTCAGCGATCAAAAGGGACTAATTCGCCCAAGGTGGCAAATGAGTCCCAGTGTGGAATTTTTTTAGAATTTCCAGAAAAATTGGAGTGATTTGGATGGTTTTTAAGTGCTATGATGTAGACCTATGTTAAAAGTGTAGAATTTTAGAAAATTGAAATGAATGTAGATGTGAAAAATGCAATCTAAATGCACTTTTTTATGAATGAAAAAATTAACACCTAGCATGCAAATGAATCATGAAAAATATAATGCAAGCTAGATCTATGATGATGAAAGGACTCCAAATTAGTAAACAAAGGATTTGAAAAATAGGTTCACCAAAATGAACTATAGATTTTTTACATCACAAGACTATAACTCTTCTAGGGTTTTTCACCTAAAAGGAGAGAGCTAGGCCAAAAATACTAGATGGATTCATTCAAATTATGATGTGTATGATGTTTATATGACTAAATGAGATGATATAAATGTAGATAAGCTATGAAATTGATCAAGTATGAATTTAAAACCTAAGAAATGTGACTTGTTTGAAAACACATTATGGAATGCAAGAAAACTTGGAAATGAATAGAAAACTGTAACATAAATGGACCAAACTGAAAGTGTGCACCTGAGATGTTGAAGGAGGTTGGAAATGAAATTTGAAATGTTGTTGATGCTGGTTTTTAGGCTAGGTGGGACTCATTTTCCATTATGGGAAAATTAGTCCTAGTTCTACAAAACTGAGTTGGAATCCGTTTTTGACAAAGGGGTACCTAAAAAATGTAGAAAACTCAAAATTGACCCTGGAGTAGGACTCATTCACCACCCATGGTGAATGAGTACACTTTTGAATTTCTAGATTTTTGAAAGTGAAATCTAGAGCTTTTGATCTGCGCTTTGACTTCCTACAGGTGTTCATTTCTGAAACTCTAATTTACGGGTCTGAAAATGAGTTTTTATTGATATTTTGACTTGTTGAATGAGGAAAAGACTATAGAAAATTTGCAACTTGATCTTCAATTATCTCCAGGCTTCCAAGAGTTCTAAATCTGCAAACACACAAGAAAAGAAGGAGAAATATTGAATGTTAGGGCATGGGGGTTTGCCTTTATCAAACCCCTTTTAGGTAGTTAAACCAAAATGATGAAAGAATGTAATAAAACATGTAATAATGGAGTTGATTACCTTGCCATGATATTTGATATTGAATGTTTGCAACAAAACATGTAGAATATTCCCTGGAATGTCTAAAAATTAATCTTGAATGACTTGTAATGATGAAGCCCTAAGTTGCATGACTTAAGATAGAAGATTGGTGGATGAATGATGAAGAATGGATTAAAAGATTGTATGGGATGAAAAATGAGGAGAAAAACACTTATTTATACACACTTGTGCCTTAGTAACCCATTGATACCTCATCATAGGCTGACATCAAGTGATTTTGAATAAAAACCCAAAAGGAAATTTGAAATATTTTGAATTTGGATCCAAGGGGGATTCATTCACCACCCATGGTGAATAGGTCCCACCTCAAGCTTGATAGTGGGTGTTTGGAATTAACTTGAATTTAATGATGTTTGTTAGGTTTACATTAAAAAATACACTTAATTAAGCCTTATAAGGGCATAAAGGGGTCAAATAAAGCATAAGAAAGGTGTAAATAGTGAAGTTATGCCTATAAAAGTGTGAAATCTTGTTACAAGACTTTACAACAATTCAAAATAGGACTTGATAAGTGATGAAAAGGTGATTTTTGGTTAAATTATAATGGGGAGAGTCTCTAAAAGTGTAGAAATGTGTTAAAACATTTCACAACACTTTTACAAGACATCATTAAAAGCATGTTATTCAATTTGCAAGAATCCAAGACCTAGTGTGGATGCATAAAATGCCCCACGATACTTGAATCAAGGCCTCATTAAGTCCATTTTATCATGAATTAATCCCATGTTAAGCATATGGTACTTTTTTCTATGGTACATAAACTATCTAGATTTAGCTTGCAAGACACAATGTTTCATTCAAAATGATAATATAAAGAAAGAAAGCTTGAAAAAGGCCATACATGCATAGTCTCAACAATTTATCCTTAGTAGTTTGTGCTTTTAAATATAAAATGAACTTTGAAATAGAGGTTAGATGCCAATCCCACAATAGTTTAAACCTTAATAAATATAACATGTCAAAGAAAAGTAGTTTTTCAACTTTGCTTCTAAAAATAATTCTAAAACCCTAAGAAAACTAAAGAAAATTTTCTTAACAAAGAACCTATAACTTGGAATCCAAGCCCCCATTGTGTCATTTCCCTCCTTATATAGTTGTCAAAAGAAGAAAACACTGCCTCTACACAAAAGTAATTATTGCCCAAAGTTAATACTTGATAGCTTGCAATCTGATCATAGATATTTGTTCAGGTTTGCAACAATATTTTCTCATTAATTCTCAGCCTTTGCATTAATTACCTTTAGATATTTAGCAAAGATAGAGGCCCGTAAAAGATCAAATATTAAAACCAATCTGGAAAAAGGGTCTTGGTTACCAATCACATCACCTCAAGGCACCAACTCAAAGGTCCCATCCTGAAAACCAAGAGAAAGAAAGGCCAACAAACTCTGATAGACTCCCAAAAGATATCATCTCATAAGAGGCACAATCCTCTTGTAGTGAAGAGATGATGCATCATGCAGTCAAGGATTTTATGTTTTCCAAAAAATATCTTGGAGTAAACTTCCTCCAAGTTGATGCTTGTCCTAGGCCCTACTCTAAAAGGAAAATGATACAATAAAGTTGTGTAGCCACTGCATGGTTCATTTCCCATCTTTCTTGCTAGCCTTGCATAAACCTAGACATCTCTAAAGCTAAAAACAAAAGAAGCTGAAGATCAAAAGAGTAAGGAAAAGAAAAATGTTTAACACCTTACATTCTTCTTTTCATTTTTGAATTCTTCTGTGTGTTATTTCTTAATTTGGGGATGAGGCATAGTATTGAAACAACCTTTTACATCAAGGTCTCTTTACTTTGCTAACTCAAATCCTTTAGTTTTTTGTGTGCTAACATTGTTGTCTGGTGCAGGTATTTTTTGTCTAATGCATTTGTTTTGCAAGTCTTCAACCTGGGGGCACCCTTCCTTGGTTTGAAGAGGTATTTGCTTCCTCTATAGTATCCTTTTGGCATATGATGTTATTTATGTTTAGTATACTTCCTTTAGCATGCATATTAGTGTAGATTCATATGTCCACTAAAGTGGGGGAAAAATGTAATGGCGAACAATTGAACCCCTTGCAATTTCACATACATTCTTGCATCCACTTTAGTGTTCACTCCCTTGAAATCTGTGTAGGCTCATTTTTTCCCCTACATCAACATTTTTCCCTTCTCAGGATGCTCAACACCCCTTTTTAGCAGCTAGCCTCACACATCAACTTTATGTCAAACCTTAGGCTTTTCCTACTTTTTTTTTCATAGCGTGATGTGTTCAAACACTAGTGCGCCGCACAAATTTTTGTGCACCATGCTAGCATTCTATGATGTTTCAACATTCAAATGACCATTTTTGTGCATGTTTCCCACTTGTAACCTCCTTTGATCAATGGTAATGGCTCCAAATTCCTTGTAACTACTCGGGAAACTTCTTTTTGATTCTCTTCTCCCTTTAAAAGTTATATTTTCAATTCATTTGCACTTCTAGCTTCACTCTAGTTTTGAACTTCTCTCTATCTTTAGCTCTAGCCTTCTACTCTCCATATTTTTCTTACAAAACTTCATATAGCTTGTTACAACAATTTCAAGCACTTTCAATCCCTCTTGGTAGCTTTCTCTTCAACACTCTTGGCTCTTGTAGCTCTATTTCCCTCTCCATTTGGCTTCCCTAATCCTTGCAACTCTATTTCCCTTGTCATGTGTCCTTGAGCATACTAGGATTCGATATCCCCTATCTATTGCATCCTTAGTTTGTGATACGGGTTCTCCTACTTGAGAAAGGATTGCTTTTATCACTCATATTTTGTGATACGAGTTCCCCTGCTTGAGTGGGGAATGATTTTATCACATCACATTTTCTTACTTCTCTCACTCTCTCTATCTATTTGGTTTCCTGTTGAGGTGGGAACAACAAAACGGGTGTTTGACTAAGGTAAACCCCTATATAGCCCCAACACTTTCTCCAAATCTTATGCATGTGGGTAGTGAAGATATTCATATGCTGGAGGCTTGATCATTTTTGTGGCTATGAGAATTTCCTTTCTATCTCTTATTCTCTTTACCATTCATTTTACTTTATTTTAGTTCTATTATATTCTATTGCTTTCTCACGTTCCAAGATTTATTAACAATTAGAGTAGAAGTTTCCACTTTTCCATTTTCTATGGTATTCTCCCTTTCTAGTCCATACAAGATGCTAATGCACCTCTGGGACACAAGCGTGTTGAGTGTTCATCCATATCCCATGCTTCTATACTTTGGCGGAGAGCTTATCAGTTTGTCCATAGAATCTTTGTGACTTGCTCTTTCCAATTATAGAACTCTTGCACTATTCCTTGAGGTAGTTTAGGGTATTTCTCCCCATGAGGCTCTCTGAATGAGGAGAACTCATGAGTAGCGAAACCCCATTCTCCATAGTAATAATTTAAGATTTTTTTTCATGTATAAGGTTATTTTCTATTCTATTCATGTTGAAAGGATATGACTTTGCAATCCTTCTAGAAAAAGTGATAAAGAAAGAATTTTATAATATTTAATTTATAATCTTCCACCTAATTTTATAGAAAAGATAGACCTAGTTTTTTTTTTAAACACATGATGATAATATGAATTGAAGAGAAAGATACTTTACAAGTCAGATTTGAAATAAAAATACTCAAAAAATAAAAAAGTGGACAAGATTTATTGAAAGATATTGTGGGGCACAAACTCTTCCAACTCATATGTCTTTAAAAATTTTGAGAAAAAAGACCTTCGAATTGTTATTTTAATCACAGTAATAGCTAAATACACTAGATACATACATATTTAAGTACTATTTAACTAACTAAGCCACAATCGGAATGAAATTTTCAAAATATTCAAACCAAGCAACCATTAAACTAAGCATGAAATAAACCATAAAGCATAAAGGAAATCTAATCTAAAACTCCAAATCTCATCCCATTAGGGGATTGGTGTTGTATTGATATGGAATGATGAACTTTTATCCCTATGATAAAATGAGTGTCTAATCAAAATACATTAATGAAAACCAAGCTAAAATGGATGAACCTCTGTTGAGGATGGATGAAAAAGATAATAATGGATGCAAGGATGAATAAATATACTATTCAAACGTGCAACATAACTTTACTTTGATGGAAGTGGATCCATTTCTCTCCAAAATGTGAGGTATTTATATGAGAAAATGGCGAATCAAGGGTCAAGATCAAATGGATCAATCAATGGTTAAGATGCAATTAGAGGTGAAGACATGGACCAAGGATTCTCATCAATGGATGATAATGGAAGATCACATGGATCAAAGAATTAATCAATGTATCACAATGATTCAAATAAAAACACTTTCAAAGTTGTTAAAAAGTTTGTTAAGAAAGAATATTCCATTTTTAGAGCCAAAATGAGAGAATATTATAAGGGAATATTCCCATGCAAGTGGATGGGTCAGGAAAATTAGTAATTAGCTAATTAAAACAAAATTTTAATTGTGCAAATTGAGTGAATTTAGGATTATCATTAAATAATTAACTTATTTAATAAAAATGGTTCAAGTGACATTTAATCAAATGATTTAGATTATTCAATTTAATGAGAGGAGACAAGGGGGGTTTAGTTTAAATGATTTTCATTATTCAATTATACTAGATGAAATGTTAGTGTTAAAGGGGGGAATTAACCTAATAAAATTAATTAGATTAATAGATGAAAATGATGTATTTATTTAAATAAGTGGGCTTATTTGATTAAACAATCAAAAAATAGATGAATTTAGGATGAAATGATGTTAGTGACTAGATTCAAGTGTGCAATATCATTCAGGACAATTTTAGTTGTCTACATTCTTCCCCTCTTTGAAGTGAAGTACTTGTTACATTGGTTCAAAGACTAACGCTATTCAGATTAATGTTGTTACTCATATCAAAAATTTATAAAGAAATTTAATTTTTTGGATGCCCCATTATTGCCACAGTGGAAGGAATTAATTTGTTAACACAAGGAAATAGGGTTCCATCTTTTAGGAGATGGAAGTAGGGATGAGGGCCTATTTCACTCTAGTTCATTAGAGGAAACCAAGATCCTTCAATCAATTGACTTGATTGAGGAATGGGCTAGGGTTAGGATGGTTTCCTTTAGTGCGATTAAAGAAAGGGGGTTAACCACTAAGCAAGTGCTTAGAAATAATAAAATTAAAATGATATACAAATCTAGCTATGTAATTTAGGAAATGAAACTCAAAATTAGAATAAAGAACTAGAGATAAATAGAGGTGCACCTAGAAAATTGGAAATGCTTGAAACAAGGTCTACAATCCTAAAATTATGACTTCTAATGCAAAATAGGACTCATATGCTAGGTTGGGTGATTTACTCCTAGTTTAGGGTTTCAGGCTAAATCTAGAATCTACAACTGGTAACCCAAAATCTATAGGAAATGACTAAAAAGTGGTATACTGGGACTCATACGCCCAAGGTGTGATTTATTCCCAATATAAGGGTTTGTCAAAAACTTTAATATCCTCTAGTGATTTCTTGTAGCTTCTCTCTTGTTCGATCTCCAAGTTTGAAACTCTGAATTCTGGCATGTAGGTGACTTTTTGTGAAGATGAAAAATTCTTGAGAACTTTGAAAACATTTTTCAATCTTGCAACTTCTTCTTCAAAGGATCTTCAAGCTCAAAATACCTAGATCTACAATCACACATGTGGAGGAGAGAAAAATGTTGATTTTTTATTGGATAGGGGTTTGCCTTGGTAAAATCCTATTTTGGTAATCAACCCTTGAAATGAAATTAAATAAAATGAATGAGGGAGTAATGAAAAAATAGGCTACGTTGCAACTCACTAAAACCTTGTAACAAAGGCTAAAATATTTTATGAAATGGATATCATGAATGTAGATCTTGAATCTTTATTGTATATTGTGAATCTTGACTTGAATGCTTGCTTGAATAATGAAAACCTACATCACAAATGTTAGCTCAAAAACACACATGATGCTTGAATCTTGAATATAGCTCCAAAATACATGATAATTATCTCTTGAATTCTCTTGAATTTATAGAATTCTTGAATGCTTATATCACACTTGCTCATGAAAATTGCTAGAAGAAAATATAGGAAATAATCTTGTATTTATACTTTTTTATGCCAAATTTCCCAAAATTACAACACTACAAGCAAACATCAAGTCTAGGAGAATAAAATCCCACCAAGACTTGAATTCAAAATAGGTCATAGCTAAAGTGGGACTCATATGCAAGTTGGGGTATATGAGTCACAATAGCCTAGGCTTGGGAGATAAATTTCAATAAATGTTAAATTCTATGCCAAATTCTTGTTCAAGCCCTGAAACTTAGGTGGGATCCATATGCCCAAGGTGGCATATGAGTCCTAGATCACTAAATCTAGGAAACATAACCCAAAAAAATTAAAGTATGATTGGTCATTAGTTATGTGTTAGGATTATCCTCATAAAATTACATTAAATAAGGCTTGTGGATGCAAAATATGATCAAATACAGCATAAAGAAGCCCAATTTTAGCAGGGAGGGCCCAAAGAAGTATGAAAATTTAAAGGGATAGATTTTTATACACTAAATCTATCCACCACCTTAGTGAGAGGAGTGACTTACTTCAAACTCACACTATAGTAGACAAACTCACATCAAGAGGGATCCAAATATACCAATGCTAGTGAGATAGGATAACAAGTTTCAAGAGGGTTGCAAAAGCCCCTAGGATCAAGATCCTATGGAAAAAAAACATAGGAATAAGAGAACACGCATTTTAATAATATAAGGAGCAATAACAAGGTACAAGCATACATTTTAAAAGACAAAAAAAAAAAAAAAGAAAGAAAGAAAGAAAGGGGTGGATCAAGCCTCGACCATTTATTGAATAGCATGTGGATAAAATATGAGATTTTTTTCCAAAAACATTTACAAGTGGAACATGATGTCCACTATGCAAACCAGACACACACTCACAAGGGATAGTGGAACCTTACGTCATCCACTAGGTGATCCCCTAGAGAGGTAAGATACATACACACACGGATCGTATGTGCTTAGAAACATAGGCAAGTGGCTATGGGAAATTCATGCCTGAGTTTGGATCCCATACACTATCCATACCAAAGCTATACCTACTGATAACTTTGATAAGGTGACACACAACACAAATAAGAGGATTCAAAAGGCAAGAAAAATTTTTCATGCTTGACACTAATGAACAAACAAGATGGCTCCACAAGAAAGCAAAGTGTGTTATTCAAGGTGGCCATATAAAAAATATTGTAAATGAAAAAGTAGTGTAAGGTACATTCAAAGGAGTTTTGCTTAGTACATGTAAGGTCTTAACTTACGGAACATTGTGCCTAATGTATCCAAGAAAGGACCAATTAAATAATAGAAGATTAACAACATAGGGTATGCAATGAGCCACATCAAACCACTAAGAGGAATATAATATTCTAAGAGAGATCACACTCTTGAAGGACATCACACTCAATATCACCATAAAGTGAAAGATGCATCACATGAAGTAAGAATACTACACAATAAAACATGAGCTATAAATTGTAGAAGAATAATGCCAATATATGCTCCCACTTTAAAGAATTTGCTAAACACCATTCTATGACAAAATTACTTTAAAGTAGTGAACAATAAATGCTAATAATAAATAGGAAATTAAAGCTTATTTGGGAATCCCTATGCCAATTCATATGTTTCCAAATAAAGCTACATCATGAAAGGGGTTTCCCCCAAAATAAAGTCTCAAAACCACATAAGGAATCCATGGATTTAGGGTTAGTATGTCTTTGTTACAATGTTATTAGAGAGCTCAGAAATGTCATCATTCCCAAAATAGTCATTGAATAGGAAGCATCATACAAAGAGAGTGAAAAAAAAAGAAAAGCTTTTGCGTCAACATGGAAGAAACCTAAATATATTGATGCCTTGCATCATCCCCAAAGGGAAAACACAAGACAAATGAAAATATTTATGACATATGGAAGAATCTAGATTGAAATAGAGGAATGCACAAAGAGAGATATATCCAATAGAACAACACAAGGGATCACATTATGCACATGCAATCACATAAAAGAAACATGAAAAAGAGAAATAAAGAGAACACTAGTAAGGTAGATGCTAGTCAACTTATCAGAAATTCATCTACATACCAATCTTGTTCATTGTATACAGAAGGTAGACAACTAGAAAAAGGGATAACAATAAGTTCCAAACTAGGGTCATCACCAACTTCAACACTCTTCCTAGGAGAATTATCATTTAATCTCATAGAAGAGGAAAACAATGTATTCAACTCATTATGCACTTCTTCATCAATTTTAGTAACCTCGTCATCATCATCAAAGTTAATCACATCAAGAGGTTGAATGATAATGTCTAAAGAAGGATTTACCTCTTGTTGCAATTGTGTTATATAATTTTTTTTTGTGGAAAAGATGGAGACTCATCATGTATTGCTTCAGTCGTGTTTGGATGTTGATTTTCTTTGTTGTTCTCTTCATTTAACCTTCGAGTAAGGGCACAATGTCTGTACCTATACTCTCTAGCATTTCTGTTTCTTTTAGTATTATTTTCAAGTTGTATTTCTGTAGGAGCAATTTTATCAAACATAGGTTTCTTTTCTTCCCTAAGGGGAGGAATGGAAGGAAGCATAGGGTGCTATTCAACCACTTTCTCTTTAGCTTCAAGTAAAGTTGTTTTATCTTAGGAGGCATGACAATATTTTTTTGGTTTTCTCCTAGTCATTTATAGGAGACAGTGAAAGGGTCTATCTTAGGTTGGTCTTGGTTATTTGGAATGTCTTTTGGTTCAATCATAGTTTCATCAAGGATAGGAGTCTCAATCATGGGTTGAGGCATGTTTCTAAGGGATAGTTTTTCTATGCATTTTTCCATAAAATTTTGGTAGGATTTGAAAAAGAAGCCCTCATGAATTTTAATAGGTTTCATGGTAAAATTTGGAAGTTAGGTTCACAAAGAGGGGTAGTTTCAGCCAAAACAAAAAAATCACAGTAAACATGTACGATTTTTAAAAAAATGTGTACATACTTTAGATCAGGTACCCAATCCTAAATATGAACACATATGCATTTAGATTCCAGTATGCATCCTAAAAATCGTACACGTTACAAAAAATGTATGCATTACTAATGTGTACACCTTTTATAAGGCGTACACATTTCTTAAATCTATTTAATTTTTTAAATAAATTACTGTGTTATTCATTTTCTCATTACAGTTTGGTCGATGAGCGTGAGGGAGAGATTAATTCACATACGTGTTCCTGAGGGCCCATGTCAACCAAATTTTCATTACCACCTCCTCCTATGGACATAACCAATCTTAGTGACCTCTAGGTTGGTTGAATTCTACTTATTTTTTCTCCATATCTTACCTTTTTGTTTTGTAATTGTTATTTAGTTTTTATTTTTTTTGTTCATTTTATGTTGAATATTTTATAGTTTTTAAATTGTATTTAAAACCAAAAACATCAACCAAACTGAAAAACATTAAACTTTAAATTGAAATTCATAAAATATATACCTAAATTAACTAGAATTTAACCTAAATTGGACACAAAACTTAGAAATCAAAACCCTAAACCCTATGTTCCAAAAAAATATAGACCTAAAAACTAAAACCATTAATCCTAGTACTTAAACCCTAAAACCTAAACCTAAATTAGATTTATAATGTCTAGATTTGTTGTCTTTTTACTAGCCCTGAAATCACATATAATCGCTAGATAAGTCTATTTATAATGTCAAATAAATAATAAATTGTTTCAAATATGGTCTTAATAATATTTATTAGTGAGTCCTTGACATTGCATTAGTAATACCTTTTATCACTCCTAATCCATATTCTCCACCTCTAACAAATCTTCAAATACTTGGTGTGCTCACTTTTCCAAGTCCTTGTTCAATTTCTTTAGCAATATTCACCTATGTTCATAATCTTCATGGTTAGGTGCACAAAAATTCCTTAAAATTTGTATCTATATCCCTATACATACCTCTAAGGAACTCAAAACAAGTATCAAATTTCATCAAAATAGGCTTAGCAAGTACAATTTACCACTCAATTTTAACCTTGCAAGGAAAATAAAACCATATGGTTACTAGAAGTCAACACAAAACCAATTGAATATATATGAAATTTCCCTAGTAGCAAACCATGCACATGCACTACCTACCTATCCAATCTATGGATGAATCTCAACCTACCTCTCCATCTAATTTAGAATTATGAGGGCTCCTAAAGTGCCCTCTCTCTCTCTCTCTCTCTCTCTCTCTCTGCCTTGAGGCTTCTCCTCTCTATTCTCCCAAGAATGATGGGAATGCACTGAATGGGATGCCTCTTGATGAGGGCCCCTTACTATTATATCTTGAAGGATATCAATAACTTGAGGACCACCACTATGATTCATAGGTGGGTTCTTAGCCTTCCCTTCATTCCTACTTTGATGAGTGACATGATGCCTAGGAGGCATCGTTCATTGAAAATCAATGCATAGGCTAAGACATAAATAGAATCATCTAAAAAGCATCACTAAGGCATGAAATTCATTAGTCCAAGATATAATGATACAATAATTTAAAATTAACAACCACACACAACTCAATTTTAACCTTGCAAGGAAAATGAAACCATATGGTTACTAGAAGTCAACACAAAGCCAATTGAATATACATGATTTAATAAAATTAAACCATCTATCATAAAATAAATTTTATATGAATATGCTTATTGGCTATAATTCTCAAAATCATATTTATTGCAATAAAATTTCAAGGTTTATGGTCTATAATAGACAATGAAAAGGAATGGACAATTTTTAATTTTATATATTCCTCTTCATGGACCTAATAATTAAAAATTTCAAAAGTTACAACGTTTGAGACTTATAAATGTGTCTATCAAATATTTAATAACAAAACTTGAGAAAATTTTGAAATAGCCATGATTATCTTCTCAAACTAGTAAGGAAATATAGGCTAGTTAAGAAAAATAACTCTATAAATTTAGTTAGAAATTATACCAAAATATCACCTTCCCAAAATAACACAAACATGAAATGCCAACAATAAATTATGATCAAGTAGCTCATTAAGTTATATTTAATACATTTATAATTTTTCCACTTTTCAAATAAATGAAGTACGACCTTGATATTATTATTTAAAGATTTTAAATTAGGCCATTGTGCTGAAATCAAAATTTAAGATAAAGTGAGAATTTAATCAAGCATACATGTACATGAGTTTAATTGTATAATTTAATATACATGTTGTAGGGGAGGTTGTAATTGTTTGTATAAATTCTACAACAAAAATTAGTCTAAATTTTCATGCTATAGATTTTTAATGTTTTAAACTAAATATGTCTTCAAATGAAATGTATTTTGAATTTGTGCACCTTCAATGTGATTTATGACTTTCAAATTGTGTACATTATTTAATTAGTTTGTTGATATATATTTTTTAATTGTTTAACACAAAGTTTCAATTTCATTGAACATGAAGGGCCTAAATTTAACATAGAGTATTTTATACCTAATGAACAACCTAAAGATCCCATACATCTAGATCTGCCACCACAACAAAACCCCACACCTCCACCCTCTCCACCTCCTAACCCCCCACACCCTATAGTAGATCAGCCTTATTTAAGAGAGAATTAGAGAAAACCTTAATGTGATTTAGGAAAATACAGATTTGATAAAAAAATGAGCCTGATATCCCCCCCATCTCACATGGTTTGCATCTTCAATGAAAACTATTGTCAATTATATTTGATATATTGATGTGGACCTATATAGTTTCCATGAATGGATAGAAGAGAGGAGACAATTCTATTTAGATGGATTATCTTATAAAGAAATCCATTACCTTAAAATTCAATTAAATGGTGTAGGCACCAATAGATAGTTGCATGTTTTTGGGATAAATGGTGGATGGTGTTTGATACAAAACCACATGGAAATTGTGAGGTGCCCCTTTACTTTTAAAAAAGTTATGGGCTGAGTTTGAGTTGGGTTTAAAACCCAACTATTTTGATATGAGGTCATTTCAGGGAGCCAGTCATGGCATGACCCAACATAGATTAGGAGCACATTTCAATCCTCAAAAACATGCTCCAATTGCTCCTATTGTTTCTCCTCCTTCTCTTGGTGTTCTTGCTACATTTCAGCAGCAGCCGATGTTGTCAATATTAGGAGCATTGAGTTCTCTTTTAGGACATCTCACTCATCAGATTACACACATGACAAATGAAGTGGGCAATAGAGAGCATGGAGGCTTAGGCTATGAGCATACTTAGGCATCCACTTCAAGTGACCCACATGTATTTGGGATGGAGTACACATTGTTGTATCTATATGTAGGGATTTCATGTGATACCCATGGTAGGAAATCCTAAGACATCATCAACTTTTATGCATGGGAAATATTAGGTGTGTGATCATGAGGTCATATCATTCAAGGTTTTAAACTTTACTAAATCTCCTATACAATTTTTAGGGACATTTTAAGTATATATTTGAGGTTCTAACATATTGTTTTATTTATTGAATATGTATGAAATAGTAGATCAAAAATTTGGACCTTCTCAATTGATAGTCATGCTACCTATTGAACAAAATGTGCTAGTAGATTCACATGATCATATGGTAATTTATGCATACTATCAAAATGTGATAGTAGATTTACATGGTAGACCAACTTGATGGGAACCTGCAAAAATAATTAATGTAAGTAAAGTAACTATAGTTTTATGAGTCATTTAACTAATTAATTCATGTGAGAAAAGAACAATATATAGTGAAATTTAGAAAATTGGATCTTATAAATTCCTTAAAAATTCAAGTTATGTTTTCCACAGGATGGATTAAGGGGGCCTAAGAGCATATAGCTTAAGGGGTCCTAAGAAAATTCCTTAAGGGGAGTTAAGAGAGTGAATTAAGGAGATGCAGGAGGGTGGATTAAGGGGATTTAATAGAATGACTTAAAGGAATGCAAGAGGGTGGATTAAGAAGAGTTAAGAGAATGACTCAAAGGGATGCAAGAGGGTGGATTAAGGGGATGCATGTCATGAACCCTAGGATAAAACCTAATGGGTGATAAGAGGATGGATTAAGGGGAATTATAAGAGTGACTTAAGGGATCCAAGAGGGTGGATTAGGGTTATGTAAGACGATATGAATTAAGGTTCCTTTAAGAGGATGACTTAATGGGATGAAAGAAGGTTGGTTAAGGGGATTTGATATAATGACTTAAAGGGGTGTAAGAGGGTGGATTAAGGGGAGTTGAGAGAATGGATTAAAAGGATGACTTAAAGTAATTAAGCATATCATGAACCCTAGAAATCCTAATCCATAAAACATAAGAACTAAAGCCTAGGAGATGAACCCTAAACAATTAACCCATATAGATTTGTTATTCTAAGCATCTTATGAAAACTCAAAATCGTAAACCCTAAACTACAGGACCTAAAGCCAATGAGATGAACCATAAACCATTAACCCATATAGATTTATTATTCTAAGCATCTCATGAACCCTGGAAACCCTAAACCCTAAACCATAGGACCTAAAGCCTTTCAGATGAAACCTAAACCCTTAACCCATATAGAGTAACTTAAGTGATGCAAGAAGCTGGATTAAGGGGAGTTGAGAGAATGAATTAAATGGATTAAGCATCTCATGAACCCTAAAAACACTAAACTCTAAACTATAGGACCTAAAGCCTAGGAGATAAACCCTAAACAATTAATCCATATAGATTTATTATACTAAGCATCTCATGAAACCTTGAAACTATAAACCCTAAAATATAGGACCTAAATACTAGGAGATGAACCCTAAACCATTAACCCATATATTTTTTTATTCTAAACATCTCATGAACCCTATAAACCATAAATCCTAAACCATAGGACCTAAAGCCTAGCGGATGAAACCTAAACCATTAACCCATATAAAGTAACTTAAGTTATGCAAGAAGGTGGATTAAGGGGTGTTGAGAGAATTACTTAAAGGGATTAGGCATTTCATGAAACCTAGAAACACTAAACTCTAAAGAATAGGACCTAAAGCTTAGGAGATGAACCCTAAACCATTAACCCATATAGATTTGTTATTCTAACCATCTCATGAAATCTCAAAACCATAAACCCTAAAATATAGGACCCAAATCCTAGGAGATGACCCCTAAACCATTAACCCATATAGATTTTTTATTCTAAGAAGATGTCTCATGAACCCTAGAAACCCTAAACCCTAAACCATAGGACCTAAAGCCTAAAAATGAACCCTAAACCCTTAACCCATATAGAGTGACTTAAGGGATGGAAGAGGGTGGATTAAGGGGAGTTGAGAGAATGAATTAAAGGGATTAAGCATCTTATGAACCAAAGAAACCATAAACAATAAACCTTAGGACCTAAAGCTTATGAGATGAACCCTAAACCACTAACTCATATAGATTTGTTATTATTAGTATTTCATGAATCCTAGAAACTGTAAACCCTATGCCATAAAACCTAAAGCCTAGGAGATGAACCCTAAACCATTAACACATATAGATTTTTTATTCTAAGCATCTCAAGAACTATAGAAACCCTAAACCCTAAACCATAGGACATAAAGCCTAAAAGATCAACCCTAAACCCTGAACCCATATAGAGTGAATTAAGGGATGCAAGAGGGTTGATTAAGGGGAGTTAAGAGAATGACTGTAGTGTATAAAAATGCATACCATTTCATTTTCACACTCATTTGGGCCTACCTTACTTTATTTATGCTTCTTTATGGCTTCATTTTCCCTATTTCGCATCCACAATCCTAATAAACTATATATTTTTATGGAAAATCCTGACAAACATAAAAAGATAAATCTTAATTTAATCTTTATATATGTGTGTCCTTTATTTGTGGAGTGGGAATGAAATGCCACTTAGGGTGTCTTTGTCCTCCATGGGTATTGGGACCCTGATTTTGAAACCGCCAAAATAGGCCCCTCTTTGGAGTTTGTGCCCTGAGAATTGAGCCTTGGAACTAAGATACCACCTAGGGAATCTTAGTTCTCCTTGGCTTAATTTTTAGGATTCAATTTCAAATTTGGGCAATATTTAGCCTCCTTTACTTAATGATTTCATATGTCAGCTTGTTGTGGTATAATTTTGGGATATTAAGCACATGAATAAGTATAAATAAAAGGTTCCCTTTCTCATTTTTTTATAAGAATATAACAAGAATTAAAGTATTCATTCCTAAGTAAATTTTATGCATTCAAGAGCAATTCATCAAGCATATGGAGCCATTATCAATATTCAAGAATCATGTCAAGGGTTTAGTGCATCCATTCATGTTGTTGACCCAAGATTGTAGATGTAGCATTGAAGAACTATTTGCAACCATTGTTCACATCATATCCAAGGATCCAAGATGCACATTTTTCATGGCCACTACATGGTAGATTGTAGATTTACCTCACAAGACACCATACAAGGTGATATCATTTACATATTTCATGTTTCATGCTTCATTTCATTCATCTCATGATTGGGTTTAATTACCTAGAAGGGGTTTGACCAATGCAAACCCCCATTTACTCAAAATCAACAAGTTTTCCCTCTCTTGTGTGGTTGTATTTGTAGATCTACGTTGAATAACTTAAGATCATTTGGAGTGAAAAATTGTAAAATTTGTAAATTTGCATTACAAAGTTGTCATCTTCATGGAAACTCACCTATAGGCCATATTCAGAAGTTTCAGAACCTGAGATTAGAAAGGAAGCAAGTGTAGACCTTGGAGCTCAGGATCCTATTTAGAGTTTATAGAAATTTATAACAAGAGTAATATGCCATCTTGGGCATAATATTCCTCCCAAGCTTATTTTTCAAAGATTTTCTGAGATTTATTTATGAGATCTGAAGACTCCATATTTTCCCCAAAACACAATAGGAGGACTAATATGCCATTCTAGGCATCTTAGTCCTCCACAACATATTTGGAAGCTTCTTTACATTTCTAGAATCCTCATATTATCTCCAAATTTCCTAGGTGCACACATATTATCCCCATGTTGCATAATTTCATCATTTGTATCTTTCATTTAGCTTACATTTCTAGTTTTAGGTCATTTTTCATATCACAGTGTGTTTTCTAACATTTTCTTTTCCAAGAATTTGCTTGGTGGTGAACCCATTAGAACCTAAAGAACCCCTTCATAGGACCTTCCTAATTGAGAATTGATTCATCTTGTGAGGTTTTTAGTCAATCCAATTGGGACCCTTAGGACATTAGTGAATGATTGAACGGAAAAAAGTGTGATATCTCTAAGAGGTATCCATTTTCCTTCTCATCATTTTGGTGAACCCGACTCTTTTGAGAATTCATTTTCTGATTTGGAGTCCTTTAAATTCCTATATCTATATTGCATTCATTCTTGCATCTCATCTTGCATTAGTGAAATTGCATCTAGGGTTTCTCATACTTAGTGAAAGTGCATTTAGGATTTCTTGCATTTGCATTAGTGAAAGTGAATATAGGTTGCATTTTTTCTTTCTTGCATCATTATATCTCATTAAAAAAATGAAAAAGTGCATTTTCAATCATCCTAATTGTATCCAAAATTGAAAAATAAATTGCACTCACTTTTGCATCCAATTTTTTTTTAGTAGTTACTTTTCTAACCTTCATTTGCACAAATTTTTGTTTCCAAACATGAAGTCCTTTTGTAGGAAACCTAGGAATATTGTTATCAACCTAGAATTGTCTGATTTTCTACAAAAAACCCTTACTAGGACTAAAATGCCCTTGGTGGCATCTGAGTCCCTCTCTAGTTTTCTATTGTAGTACCTTGTATGAGTTATTTTGTATCTGTTTTAGCTTATGTAACATTCATATTTCATTAGGAGGACTGAGATTCCCTCCCTAACATCTTAGTCCCTATGAAAGTTTAGATTGCAATTTCCAAGATTTGAATCAACATTTTTGTGCTTTTTTTTGCCACCATTGGTTACCTGTTTTAGTGGGTTGAATTTATGTTTCATGCATTTTACTAAACCTAGTTTAAATTGCTTCATTTCATGCATTGCTTAATTCCATTTTTATAATTCACAACATTTAATTTTTTCAGGTCATTTGATTAAGTAATCAATACATTACCTTGGTTGAAATCTGAAAATTACATTTCATTCTAGGCCTTTACATTGCATTGCATAGATTACTTTTCAAAAATGTTAGTTTCAATATTTTCCAAGTTTAAAAAGAAAAATCTAGTCAATAAGCATGTTAATCATTCATTCAATGTATTCCCTTTTTTTGAGAGTCTCTTAGTGTAAGAGAGTGAAAATGTTAATGTTTGCATTAAACTTACCCCCCTCCTATCTCTCCTATTTGTGAGGGTGATGTGATAAAAGAGAAAAAAAAAAAAGATAATCATGATGATCATAATTGTACTTCTCCTAATACCTATCCTTTTAGTGATGAAGGTATCTTGGAAAAAGAAGATACAATCATTGGCAATCATGAAGGTCTTGTTTTCTCTTCTCCTCATCCCCTTTGGGAAGATACTATACCACAAGAAAATGAAATCATAGACACATTTCTAAACATTATTTTACCTAATCTCCATTCTCCTCTTGATTATGAGAATGACTTAGTGAAAGAGAATGAGATTGTAATGATGAGGATGATAGATTGGTGTTAGATGATCAAATCGTTAAGGTCTATGACAACCCTATTTATGATACTTCCCTTGCTTATCCTATTTTGGAACACAATATGGGACAAAGGAGTGAAAATTTAGACAAACTTGACAAGCACACTTTTTCTTCTCTCAGTATCTCCCCTAGTGGTGCAAAAGATACTTTGATGTTAGAAAACAAAACCAGTGAAAGTAATGAGAATCTTATAGAACAAGACAATAGCATCATTGATAAATAAGGCATTCCAACCATTGATAATTCCCCTACTTGTGATAAAGTCATTTTAGAAGAACCAACCTTTGAATGTCCTGAACATTTGGTTTGTTGTTCTCCTAAAAACTCCCCCCCTTTCAAAGATATCATGGTGCAAGAAAATCAAAACATTGACAATAGTAATTCCTTAGTTGAAGATGTTCAAGTAACATTAGACTCCTCTTCACTAAGAGATCATAAAAATAACAATAATTATTCTAAGGTTATGAACATTAGATATCCCTTGGAGAACTCTCCCAAGCCTAAACTTATGATTTATCCACCCTCTCACAAACCAAAAGTTCAAAACAAACCTATCCTTATTGTCAAACCACCTAAGAATAATTTTTCATAGCAAGCGAGTTATAATATCATTAGTCATACATACAACACTAGGAACAATCTATAACCAAGGAAAAAACCCTCAACATCCATCCCATTTCCTAATCCCATCTTACTAGGTCCCCCTCATTTTCCTTCATAAAGTGGAAATGAGTATGATATTGTCGAACAACTTAAGAATACTCCCACAAAGATATCCCTTTGGGACTTGATTCAAAATTCACCTAACTACCACACTATGCTTTAAAATTCCTTACAAAAAATTTCCTATCCCTTCTAATGTGCAACTAAATGACATAGCAGCCCTGATACAAGGAATAAATGCTAGCATTTTTTCCACCAAAGTGAACTCCTTGCTTTGGAAGTGAAAAATCAATGTGATTCTCTCATGATAGTAGCTCAATGCAAGATGACAAGAATAAAATGAACCCTTATTGACAATGGCTCAGCCTTAAATTTGTGTAGTGAAAATATTTTGGATAAGCTTGGTGTTGATAAATCAAAACATCAACCTGACTCTTTATCTATTAAAGGATTTGACAATGTAGGGAAGAAATCGCTTGGAGTGATCACATTACCTATTAAAGTTGAAAAATTTACATTACAAACCCCTATTTATGTTATTCCTTGTGATATTTCATATAATCCTCTTTTAGGTAGACCATGGATTCATGAGATGCATTTTGTTCCCTCTACCCTTCATCATATCATCAGATATGTCTACAAAAACAAATTTTATACAATCAAAGTTGATCATGAACCATATAGTTGTTTCAACATTGAGAAAGATAAAGAGAATTTGTTTAAAAACATTAAAACCAGCTACACAAGTAGAACCTGTGCAACAAAAAGATAAATAAAAAAAATGAGGAATTCATGAAGCTCTTAGAAAATGATTGGGGTTCCTTATATTTTGAAAATACAGTCATGAAAAAATACAAGATCATACACAAAGATTCAAACAAGGGAAAAGAAACAAAGGTAATTCCAACAAAAAATTTGAAAGACCCTTCGAAAGTATCAACCTCAACCACTTCAAAAGAAAAAGAAAATTACACAACAAACTTTGATCATCTTAATCATGAGCAACCACCAAATCCAAAAGAGATGAATAAAATTTATGGAAAAGGTTATGAAATGATGAAACAACTTGGTTATAGTGGAAGAGGATGTGGTGCTAGAGAAAAAGCTATCAGTGTCCCCATAGAGCCGCACACACAAGAAAATACTAGTGTTCTTGGTTATTGCCCCTCAAAAGAAATAAACAAGCCTTCATTTAATATCAACACTATTAGAAAACATCCTTCTAAGCCCACTTTAACAATAGTGCATCCTAAACTGATAGACACTAGTGGTCTTTGTCCTTTTCAAGAAACTAAGCAACCAAAGAAATCCTCACTTAATGTAAATTTCATCATGCAAGACATTAATGATTCAAATTCATTATATTTTACACCCTCCACTAAAGGAGAGAACAAAATATCAAAATCTAAAGAGTCTTGTGTAAGTATGACATCTTGTACTAAGCAATAGATATCTTTGTTGCAAACTAAAGCAACATCTTCCACTTTTGACAAAGAGAGTATCTTGACAAGACTCCTACAAGATCTCTAATCTCTCTTCCTCCAAGAACACGAAATAAATTCTATTGCAATACTTCATTCTTGTGCATATCATATAATTCATGGTCATTCTACTAATGAATGTAAGGCTTTAAGTAACAAAATTCAACATCTCAAGGATTGTGGTGCTCTTCCCTTTTTTGAAGCACCTAATTCCTCTAACTAATACTCATTTTCATACTACTCCACTGACCCTTGTCCTGCACTAAGTGGGGGAAGTGGTTAGATAGCCTTACCCTTGTATGTCACTTGTTGTCTCTTTCAGCTAGTTGATTACCTTTCATGTATATGTAAAGAGCAAGCTTGGGATGTGGATGACATGCCTTAAGTTGGATTTCATGTGACATATTATCTTTTGGGTTCATTCCCTTTTCATGATGTAGCTTATCGAAAACATATGACTTGACATAGGGATTTCCGAACAAGATCTCATGTCCTCTTTATTGTTAGCATTTATCCTTTTCTACTTTAAAGTAATTTCTCACAACATGGTGTTAGCAATTTCTTTAAAGTGAGGGCATAAATTAGCATTATTTTGGACTGATTTCATTTTCATTTTTTTCATGTTCCTTGTGTGATTTTCTTTCTTCCTGCAATGCATCCCTTTCTTGGTGGTGTCATTTGGCTTGTTTTCCTCTTGGAGCATGATATTTCTCTCATTTCTCTTTCTTGTTGCATTGCTTTTTTGTACCTTATTGAAGTCATGGAGGTATTGCTTTGATATGGTCCCATAGGGCTCACCTAGTGAACAACTAGATTCACTAGCCCTTGTGAGTGTGCATTTTCTTTTGTCCTTATTAAAGTCATGTAGGTATGGCTTTAATATGGTCCCTTGGGGCTCACCTAGTGGAAACCTAGCTCCCACTAGCCCTCGTGAGCATGTTTTTTGTTTACATAGTGGAAAGGGTGTTCCACTTGTAAATTTTTTTGGACAAATAGCCTAGACCTAGTCCACTGCATTGCATGACCAATCAAAGCTTGATCCATTGCAGCTTTTCCTTGTTCTTTTGCATTTTTGTTGTTTATGTCTTTGATGGTGTATGTTTACGATTTTATTATGGCTTCATATATAATTTTCATGTGTGTTCCTTTGTGCCTATGTTGGTTTGTCATAGGATCTTGATCCTAGGGGCTTGATCATCCCTCTTGATCATTGTCATCCTGTCTTACTAACATTGGTATATTTGAACCCCTCTTGATTGCCTGGTTAACTACTTTACTATGAGTTTGAAGCAAGTTCATCCTCTCACTAAAGTGGGGGCTAAATGTACTATAGAAAAATGCATACCATTGCATTTTCACACTTTTTTGGTCCCACCTTGCCTTATTTATGCTTCTTTATGGCTTAATTGGCCCTATTTTGCATCCACAATCCTAATAAACTATATATTTTTTATGGAAAATCTCGAAAAACATAAAAAGATAAATGATAATTTAATGCTTATGTTTGTGTGTCCTTGATTTGTGGAGTGGAACTAAAACACCACCTAGGACATATTTATCCTCCATGGGTCTTGGGACCCTGATTTTGAAACCACCAAAATAGGTCCCTTTTTGGAGTTTTTTCCCTGAGAATTGACCCTTGGGACTAAGATGCCACCTAGGGTGTCTTATTCCTCCTTGGCTTATTTTTAGGATTCAATTTAAAATTTGGGTGGGATTTAGCCTCCTTTAATTAATGATTTCATATGTTGGCTTGTTGTGGTGTAATTTTGGGATATTAAGCATGAATAAGTATAAATACAAGGGTCCCTCTCTCATTTTTTCATAATAAGATAACAAGCACTCAAGTATTCATTCCTAAGAAAAGTTTATGCATTCAAGAGCAATTCATCAAGCATTTGGAGCCATTATCAAGATTCACGCATCATGTCAAAGGTTTAGAACATTCATTCATGTTGTTGAGCCAATATTGTGGATGTAGCATTGAAGATATATTTGCAACCATTGTTCACATCATATCATGTACTATATAAAAATGGCTCTCGGACATTTTCATGGTCTTTTAGGTCTTTCTCTCATGATGCTTGGTCTATTTTTCCTTTATTTAATGTTGCAATGTAACTTAAACATTCACATTGGGCCCTAAATATTCAAATTATGATGCCTTGTGAAGGTGTTGTGAAGTGTTGTAACACATTTCTACACTTTTCTAAGCTCTCCTTGTTATGATTGACCTAAAAATCACCTTGTCATCACTTATCAAGTCCTGTTGTAAAGTGTTGGAAAGTCTTGTAACAAGATTTCACTCTTTTCTAGGCTTAATTTCACTATTTACACCTTTCTTATGCTTTATGTGGCCCATTTATGCACTCATAAGACTTAATTAAGTGTATTTTTGAAAGTAAACCCTACAAACAACATTAAATGTAACTTAATTCCTAATACCCACTTACAAGGGCAAGGTGAGACCCATTTGCCATGGGTGGCAAATGAGTCCTTGGCTCCAAATTCAAAATATTATAAATTTTCTTCCAGGTTTTTATTCAAAATTACCTTATGTCAACCTATGATGAGGTATCATTGGGTTAATAAGGCACAAGTGTGTATAAATGAGTGCTTTTCCATCCATTTTACATCTAATTTTCACTCACTAATTCATACAAGCATTCATTCACATTTGAGCACTTTGCATCATTCAATCAAGAATCAATCAAGTATCTTGGACCAGCCATTGATATAACTTTAGATTTCTTCAACAAGGTTTTGGTGAGTTTAGGACATTTGTGTGTTTTTTATTCATCTTTCCTTGTTCATTTCATTCCATTTCTTCATTTAGGGTTTGATTACAAAAGTGGGATTTAACCAAGGCAAATCCCTATAACCTAACCCTTAACCATTTTCCCCCTTTTACATAGTATTTACAGACTTGTGTATGTAGATTTATCAAGCAATTAGGTGTTGAAAGGTGGTGAAGAATTCAATAAAGTGTTTCAATTCAAATCAACCCTATTTGAAGCTTGGAGACAACCTACAGTCCATTTTTCTACAGATTTGACTCTATCAACCTGACAAGAAGACAAGTGTAGATCTGGAGCTATAGAATTGACCTTTGATTTCACAAAAAATTGGGAGAGGATTGATTCACCATTAGTGGCAAATGAGTCCCACCTTAAGGCTAGAAAAGTAGATTCTATCAGATTCTAGATCCTAACAGTCAAAAACTAGTTTTTAGAAGTCTTTGCTAGAAGTAGGATTGATTTTCCATCAGTGGCGAATTAGTCCCACTGGTGATTTTCACTAATTTCTGCTAGCATTCAGATCATTCCATATTCAACATTCACTACCTAGGTGCACTTTGTTTAACCTTGTCTATTTTTTTTTTGCATTCATTCATGTTTTAGTTCATGCTTGCATATCACACTATGTTTTCAAACATTACATATTTCTTAGGTTTTACATTCATAATCAGTCAATTACATTACTTAATTGCATTTAAATTATCTCATTTATCCTTAATCACATTATACATACATTATATTGAGTGAACCACATTGAATTTTAGGGTTTATCTCTCTCCTTTTAGGTGAAAAACCCTAAGAGTGCGAGAGTAGCCTATAGAACACATCTAAATGTATGATTCATTTTGGTGAGCCTACATATTGAGTAATTCATCTTTTTGATTTCATTTGCATCTTACATCCTAGGTTTCTTTAACATCAACATTCAATTTGGTTTTGTTTTTGCATCTTCAGGTTTCTCAAATTGCATTAGTGAAAGACTCATTTAGACTTTATTTTTGCATATCAAAACATTAAAAAACTAAAATATCTACATTTGCATCGTTGGTTTGCATCTAAAAAGCATTAAAATCACTTTAAATTTTCTGAAAAACACAAAAAAATATGATACTTGTACTCATTCCCCACCTTGGGTGAATCAATCCACCTTCACATTTCAAATAGCACTTTTAGGCACTTTCTAAGAATTTACTACATTTTTGTTCTCTATTGTTATTTTTCTATTTTAGTTTGTAGAATTTCTACTATTTACATTTTGCACTCCTAGATTTCATTGCATTTGCATTCACCTCATATTTTGTGGTACTTGTATGATTTTTTGGTGCCCCATTGATAATACTTTAGTGAGACAAAGTTCTAGACCCATGGCTTCCCACGATATCACTTTCATTGTGGACCTTGGGATCTCAAGAGCTCCTACTCCTAGTATGGACAATGGTGCATTAGGCATGGATACTACCACTACTATTCCTTCACTTTCCCATCCAATACATATTAATACACAAACTAGTTCCATTCCACAAGACAAAGTCATTAGTATTCATGAGGATTTTGCACATTAACAACAAGATTTATCCCTTGAAAACATCTCCACCACTACCATACCTGCCATACAAAACCTTCATCATTTAATTGAAATTGATGATGGCTTACAAGTTATGAAAAGAATTGTTGAGATATAAAACAAACATGTTCCTTCTACTTCCCAATTCGAAAAATCTGTTGTAAGCCATGGAGGATCTCACATTCCTCCCCCTCCAACCATAGCATCCATACCAACCTATACCACTCCTCAAGTTACAACAACCATGCAATAGGTTAGTCATGTGACTCTTTCTTTTTCTATTCCATCTAGCATTCCTAGTTGTTTTGTGGCATCACATATTCCTTCTTCCACCTTCACCCCTCTTAGTGTCCCTTTCAATTCTCCTAATATTGCATACACTCCATCACCATTTTCCCTTCTACCTCATACCACTTACAACGATCCCATCATTACACAACTCTTTAACATATTTTCATCCATGAAAAAAAAAATCTCCATCATTATCCCAAGTCAAAATGCTCCACCAACATATCATGTTTGTAGTAGTCCATTATCCTTAGAGATCTTACGAACACCAATGCCACAAAGAATTGAAATGCCTAGGTTTGAGAAATAGAGAGGTAAAGGAGACCTTACTAATCATATCAATTTATTACATATCCTTGTGCAATTATTTTTTCCTTGAGGATAAACTATTAGCCAAACATTTTCCTAGGACCCTAAAGGACATTGCATTGGAATGGTTTTGAAACCTACCTAATAATTCAATCCAATCATTTAATAAAATTTTGGTTACCTTCATAAGTCATTTTCAAGTCCATATGACTCCCAAAAATACAATGGATAGTTTAATGCAATGTAATCAAACTGCAGATGAAAAAATAACTGATTTCAATTCACATTATTAGTCATTGTATGCTCAAATTGATGTAAGGATTCCTAATTCACATCTGCAAAAGATGTTTATCAAAAAATTCCACACTCACCTTTAGAATAATTTAACTATGATGAAATTTACTTCATTCATGCATTTATGCATGACCCTTTGTGATTATCACAACTCGGTTTCTAGTCCTGATTCAAATTCTACTTCTAACCGAGCTGAGAAGTCTAAGAAATATAACCAAAAAAATGCACAAAACTTTAGAAAACCAAATAGAGACTTCTTACAATTCAATCCACCTTCTGTGAAACCAACCTAACTTGTTTTGAATCAAGTGGAAATTGTCAAAGTAGCAGTGCCCTTTACCCATGGGGACCCGAATAGACAATTTACCCCCTTACCTGATACCCTCCATAATATAATGAACCAATTTCTCCAGCAACAAATGATCACTTTGCCGACCGTTAAACCACTTGATACCACCAAGCCTTTACCACCCACCTTTAAAGAAAATGATTATTATCATTTTCATCACCAAAATGAAAATGACACCGAACAATGTAAGCATCTAAAACACTTAGTTCAAGACCTCATTGATTCTAGCCATTTGTCCATTATAGGTGTTAATGATCAAGGAAATAAGCCTATTGCACCCTCTAACCAAAATTTACAAATATTTACCAACCCCATGCTTAAACACAATGTTTCATTTGTTAAGGCTAGTGAACCTTCAAACACTCATATGATGAATATTAATACAAATAATGGACAACATGATATAACTCCAAATGTTAGCCAAGTCAATCCTATGGATGAACTTGTGGGTATGATGGAAGTTATCCCTCGTAAGGGCCCAACCACCAAATCTCTTGATATCAATTTTCTTCTAATGATATACTTAAAAATCTTTATGATTGTCCTCTTTACATAGTTGGCCAAATTTATGATAAGCCCACTAATGGGATATTAATAGATTTCGCTTGTGGTGAGAATGTGATCACAAAAGAGTTTTTAGTATTACATGATCTCTATCAAGATGATTATAATAAACCAACTACATTGATTAAAACACATACTGGTTTTATGTGCCCTATGATTGGATCAATCCTACTCCCATTACAGATAGGACCCAAAAATTTGGATGTAACATTTTCTATCATTCCACAATCATATTAATTATGTTTGTGGCTATGTCATCCTTGGCTTCACTTGATGAAATTGGTCACGTCAGTTGTTGACAAATGTTTGAAGTTTTTGCATGACAATGAAATATTTACCATACACCATAGTGGTTTTCATCCATTTTATTCTAAAGGTAATTTTTCCTTAGAAGTCTTTTGGCCTAAACCTATGGAGCCCATCACCCCTTATAAATATTTTTTTTTCATATCCTATCAAAAGTTCAAAGCCAAATGAATAGCTGAGTTGTCTCTTTGCTCGATGTCCCTATCCACTTCCACTCCTCCCATCATAGATGAGATAATGCTTCATCCCAAGTTTGAAACTAAATGAACAACACCACCCCATGAGCAACCAACCCTAAACACTTTCCCTTGTTTAAACAACCAAGAGAAAATGAATTCAATCCTATTATACGTCCCCGCATTAAATAGGTGTATAAAGCTAAAGATAAAGTGATTGACCCATCTTCTTCAGTTTCTTTCATTCTTCCCCCTCTAGAAGAAAAGGAACCTATGGTGGATCAACCTACTTTTACACCTCAACAACTTCAAAATAAAATTAAAAGAAACCGTGGTGCTAAGGAGCATAGGCATCATCATCATTTCCTTGCTCGTGAGTCACAAATGGAAGAAAACAAAGAAAACCAACCTTCACCTTTGACAAAAGAAATACCTAATCACCCCCTCCTCTTGACCTGTTGCAAGATAATACAGTCCAATTCTCACAATGAAATGATTTGATCCAACAACCACAACTTTTGATCCATCCCTCCTTGGAAATAACCCTTCATCCTCTTGTCATGATCAATCTTGATGATGATGATGAGATCACAAAAATAGATGAAGAAGTGCATAAAAATCTAAAATATTTATTTTTATCTACCATGATCTTAAATGATAAACCTTCCACATCATGTGAAGAACCTAGTACATCTCCTAGTTTGACACTTGCAATTCTTCTTTTGGACATTCAAGTGCCCTCACAATACACTAAACATGATTAGGAGACAGATGAATTGTTAGATGGTTGACATACATTCACCATGATATCCTTTTACATTCTTCTTTTATTTTATTTTTTTTGCAATTTTATGTGTGTATTGTGTTCCCCTGTAAAGTGTATTTGATGTTCTCTCTCTCTTTGTGAACTTCCTCTACTTGCACCTCTATTCTTCTATATGTCATCCATTGCCTTTATCACTTTTTCTTGTGTTTTTTCTTTTTTGGGATGACACAAAGCATTGAGATGCCCTATTTCTCCCATGTTGACCCAATTAGTCCCTTTCCCTTTTTACTTTATCTTTTTTCTTGTGTTTTTCCTTTAAGGGATGACGCAAGGCATTGAGACTAAAATTTCTCCTCCATGTTGACCCAAAAGCTTTTCTTTTTCCCTTTCATTTTATTTCAACTTGTTTTTTCCTTTTGGGGATGACACAAAGCTTTGAGACCAAAATGTCTCTTCCATGTTGACCCAAAACAGACTTTATTTTTCTTTTGTTTTCACTCTCGTTGTGTCATTCTTCTAGTTTTATGTGTTTTGGGGAATGATAACAGTTTTGAGCTCTTTCATAAACACATTGTAGCAATGAACATGTTGACCCAAAATCCATAGATCCCTTATGTGTTTGGTGTGTTCCTTTCTAGGAGGAAACTCCCTTTGTTTTTTTCTCTTTTTCATTTACATGAAGCAACCTTACTTGGAAACATATGACTTGGCATAGGGAATTTCCAAGTTGGCTCTCATGTCTTGTTTTATGTTTACATTTTTCCTTCACTACTTTAAAGTAATTGCTCATAGAACAATGTGTAGCAATTCCTTTAAAGTGGGGGGAATACATTGGCATCATTTCATTTGCATTTTTGGTTCTTAGTGTAGCCTTGTCACTTCATATGATTTTTTCATCACTTTTTGGATGACATTGGGTGTGATGTCCTTTATAAGTGTGATCTATCTTAGCATACTAAATTCCTCTTAGTGGCCTAATAAAATGCATTGCATTCCCTAAGTTGTGAATATACTATTCTTTGATTGGTCCTCTCTTGGATATATTAGACACAATGCTCCCTAAGTGATAGATCTTGCATGAACTTAACAAGACTCCTTTGAACATCTTTTGCATTTTATATTTTTTCATTTTTACATCCTTACCACCTTGCATAAGACAACTTGCATGCCTTTGGTAGGTTCCTCTTTGTTCATGAGTTCCAAACATACAAAGCTTTGCTTGTCTCATGAAGCATGAACTGACATTTTCCTTTGTGGAACCTTATTAAAGTTATTAGGGGGTATAACTTTGATATGGTTGAGTGGGAAGCCCATTCAGTGGCATGAATTTTCCCATAGCCACCTATGTGTTTGTGAGTACATAACAAATAGTGTATGTACTTCACCTTTTTGGGTTTTCTCACCTGGTAGATTGCCATGAGTTTTGTTTCCCAAGAGTGAGTATACATCTCTTTTTCTCACAAATAGCCTAGATATAATCCATAACTAGTTAGACAGACGATCGAAGCTTGATCAAATTCTCCCTTTTCTTCTTTTTCATATGTGCATTCATTTTCCCTTATGTTTAGTTTTCCATGGGATCTTAATCCTGGGGGCTTGATCATCCCTCTTGATCGTTGTCATTCCATATTGCTAGCATAAGTGCATTTGGACCTCCTTCTCCATGTGCATGGCTACTTTAGTGTCAATTTGAAGCAAGTTCATCCTTTCACTAAAGTGGAGGCTAAATGTACCATATAAAAATGATTATTGGAAATTTTCATGGTCTTTTAGGGCTTTCTCTCATGATGCTTGGTCCATTTTTCCTTTATTTAATGTTGCAATGTAACTTAAACATTCACATTAGGTCCTAAATATTCAAATTATGGCATCTTGTTAAGGTGTTGTGAGGTGTTGTAACACATGTCTACACTTTTCTAGACTCTTTTCATCACAATTCACCTAAAAATCACCTTTTCATCACTTATCAAGTCTTATTTTAAAGTGTTGTAAATGTTGTACTTCTCATTTCACCAAAAGATCGACTTTTCAATGCTCGATGCAAGCTTTGGTTAAGAACCACATGAGGTAGTTAGACCATGCCACAAACCCTAGCGTTAGTGCTACAAGGAATTCCAAGGGTCACACCTTAGAACAATACCCCCTAGCACAAGTGTGGGGTTTGAACCTGTGACCAACTCTGATACCAATTGTTAGACTTGTCATTGCACCAAAAGATTGACCTATCAATGCCTGATATAAGTTTCAGTTAAGAACCATAAGAGGCGGTTAGACCATGTCACAAACCCAAGTGTTAGTGCTGCAAGGAAGACCAAGGGTCACACCTTGCAATAATCCCCCCATCACAAGTGTGGGGTTTAAACTTGTGACCAACTCTGATACCAATTGTTAAACTTGTCATTGCACCAAAAGATCAACCTTTCAATGCCCTATATAAGCTTCAGTTATGAACCACAAGAGGTGGTTTGATCATGTCAAAAACCAAAGTGTTAGTGCTACAAGGAAGACCAAGGGTCACACCTTGAAATAGTAAAGTCTTGTAACAAGATTTCACACTTTTCTAGGCTTAATTTCACTATTTCTACCTTTCTGATGCTTTATGTTACCCCTTTATGCACTCATAAGACTAAATTAAGTGTATTTTTGAATGTAAACTTAACAAACAACATTAAATGCAACTTAATTCCTAACACACATGAGTCCAAGGTGGGATCCATTCACCATGGGTGGTGAATGAGACCCTCTTTGCAGCAAATTCAAAATATTTCAAATTTTCTTTTGGTTTTTTATTAAAAATTACCTTATCTAGGCTTGTGATGAGGTATAATTGGGTTGCTAAAGCACAAGTGCATATAAATGAGTGTTTTTCCATCCATTTTACATATAATTTTCACTCACTAATTCATCCAATCATTTATTCACATTTGAGCACTTTGCATTATTCAATAAAGCATCAATTAAGTATCTTGGAGCAGCCATTGACATAACTTCAAATTTCTTCAACAAGGTTGTGGTGATTTTAGGGCATTTGCATGTTGTTTATTCATCTTTCATTATTCATTTCATTTCATTTCTTCATTAATGGTTTGATTACCAAAGTGGGATTTGACCAAGGAAAATCCCTATAACCTAACCCTTAACCATTTTTCCCCTTTTGCATGTGTATTTGTAGACTTGTACATGTAGATTTGTCAAGCAATTAGGTGTTGAAAGGTAGTAAAGAATTCAACAAATTCTTTCAAGTCAAATCAACCCTATTTCAAGCTTGGAGACAACCTACAATCTGTTTTCTATAGATTTGACTCCATCAACCCATCAAGATGACATGTGCAGATTTGGAACTACAACATTGACCATTGATTTCATAGATCTTTGGGAGAGGACTGATTCTCCATTAATGGTGAATGAGTCCCACCTTAAGGCTGGAAAAGTAGATTCTGTCATATTTGAGATCCCGACAGCTGGAAACCAGTTTTCAAAAGCTTTTTCAAAAGCAGGACTGATTCACCATCAGTGGTGAATGAGTCCCACTGGTTATTTTCACTTATTTCTTCCAGCATTTAGATCATTCCATATTTAGCATTCATTTCCCAAGTGCACTCAATTCAACCTTGTTTAATTTTGTTTTGAATTTATTCATGTTTTAGTTCATGCTTGCATATCACACTATGTTTTCAAACATTGCATATTTCTTAGGTTTTGCATTCATAATCAATCAATTGCATTTCTTAATTGCATTTAGATTATCTGATTTAGCCTTAATCACATCAGAAATACATTAGATTGAGTGAACCACATTTATTTTGAGTATTTATCTCTCCTTTTAGGTGAAAAACCCTAAGAGTGCAAGAGTAATGTATAGACCACATCAAAATCTATGGTTCATATCCAAGGATACAAGATCTACATTCTTCATGGCCATTGGGTATGTGTAGGATCATCATGGAAAAAACAAGCCTTTAAGTGACAAAAAATTCACAAAATCCGAGTTAGGAAACTTGACGTAAAAATTTGAATAAGTTATCTATATTATTTCAAAAATATGTACAAATAGAATCTATGGAAAATTGAATGTAGTTTCTAAACTACTAGGTTTATTTCAAAAAAAAGATCTATTTCATGAAATTTTGAAATTTCAATGCAGTAGTACTTAAATTTCAGGGGAAAAATAAGTAGGTGTCTGTTTGACCACCCTAACCACAACAAAATGATAATATATTTTTATAATATTTTAGATATAAGTAGAGGACTCATGTCCGGATGTGATGAATATTTTTTTGTAATTTTTTTCCTTGAAGTAAATAATTAATTATGATTTTTTTATTACAACTTTTAAAAAATATAAAAACTCGTATGTCTGACCACCTTAACTTGGTCAAAACTTCATGAAATTCAAATTTTCTTTTTTTAATCCTATAGTATGCGAAGCATAGAATGTGACGCATGTTTTGGATTCAAAAAATGTGATACCATTTGAAAGCTATAGATTCTTTTCAATCAGCCTATCAATTAGGACTTTAGTTGTAATTCAAATAGAAAATGAATAATAATTATTTATTAAATTCAACGTAAAGCATAATTTATATTGCTGGAAAGCTGAGAATATCCTTTAAAAACCCTTTTCATTTCATCAATTTTTGGTAATAAAAAAGTCCTCAACCACATACCCATCATATTTCCACTTTTTGGCCCATCATGATCTTGCACATACCCCAAATTGGTAGATTACATATTTACTTCACAAGACATCATACAAGGTGATATCATTTACATATTTCATGTTTCATGCTTCATTTAATTCATTTCATCAATTGGTTTAATTAAATACAAAGGGTTTGACCAAGGCAAACCCCCATTTACTAATAATCAACAATTTTTACCTCTCTTATGTGTTTGTATTTTCAAATCTAGGTTTAAGACTTGAAGATCATTTGCAGTGAAAACTTGGAAAATTTGCAAACTTGCATTACAAAGTTGTCCGTCATGATCCTGCACATACCCCATTACATGGTAGATTGCAGATTTACTTCACAAGACATCATACAAGGTGATATCATTTAGATATTTCATGTTTCATACTTCATTTAATTCATTTCATCAATTGGTTTAATTAACTACAAGGGGTTTGACCAAGGCAAACCCCCATTTACTAATAATCAACAATTTTTACCTCTTATGTGTTTGTATTTTCAAATCTAGGTTTAAGACTTGAAGATCATTTGCAGTGAAAACTTGGAAAATTTGCAAACTTGCATTACAAAGTTGTCATCTTATTGAAAATCAACTATAGGCTATAATCAAAAGTTTTAGAACCAGAGATCAAAAGGGAAGCAAGTGCAGACCTTGGAGCTCAAGATCTTGTTCAAAGTTTGCATAAATTCAGAATGAGACTAATGCGCCATCTTGGGCATCTTAGTCTTCCAAGGCCTATTTTTTAGAGATTTCTAAGATCCAGTTTCAAGATCTGATGACTCTATATTTTCCTTGAAAAATAGTAGCTGGACAAATATGCCATTCTATGCGTCTTACACCTCTATAGCATATTTTGGCAGCTTCTTTGCATTTCTAGAATCCTCATAGCATCTCCATATTTCCCAGGTGCACACATACTATCCCCTTGTTACATAATTTCATCATTTATATCTTTCATTTAGCTTACATTTCTAATTCTAGGTCATTTTGTATATGACAATGTGTTTTCTAACATTTTCTTTTGCAGGCATTTTCTTGGTGGTGAACCCCTTATAACTTAATGACCTCCTTCTTAGGACCTTCCTAATTGAGAATTGACTCACCTTGTGAGGTTGTTAGTTAATCCAATTGGGACCCCTAGGACATTAGTGAATGATTGAATGACAAAATTGTGATATCTCTAAGAGGTATAAATTTTCCTTCTCATGAATGACGTAAATGGATTAAGCATCTCATGAACCCTAGAAACCCTAAAGCCTAAACCATAGGAGCTAAAGCCTAGGATATAAACCCTAAACCATAACCCACATATATTTTTTATTCTAAGAATCTCATGAAACCTAGAAACCATAAACCCTAAACCCAACCTAAGGGCTAGGAGATGAACTTTAAACAATTAACCCATATAGGTTTGTTATTTTAAGCATCTCATGAACCCCAGAAACCCTAAACTATAAACCATAGAACCTAAAGCCTATTAGATGAACCCTAAACCCTTAACCCATATAGAGTGACTTAAGGGATGCAAGAAGGTGGATTAAGGGGAGTTGAGAGAATGACTTAAATCGATGACTTAAAGGCATTAAGCATCTCATGAACCCTAAAAACCCTAAACCCTAATCCATAGGATCTAAAGCCTAGTATATGAACCCTAAACTATTAACCCATATACATTTTTTATTCTAAGAAGTTCATGAAACCTAGAAACCATAAACCCTGAACCATAGGACCTAAATTCATGTTTTAGTTCATGCTTGCATATCACACTATGTTTTCAAACATTGCATATTTCTTAGGTTTTTCACTCATAATCAATCAATTGCATTGCTTAACTGCATTTATATTATCTCATTTAGCCTTAATCACATCATAAATACATTATATTCAGTGAACCACATTGATTTTGAGTATTTATATCTCTTCTTTTAGGTGAAAAAATGTAAGAGTGCAAGAGTAGCGTATAGACCACATCAAAATCTATGGTTCATATCCAAGGATCCAAGATCTACATTCTTCATCACCACTAGATAGTAGATTTCAAATTTACTTCACAAGACATCATACAAGGTGATATCATTTAGATATTTCATGTTTCATACTTCATTTCATTCATTTCATCATTTGGTTTAATTACCTACAAGGGGTTTGACCAAGGCAAACCTCCATTTACTAATAATCATTTTTTTTTCCTTTCTTATGTGTTTCTATTTTTAGATCTAGGTTTAAGACTTGAATATCATTTGTAGTGAAAACTTGCAAAATTTGAAAAGTTGCATTACAAAGTTGTCATCTTATTGAAAACTCATCTATAGTATATATTCAGAAGTTTCAAAACGAAAGATCTAAAGGGAAGCAAGTGCAGACATTAGAGCTCAAGATCTTGTTCAAATTTTGCAAAAATTAAAAATGATACTAATACATCATCTTGGGCATCTTAGTCCTCCCAGGTCTATTTTTTAGAGATTTTCTAAGATCTAGTTTCATGATCCGAAGACTATATTTTCCCTAAAAAATAGTAGCTGGACGAATACACCATTCTAGGCGTCTTACTCCTCCATAACATGTTTTGGAAGCTTCTTTTCCTTTCCAGAATCCTCATAGCATCTCTAGATTTCCTAGGTGAACACATACTATCCCCTTACATATCATCTTGCATATCACAATGTGTTTTCTAGCATTTTCTTTTCTAGGCATTTTCTTGGTGGTGAACCCCTTACTAGGACCTTCCTAATTGAGAATTGACTCACCTTGTGAGGTTGTTAGTCAATCCAATTGGGATCCCTAGAACATTAGTGAATGATTGAATAGAAAAATTGTGATATCTCTAAGAGGTTTCCATTTTCCTTCTCATTAATGATGTTAAGGGATTCAACATCTCATGAACCCTAGAAACCCTAAATCCTAAACCACCGAATCTAAAGCCTAGTATATGAACCCTAAATCATAACCCAATGGGATCGTGTTGGGCCCCTCTACAATAACCTCTCTTGGTTTTTTTTATCTTGGAGTGGTTTTTTCGTGGTGTTCAGTTTTTAGTTGATGGAAAAAGTGTCAGATAGAAGTAGTGGAAAGTTGCAAGGTGGTGCAATTTTCATTCTGCAACTCGTATGACCAAACAGACTATTTCAACGCATTCAAATAGACATGTTTACACTAGGATTGGTCCTCTTTCGCACCCAAACATGCGGAATCGCTCCGAGCTACATTCAACCAGATTGATCCCTTAAGGGTTTGAGTGTAGTATGTTGAAATAGGCCATTCCTCCTATTGTTCGGGCTGTGTCTCAGTGATATGGGCCTGATGTAACTTGAACTATGGTAGTTTGAATGGACCTGTTGAGTGGTTTGTCAATCTTTTTATTGCATCAGCTTGTTGCTTACTATTATGCTTTGATAGATTTTTTCCAAGCATCCATAGCTTGTTGAAAGCACCTATTTTAGGCTTTTAGCCATAGCAGCAAGGCAATGAACTGTTTGATAAAATGCTTTGATAGACATGTATGAAAAATGTGTTAGCATAGACAAGGCAGTGAACTCTTTGAAAAAATTCCTCAAAAGAAATGTGGTTTCATGGAGATGGAACGCATGACAAATGCCATGACAAGAAAAATTGCTATGGATTGTCATGGCATTCCATCACCATTGAGACCACATTTCTTTGAGGCTTTTTTTCAAACAGTTTGCTGCATTTTCTATGCTACTTCTTATTAGTATGCTTTGATAGATTTTTTCCAAGCATCCATGTAGCTTTTTTGGAAGCACCTATTTTAGGCTTTCAACCATAGCAACAAGGAAGTGAATTGTTTGATATTCCACCACCATGAGACCACATTTCTTTGACGCATTTTTTCAAATAGTTCATTCCCTTGTCTATGCTATTGCTTACTATTATGCTTTGATAGATTTTTTTCTAAGCATCCATAGCTTGTTTGAAAGCACCTCGCTTTAGGCTTTTAGCCATAGCAGCTAAGGCAATGAACTGTTTTGATAAAAATGCTTGATAGACATGTATGAAAAAAATGTGTTAGCATAGACAAGGCAGTGAACTCTTTGAAAAAATGCCTCAAAGAAATGAAGTCTCATGGTGATGGAATGCCATGACAATCAAATATTTTTTATTGTCATGGCATTCCATCAGGTCATGAGACCTCATTTCTTTGAGGCATTTTTTCAAAGAGTTCACTACCTTGTCTATGATATTGCTTACTATTATGCTTTTGATAGATTTTTTCCAAGCATGCATAGCTTGTTCGAAAGCACTTCTTTTAGGCTTTCAGCCATAGCAACAAGGCAACACTTGAACTATTTGACAAAATGATTTGGTAGACATGTATCAAAAATGTGGTAGTATAGACAAGGCAGTGAACTGTTTGAAAAAATGCCTCAAAGAAATGTGGTCTCATAGAATGCCATGACAAGTAAAATGTAATTGGCAGCTGCTCTAGTTATTAGTTATGCAATGTGAAGTAATTGCATAACTGCTAGGTTGACTTTGTAAAAACTATATTGTAATTGAAATTTTGTCATCATCGATCGAGTTATTAGTTATGCAATGTGAAGCAATGCTTTGAGTTTGAAAGATGTGCAATGCAATGTAATCAATGTTAAGTGAATATAAACTACAAAATTATAAATTAAAGTTCAAAACATAAAAATGTCAAGTGTTTACAATCAGCCATTATTGATCATTGATCAATCTGAAAAGTGTGAACATTTTTCTGTGTGGAAGGAAAACAAGAAAACAGTGGTTCAAAAATGAGGAATTTGTCTTCTACACCAAATGAGAAATATTCACAATATGTGCTAGGAAGGAATAAGATCGAGTATGCAAGAACCGAGAATTGAAAAATTGGCTTACGTTTGACTTCCAAACACAAATTTTCACACTTTTCGATGTTCCAACGTAAGTCAAAAAGTATACATTTGAATACATGTAACTCATATCTATTGAACCATGAATTTATAATGCAAATATGGAGACCATCGATAAAAAAGATTTGTATTAATCAAATAGCCATGTACGCATGTACATCAATATATGTCAATATAAGTACAAAATATAGTTACAAAAAAGCCATATAGGCTTATGAGAATGCCATATAGGCATACAATGCCAAATATATCGAATACAAAATATGTACAAAATTTCCATGTAGGCATACAACAAAGGGCTCTACATTCAAAATTCATTTCTCTCCATGCTCTGGTTCAAATACAAATTTCTTTCCCTTTCCTGGGTGACCCGATGGTGATAAATCTGTCACCCGTTTCTGTTGAGGAGTGCTCCTGCTGCTCCTCCTAGGGTTTAGCTCCTGGTCAAGTTTCAACTGTTACAATAAGAAGTAAAGACATTAATATATAGAAATTACATTATAAAAATTAATATATTTAACAAAATTTAATCACTTACAACCATCTGACGATCACTCTCCTCGAGGGAAATATTTGCACGCCGATGCTCAGGCGTGCTTGAGCCCTGTATAAACCATCCGAATAGGAATTAAACTACAATCAATAATGGTTTGATTTTTCACTAGAACTAGTTCATCTATAACAACGAATGTAAATTGAAATTTAGTAATTTTCCTCATACCTCCCCTATCGAGCCATCGAGGATTGTATTGCAGAGAAACACCATTTCCATTGCCCTTGTTACGCTTTGTTTCTCCACCAACATCTGAAAATAAAACAACAAATTATTCAATCACAAAATAGTTATCAAATTTGAAGTAATGCTTTGAGTTTGAATGATGTGTAATGCAACGTAACCAACAATATGATTATCAATTTTTAAAAAGCAATAACCTGGACAATCACATTGAAAAAAAAAAGACCCTTTAGGACAAATTTGAAGTGAAAAAGCGTCAAAACAATGTAAAATATGACAACCAATATGAGAAGAAGAGATGATCTAGTCAAAAGGAGCTTTGATAGTAGCCAACTGAAGTTAAGTATGACAAATCCAAGTATCACTGTTGCAAGGAATGGAGTAAGAGCTAAATAAAGATACAACGACAATAAAAAATGATGGAGCTAACTTGTCAAGGGCCTATTCTTCAAAACCCTTATTAAACGCTTGTCATAGTTTAAGATATGCAATAAATGTTTTACAATGGAATTAACCTTTTGAGGATGACAGTGATTAAATTGAGGTCTCCTTTTACCATGAAAAGACTGAATATTCTTTCTTTGGCCTATCATTATGATTTTTAAGTTTCCTCACTTGAGTTAAATATAATAGTCAAGTGTTTATACCAAAGATGATAGAGAAAATAATCATGAAAAGGAGAATATGATGGTGATCAATGACAAGGCGTGGCACATTTGACAGTAAAAAGAGTAGAGGAATGCATAGTGAACATCATGGTACAACTTATGATATAAATTAAGCCACATGGTTGATGTGCTTTGAATCCTTGCATCTAAAGGAAATTTTCTTAACATAAATACTGCTAGGGAATTTCAATGTTGCCATTGTAGTTGGCATTAAAGCTGGTACCTGCAACATTGAAAATTATCCTTATATATGAATTCCCTCCATCTTGTTGATTGGCTTGTAACACTCTTGATGGTGGCTATATGAAATCTAATTATGATTCCTCTTCTACATTAGAGGGTCCGTATCCTTGATCTGACCTTCTGAATTATCAGAATCAAAATCACTAGCTTCCATATTCAAAAATTCCCAACCAACATCTTCAATAAATTTATCTAGATCATCAGTAATAGTCTTACAAATTGGTTGCCAATTCAAGTTCATTCTACTTTCATAATACTTTATATCCATGGAGTTCATCCATTCCTTGATTGTGAAGATTGAATGGCGTACATATGGAGTACATCTCGCTTGAATTATTTGAAAACAATAGCCATATCAAATCCCTTTTTCCCAAGTCCTACTCTCTCAAGGTTAACAATCTCAATCTCAGTAATAGTGATTACTAAGAAAGGTAATTCCACCAACTCTACCAAAAAATTTACCATAGGAACAATAAAAGCAGAGGATTTGAAAGGAACTCCATGAAAACCAAGCTCTCTAAATGCTATATAAAACTCTAGTTCAAAATATTTTAGATGAGGTTGCTCCCATAGCTCTCTTACTCGCTTGACAAATCCTTGAAACTATGTATTGATTTTATTTTTCTTGTTCCTCTCTTATTGTTCTTCCTTAATTTCATCAAGATCATACATTGACCTTCTTGCCCCTCCTAAAGTTTGGACCACATCCATTACCTCCACATAAAACTGGACATCCTTGGTCTTCATGGTTCCCATGCCGTGATATGGTTATGCAAATGAAAATGAAGAAAAGTAATCATCTCCTTATCCATTGGCTGGAAGAATCCATGCTTAATGTTTTGATACATGATATCAACTCTCTCTTCTGCTCTCATGGTTGAATATCAAAATCCAGTATGGTGGGCCTCCAGAGTTCTAGTCATCTTTCTTCCTCTTCCACCAAATGTTGTCCCGTCCACATGCCTCTAATTGGCTTTGTTTTTGTCAAAGTTTCTCCCGAGTCACCAGTGTAGCTCTCTCTACCTTTTCAAACTCTTTCATTGCTACATATCATCTTTGGGATTTAGTCATTTGTACCACATGGTTGATGTGCTTTGAATCCTTGCATCTAAGGGGTTTAAAACCTTAGGGGCCTTAGATGAGAAAAAGAAGTAATGTTTTTCTTTTCTTTTTATGTGAGGACCTAGTAGTGAGATAAAAGAGGACTGTATAGAAAAATGAAAAAGAAGACATAAAAATTCATGGACCATCCTATATCACCTACATGCTAGCTAACAAGGACATGAATGTAGTAGATTTAGGTATATTTGAGGAATATATATATAATGAAGAAGAATTCAATGGATCAAATTAGTGTCAAATGTTTTCCTAAAAGATCTCCCACACCCTATTAGGGAATTTAATCATTTCTAAGCATTTTGCACGTCCTATGGGAAAGTTTGAGGAGGCTCCAATAGTTGAGAGTTTAATGAGTACTTATAACTTCTTTCCATGCAATCATGATTAGTTAGAGAACATATAGGGAAACTTGATGAGCTATGCAACAAATGAATAGAATATAGGGTATTTTGACCTAGTCTTAAGCATCTCCAAGCATCTAGGAGATACTGAAGGAGTCAAGTGGTTGATAGATAGGGTCGAGGATAAAAGTTTTATTTTTGGTTACATTGACATCATGTAGGACATCCATAGTCTTATTCTTGGTTATGTTGACATCACAAAAAATTATATAAGATGGAGTAGAATGTAGCTCTACCTTTGTCAATTCCATGTTAAATTTTTATTATATATAGCTTACTAGTGTAGGAATTCTAAGACAAACAATCATAGTAGGATGATTCTTAAAAGCTTGAATAATAACCTAGTGAACCCATACACTCTTATGACTATATATACAAAAATCTAGATTAAACTTAGAATTCATTAGTTAAGTTCTCTTTATTCTATATTACCTTCATGAATGTTTGAGTAAATCTACTCGCACTCAGAGGTGTTCCCTTGAATCCTTCGACAGTACCCTGTTCAACATCCAAAATCACATATTAATATACCATTCGTAAAACAATGCTATTAACACATGTGTACTAAATTTAGAATTGTTTACTAACTTTACATACCCCACTGATAGGTGTACTACAAAAATAAACAGGCTGATGACTAGTATATCTAGGCTCAACGCTATGACCCTGCAATTTTATTAAAATAATAAAACTAAATTAGTTAATCTTGCATTTCACAATCAAAATTTAATAAACTAAATTCAATGAACATGTTGAATTTTACCTGACTGTCAATACCATATGCATCATGCAGAATGTCAACCGCCCTCTCCATCCTCGTAGATGCATATGGATCAGGCTGCATAGAAGCATATGGATCCTGCATAGCACCCTCCTGAGGGCCGGTAGGGTCATACGAACAAGTGGCTTCGCAAGATCAACACACATGGCCTCGAAGGCCACCACCTGAAGACTCCCCTGGATTGCATTATACAATGGGGCTAGTGTGGTGGATGACACTCTGAGTCAAGGATGTGATCGTCTGCAAAGTCTCTACATCAGCACTCTCCTTTGCAACTGCAGGCATCACAATTTGCTCACGAGGGTTCCTAGCGAGATGTTGTCTCCCCTGTCATGTAGGATCCGGCTATGCACCGAGCCTATCCTATGCTGACCCCCCACCTCTCCCCTGAAACTCCCTCATATCAAAATAATTCAGGATTTGGTTCAACACAAACTCACAGTATAATTTCCTAAGAAAATATTGGGGGACTTCACAGTTATTGCACAATGGGTAATCAAAGACCATATACCATCTTTCATAAAAATGGTTCCTAATCTCTTGGTGGTGGCACCAATGAATAGGAAACCTCTTTGCATTAAGGGTGAGATTTTGATTTGTTTTAGGGTCAGTGAATAGAGAGCACAAATTGCCTTTAGTAATCTTTAAATCTTTTACTTGTTTATATGATAATTTGTCTGCATAATATGCCCTCGATGTTTCCCTCCTATTTTACCACCCAAATATTTGTTGGGTAATTCCATCTACATTTTTTAACAAATCCTTCAATGAATCTGCTAGATGTATTCTTTCTATGGTTGAATAATTTTGATCACTCAACCTACTAATAAGATCCTCAACTTCTTTTCTATTGTTTTCAATTTTACTCCTCAAATTTTCTTGAGCGCCAGGAGTGTATTGAGAGAATGGTGGGGGAGGTTGATTTTGTTGTTGAGGCTGATTTTGTTGAGGTTGATTTTGTTGAGGCTGATTTGGTTGAGGATTTTCCTCCTCTTGTTGAGGATTTCCTACAAATTAAAAAAAAATCATTCATTTCTAAACTAAAACAAACAAAATCAATTTAAAACAAAAAAATTCATAACAAATACCAAACAAAACTTACCTCTTGCATCTCTTCGTCGTCGTGGTGCCATATTTGTGAAGAAAATCCAACTGAGGTTGATGAAATGTGAAGAAATCACCTCTCCAACAACGTGAGCGTGTAAAGCAGGGTTTTTGGTCGCAGGCAAAGATGAAAAACAGTAAAAACCAAATGAAAAATGATATTTGGATTCACTTTTTCTTTTTCTTTTAAAAAGACATAACGTGTTCGCGTTATGGCGCATTTTTTTCTTGTTTGGCCACAAAAGTGCGACTATCTTGGTGCACTTACCCACTTATATTCCTTGAAAATCATTTTAAAAATTCCTAAGGTTGTCCACTGTAATAGGCACCATCTCTTCATCTAAGGGTTCAAAGCTTAGAAATTCTTGAAGAACTTCTAAATCCTTATCCAATTGATGGGTAATGTGTGGTGAGGGATGGAATCCAAAATGGATTGGGTTGAAGCCATACCTTGTGTGAAAGATTTATAGGACTCAAGCTCCACAACAGATGTGGTTATAGTGTGAGATGCCATAAGTCTAAAACTAAATCTCAATAAGGTATTATCAGTAGGACACTAGGTTGTGAAGCTCATATGAGTTTTAAAACACTAAAGTAAGACTACTATGGAAGGAAAGGTATAGGACAGTCACAAAAACCAAATAAACTGCATAATTAGAAAGAAGAACCACACAAAAAATATAGAAATAGACTTATGATCCAAATCTAGGTGAAATTTGATAGGTCTAGGGTGTGATGTGTCTTTGACTACCAATGTTTTTTATTAAATTTAAAATTTGGATATGTTTTATAGTGTTTAAGTATCTTATTCTATGAATGTTCAAGTTTGATAGTAAATAAATTTCTATAAATTAACAAAATTTTAATTTTATAGTATGAACTACAACCATGCAAGCAGTTTTCAAAACTCTCAACCAATGAATGAAATTGGAAATATAATTTTAAAACTATAAAGTATAGAAATTGGGGTATGTGCAGGATCATGATGGGCCAAAAAGTGGCGATATGATGGGTATGTGTAGGGTATGTGGTTGAAAACATTTTTTTACCCAAAATTGATGAAACAAAAAGGGTTTTTAAAGGAGATTCTTATCTTTGCACTGATATAAATTATGCTTTACTTTGAATATAATAAATAATTATTATTCATTTTCTATTTGAATTACAACTAAAGTCCTGATTGATAGGTTGATTGAAAATAATCTATAGCTTTCAAACAGTATCACATTTTTTGAATCCAAAACATGCATCGCATTCTATGCTTCACATACTATAGGATTAAAAAAAGTAAAATTGAATTTCATGATTTTTTTACCAAGTTAAGGTGGTCAGACATAAATTTTTTTTATATTTTTTAAAAATTGTAATAAAAAATCATAGTTAATTATTTACTTAGAAAAAAATTACAAAAAAATGCTTCACATCTAGATAGGATTCCTCTACTTATATGTAAAATCTTATAAAAAAATATTATCATTTTATTGTGGTTAGGGTGGTCAGACAGACACCTACTTCTTATTTTTTCCTTGCAATTTAAGTACTACTTCACTGAAATTTAAAATTTTCACCAAATAATATTTTTTTAAAATAAACCTAGTAGTTTAGAAACTAAATTCAATTTTCTACACATTATATTCTTACATATTTTTGAAATAATATAGATAACTTATTCAAAATTTTATGTCAATTTTCCTAACTTTGATTTTTCTGAATATTTCACCACTTAAGGGCCTATTTTTTCCATGATGATCTTGCACATACCCATTGACTAATCATAACTTGAAAAATCTAGAAATTAAATTCTTTCAATGCTTTTACAACAATAACAATGCACTTTTTCTACTTTTCACTATATGCATATGCCTAAATGAATGCTTTGAACACTTTTAGATTTGATATTCCCTAATATAGATTTATCAATACAATCATGAACTTGATCTACTTTGAAATGACTAAAATTAACCCTAGATGTCTTTTGGATGCAAAATGCAATGCAATTTTTTGCCTTTCAAATGCTTTTTATGAGGAATACACAAGCCTAAATGATGAATGCAAATAACATAAGATCACACTTAGATTTAAAAATGATATATTTTAGATTTCAAAAGATCTAAAGTGATTGAAATAGTCAAGCTCACCAAAATGTTTGGTTGGGAAAATGGATCTAGGGTATAAACCACACTCTTCCCAATTGTTTGGCGGATTAAAAGTGATAAAAAATACCCACTTGGCTACAAATCTTGATGGAAGATCCAGAATGGTGGATCACTATTTTAATCCACTATTTTTATTTGTGCTATGTTTGATGATTTGGATAATTGTTAATTGACTGATTTTTAGGATGCAATGATCTAACTATGTAAACTATGAAAATTTAGTTGCCTATTATGATTTCTGAGGAATTGCATGCAGTAAGTTAGAAACAAAATCTAGAAAGGAAGAAAGAAACACAGAGGGAACTTGGGGTTAAAACTTGGTGATGATTTAGCTAGTCTTGGGTGTAGTACACCCTAGACTATCCTCGTATTTTGTGAGATTTGAAAACACAAGCCTAAGGTCCCAGGTCTGTAGCTCCTTTCCTTTTGGCATCACTATCAAAACTTTGTCTATTGATGAGAAAATCCAATTTCCATGTCTTAACAACTTGTAGGGATTGAATGCATGAATGAGAAATTAGTCCTTGATCTTCCTCCACTTGTCTTCAGACCTGAAAACCTACACACTTAAAAGAGGGGAAAAAGTTGTGCAATATAGTGGCTTGCTTTTAAGTTAAACCTTATTTTGGCATTTCTACCTCCATAATGGCTATGATTATATGAAAAGAGAACCTGCCCTCAGTTGGGAAAATGCTAAATGAAAACAAGTAGTGAAATTGATGAATTGTTGCAACTCACCACTTAGATTTGCATTCCTTGATAGACTGAAGTCATATACTCGTCACCTTCAAGGATAATTTCAATGCTTTATTGAAGTCATGCAAGTGTTAGGCTTTATAAAACAAATTATCACAAAACATGAATAAAATTACATGAAAACATGATGAATAATTGATATAATGCTTGACATGAATAAATGTTGCAATAGTGTTGATAAATTTTCTCTTGACCACTCTTCAATGATTTTTGAAGTATAATATTTTCTCTCCAAAATTGATAGGATTAAAATGGTGAAAATACTTTGTATTTATATGAAATTATTCTAATTTCCCAAAAAGAAAATGTCGATAGCCAAAAATTGAAATTGAAATTTCAAATAATAAAATATCGACATTGACATATTTGAATTTGGACCCAAAAGAGGTGGTCTAGGGCATAGGGTGCCCTAGACTAGACCCATTTTTTTGGGGCCCCAAAGTGTTGGGGATAAAATATTAAATACATAATTTTACTTCCCATACCTGATTTTTTGAAGATGTTTGTAAAATAGGTAATTAAATGGATAATTAGGTCCAAGCCCATATGGCGGAGCTAAACCTAGTGTGAAATTATCAAGGGTGAAAACTTTATGATGCTATAAGTTATCATAAGAAGATGTAAGGGTTTTTTATACAAGGAAGTGATACTAATATTTTTCATCAACTATATCTAAAATAAGGGGTGTGTGCAAGATCATGATGGGCCAAAAAGTGGCGATACAATGGGTATGTGTAGGGTATGTAGCTGATGACTTTTTTTAACCCAAAATTGATGAAATGAAAAGGGTTTTTAAAGGATATTCTCAGCTTTCCACAAATATAAATTATCCTTTACTTTGAATTTAATAAATAATTATTATTCATTTTCTATTTGAATTGCAACTAAAGTCCTGATTGATAGGATGATTGAAAAACATCCATAGCTTTCAAATGGTATCACATTTTTTGAATTTGAAACATGTGTCACATTATATGCTTCACATAATATAGGATTTAAAAAAAAAATCAAGTAGTTTTGACTAAGCTAAGGTGGTCAGACATACAATTTTTTATATGTTTTAAAAGTTGTAATAAAAAATTCATAATTAATTATTTACTTTGAAAAAAAAATAAAAAATATGCAACACATTGGGAGACGAGTCCTATAATTATATATAATTTATCTTATAAAAAAATATTATCATTTTATTGCGGTTAGTGTGGTCAAACAAACACCTACTTCTTATTTTTTTGTTGAATTTTAATTGCCACTGCATTGAAATTTCAAATTTTCACCAAATAGATTTTTATTTTAAATAAGTCTAGAAGTTTAGAAACTACATTCAATTTTATATAGATTCTATTCTTACATATTTTTGAAATAATATATATAACTTATTCAAATTTTTACATCAAGTTGCCAAGTCTATTTTTTTGAATTTTTTGCCACTTAAGGGCATTTTTTTTCATGATGATCCTACACATACCCATAGATGTTTTCATATTGATGTGAGAAAATTTCTCAATATATATATCCAAAAGGACTATTTAAAACTATATACCTTGTATTTATAAGGTACACATTTATTATAATTTATGAGGAACTCATCATCGACCTATTTGACCATAAATTATAAATCACTAAATACCTATAAGTGTTGTATGTTCCATCTTACTATTATTTTTTGACTATATATTAATAATTCCTCATATTCTACTATGTTTTTTGTATAAGGAAAACCATAATGGAATGCTTTTTGGATGAAATCACCTTGGAGGGTGATAAAATGATGTTACCACCAAATTCTTATGAGGTAAATGATCCATCAAAGTATAATTTCCATGATTTAGGTTCTTTAATGTGAAGAATGGATTCATTTAGAAATTATATGGTCAATAGGGGTATGTGCAGGATCATGATGGGCCAAAAAGTGGCGATATGATGGCTATTTGTAGGGTATGTGGCTAATGACTTTTTTTTAAATTGATGAAATGAAAAGTGTTTTTAAAGGAGATTCTCAACTTTCCACCAATATAAATTATGTTTTACTTTTAATTTAATAAATTATTATTATTTATTTTCTATTTGAATTACGACTAAAGTCCTTATTGATAGGCTAATTGAAAAACATCTGTAGCTTTCAAACGGTATCACATTTTTGAAATCCAAAACATGTATCACATTCTATGCTTCACATACTAGAGGATTAAAATAAGAAAAATTGAATTTCATGAAGTTTTGACCAAGTTAAGGTGGTTAGACATATGAGTTTTTATATTTTTTAAAAGTTGTAATAAAAAAATCATAATTAATTATTTACTTGGAAAAAAATTACCAAAAAATATGCATCACATCTAGACATGAGTGCTCTAATTATGTCTAAAATATTATAAAAAAATATTATCATTTTATTGTGGTTATGGTGGTTAGAAAGACACCTACTTCTTATTTTTTCCTTGAAATTTAAGTACTACAACATTGAAATTTCAAATTTTCCCCAAATAGATTTTTTTGAAAAAAAAAAACCTTGTAGTTTAGAAACTACATTCAATTTGCTACAGATTCTATTCTTACATATTTTTGAAATAATATAAATAACTTATTCAAATTTTTACATCAAGTTGCCTAACTTTGATTTTTCTAATTTTTTTGCCACTTAAGGGCTTGTTTTTTCCATGATGATCCTGCACATACCCATAGATGATAGTCCAAAATAGGAGTCTTCATTAATTAATCTGATATAATAGTCCAAAATAGGAGTCTTCATTAATTAATCTGATATAATTTTTCCCTTACTTCCTTTTTATTGGCATACTCTATATCAAACTTAGTAAGGAGCATAACCCACTTAGATATTCTACTAGTAATGGTTTCGTTGAAAAAAATGGTATTTTAATGGGTCAATTTTGGTGATAATATGAGTAACTTAGCGTTAAGCATTCAATTCTAGAGCTCCGAAGAGGAAATATTTCTCTATGGAAGAGTAATTATGATCGCATCCTACTAATGTCTTGTTGAGGTAATAGATGGAATTATCTCTTCTTTGGCCATTATGTTGAGCTAAGAGTGCTCCTAAGTCATTTTGTGTAACTAAGATGTATAGAAACAAATTCCTATCTAGTGTGAGTAGCGCTAGAACTATAGGATTGGATAGATATTCCTTAATATAATTAAATATGGCTTGGAATTTTTTAAAATAAAAATGGCAGTGTCACTATAAAAAAATTTATAAATTGATATCAGAAGAAAATTTACATTGCATTGTAAAAGTGTGAGTAAACAAAAAAGGCCTATAATTGAAGCCATGAATGACCTGGAATACATATGTAATTGATAAAAACATTATATCAGAGTAAAGAAAACTAGTATGTATGAATTTCACTCTAGTTGGCAAGATCAGAGGGTGTCAAAAATATTTAGCTCGAGTGCAGATATCTTCATCATGTTTGATGAGAAAGTCTACTGAGTTTAACAAATTATAAAATTTTAGAAATAGAGATTCACCCAAAATTGGATGGATTTCATTTAGCCATGCTTAGAAAGGGTATGTGCAGGATCATGATGGGCCAAAAAGTGGCAATATGATGGGTATGTGGCTAACAACTTTTTTTTTACCCAAAATTGATGAAACGAAAAGGGTTTTTAAAGGAGATTCTCAGTTTTCCACCAATATAAATTATGCTTTACTTTGAATTTAATAAATAATTATTATTCATTTTCTATTTGAATTACAACCAAAGTCTGGATTGATAGGTTGATTGAAAAACATTTATACCTTTCAAACAGTGTCACATTTTTTTAATCCAAAAAATGCATCACATTCTATGCTTTGCATAATATAGGATTAAAAATTTTAGAAAATGAATTCATCAAGTTTTGCCAAGTTAAGGTGGTCAGACATACGATTTTTTATATTTTTTAAAAGTTGTAATAAAAAATCATAATTAATTATTTACTTAGAAAAAATTACAAAAAATATGCATCACATTGGGACATGAGTCCTCTAATTATATCTAAAATATTATAAAAAATATTATCATTTTATTGTGGTTAGGGCGGTCAGACATACACCTACTTCTTATTTTTTCCCTGAAATTTAAGTACTACTGCATCGAAATTTCAAATTTTCACCAAATAGATTTTTATTTATTTTTAAATAAACCTAGTAGTTTAAAAATACATTCAATTTTCTACATATTCTATTCTTACATATTTTTAAAATAATATACATAACTTATTCAAATTTTTATGTCAAGTTTCCTAACTCTTATTTTTCAGAATTTTTTGCCACTTAAGGGGCTATTTTTTCCATGATGATCCTACACATACCTAAAATTATCTATGGGATTATTACCAACTAAGAAAAAAAAAAATAGAAAAAAAAATATTGACAGGGGGCCTTTCAATTTAGTAACATGTTGTAGTCAAGAAACCCCCCACCGTAGACAAGACATTATTGAAATTGTAATCCTCCAAAGCAAAAAAAAAACTAGAAAGGAAAAAAATGGAAGTTTGTAGATAACTACCAGCAAGGAATTTTACCAATTCTACACACCATGAAACATCCATTAAGTTAGACACAAAAAATGAAGTAATCTTAGAAGGAAAAGATGAAGAGTTTGTGCATAGCCATTCTCAACCAGCCACCAAACTAATTGCAAATTCCACTTGAGGAAATTGAAATAAATACACGTCTCAAATTTTCCCTTGAGTATGGGAAGTTATCTATGATTTATTAATGGTGACATGGAATAAACACCCTATACTGTAAATCCATTTCTTTATAAGGAACAAGGATATGATAAATAGAAGAAACTGAGCTATTTATAAAGAAGATAGCCAAAAAGGTTAACTTGGAGCTCTTAAATGTGAAATAGATTGCACCAAGAAAGGAAAAATTCAATAACTATTTCGCACAAGAAAAATCTCAACAAAATTTTAGATGAGTGCTTAGAAAAAGAAATAGTGCAAAGAAAAATTTTCATCAAGTCAACAAATGTATCTTCACATGTTAAAAAAACTAGTGAACAGGGTATGTGCAGGATCATGATGGGCCAAAAAGTGGCGATATGATGGGTATCTGTAGGGTATGTGGTTGACGACCTTTTTTTTACCCAAAATTGATGAAATGAAAAGGGATTTTAAAGGAGATTCTCAACTTTCTACCAATATAAATTATGCTTTACTTTGAGTTAAATAAATAATTATTATTCATTTTCTATTTGAATTATGACTAAAGTCTTGATTGATAAGTGATTGAAAAACATCTATAGCTTTCAAACAGTATCACATTTTTGAATCCAAAACATGCATCACATTCTATGCTTCACATACTATAAGATTAAAAAGAAAGAATTGAATTTCATGAAATTTTGACCAAATTAAGGTGGTCAGACATACAAGTTTTTATATGTTTTAAAATTTGTAATAAAAATTCATAATTAATTATTTAGTTGGAAAAAAATTACAAAAAAATGTGCATCACATTGGGACATGAATCCTCTACTTATATCTAAAATCTTATAAAAAAATATTATCATTTTATTGTGGTAGGGTGGTCAGATAGGCACCTACTTCTTATTTTTTCCCTAAAATTTAAGTACTACTACATTGAAATTTCAAATTTTAACCAAATAGATTTTTTTCATTTTTAAATAAACGTAGTAGTTTAGAAACTATATTCAATTTTCTACAGATTCTATTCTTACATATTTTTGAAATAATATAAATAACTTATTCAAATTTTTATGTCAAGTTGCCTAACTCTTATTTTTCTGAATTTTTTGCCACTTAAGGGCCTGTTTTTTCCATGAAGATCTTGCACATGCCCAACAGTAAAAATCATTTGAAGACTATCATATCAACATGAATTTTTTTTGAAGTCTGGTCATCTAGATCAATTTTAATAATATGGTCCAAAGTAGCCAACATCACATGCCAGGAGGTAAAAACCCAAATGCCATATCAAAATTAAATGGCATTAATAATGTTGATCTAATATGTTAATTTTGTTAGAAGTGTTTTTTTCATTGAGAAGATTGATGGATGTATAGTATATGAGGTTACCTTAGTGTTGTCATTGATGTCAACATTAATGTGATTTCAACATTGATACATAGTTGAAGATTGATGAGCATGATTGAATATGGTGTTGTTAGTGATTTCATCCTATTACACAATTACAGTTGTGTTGGTCAGGAGAAGACCAAATGTGATGAATAATTTTCTAAGTCCTAGCATACAATTTCAATGTTCAGTGAACAAGGTTTTTTGTTTGCATTAGTCCGCTACGAAGAATTTGGTTATTCAATTATGAGGTAATATTAGTTCATGTTGGAGGAACATAAATCCAAAGTTTCAAGTCTTGAAGTCATCCACAACTGAAGTTAGAGTTGACAGAGTATCATACTTGGTAATGGTAGAGTTACAGTGGTAGAGTACATGATTGGAATACTCTACATTCCACCATAGATGAATATTTTTCTATGTGATTTTTAGGATGTGTTTACAAATGTCAGATGTGTTTTTTCTCCAAGTGGCAAGTGTTCTGAAGGTCAATGTGTCAAGTTGTGAATGAACAATTGGTACATTCTATTGCCGCTTCACCAGTGGTACCAAAATAAAGGGTTTGGGGTCATGCATAATTAAATTATATATAGATCAGACTTACTAGAGTAATTATAGGTCATGTTGACCTATTTTGATGTGTCACACACTTTTGTTTATTTTGTGGAGAATGTGTGGTTGAGTTTTGAGTCGACAGGTTATTTTGGTCCATGGTATATCTAATGAGGCCAACCTAATTGATGTCTTTGATGTTTGTGGTATATATATAAGGTTCCTTTCTTGTGTGATTAGGTGTGATGCGAGATAATTAAGTGTGTGCAAGATCTGGAGTAGAATAGAGTGTGAAGAGGTTGATAAGTGGTGAAGTATGAAGTGTGTTAAGTTAGTTTTTTTAGCCTAATTGGAATTTTCTTCATTATATTGTAGATTCATTGTAATAAATTCAATCTTTGGTAGTGTGGCATGTGCAGGATCATCATGGAAAAAACATGCCCTTAAGTGGAAAATTTTTTAGAAAAATCAGAGTTAGGCAACTTGACGTAAAAATTTGAATAAGTCATCTATATTATTTCAAAAATATGTAAGAATAGAATATGTAGTAAATTGAATGTAGTTTCTAAACTACTAGGTTTATTTAAAAATTAAAAAAAAATCTATTTGGTGAAAATTTGAAATTTCAATGCAGTAGTACTTCAATTTCAGGGAAAAAATAAGAAGTAGGTGTCTGACACCCTAACCACAATAAAATGATAATATTTTTTTATAATATTTTAGATATAAGTAGAGGAATTATGTATGGATTTCATGCATATTTTTTTGTAATTTTTTTCTAAGTAAATAATTAATTATGATTTTTTTATTACAGCTTTTAAAAAATATAAAAACTCATATGTCTGACCACTTTAACTTTGTCAAAACATCACGAAATTCAATTTTTTTTTTTAATCCTATAGTATGTGAAGCATAGAATTTTACACATGCTTCAGATTCAAAAAATGTGATACCATTCAAAAGCTATAGATGTTTTTGAATCAACCTATCAATCAGGACTATAGTCATAATTCAAATAGAAAATGAATAATAATTATTTATCAAATTCAAAGTAAAGCATAATTTATATTGGTGGAAATCTGAGAATATCCTTTAAAAACCTTTTTTGTTTCATCAATTTTGGGTAAAAAGGAAGTCTTCAGCCACATACCCTACACATACCCATGCATATCGCCACTTTTTGGCCCATCACGATCCTACACATACCCAGTGAGCCACCTTTTTTTCTATCCTAGAAATGAATGACTTCTTCCATTCTTTAGATAGTGAGTCCTCTAGATAGTGACTCCACCTGGTAGTGAGCTATTGTTTAAATATTTATAATTGGTTATAATATGTTATGAGCTAATCCTCACCGTAATTTTTCCCTCTTTGGGTTTACCAAATAAAAAAATGGTATCCTTGTGTCTATTGATGTGATACATCCTTTTAATGTTTCTTTCATTACTAAACATTGAATGAGATATTATGAAATACATTTTAAGTTAATGAATTTCAGTGAATACTGATTCACCCCCCTCTCAATATTTTGGATGTTCAACAATTGCTATTAGATCTTGGTTCCTTCAAGTGGCTTGATCGTTGAGGTAGATCTTGGAGGTTGAACACATGGCTACAAGGAAGTATCCTACTCCTTTGGAAGAGATTATCCTTGAAGGGTTTACTGAAGAAGATTATGAAGTTGACATGGAAGGAAAACTCAAGTCAGCTCTTGATGATTTGGATAAAGAAGAAGCTGAGAATACATATCTCAAAAAAGATCTTAATGAAGCATATGAGTGCATTAAGAAGTTGAGAGAGAAACTAAAGAAAGTTACAAAAATAATGAAGGAAACAAATTTGTAGCTGAAGAAATCAAATGAGACTATCACCAATCTGAAAGTGCAAGTCAAAGAAGGAAAAAAGAGTTGAAGACTCCTTGAATTCCAAACTGAAAGATAATTATGAAAAATGTTCAAAGCTTGAACAAGAGATTGTGACCTTGAGATTTCATCTAGAGAAAGCAAAGACTCGCGTCCATAGGAATGATATCATACCACACCTCATCTTCATAGGTTCCTATTCAAAAATTCACTAGGAATTGTTGATCAACCAATACTTGATGCCCTTTTGTAACCATGCCACCTTGTATGGGGGTAGGGTGAGCTATTATTTTTAACCCCAAATTATCCACCATTTCAACTAAAACTAAATTATCACTATTTCCACTATCTATTAAGACCTTGTAAAATTTTCCACCTTACTTACATATTGTCCTAAACAAAAATTTCCATTGGATAGGTGCATATTCTATTTTTCAGTAGTTTCAAAAGTTTCCTCTTCATCATAAGTGCTTCTCCTATTTCAAGTTCATTTCATTCACTAAAAAAATTTGTAGACTCAGTATCCTCTTTGGTTATGTGTGCACTTGCAACCCTAGTTCTCTTTGATCCTTCTATTCTACATTATGGGAATTCATAAAATATATGGCTTGACTATCCACATGTGAAACATGTACCTTGAAAGCCTCTACCTTATTTCATCTTGAATATCCAGCCTCAGTCTATTAATATATCTAGCCACCTTTTCATGGTCTAACCCATTATGTCTAGATCTTATGGAAATTTGGTAAGAATCCTTTGTATAGGCCTTCACACTTCACTCTCTTTGCCTTAAATTATGTTGTTTCTTGAGAGGTTATAGTTGATAATCACGAGGTAGAAATTGAACCTTCATCTTACTTACCATTTGATCCCATTAAGTGGTATTATCTTTGTCATTTCTTCTTCTCTTAGCTTGCACCTCTTTCCACTAAAGTGTTGAATGCCCTTTTCATCTTGTTTGAGAAGCCTTCACTCTTTTAGTATCCTCCACTTCATCATACTCAAATTATTTCTCTATTTCTATTATCCAATCTATTAATTCATTTTTTTCTAAACTTCTTGAGAAGCTTCGTAATTCCACCCTTGTTCCTTTCCCAATGTTAGAAATAAGTCTTATAATCCTTCTTTCTCTTGCATCCCTATCTCCTTCTGCATTTTCACCTTCCTACATCCTACCATATCTACTCCTTCATCATCTTCACTATCAGTATCTCCATGTTCCCTACTTCTTCTTTTTCCACCTTCTATTACATCCATTCCTTTTTGCACTCCCCTTTGATCCTCTAGTACTTCATCAATCCTTCATGTTGCTTTTGTAGTTGCAACCTTTTTCATCCTTCTCCTTGGTGGCATCCTACTACCCTAAGTCTCATTTATTTCCTTATTCTTCTTACTAGTACTATCTTTCTAGCTGCAATATCCCTTACTATAGGGACACACCCACAGTCACAACTTACAAGGCTTCTTCCAACCCCAATCCCAAGTCACTATCTTCCTTCCCAAAGTTGTAGTTATGCTTTGATACCATGTTGATGGAACCTACCTCCTTGTAGGAACCTAAAACCCAACTAAATGGGAGCTAACATGTGGGGAGGGGAGGTTGTATTGTGATAAACTTAGACAACCTCTGCAGAGGTCTAAAACACTAGATGTGGGTCGAATCTTCATTTGAGGTGACACAAAACAATCTACAAGAATAAATATAACTAAGTTGCAGTTAAACTAAGAAAAATTGTTGCAAGCAATAGTCTATTACTACATGCACATAAATGATGTTGTAGATATGAACTTAGATGCTACACAAACAAGAAACTTATATGTTGTATATTCTTGACCACACAATACCCAATCACAAAGACTCCAACATTCACATGAAAAATAACCTCCTTGAGAGAAACAAACTCATAAAACTTAACATCCACAATCAAACACACAAAACAATTCGAAAAGATAGTAGCTTTTGGAATAAATAATATTCTATTTTATTTAACTTAGAAATATATTCATTTATAATCAATTTACACATCTATAGTTTTAGGGACAAATCTAAGATCCCCTATTCTTCTATTTCTTCCTCTTTCTAGATTTTTCTTTTGTTTTCCTCTACTATCCTTTTCTCTACTACTCTCTTCTAATCCCTCTATTCTCTGTCTTATGTTCTATTATTTTTCATCTTCCTCAAAATATTCCAAAATTTTGGAACATTCTCCAAAATCATGCCTAAAATTATATGCAACACTCAACATTAGTTATTAATGCCCAAATGTTTGAGTTGAGCTAAAAATTTCCACTCAAAATTTCTCCCATACATTCCCCTTGGTTGTTGTTCATTAAATTAGTTTGTAAGTGGGTATGTGTAGGATCATGATGGGCCAAAAAGTGGCGATATGATGGGTATGTGTAGGGTATGTGGCTGATGACTTTATTTTTAACCAAAATTAATGGAACAAAAAGGGTTTTTAAAGGAGATTCTCATCTTTCCACCAATATAAATTATGTTTTACTTTGAATTTAATAAATTATTATTATTCATTTTCTATTTGAATTACGACTAAAGTCTTGATTGATAGGATGATTGAAAAACATCTAGAGCTTTCAAACAATATCACAATTTTTTAATTCGAAACATGTAACACATTCTATGCTTCACATAGTATAGGATTAAAATAAATAAATGAATTTCATGAATTTTTTACCAAGTTAAGGTGGTCAAACATACGAGTTTTTATATTTTTAAAAAGTTGTAATAAAAAAATAACAATTAATTATTTACTTGGAAAAAAATTACAAAAAAATATGCATCACATTGATACATGAGTCCTCTACTTATATCTAAAATATTATAAAAAAATATTATCATTTTATTGTGGTTAGGGTGGTCAGACAGACACCTACTTCTTATGTTTTCCCTAAAATTTAAGTACTACTACATTGAAATTTCAAATTTTTACCAAATAGATTTTTTAAGAAGAAAAAAAATCTAGTAGTTTAGAAACTACATTCAATTTACTACAGATTCTATTCTTACATATTTTTGAAATAATATAGATAACTTATTCAAATTTTTACATCAAGTTACCTAACTCTGATTTTTCTGAATTTTTTGCCACTTAAGGGCCTACTTTTTCCATTATGATCCTATACATACCCAAGTAGGTTGTTACAACTCCAAATGGGAAAAAAATAAATAAATTTTAAATTACTTCCAACATGCACAACAATAGGTGAAGGAAATGATAAAAAAAGGGGTATAAAAAAATTACGATGCCCTTGCATCAAATTAATATGTAAATTTGTCAAACAAAAGGAAAATAACAAAAAATAGATTGCATAGAATGTTCTAATATTAATATTATTTCTAATTATAATAAATACTCATACACTAACTCCCAAAACATTTTTTTTTGGATAAAGAAAAAACTTAATTGATTATATAGACTATTATATATATATATATAAGTAAAAGAATAATATTTAAATACACACTTGCAAATAATAAAGAATGCTACATGCAACAAAAATAAATAAAGAAAGCAACACACATGTAAAAATTCAAATCTTAATAGAAAATAATTTTACATTGAAGAAACTTTAAGTAGAAATCTTTTAGAAGTGTAAAACATTATCTACATTTCTAACTATCTCCTTGCACTATTATAATTTCACTATCTTCTCAAGGTCATATAAATGCTATCTTAACCTTTTAATTACTGTACAACTTACTTTTAAATGTGCACTCTCTTACTACACTCTCATTTACAACTCCTTAGAACACTTTTCTAAATAAAGAAACAACTATTATGATTCCTCCAAGGGAATTTATGAACAAGCTCATCAAGAATGAATCAAACAATTGATCTAAAGCACATACAATTTATTTTCTCTCTTCTTAAATATGGATAAAATTGCCATAGACATTGAGGAAAAATAATCATAACACTTCCAAAACTAACATAACATAATTAAATCTACCACCAAACATCTTAAACTACAATGACACAATTATAATTTACATCGAAGGCGTATCCTATTTTAAAAAGAAAAACTTAATTTTTCTAATGAATGGTTCATATGAATTTGTCAACCACTAAATCTCTTTCATCCATTTATATTTTTTTTCCAAAAAAATCCTGCTCCATGCTGCATACAATTTATTACCCTCATTAAACTCGGTTAAAATATTAATTTTCTTGTACCTTTTTACAAGCATGTCAAAAGTGTTTATTTTATTTTATCTTGGTGTAGGATACTTTATCTTAGATCAAACTAACTATCTACTCCTTGCTAGGTCCTTTGTACTTGTACCTCCAAATATTAATGCTATTTTTGCTTCCATCACATGCCTTTTTCATGGATAGATATTTTTATTTACTCTCCTATAAAATATAAGTTTACTTCTATTTTGTTTTGTTCTTCTTGTGGTTTGTATTCCCATGTTCCTAATTTGCATTTTTCTAACAAAATAGCTCTTGAGGGCTCTAGTTTACGAAAGTCACCTGTCCTCAGTTTGCATGTTTCTAACAAAATACATGTTGAAGGCTCTGGTTTGTAGGCATTCCAGCAACTTTTTATCCTGATTGGACTTTAAAAGGAGGTATTTTACTTACCTCTAACTTGTTTATATTTACCGAACACAGTATTAAAATTGTTAGGCTTTTATTTCATTTTTCTTTAAATGTTAAAATTGCTAGGCTTTTATTTTCATTTTTTCATTAAACGTTGTTTAATTCTTTTTATTGTTTATAATTTTCCAATATATCTATTTAATATATTTTTACTTTTACCTAGATCAATATTTATATTTTTTCATTCTTTTCAATAGAAATGATAAAATAAGACAACTTATATACTTTTACTCTTACCTAGATAAAAAGAATACTATCCAAAACTCACCTTACAAAACATCAAACATCAAGCTTCCAACACTAAACTGATTATAGAGACCTAAAAATAAAGAGAGGAAGGAGTTAAGCCAAATGAAGATGGAATATATTAAACTAAATAACAAAACCCAATTGATTTATTTTTTGTAGCAGCCACACAACTAGAATTCCTTGATTGCTTGCCTAAAGTGAGGAAAAACTTGAATTGTTTTCAAACAAAAATACACAGTCAATTTTACTTTTCAACACTCTATTTCATTTTGCAAAAGGTGTCACCTTCTCAACCCTAGCCATCACAATTTTTTATGTGACACGGGAGAGACACTAGTCAAAAAATGCTAAGAGATTAGGGTTAGATTCCTTTTTATGGTGTAATATCCTCCAACTGGTGGCATTGGGTTCCATTCAAAATGGAGACCAAGTGAATTGAATTTGGGTGCATAATTCCCTTCTTTATCTATCACTCAAAAGGTGGGCAATAAGCAAATGAAATGAATCATTTTCATCCATTTCAGTAACAACGCCTATAACCCATGATCGTGCCCTCCTTGTGCCAAGATCTCCATGTTGCGGCATCTATTGACATATCACTCAACCCTGTTACAAACATCCAACATGGAAAAAAAAAAATAACTGATTTTTAAAGTTTTTTAAACTTGCAACAAATTGTTGTAATCTAAAAATGCTAAGACAACTCTTCCCTTACCTGTGCACCCATGTAAAATTCCATTTGTAACCAAGGGACCAAAGCAAAGTGTATAGCAGCACAACCCCTTTTGTCATACTCCATCGCTGCACTCCAAATCTCCTCATAGCGATTAGGTGGGGAGTTTTAGGGTTTCTTGATTGTTTTCTCGTCTACATCCAACGTGGCTTCCCTTAACCGATCAAATCTATTTTCAAGATGGAGCTAAATTGCAAAGTGTGCAGACCACTCTCAATGCGCATGAACTAAAGCTGCAAGAGATGGAATTTGCATTAAGTTTGAGCAAGGAAAAAAACTCATAGTTAATTTGTGACAGACAAGCAGTACAAAGGTCATCTATGGTGTGAGAGCCATTAGAATCCTGCCACTTGATATTCCTGCCACACACACAATAGATTTAGAATTGAAAAAAGATTCATAATCGCGTGTGTTACTTGTATTTTTTTTGCTTTGAGATAATCTTCTCGTAGGTATCAACAGCTATCAGAGGATATCAACAGCTATCTTTTTACATTTACAAGTCTCAAAAAATGTAAATGTAACTTAGATGTAGGTTCATAAATGTGTGTTCACTAATATACCATCCCTACTTTAGAGAAGCCTGAACCTGCATTGGCTTTTGAACAACTGTCAGACGAAAGCGGGGAACCTTTTTAAACAATAATAGGTATTAGTATTCAGGAATTGTTGTAGGTATTTTTGCATTTTTAAAATTAAACTATGCAACGATGCCAGGTCATTTTAGTGCCCAAACCAAGCCATTTGATGGGGCTTAATGAAATGTGTATTTGAATATTAGATTTTATTAGTACCCAAACCAAGCCATTTGATGGGGCTTAATGAAATATGTATTTAAATATTAGATTTTATTTTCTTTTACTTCTTACCACTTAGTCCTAAATATGGCGTGTGGTTTTACTTGGTATCCATTCCTATTTTTTTGTTTTGTGTTGAACAGGGAGAGTGTGGCAGTGCACCAAAATGTGAAACTTGGAATTTTTAGGCACGATAGAGGGATAGGGTATGGATTTTTAATTTTATTATATGAAGTCTGTAATTTGATAGGGCATGGATTTTTTATTTTGTTATGTGAAGTTTGTAATTTTCTTAAATTAATTTGATATTAGTTTGTTTGTTTACATATTATTGTTAGGACTTTTGAAACAAAATTAAAGAAAAAGATAGATATTAAATTTTAAAATATTTGTATTGGGAAATGTATCATAAAAGAAAAATGAAAATTACGGTCAAGATTCTAATAATGAACATATTAGGCTTTAACATTACTACATCTTGTTTTATTTCTTATTTTAAAATAATTGTCTTCATTTATTTGGAAAAGTTATTTAATTTATTTAGAATTTATTATACTTATTATAAATAATTTAATTATAGTTATCATTATATATTAATTTTTTAAATCAAACTTTTAATTACATAAAATGATTTAAATTTACAATTAATAATTATTATAGTTTTGTATAGTACAAAGATAGATAAACAAAATTTAGGGTTTACTTTCAGATATATAAAGAAAAGTTAATATATATTAATGTTATTATTATTTATTAACACAATTTTTTATTAAATTATTATATTTGTTTTTAAATTTGCAATAATAATTAAATTTTATTGTAGGATTTGTTGATTTATAATTTTATTTCTTGTATTAATATTTGAAAAGACATGTTTTAACATTTTCTTTTTCGTAAATTTAAATATAACAATTATGTTACATATATTATAACTGTGTTTTTTCCTTATACTTTTTATTTACTCATTTCTCTCTTAGGAAATGGCTAAAATTTCAAATAATAATGCTATCATTCAAATCTCTAGTGAGGATACAAGAAAAAGCATGCATAACCCCTTCGTTCCAATAGATTCTATTAACATGCTAGTAGAGTCATGCTCATCTGTCAATAAATCAGAATGCCTTGGAATTGATGTTTGGAATCTTGCTTCAACCATTTCAGATAGTTGTCATAAAATTGTAAGCATGTTCAAACATGTGTCCCACACAACACCTCCTGTTGAAGTAGTGGATATCAAAAAACTTCAACAAAAGTTGTCAACACATCAAGAGAGTTGCATTAAACTTGAGGGCCTCTACACATTCCTTAGAGAGGTTTACTATGATCACCACTACCAAGTCAACACAACATCCTCTATCATTCATGCATATGAAATGTACTTGCAAAATATGTGATCAATCAAGTATATCACTCTAGTGTGCGACCGATATGTTACTATTTACCTACTATGTAGCCTCACATCGATAAAGATGTTACAATTTTGTCATTTTGTAACAACAGATACTCAAGGATGTTACTATTTTGTACTTATGTAGCCTATAGCCTCACATAGACAAAGATGTTACAATTTTGTTACTTTCTAACATCACATACTCAAGGATGTTACTATTTTGTACTTATGTAACCTTTATATACATAACTTCGTATATTTTGACTACAATAAATAAAGACACCTTTTTAGATTACAATTTTGTTACTTTATCTAAAGTACATTTAAACCATAATATAATTTTCACTCTATTAACTTGCACATTTACAACTATTTATAATACATTTACATTGTGAAATCAAATTAATCATGTTTAATTTGAAACATTACAAATTACATTATTAAATTTAATTACATTATTACGAAGGGCATTTGTTTGATAACTCAAAAGAAATATATATATATATGTTCAACATCCTACAAAAACACATTCTTATATTAAGGACAAATGAAATTTTCAATTTATTTTTATCTAAACATGTTATTTAGATGTTTCTTTACACACAGACCACTACTTAAAATTAGAAAGAGAACATCTTTATTTTTCTATATTTAATGCTTAATATATTCGTGTTCCATCAATTCTTCATTTTTGTGCATATTTATATGTTGTAGAGATAATTTTCCTTATTTTAACTTTTACATATGTATTTTTTTTAAAAATTATTTATATTTATGTTTTATATAGTTACAAAAACACTCTATAAAAATCTCCCAATAAAAAACCCTCTTTCACCCAAAATAATTTCTTCTAGACACAATTTCCTATTACAATTTAGAAGCCAATTTCATTTACTCAAACTTAACTCAAGAAGGCCAAGTGTATATATTTTGCAAAACATAATTGGCATATTTGAACTTTCTCACATGCCAATTTCTTACAGTATAGTCTAAGAACATTATGGCAACATTAACTATAAATTCCATTGGCAATATTCTTGTAGGAATATCTATTGTAGACCCTATTTTATAGGTTACATCTATAGAATCCATTGAACAGGCTCTTTCTACACTTGTCAAATACCGAATTAAGCTTTTTGATGGTTTACACACACATCATGCTTTGCTTCCTGATGAATTCAATGTTCTTTTCTTGGAGGAGGCTTTATTCAAGGGTTCTATTGTTCTACTAAAACAATACACTCCCAAGATGTTCCATAAATTTACGTATGTCCACACTTTCCCAAAAACTATTTTACTCCTCTCATTTATTCAATTTGGACAATCTTTCTAAATTATTCCTTGTATTTTATTGCAGGGCTATTATAGTTGAAAAATTGAAATTAATTTCAAATATTGTACCAATTGTTGGAACTCCAACTCCTCTACTCCAATCTATAGGTTCCCTACCATCAAATAGCTCTCAATCCCCATTGGGGGTGTCTCAATCTACACAAGATTCATTGCAAGAAGATGGACACCCTCAAACTCAACACAATATATCCCCTTTCGTACCCATTCCCATTAAAGTGTTAAGCCCATACCATAAGTATTGATCCATTGAGGGTTGAGCCTTGACAAAGTCTCCAATCCATAAATTCAAAAACAATGGTCATGACGGAATATTTTTCGGATTTGATTTTGTAAACAAAGTAGGCTCTAGAATTCATGTTTCATGCTTCAACGAACTCATTGATGAGTTCTACCTTGTTGTTCATTTTGAGAGTCTTTATGTGATCTGTAATGGTCACATGGAAGTGGCAAACATCAAGTATACAAACTCCACACATCCCTTTGAGATTATTCTCCATAGCTCATCAACAATAACTTCGTCAACATCTTTAGACTCCACCATACCCACACATACCTACCATCTCAAAAGCATTGATTCATTGGCCTCATTACCTATTAATTCCCTTGCTGATGTAATTGGTATAGTTTTGTCTATAAACCCTATATCAACCATTCATAAAAGAGATGGTACATAAATAATCAAGTGTACTGCTACAATCCTTGACTTGTCAAGTACTACCATTGATGTTACATTTTGGGGTCAACATTGTCATATTGATGGGAAACAACTCTCTGAAATCCCCATAAAGCCTAACCATCCTATTTTTTTTATTAAATCTAGGCGTATATCATCTTGGTGTCAAAAATTTATTGACACTATTTTTCCAACAACAATTGTAATTAACCCAAATTTATCAAAGGCCTCAAAATTACAGATATGGTATGCTGATATAGGGATTACCCAACCTTTTAGTTCCTTGTCAAGAAACCTCCTTTATCCTAGCAAATTTGCAAAACCAATCGATATCTCATCTTTTCCCAATACAAGCTTCAGTGACAAGAAACATGTTTGCATAAAGGCCTCCATCTCAAAACTACACCTAGACAACTACTACTACCTTTCTTACCCATTGTTAGTAGACAACAAAAATTCTAAGAAAAATGTTTTGCAAACCTCCCTTCGTACTTTCCAATGCCCAATGTGTTCTACTAATCTCTTTGTATGTGATTTTAGCTACATGCTAAAAATGGGCTTGCAAGATGCAACTAGTGAACTACTTAAAGTTACTACATCTGAAGCACCGATAGTTTCCTTGATGGGTGTTTCCGCAGAAAATTTTCAACTATTACTTGTTGCACTAGATACTACAAAACACATTTTAGGCAATGTTGTTGGTTGCCAGTTTTACATTGACCTCACCATCACAATAAATCCATTTGGTGGTCAAGAAAAACAAAGCATTGTTATTACAATAATTAAGCCCATTTAAAATTTGCTATGTAAAGATGATCAACTTTTGTATATATATTTTGTCAACAATCTATACATTGCATGTCCATATATGTAACTATGATTCTACCTAATGTGATCAATTAGGAAAATAACTCTATATTGTCTACTATTCCTACCAATGAGGAAGTTAAGAAGGTTGTTTTCTCCTTTGAGGGGAGTAAAGCTCCGGGTCCAGATGGCTTCCCTATGTTTTCCTTCCAACGGTTCTGGGAGATTGTTGGAAAAAATGTGGTGAATGTTGTTAAAGAATTTTTTGGATCTAGAAGTCTCCTAAAAGAGTTGAATGCTAATTCTCTGGTTCTAATCCCTAAGAAGCCTAGAGCGGTGAACTTTGAGGCTTTAAGGCCCATAAGCCTCTGCAACTTGATCTATAAAATCATCTTGAAGGTTTTGACTTCTAGACTCTTAATTCTCTTGCCCACTTTGCTTTCACCTCAACAGAATAAATTTGTCCCTGGTTGACAGATCATTGATTCTATTGTCACGGTGTTCCAAAGCTTGATATCTCAAAAGCCTATGACAGAGTTGACTGGAAATTCTTGTTTAAAATTTTAAAGGCATTTTGGTTTTGCAACAGGGTTCTTCAAATGGTGGAAGCGCTTGTGTCTATTGCTTCTATATCTATAATGGCTAATGGATCTCCTATGACTTTCTTCCAAAGTTCTAGAGGTCTAAGATAAGGAGATCCTATTTATCCTATTTTATTCACTATTATGGCTGAAAGTCTTAGAAGGAATTTGAAAAGGTTGATCAATAATAGATCCATTCTTGGTCTCAAACCATCCTCAAGCAATTTGATTTGTTCTCATCAACAATTTGTTGATGATACCATGCTCTTGGGAAAATCTTCTGTCTCAGATGGAAAAACTTTGAAATCTCTAAACTACACCTAGACAACTACTACTACCTTTCTTACCCATTGTTAGTAGACAACAAAAAATCTAAGAAAAATGTTTTGCAAACCTCCCTTAGTACTTTCCAATGCCCAATGTGTTCTACTAATCTCTTCATATGTGATTTTAGCTACATGCTAAAAATGGGCTTGCAAGATGCAACTGGTGAACTACTTAAAGTTACTACATCTAAAGCACCGACAGTTTCCTTGATGGGTGTTTCCGCAGAAAATTTTCAACTATTACTTGTTGCACCCAATGCTGCAAAATAGATTTTAGACAATGTTGTTGGTTGCCAGTTTTACATTGACCTCGCCATCACAATGAATCCATTTGGTGGTCAAGAAAAACAAAGCATTGTTATTACAATAATTAAGCCCATTTAAAATTTGCTACGTAAAGATGATCAACTTTTGTATATATATTTTGTCAACAATCTATACATTGCATGTCCATATATGTAACTATGATTCTACCTAATGTGATCAATTAGGAAAATAACTATATGTTGTCTACTATTCCTACCAATGAGGAAGTTAAGAAGGTTGTTTTCTCCTTTTAGGGGAGTAAAACTCCAGGTCTAGATGGGTTCCCTATGTTTTTCTTCCAACAGTTCTGGGAGATTGTTGGAGAAGATGTGGTGAATGTTGTTAAAGAATTTTTTGGATCCAGAAGTCTCCTAAAAGAGTTGAATGCTAATTTTCTGGTTCTAATCCCTATGAAGCCTAGAGCAGTGAACTTTGAGGCTTCCAGACCCATAAGCCTCTGCAACTCGATCTATAAAATCATCTCGAAGGTTTTAACTTCTAGACTCTTAATTCTCTTGCCCACTTTGATTTCACCTCAACAGAATGGATTCTTCCCTGGTTGACAGATCATTGATTCTATTGTCACAGTTTTCCAAAGCTTGATATCTCAAAAGCCTATGACAGAGTTGATTGGAAATTCTTGTTTAAAATTTTAAAGGCGTTTTGGTTTTGCAACAGGGTTCTTCAAATGGTGGAAGCGCTTGTGTCTATTGCTTCTATATCTGTAATGGCTAATGGATCTCCTACGACTTTCTTCCAAAGTTCCAGAGGTCTAAGATAAGGAGATCCTATTTCTCCTATTTTATTCACTATTATGGTTGAAAGTCTTGGAAGGAATTTGAAAAGGTTGATCGATAATAGATCCCTTCTTGGTCTTAAACTGTCCTCAAGCAATCTGATTTGTTCTCATCAACAATTTGTTGATGATACCATGCTCTTGGGAAAATCTTCTGTCTCAGATGGAAAAACTTTGAAATCTCTACTGGATGAGTATGGGAGGCCATCAGGACAGATGATTAATAAACATAAAAGCTCTCTTTTCTTCTTCAACACTCTTGTTCACAAATAGAATAAAATTTCCAGAATCCTTGGTTGCAGGGTGGAGTCCTTGCCTGCCACCTATCTTGGCTTACCCTTAAGCCTTAAACCCCCATAATTCTTTTGGATTTCGTTGGTTGAGAGGTTCAGTAAGAAGCTTGCTGGCTAAAAAGGAGATCTATTAAGCCAAGCTGGTAAACTTCAACTCCTAAAAGCTACTCTTCAGAATTTGCAAATTTATGCTCTGAGCCTCTTCAAAATCCTTGCTAAGTTTGCGGATGCTATTGAAAAGATTCAAAAAATATTTCTTTGGTCAGGTGTTGAAGAAAAAAAAAGACTGCCTCTAATAGGATGAGATCTGGTGTACAGACTGAAAAAGGCTGGAGGTTTAGGTCTTAGAAAAATCATAATGGTTAAGAAGATTCTTCTAGCTAAACAAATTTCGAGAATATTTTTTGTCCTCAGGGGAATGGACTGTTATCCTAGCAAGCAAATATTTAGAGAGTAATAGATCCCTTACAATTATGAAGGAATCCTATCTTCTTCCCAAAGGCTCAACCTGTTAGAATAATTTGATTAACAAAATAAAAGTTATTGAATTTGGAGTGGGTTGGCAAGTTAGAAGTGGAAACCAAACAAGATTCTGGGAGGATAGATGGTTGTTTAATGAGCCCCTTATAAAAATTGATTCCTTTAGTGGGTGGGCTGAGAATTACAAAGCTCTTTTTGGCTCATATGTGAAAGACTATCGTGTGGATGGAAAATGGGTGGATCTATGCCTTGCCAGTCAGGCTCTTGCTCCTATTCAGTCTTCTTTGTTGGCTATCAAACTTTACCCTGATTAGATGGAAGATCATCTTGTTTGGAGTGATGATCCCTCAGGAAATTATTTTGTTTCATCTGCTTTTTCCAGGCTTACTTCTTTCTAGGCTTCTCCCCCCTTCTAGTCGAAGGCTTGGTTCAAAAATCTGGTCCCTAAAATCAATATCTTTTTCTGGATCCTTCTCCAAAATAAGGTGCTCATGGTTGATAACCTCTGCAAGCCTGGATTTCAAATACCTAATAGATGTTTTCTTTGCAAGATGGAGGTAGAGTTAGTGCGTCATCTATTTCTTCACTGTCCTTTTATTGCCTCAGTTTGGGAAAAAATTATCTGTTACTGGCAACTATCTTGGGTTTTTCCCTTGTCTATTGAAGATTTCTTCTCTCAATGGAAAGCCATGACTCACAATCATGTACTTTGGTACTTGCGGTATTTCTCTTTCCCTCATGTTGCTTGGGGTCTTTGGAAAAAACAAAACAATAGAATTTACAAAGATAAAGAAGCACCGGTAGATATTGTTTTTGATAAAATAATCAGATTTCTGAAAGAAAATGTCAATGTTATTTCCCAGAAGGTTAGCAACTCCGAGAAAGTGGCTCACTCGTCCTATGATCTTAAGTTTGCTAAGGAATGGAATATAAGTCTTGATTTTCCCTATGCCCCTAAACAAGCTAAGAACAATAGAGAGGGTGTTTGTTGGTCTTTTCTACCTAATGGATGGGTCAAAGCCAACTACAATGGAGCGGCTAATGGTAATCCTGGGGTGGCGGGTTGCGACGGAGTCATAAGGGATTACTTTGGAAACTTTCTAGGTGTGACTGCCACTCCCCTTGGATCTCAAACTAATCACCTGGCTGAGGCTACTGGAGCTTTTCATATTATAAATTTGGCCCATAGTCTAAATTTTAAAAACCTTTGGCTTGAAGGGGATTCCAAAACTATTATTGATTGTCTTTTAGGTAGGTCCCCCCCCTCGTGGACTATTAAGTCTTGGATTGATGATGCTATCTTGACTTTAGCCATGTTTGATAATATAAAGATTTCACATGCCTATAGAGAAGCCAATGCTGTGGCAGATTTTTTTGCGAATGAAGGGGTTGGGAGCAAAGGACAGTGCACTTGGCTAAATATTAGTGAATTAAGTGTTAATGTCCAGGCCTTATTGAACTATGATGCATCACATGGGAAAGAAGCGTGTCACCTCATTAATGATTATAGGACAGGATAATTACATCACAATCATTAGATTGTATGGGACCGAGCATAGTTGCTTAATCTGTAAGGTTGCCTAGCATGCTTTGTGGGCTCTTAGATTTGGCAGGACCATTTCAAGTAAAGATTTTGTCGCTGTCTACCCCATAGGAAAAGAGTTGATCTGGACAGCTTTGAGATGCATACTACAAATACTAAAGCATGGAACAAAGTAAAAAGTGGGGGTTTACTCCCTTTTTTGGAGAAACTCCATGGGTTGAATCAGGAGGCTACTAAGCATTTTGAGAAGAATTGGAATAATGGGGAACTTACCCTTTTTGGTAAGAAAGTTGAGCTCGATGAAAACCTTATAGTTGAAGTGACTGGAATGTCCACTGATGGACATAAATTTTTCAGGGATAGGGTTTTCTCTAATGAAGTTGTCATCAGATTTTTGAAGAGAAGGAAAGAGTGAAACTGGTGAAAATTTCTAACAGCTACTTCGAAGTCGATACCATAAAAGCTCTCTAGAGGAAATTTCTTCGTGTTATCATGGAGTACATTACTGTGGATGGTTGTTTCACCAGGGTCTATGGCTATCACTTTGCCCTGCTCAACCATTTTCGCTACAAGGTTAGGGTTTCTATTCCCTACTATCTTTTGTGTTCTTTGAGAAAAAGTCTAGATGATCACAAAAAAAACCCAAAAAGATATCCTATTTTGCATACTGGTTTGATTAGGTTAATTGTTGAACATTACCAAACTATGCCTGCCCCTGCTAATTTAGATGCCCCTCCTGATTCTGAGGAGGATGATACCGAACCTAGCTACTCAAGGAATTTGCCCAATTTGAGCCCAGTTAGGATGGTCCTTAGCCCTTCCTCTGTCCAAATTGGTAAGAAAAGCCTTAACCCCCATTTTGTGAAAGCTTGCATTGCGCCTAAGCCAAGAAGTTCTACCCTTAAAACCAAAAGTGTTGGTAAGAATCTACCAAGTAAAAACCTTGTGTCGTACTCTAAAGACTCTCCTGATTCTAAGGATTCAAGTGCTAACAATACTTCGTCCTTTGCTACCCTGTCATTGGATAGAGATGCTAGAATTGGTTCCCCTGTAACCCCCGACCCTACTAAAACTTGCTTCAACCTAGAAAGGGAACCCACTATGGATGTCTTGGGTTTAGCTAGGAATAATGTTGCTGACCATTTCAAATTTTTGAAATAGATCTTTCATGAAATCAACGAGCTAAAAATAGTAAATAGGGCCCTTCAAAGTAAACTGGAAGAAATGGGAGCCAAGGTTACTACGCTTGGCAAGAAAGAAGCAGAGCGAAAAGATCATGGTGCCAGTAAAGAAACCCAGAACCAAGCGAGCATGGATAGAAGGGTTGAAATTGAGTTGGATAAAATTAAAAATACTATTAAAATTATAGCTGAACAGAACAATAGGATGGCAAGACACAATGCCATCATCATCAATGCCATGATAGAAAAATTGGACAAAGCTCAACAAGGGTCTTTGGTGGTTGATCTGGAAGAGGTCAATGATAAAAACCAGGATGAGGATGTCGGTATTTCAAAGAGAACCAGGGCTAATTTGAAGAGGAAGGCTCCTCCTACACTGCAAATGATTCAAACCTTCAAGAAGGGTGTTCAAGACATGTAGAACCTGGAGGCTGAAACCTAGTCTGTTCTTAAGACTCTGGGTTAGTTGCGGCTGGTCTTTTTGTTGGCTTTTCGGCTGGTTTTTTGTCTGACCCTCCTGGGCTTTTGTGGGTGGCTGCTACTTTTTCTAGATTTTTCCTTTTGTGAAGCCTATTTTTTCTATTGGATATTTTAGTCCTTTCTCTTTTGTTGTAAACTTGGTGGTTTTGGGTCCCTGTAAAACCCGTTTTACCCTTTATCAAAAACTATGATTCTACATATTCAATTATGATTAACTATATTTTGTATGTTCCTAATTTTATTTCCACAAAAAATTTTACCTCCTTTATACATATTTTGTTATGTTTTTACCATTCATATATTATTTTCATACTTTATGTACATTGAATGCCCATACATTTATAAGATCATTTTTTTTTTCTTGTGATTCAAATTAATTTTTCCCACCATGTTATCTCCTAACATTCTATAACATAGATGATGATGCTATTTGACATATATATTTACAAATTTAATTAAACATTCATATTTGTTTTTTCTTGTAATTCTCACTCACAAATATATTCCACTACTTTCATCCTCATTATTCCTTCCAATGGAAGTAGACAATGAAGCACTGCAAGCAAGACGTGCTCATCAAAATCAAATACACCATATGCAATACCATGAAAGGAAAGATAATATTAACAAAAGAAGAAGAGAAAATCGACAAAACCAAGCACTACTAAAGCCTCTACATCTACACTCTCCTCTCCCATTAATGCATCCCACCACCACTCACCTACACCTCAAATGCCAAATTTACTTCATTCAAACCTAGTTGTTGAAATGAACCCTTCTCCACCTTCCATTCAAGAGGTGCTCATTGCTAGAGATGCATTCTATTCCAAGTTGGAAAGCCTTTAAAAAATGTCAACATGCATGGTTTGCATGGAAAGATACCTAGGAATCAAAACTAGACAGTCAAACGAAATCACCACTTGTTATAGATGTACATCAAAAAAAGAAAACCATCATTTCTCAAATTGGAACAACATGGACCCTGGTGAGCAGCCTACTTGTTTAAAAATTCTTTCCCAAATTGAGGAGATGTTGATAGCAAGAGTTAGCTCAATCCTTCAGGTTACTTGTGCAAGAGGTGGGAAACTAAAATATAAAGGCCACACAATTTGTTTTCCTCAAGATATATCTACAATTACAACCTACTTGCTAGGACATATTAATGACCTAGATATTATGATAGCTAATAGGAAAAACATCGAGCAGTAGCCATATAACTTCTATGTTAGTAAAGGACATGTCTAGGAGGAATTGCAATACAAAATGTGCAATGAACCAAACTACAAAGATGTGCAATCAGATGTGCTCATGCTGTCAAGTTTATCCCAATCCTCTACTAACATTTCAGACCTTTCGTATGCAACAACCACAAATTCATATCCAACAAATATAGACTATATGGAAACAAGTGATATTGATTATGACCCAAGTGAAGGCACCATGCCAACCACAACTTCATTTGTGGCAAAAATTCCACATGCACGTATAGAGGTTGAAGAAGTACGGTCTTTATTGTAACTAGGTAAAGGATGACCAACACCTATTGTTGAGTGGCCACCCATTTCTTCATCTCCTATAAATGAATACACAAAATAATGACCAGCACCTATTGTTGATGGCTTTCCCTACTTTTTTTCCAAAAGGAAAGGTTGCATTCAAACAACAACATATCAAAAATGTTAAGCTACGCGAGTATGCTCTCCATCTTCTAATGAACCATGATAATAGGTTTGGCTAGCACCCATGATTTAGATACTTCACACTAAACATTTTTTTGTGTCACTGTACATAGCCAAGCCACTTCAGCTGTATTTGTCAATAAACATCTAGATGGATACCTTCCTTCAACAATTGCTAACCTTCACCAAAGATTAAAGGACTTTCCAGATGACAAAATTGTACATCAACTCGTGTGCTTCAACTTGTCAATTCATGGTACCCACCCATTTCGGACCTAATGTCGAGGGGAGCTTTCTGGCATGGTAATTCAAATTGGCTACCCAACACTTTTTTTCACCCTTAGTGTAGTAGATACAAAATTACCAGACTTGCATGCCACTATGCCGACCAAGTCACCTACAAATCCTTCTATGGCTTGTAGATGGAGGATACAAAATATTGTTCAAAATCCACACCTCACTGCAATGTACATGCACCATAGGTTTACTGCATTCTATGAAGAGGTGTTAGAGAAACTACTTGGTGCAAAAGAATATTGGTACAAGTAAAACTCCCTTCTTTTCTCAGTATTTAACTATAATTTTCTTTTTTGAGTATTTCCTAAAAATAAACTTTCTATAGGTATGAATGGCAACACAAAGGCTCTGCACACATCCATGGTTTCCTATGGCTCCACGAAGCACCTACATTGGAAAATTACACTAGAATAATCTACAATCAGTACAAAGTGCACTTAATTACATTGATAGATATGTCTTCACATGGAACCCATGAACCCTTGATGTGAGAAACCAAAAATTCCATATATCTATTCTTGATGATCCTTGTCTGATGGATACACCAATTATCTTTTCAACCAACCCTTCAATTGACTATACTAAATTGATAATTGTGTTGAACGACACACAAAATGTACCCTACTAACATGTCTTAAGAGGAAGGGTACATCTTTGGTTTGTCGTTACAAATCCCCTTAGACTATGCAAGATAGCTCTAGTCTCACAAATACTGAGAATGGCCAACCTAAGCACACCCTAGCGTAGAATGATGACCGCCTTAACCTTCACAACCCAACCATCCTTTCTATTTGGAGGGCTAACATAGATTTCCAATTAGTTCTCTCAATTGATGTTGTCCTAAAATATATTGCCAAGTATGCAGAAAAAGCTGAACACAAGTTTGAGACATATCATGCTATGTTATCTCACATTTCAACAACTTTCCAATTTGAAATGCCTGCCCCTATAACTCTTAAAATATTACTTATTGATAGTCTTGTAGATCGTGACATAAGTTCCCAAGAGAGTTTCCACCTACCACTAAAGTTTCCCCTCTCCATATCTAATAGGACCTTTGTTTCTTTAAATGTTAATCAACAAAAATTTCAAGGTGTATTAGTCTCATTTGCATTAATAACATCACCTGCCTACATTGATGCTTACATGGCACAACCTATACATCTAGAAGCAATGCCCCTCATTGAAGTGACTCAAAAGTGGACCTATAAAGCATCTTGCATGAGCAATGAATGGAAGGAGTGCCCTACAAAAGCAATTATTTGGGTCTTCCCACGGTTCACAACTATTCTTGCAAAAGAAGACAAAATCTTCCACAATTTTTGGAGTGAACTAGTTCTGTACCACTCATTTCGTAACATAGACATTGACTTTGGTTCCTCAGAAGATCAAATAATAGCACAATGGGAGAGGTTCGATTGTACTTACCGAGCATAGCATGTCCATTGCACACCATCAAAACCAAATGAAGAACTTGAAGATAACATCTCATCCAACACTAACAATGTAATGTAAGATGATGAACCCAATGAATGGTAAGTACTATCAAGTCAAGACCCAAATCTTCCTATTCAGCTAGATGCACTGGAAATGCTTGGTCGACGCTACATCGTCCCGAACCATGACTGGTGCAATGCCCAGTTCAACCCACTATAGAAATATGTAGCTACTACTTTCATAGCATCCACTCACCTAGCATTTCAATTGCATGATGTCCTCAATGAACCCACCCATAGTGCCTTGTGTACTCAACAACAAGAAGCATTTGATTTAGTTTTGTCTCATCTAAATACTCTTCCTCTACAACCACCACTTAGATTGATTGTTCAAGGAACTACAAGAACTGGAAAGTCACACCTCATTAAAAGAATTAGGTTTGCACTCATGACTTCAGCTCCACTTCACCAATCACCATTACTCCTTGCACCTACAAGTGTTGTTGCATTCAACATTTAGGCATCAACAATTCATTTTTCCCTTTGAATACCTATCAAAGAATTGACCCCACTTCAAGGAAAAATATTGGAAACTTTCCAAGAAAGCATCTACTACATTCAATACATTTTGATAGATGAGATGAGTTTCATTAGGCCAAAGTTGCTAGAAAGAATTGACATGAGGCTGCGTGAAGCATTTTGTATCCACAACCACCTACCATTTGGAGATTGCTTTGTTATTCTCTTTGGTGACCTGGGACAACTACAACCAGTTAAAGATATCCTAATGTATGCTTCTACTTCCTATGGTGGAACACTATGGTACAACTTCACAATAGTTATAACATTAAACACAATATTTTGGAAAATTGGTGATGATCCTTCCCAGATTGATTTCTATGGACTTCTCTCCAATCTACGAAGCTCAAAGTCTACAGTAGAAGATTGGGAAATTCTTATGTCACATTCATGTTCCTCACTCACCTCTATAGATAACTTTGTTTTCTCAACTGCCATACGTTTATTTACAACAAATGAATTGGTGCTACTACATAATAAACGTTTGTTGTTGTCTTTGTCAACACTTGTTGCACTATCTATTGCAGAGCAACTGAGGGGGTCAACATACTCAAATCCTAATGAAGAACAACTTCAAGCTAAGACATTCTTGTCTATTGGCCAAGAGGTTATGTTGTGCTCAAATTTATGTGTTGAGACAGGACTCATGAATGGTGCACTTGGTCAGGTAAAGGAAATTGTTTATAATGATGGCGAAAAACCACCTCAACTTCCCTTATTTTTTGTTGTTCATTTCATTCATTACATTGGCCCTCCATGGGATCTGTACAACCCAAAACATGCCTCTGTATTCCCACTCAGTCATGGTCACCTTCATCAAATTCCACTAAAAATGTCATGGGCCTTGATGATTCACAAGTCTCAAGGCTTAACACTTCAAAGGGAATTAGGCAACAATTGACATAGGGAATGTCGATCGCCAAGGGTTGACATTCACAACTATTTCAAGTGTTTGTGATCTTCAATATCCACATATACAACCTTCCTTCACGTTCCAAAGATACTCACACATGCAATGTAACGCTTGGGAGATGAGCAAAAGAATTTTAAAAAGTTCATTTTGCTTTAAAAAGGTTTACAAGTAAATAATGCCATTAATAGGAGTTGCCAAAGTAAACTCTACACAAAAGAGTTAATAAAATTTCATTTCATGTAAATAAATAACAACATTGTATTTCTTCATGATTAAACACATGGCCAAAGTATATCAGTGAATGTTCATATATATATTCATCCATGCTCAAAAGAGATCAATAAACCAATAAATAATTATTCACATTCAAGTGAGATCAATAACTTCAATAAATACATTTATATCAATGTTACATCAAAATCTTAATAGCACATCTATTTCAATGTTGCAGTAACAAGTGTCAAATACAATTACATTTTACAATGGGTTTTACAAGCCATTCTAGTAGGATACACAAGTACATCAATAGTAAAATAAAAACTCTGATCCTCCAACCACTGTGACACCATCAGTCTTCTTGCGAGCTAGGCCAAGAGTGTGATTAAGGTGCCTTTTCCGCCCAACCACGAAGTACATGACTTCCCCGGGTTCCTTCCTAACTCAAAGAAATTCCCGGCCCTGCATAAGGAGCCTAACAACCTGACACAGTAAAATAGGAGGGAACTCTCGATGCATGCCTGGTGCCTATATGCATTTCTAACATGCGAAAACATATTTCTTGCAACAGGAGGTGGCAAAGACCAAAATACATATATTTCTAGGCTTTTAAAACAAATCCATCTATTTCAATGGTACAAGTGCTTGGCCAAGCATAAATAAAAACAAGTGGTAGTTTCAGAAAAGGTAAAACTACCGTCTCTGTGGATCCACCTTCGGCATCCTATCTCGGAAGTTACCAAAATACAGTAAAAAGTGCAAAAATAGAAAATTATGCTTTTTCCTTATATGCTTCATGTATTTCATTGATTCTAAAAAGAATTTCCTTCATTTTTCCATAATCATAAAATGTTTATCAAATTGATTTCCATTCATACTTAGATTTCAAAAGAGAGTTTCAAAGCATCTTTTGAGTTCCATCTTAATACGTTTGAACAAAAGAGAATACGATGTAAAGTTTCAGTATTAAAATAAAATCTGCTCTTTTCTCAGAAAATTCACATTGACAGCATGTTTTCTTCTGTTTAGTAAAAGATCTGTTCTCACTTCAAGCTACTCTCTTGAGTGTTCTATGTTCAAGTTTGGTTTTCATATCTGAAAATGTATGCACATTATGCAAATTTTTTGTATTTTAACAGAGGCAGAAGTAATAATTTTCTGTATAAAAACAAAGTCCTTATATTTTTATATATTTATATATGTATATATATATAGATAGGTCTGAACTATATGTATATATACTTATATAAATATGCATTCAATCATCCATTTACCTACAAGGTTCAACTGATTTGAAAGTAAAATTCCCAATTTGCTACAAGTTTGCTGGACTAATTAATATACAAAAAAAGGATAATTCTAGCAGAAAACAGAGGTTTGCTTATTTATGTTAGTGTTTTACTGGAAGTTCTTATACAGTATGAATTTAATCTGAATGTCAACAACTGTGAGAATGTTTATATATATTTTCCAAATGAAAGATTTCAGATTTGCATGACACAAATACTTCATTGATGCATTCCCAGCTTCACAAATACTTCTAAAGTTTTCAATGTTACACAGGGTTATATATATCTATTTCTGAGGCATGCATGACTGATTAAAATTTACTTATTATATATATATATATTTACACAGCTATGTATATATATATATATATAATATAGATTTACAAAGGTATTTTAATCCCCACGTTTTACTACCACACACACACAGAAAGGAGCAATTTACATAGCTCAAGATAGATGTTTAGCTCCCCAAAGGGAGGTTGGAGACCTCACCTCTCCCATAGGGAGGGCGCGGGCTGTGAGGAGGCCGTGCCCTCTCCACAGGTCGCGGCCTGTGGAGGGCGCGAGCCTCCCCATAGCGTCGTCCCTTCCCTTGGGACGGGCTGGTGATACATTTCCCCCCCTCAATACTTGCCTTAACAATTAAAAAAATAAAGAAACGCCCAGCATAGCAGCGTACATATTTATTCAAGAAGAATTTTGAAATCAAAATAGGATTGATAGGTATATACGCTAATAACATATGTATAAATACATATGTATAAATATATATATATATATATGCACATATATATATATATATATATTTATATATATAAATATAATTACTCTCTAGTTTTTTGTACAGAGATATATCAATGAATTGTCAAAATCACAAAACCCGGATTTCAAAAGAATAAACCCCATTTTGGAAGGAAGGAATTGGGCATTTTCTCACAGTGTAAACTAATTAAAAGAGAAAGTTTTTCCAAATTTTAAAACATAATTTGCAGACAATACCACAATTTTTGCATACAAGCTCTCCAACTGTTTGCCAAAAATTCGAACTAGATTAATAGAAAGAAAAGAAAAACTTGATTAAAAGCTTCTAGTTGAAAATGCCCAAAATTTCCTTCAGCCTTCTTCTCCTGCACTGGTTCTTTTCTGGAGAAGCTCCTCTACTCTCCTGCCATCTCTAATCCTTAAATTCTTATCAAGTCCTCAGAAATTCATGCCAAACCTTCTAAATTGACAGATGAAAAGAACTTCTTGGCAGCCATTGACACACAAACTTGCCGAGAATATTGGTTTTCAAGAAGAAATGTCAAGAACCGTTTCTTCACGGGAATGTCTTTTCCTATTCTATATTAATTTCCTCTCTTATTTAAACCCTAATAGAAATTAAGACAAACGCAATTAAAAATATTTCAATTTTATTTCAATTTCATAAATAGATAAAATATAATAAAAGATTTTCTATTACATGCACAAAAAGTTAGATAGGTAATTCAAAAATACTTTCTCCATAAACACATATTCCATTTGGCTTGTTATTTAAATATCACAATTAAGATAAATTTAGAAATCATAAATCTTTTAAAACTACAATTAATAATTAATTTATATTTATGTTATTATTTTATTATTTATTTATTTAAACCATTTATTACTTATTTTTTAAGTAACTCAAAGCAATCAAATTAAAACAGGCATTGCCTAAATGCAAATATATGATTATAGGTGTTGTGTGTGTGACCGAGAGTTCTTCCTCTTTTACCCTGTCAGAAAGCTAGCCTTCTTTTCTCAATCACACTCTTGGTCTTCAACCACCTGCAACTCAAGTGCACTCAGGCACACAACAATGAAATTGTATTAGTAACCGATTTAGAGATATAAATCAAATCAATAATTAAATCAATACTTCTATTTTATTCTATCTTGCATATTTTCAAAATAAAATGCATTCATAATTTCAAAAGTAAATACTTTTCACATTTCCACACACCAAAGCATCGTAATATATCATATTACTCTAGCACACACCATCTTTCATAAAATAAGTCCACACAAAGCCATAGGCAAAACAGCATCAAAGTCTGAGACGTGACATGCAAGATAGCCCGTATGTTGCTCGATGAATAAAAGAAGAGGGACGTTTGACTACATTGTCACAATCAAGCTTTTGAAATAGTTATAATACAATTCAACAACAACATGTATGTACCCTTCTTTATCTCACCTTTACTTTCTCAATTTATTTTGTCTTTATCATAAAGGTGCATTAACAAAAAAATAAATAAGTGTAAATTGTATCTCTACTTTCATTATTGTAGGATCAACTCATTACTCAATTACAATATGTTTCATAAAGCTACAGGTATGTACCCTTCCTTATCTCACCTTTACTTTCTCATTTTAGTTTTCATATATCATAAAGGTACACTAAAAAAAGTAAAGTACATGTAAGTTATATCTCTACTTATGTTCATGTAGGATCAACTCATTCGTCAATTGCAATATGTGGGTAAAAGCACAAAGTTGTGTCACACTTTCAACCAACTTATCAGCACAGCTGAATTTAAGTATTTCTAACTAAAAATCAATTTTGGTCAAACATATGATCTAGTAAGATTCATTCTAGCTAAGTTAGATGCTTCCACAACTTTTTCAACTAAAATTGTTGGCTAAAAATGTATGGAGCATCACTTTGAGTCCAATTTACCAAAAAAATTAAATTATTTGAAAAACTTGAAGTTTCAATAACTCTTGCTAATGTAAACAATTTTTTTTTTTAAATATAAAAATACCCTTCTGTAGATCCATAAGTGTAGTTTTTAAAAATATATTTATTTTAATAGTTTAATTATTTTTTATATTTTACTTTTTATTTTTACTAAAATTAGGTTTTTAGCACAAAATATAAGGTTGATTACTATGCCAAGGAAAAATATTAAAACTTATTAAAAAAAATTGAAAAAAATATGATGCACTAGATAAAAGAATCTATTTTAATATGGTATAATTTTCTTTCCATTTTAGATAAATATTTAATATGAAAGTTGACGTCCGATGAAAATAGTTGTTTTTTTATTCACGCACATTTTAATATTTATTTAAAAATATATATTTATCAAAATTGGAAAAAAAATATATCCATGCACTAAAATTTCAAGTTATAAATACACACAAAAAATTTGAAAGAAAAAAATAAAATTTACTATAAAAAGTTTGACGTCCCATGCAACTTCATTTTTCAGCATTTTATCAGCAACTAAATTATAGTTTTAATTTATTAAAAACTAGTTTAAAATAATTTTTTATATTTTTTTAAAAAATACAAACATAAAATATACTAAAAAATAAATATTTTACTAGTTTACATCATTTCAAAATTCAAAACATATATGCCACTTTTTAGTGATTCAAGTTTAAAAATTGGATCAACATTGGCCATTTCCTTTATAAAGTGTGACACAACTTTGTGCTTTTACCCATGTTCCATTTTACATACATCTACAAAACTACTGTACCTTCAACCAAAGGTCACACTGCATTTAATTTTCCTTTTGAACTTCAAAATATTGGTTTTACTTGGTTGTTTTTCATATAATAATTAAGTCTATTGTTCTTTGCAGATAAATTCTAGTCCAAACTGATCATGTCACAATATTGCAACAAATATGAAGTTTCTATCTATAGTTTTCAGTTTAAATCAATCCATCTATACCATAGTCTTGTGACTATGTTACAAAATTGTATATCTGTGCCAATTGTATGTTTACAATTTTATATGTTTATAATCCTCTTCTATTGGTTACAATTTATAGTTACAAATTCGCATTCCAATTAAACTACAATTTCAAATTTTGAAATATGTATAACAAAAGAACTCTTACACATATCTCTTTAATAGTAATTACATGTCTCTTTAACAAAGAAAGAAAGCTCAATATTACCATAAACTTATTTGGTGTACCCATTGCACACCATGATGTGCGATTGCTAGTTACTAAACACAATCAAATACTACTATTTATTTAAATACTACCAACATATTATAAATGAGAGTATTCTTAGATGAGTATTCTTAAAAATCACCTTGACTTTGACCATTAAAAATAAGATAATTATTATAAGTAAGATGTAAAATAATTATGATAACCATTAAAAAGTAGAATACTTAATTAATTTTTTTAGACCAACAAACGTAAGCAATTACGTTTTTTCTTGTGCCCCACGGCCAAGGTCGAAGCCATGCAGCTGCAACAATTCTTTTAGTGGCATAAATGGCTTCTTTCTATGGGCCCAACTAGGGAATTTATCCCCCAAACAATGTCGTGGAAAATGCAAGACTCAAATTATAGATAATCTTTGGAACATGCTTAGATTATCTCTCTACGTATTCTAGAAAATAGAAAAATAATTTAAAGAGAAATTTGGACCCCGGTTGGGGACAACCATGGAATGTTACGACACTGCAGAAGTAAGAAATGGGACAGCACGTCATGCATCTGTGGGAACAACACGTCATCCATTTGCGGAAATAACGTTAAATGAAGAAAGATCCGAGCCGAGAACAGCACGTCATGCTTGGGTATAGTCTACCTGCTAAGATATCTTCAGTACTGCACAAGATGCTCCGCGCACACCTATAGAACCCTGCACTTATTGAATCCTTTTCTAAGGTTGCTGTCTGTTTATTCTGATAGAGACTCGATAGGTACTCATTATTTCCTTTTGTGTTAGGAGTTTGTCTGCGTTTGGCAAATGGAATTCCTTCGTGGACTAGTGAGCGAGGGTATAAGCAGTCTCTTCAAAGCAGTTGTGAAAGAGATTAAGCAGCTAATCAATTTGCCCAACGATGCCGAACGCCTCCGCCATGAGATAGATCGTGTGAAGGGCATAGTCGATCATATTAATAGTCGGCTAAGATGGAAAGGTCGTCAGCCTTTGCCAGTGGTGAGTCAGTGGCTCAACACACAAGAGCAAATCGTCAAATCTGCTGAAGAGGTGTTTCTCCGGTACGAAGAAAGCAGGCACCATCACTTGTGTTGGTGCTGCCCTCACTGTTTCCTTGTCCAAAGATACAGTGGAAAAATCCGTAGTTCTTTAGCGGAGATAGATGAGCTTCTGAAGACGAAAGATTCAGATTTTCCCAAGAATGATGAGCTGGGAGAGCCTCTCGCGACGCTGATGCAACCCATGGAGAACGAGCTGGTTGGCGCATTTGTTCACGAAAAGCTGTCAGAGCTGGAGACGTGGCTGCTGGAAGATGACTCTGTTCGTGTCGTTGGCGTCTATGGAATGCCCGGCGTGGGAAAGACGTCCCTGCTCAAACAAATCAACAACAACGAAAAGGTCGTCAATTTCTTTAAGCTTGTGATTTGGGTTACTGTGTCCAGAGACTCCGATATGTCTGCTCTGCAGAGGAGCATTTGCGAAAGAATTGAGTTGCCTTGGCGATCTAATTTGAGCATTGATGAGGGCGCAGGGGTGTTGCATTCCGTTTTCAAGGAGAGGCGACTGCTCCTTATTTTGGACGATGTCTGGAAAAGAATAGATGTTTCCAAATTGGGAATTTCTCCTTCTGATAATAAAATAAAAATTGTGCTGACTACGAGGGATAAAAATGTGTGCAAGAGCATGAAAGCAGACAGGATAATTGCAATGAAGCATCTATCGGAGGAAGATGGTTGGGAGCTTTTCTGCAGAGGAGCCTTCGAAGCTGGAGTGGATCAGAAAATGGATAGCGAGACAGAGCATTTGGCCAAAGGCATTGCAAAGGAATGTAAAGGGCATCCCCTAGCCATTAAGACGCTTGCTCACACAATGCCGCAGCTTCAAGACAGTACGCCGTCTGAATGGGAATATATTCTGAAGAAGCTAAAGGCGATTGATCCCCAGTTCTATCGCATTCATGAAGAGATTCTGAGGGAATTATTCAAGCCGTTGAAGTACAGTTACGATGCTCTGGAAGCAGATGAGCTGAGGCTTTGTTTCTTGTACTTGGCCGCATACAGAGAAGACGAGGAAATCGACGCAGATCAATTGATAGAATTGTGGATGGCAGAGGGACTGGTGAAAAGCAGAGAGGAGGGGCGATACAGTTTTCTCAGGGTCTTGGCGGACCGATGTTTGGTTGAGATTGAGGTTAAAGAGGAAAACGGCCTTGATATTTGGAAAGTGAAAATCCATGATGTGCTCAGAGATATGGCAGTACACGTCGCTGAGGTCGACCAGAATACCCTGTTCCGTGCAGGTCAGAGTTTAACAGAATTTCCAGACTCTGTCAGCTCAACATCGGTGAGGATATCACTGATGCAGAACCGTATCAGATCTCTGCCTGAAAGTTTTGATTGCACGATGTTGTTGACTCTGTTGTTGAGCTCCAACACAATTGAAGAGGTTCCAGAGGGCTTTCTGGAGAAGCTGAATATGTTGAAGGTGCTTGACCTCAGCAACACGCCCATTAAATTCTTGCCAAATTCCATCAACCAACTGAAGCATCTCCTCCATCTCCAGCTTTCCAGTACCCAGATTAAGGTAATCCCTCATCAAACATTCGAGCTGAGTGGATTGCAGTTTCTAGATCTTTCTTTCTCCCCTCTCAAGAGTATTCCATCCATGATAAAGAAGCTGAAACGTCTCCAAATTCTCAAGATATCCCACTGTTATGATTTGGAGTTCGTTTCACCCGACATATCACAGCTCTCTAGTTTGGAAGAGCTTGACATGTGGAAATCGACAAAGTTTGCAATTTCATGGGAGCTGAGAGAAGGTGAAGAATTAGAGGAGGCTTCTTTGCAAGATGTATGCAAACTCCATCGTCTCAAGCGTCTGCGTCTAACCGTAAAACACCCAATTGAGGAGAAAACAATGGGGAATCTAGTGGAGTTTCAAGAACTTTGGCTACTTTGGGTGCCCGAAGTCCTTCAAACAAATCTACCAACTGACATGCGGGCCATGCACAGCTTGGAAAGGCTCCACCTGTATGACTGTGACATCAAGGGAACCCCTAATTTATTCTCAGAATTACAAAATCTCAAGTATTTAAAGCTGAATTCTGCTCGAGTGCTGTTCACTCTTTCCGGATTAGGATTGGGCAGATTATCCAATTTTAAGGAAATTGAGATTGAGGAATGCCTTCAGCTCAAGGAATTGGGAGAAGAATTTGGGAGGAAAGGCTGCTTTCCAAGGCTGCGCAAGCTCAAACTATGGATGCTGCCTTCTCTGGAGAGTCTGTGTAGTTCTGTCGAAGAAGGGGGTCTCCCCATGTTGCAGACTTTGACTATATTCCGTTGTATGAACGTTAAAGTACTGCCATCAGGTCTTGATAAGCTCAAGGCTCTGGGACAGATCAGGGGAGATAAAGAATGGCGGAATGAAATTAAGTGGGAAGATGAAGAGATGAAGAGCCATCTTCATGCTAAGTACGTGGAAATCGTGGACATCCCTGGTAATAATCATGTTTAACCCACAGCTTTCTCGTAAGTAAAAAGCACGAAATAATTGCTTGTACGAATTATAGGCTGTTGTATGTTGCAGAGTATTGCTTGTGTGTAATTGTGTTATTAAAAAACTTTATGTTTTTAAAGATTATGCTGCAAAAAATTGCTGGAGTTTTTAATTATAACACCGTGTTGTACAAGGATTGCTATAGTATTTTAAGAGCAGTTATATGTCAGAATGCTTGATTCCTGAACATTTTATTAAGGATTAAAGAATACTTTTGTTTTATTAAATTTGTTAATTATATTTAGTATTGTATATTAATCTTTATTATTTTATTTATTAATCTAAATATTCTAATCTATAAAGGAATATTTTTTTATATATTTAATTATATGTGTGGTGATATTAGTAATATTGATTTTTTCTATTATATTGTTATATTCTATTTATTTATTTATTAAAAATAGTCCATAGATATCATCATCTTTATACTTATATAATAATTTACAACAATCTAAGTAAGCATATTTTAAAGTAGTATATAAAGTTTAGATATTTAAATTACTATATATAAGAATATATGTCCTTAACTTAAATGTTAGTAAATTATAAGAAATAACTTAGATTATCAATATTATTTAATTTTATAAAAAAAATATGAACATATAATCTAGATTGTGAATTAAAGAATTTACATTTAATTTTATTTTTTTCACATGTAAGAAAAATCCATCTTCATATGAATCCACAACTCCCCAAACTTTTTAATAACCTTAAATCTAATCTACCTACTATTATTAAAAGGAATGAAAATCTAATATGCAATATTTGACAAATCTTGATTAATCTAGGAAACTACACCTACAGGGTACACATTCGCATATGTAAGTTATATATCTTAACGATATATATATCTCAATAATATACCATAACTATTTGTAACTAAAAGGGTTGTATCGTGTTATGATTTCCACTCCAACAAGTGTTGTGTATTTTGTTTAGATATCGTTTTAGTTCACATTAATCCTACCCTATATTCATCTAGTTCATCAATAAAATGTCAAATATATATAACTAACTAGCGTTTATAATGTTTGTATGATCTAAAAATTATATAATACATCATCTACTTTGAATGATGGAACTTTTATAAATAGAAACATATTCTATGAATGAGTGTTTCAAAGTCTACATACACTACAATATAATCCCTCGCTATAATTAATATATTAAGTTAAAAGATTCATTTGCCATTGTGTTAGTAACATATGCTTTGTCACTCATTATGTAATAATTATGTTCTATGGTTATAAAGAAATCATTGCATATTCTCAAATTTGTGAAATGAAGTTATTCAAGTTTGGCATAAAAAAAAAGGGTGTGCTCAACAAGCTATTGAGGATAAATTATAGAGGAAGACCCTCTTGCCTTTTGTGATTTCCTAATCACTTGGAGTTATCCTCTCCTCTACCTCAAAAATCCATGTGTAGCTCTATAGTTTAACAAGTCGAGAAGGTGAACTATTTAGATAACCATTCTTCTCCCTTGGGTTATTTCCTCAAAATTAATACAAATGAGTCCTCTCCAAAAATAATTGGTGGTATTGGCTATGAAAATGTAGACTATGATCAATTTTTTTTATTCATTCTTGGGTACTCATTCTAACAATTAAATGGATGCTTGGGCTATTCTATATGCTCTTGAGAGAGCATGTGCAAAAGGTTGGAAATACATTATATGTGATATTGAACCTATGATTCATGTCACCCTTTCAAGTTGTGAAAAAAATTAGTAATGCATTTGGAGGTTATTCTTGATGGATAAGTAGATCCTTTATTGAAATAATGGAACATGGTTGTTTTTTTCTTAGCTCAATGAGCCCCAAAGGGAGTGAGTGGTTGGCATGTAAAAATTTGGGGAGATCTGGATCATGATAAATCCCAATAACTTCTTTATATTTTTTATGAGGGCCAAAGAGATTTATATAAGCTAGTTGATATTGGTGATGATGAGGTTTGCCTAAAATTGTCATTCTTTTACATATTATGCTAGATTTTTTTCTAGGGATCCCTTATGGATTCATCTTCTATTTTTTATTGTGATGGATATGGCCATCTAGAAATATTTATGGTGTACTTGTATTTCATTCTTTCTTAATTTAAAACTTTTTTTGCCCCAAAAAATTATATGCTCTATATTTTTACTCAAGGAAACAGGTCAAACAAAACAAGATATTAAAGGGTTAGCAGGGCAGCAAATTGAAATAACATCATCTACGGTGGTCATTTATCAAAGAATGCATTCTAAACAAGAGCTCTCAGAACGAGCAGAATCAAAGCATGAAGGTACAACAACCACCATATTGGGGGCAACTTCGTCTCAAGAAAATGTCAACATAGGGAGCACCAAGAATCCTTCTGATGAAACCGATGTTAATACTACAACCAGCCATGCCATGAATCTTCATCCACCCATCACCCCATCCACAAACTGGGACCAACGCCAAAAGGAAGATTTGAATCAAAATACGCAGAACGTTATCAAAGCAAAAGAAGCTGAGAAGCATAATGGACAAATCAGATACAAATGGATACCAAAGAATACAAAGAAAGATCATCCCTATCAAACTACATCAGTCAAAGAAACTGTGGGGAAAAATAAAAGAGGGAAAAGTATCCATCAAAGAGGTCCACAAAAGAAATAACAGGATTTTCAAGCAACGTACAAGGTATATCAAGCAGTTGGTCCTAATTCCACGCACACTTCTGTATCCACCCATCATTGCTCATCTTCCCAAGTTTGGAGAGTCCAAGGTTCCAAACTGTCAACCAATCCATCTCATATCCCTAAACACACTCCATCCACGCCTCCACGCATGATATCCAAATCTCAGAAAGGATATCCATATCCCTAAACACACTTCATTATAAGGATTCAGAAGGAACTTTTTCTCGATGTGCACACAAAGAAAAAGTCAACTCTAGTATCAACTAAGTAGATCAGAAATCCCAAAAGTTGTATTCAAGTGCACGTATCTTAGCAAAACAACTTCTTCAAGTAGGATATCGATGGCACATTATGACAGGGGCATCTACATCGACACCACTAGGTGGGTCAGCATGAATCTTTCAGAAAAAACCAAAAAAATCAAAAAAGCAAAAAATCCAAAAAAATCAGAAAAAAGGATTGAAAACAGTAAAGAAAAAATCATCCTCTAGCGAAAACTACTACGGTGGCGCTTTGGGAAAGACCATGATGAAAACCTGGAAAACAGGTGTCATGTGTAGAATCGAGCATCTATGTGCGCCACTTCAGGTGAAAGCATCTCATCCCATCTGTAATAAATCAAGTATTTCATCCATCTCGGCTATAATAAATCCATCCATCCATAAACCATTTATCCAATCCATTTTCATCCATTTGCATCCATCATCCAAGTTATCTTGATCTTGATGAAAGTTTGGGGCACACTTTACGCTTTCTTTTGGTAAACATCTTGACATGGGTCAGTTTCATTGATCCTATCCTATGTAGTGTTATATGAGCCATGGAGCATTATCCAAATGAGCATGTTCTTTATCTGAATACCTTATCTTATCACAAGATAATCCTTGGCATCCTTTGTGTGCTTACCATATCCATCCATCCGTACACCTATCTGAGCATCCATTTATAACATTCCATACATTGCTAGACACTGGGGGCAGATGTTCACATCTTGCTTCGAGAATAAATCTTGGTCTATATCCTCCAACTTATGTGGGGATCCAAACATTGGAAAACATGAAATCAAATTGGTTAAAGCATTTGTGATCCAAAATCTAAATCACTAGCCCATGGCATATTTTCACAAAAAGACATTCCTTATCAGTCTTCATCTTTCATCGAACATCAATCTAAACAATCACTAATCAGTTGCATCTAATTTGTACGTCAATGTCACATCTAATCATTCCATCAACTTTTGTTCCAAATCAAGCTTCATTAATCATGATCAATCAAATCCAATCAAGACATTAGCAGGATATCCTTGTGTTTCTTAACACTATCCTTACATTGTTGTGCATCCTCAACAATGTTATCATCATCAATCCTGATCAATCAATCCTTGCATTGTTGTGCATCCTCAACAATGTTGTCGTTATCAATCCTGATCAATCAAATCCTTGCATTGTTGTGCATCCTCAACAATGTTATCATCATAAATATAATCAACATCTAAATCCTTGTGTTGCTTAACACTATGCTTACATTGTTGTGTATCCTCAACAATGTTATCATCATCATCAATCCATCGATTCGATCAGTCAACCTTAGATTGGTCTTCAAAAAAATCTACAAACAAAGCACTAATATCATCACACATATCCATATCCAAATTGTCAAAATCATGCAAAAATCCAAAAACATCCAAAACATCAAAATCCAAAAACATTTGAAAAATCAAAAATCAAAACATTCGAAAAAATTCAAAAATACCAAAAATAGCCTCAAAACATTTCAAAACATCAAAAACATCCAAATAGTTGAAAAATCCATCCATCTCATCTCACTTGCACCCGCAATAATCAATCATCCATAATAAACTAATCGTCACCTTCATCCTTTGGCAACACAAACAGAAACAATCATAGCAGTCAGCAAAAGAAAGCTTCAATAGTAAAATAAAAATCAAAACAACAGACCACTAAAACAAAATCAAACTCTTGATCAGTTGCAAACATGTTAATCAACTTTATATCAACAGCCTATCAATCAACTTATCAAACCATCATCATCCTATACAATGCATGTCCTAGGATATATCGTTCCGACAATGTGCATCATTTTGGATATCACCCTAGATTCTTATCCTATCAAAACACATCCCTTTGGCTGAAGGTATGAAGAACATTGGCTTGTTTGCGTACTTGATCTTTTCTTTTCATTTATCTTATTACGCTCAGTCCAAGGACCTCTCTATGATATCCGAACAAAGGATTTAGAGAGATAGGAATGGGGCAACAATCATTATCTTTTGTCTACTGTGCTTGTTGGACGTTCTTGTAAAATAACTTGGAAAATACTAGCTTTGTTAGGTATGCCCTAGCAAGGTTTCCGTATGTCAAGTGTAAACAAGAATACTCCTATCTGCTTGTTGAGTCAAATTCCATTGCACTAGGTACAACGCCATCCTAGTTCTTTATACCTTGATGCATCGTACCTACATGTGCTATCAAACATAAGGTAAGTAACCCTTTTAAAATCCCAATCCTTGATAAGAAAATCATCATCATTTATCATCATCATCATCATCAATCATCATCATCATCTCTAATAAAGTCTCGTCGGATCACGGACTTGTGGGATCCTCTTGTCATCATCTCATTTCCGCACTAACATCATCATCACCATTGCATCCATCGTGCATCCATCCTGCATTCACACATCATTCATATCATACATAGTAGGAAACATCGATCATTTCACATGCATTGCATTTGCATCATCATCATAATATAGATTTGTTAGTCTAAGCATCCCATAAATCATCCATTGCATAATCACAGAATATCACATCATTCATATCACCCATCTCACATCATATCATCATTTAAGTTGTTTAAGATAATATAGATTTTTTATTCTAAGCATCTTAAAACCATATCATTTGCATCATCATCCATAACCATCCATTTCGAACCTCTTTATCGCGAGATCGACCCTCAAATCGAATCTTTTCACTCGATCTCTTGAGGGGGCAATGTACTAGTGTACTTCTTTCCGCTGGGGCATCCAAAAAAATAAAATAAAATTGAACTTTGATTGCGGTAAGATTATTTTTTGAACCAACGCAACAAGTACATTACTTGAAAGAGGGGAAAAATGTAGACACGCAAAATTAGCATCATGCATAATCATATTCCATTCAACAAATAAATCAAGTTTATTTATAAATCTCCTAAAGTCATCAGCTTAAATCAAATAAATAAAACTTGATCCTATCATCAACCTTTTAATCAAATAAATCAAACATCCATTTAATTAAATCATAATGCACATTTCATCCTTTTCTGATTTAAATAAATCAAATATTTAAGTCAAAAAGGTCAAACATCCTAATCATCATTAATTTAATCTAACCATGATTAAATGCTAATCTTACCCACTTGCATTCTCTAGATTATGCAACTTGCACCAATAAATCAATTTATTGATTTATTTAAATCATCATTTTCACTCAACATGGCATTTATGGGGAATATTCCCTCAAGTTTGAAAAATATGACAAGTTGATTTGTTCCTCCAACATTGCATTTATTTCTCATTTTCTTGTCCCCCTCTCAATATTTATTGCAAAATTTGAATTTGAAACTCCCTCTCATGGGTACACTTCCCAAATCTTGCACATGCATCAGCCAATCACATGATGACAAGTGGCCTCTTTTCATTGGTCTATTTTTAGTCCCACATTGGTCCATTTTCAACACTCTTAGCATTTGAAAATCTTTAAATAGAGGCTTCATCCTCAAGAAAATTCTCCACAAAATTGATGCAAAGTCACTCTGTTAAACTGAGAATTGATTTTGTCCATTTATCATCTCCATCTTCATAGCAATTTCATCAGTAGCTTATCTATCAAGGATTGGGAAAGGGCTATTTTCAACAATAGCACCAATCCACTATGAGATATAATTTGCTCCATGTCTCATTATATGCTTTGAATTTATCTACTTAGATCTTTGTTGCTTTGATTGCATTTATTAGCATGTGGAGTTATTTCATAGGGATATTGATGATTAGTTTAGTTTTAAAATGCTAACCATATGCAAATTTTCACGTCCGCATAATGGCGCTAGAAAGAGGGCACCATCCCTACTTTAATGTATATTCTAGGAAACTGCAAATGTTTCATTGTTCATAACTTTGTTGGTTTTTTCCTAAAATTTCTGGCTTCACCACTATTTCCATGAGATCTTCAGTTCATCATTTTGCATACGAGGACATAATGTGTTGTTGCAAGTCACTCTCAGACTTTATCAAACATTCTATGCTATAATTTCTTTTTATCCTATTTTAGAACTCGTTCAGGTTTATCAGACATGGCATATTTGTAGTTTTGTTTTGCTTTCAGGTTATGGATGTGTTTTTAATGGAAAACTATTTTTGGTCAATCTTCTGTTGGCTGGATGAATTTGTGAGTGCTAAAGAATAGGTTTAGGCATGAGCATTATATGGTACATTTGCATATATTCTCTTGGACACCACTGGTACTGTAGTTTCAGCTTGATTAAAGGGCATAGATGTCATTTGAACTTAATACTATCTCTTGTAATAGCTTGTTTTGAACTATGAGTATTCAATGTGAGGCATATTATTAGTGCATAGCATTCATTTCACTCATGATAAACCTCTTCCTATTGCTACGACTGAGTTTGAGGTAAATCATGGGTCTATGGTAGATGGCATGAGCTTTCATGGTAACATCTGCTGATTGTGTGAGTGTGTTTGAGGCAAAACGTAAGTCCATTTACCCTAGCGTAAGCCTTATTTCATCTTGCAAGGCACTACTCCAACTATACGTGTGGGTCTGAAAGTGTATGCTGCTCATCTGGAGGCCTTTCTGTCAATGGTTTGCATGCCTTCTCTATGAACCTGCCTCTATCTGATGCATATCCTGCAATTTCTGTTAATGGTTTGCATGCCTTCTCTGTGAGCCCACATCTATCTGATGCATATCCTGCAATCAATGTATTCCCTGAGCTAACGTGCTTTTCTCAGGCATTCTTTTAAATAGTCTGCGTGCTATTCTATGCTCTCATTTGCACCCAGGCAGGGAGGATGCTAGCAAAGGTTGTGGGATTCGGTTCTACACCTGCCAATGAAATTTGCATTAAATCCATTTGGTGCTTATCTTGCAAATGTTGCATTCCATGAGATGACATTTCTTTAATGGTTTGGTCTACGCTAGTCTTGTCATGATTTTTTACTCAAGTTGATAGAGATCTTGCAGATTAGGGGCGATCCTTTTCATCCTTTTGGATTTTCTTACAAATTTGGATGGTCATCAATACTTCTCAGGCTTTATACTTCCTTTTTTTGCACAGGCAGAGAGTACATTGGAGAAGGTTCAGGGATTTAGCTTCACACCTGCAAATGGCATTGACTTATAGTTTCTTTTTTGGCCCACGCAGGAAGGTGAGGGGACAGACCCCAGGGTTGCCAAGCAAGACAAGAAGAAGCATCTTGGTGCACTCACACACACAGGCAATATAAACATTTTCTAACCTTAGAGGTCACGCTCACAAACACATGTAGTATAACTATTGTTTATTACCTTTGTAGCCTTGGTCAATGTGCACTTGCAAGATACATTTGCTTGAAAATCTTGTAAAGATCTCGGTTGACTGTCTTTTTACAAGTACGCCTGCAAAAGTAGGTAGATAGTTAAATATTCTTCTTAGATCTTGATTGTCCACATCTGTAGACTTTACTCCATTAACGTGCAGTGGCTGGTAATACATACTTTTGTGATATTTCTGATGTGCGGCGTTGTTGCAGAGTTAAGGCAGTGTGTCATTGTATCCTACCTATCACATGCCTGATTTTTGTTATTCATTTTGTACACATAATTTTACTGATTGTATCATTTCTCTCCCTGCATAAGAATGGACTTTATTTTCAATAATGTTTTCCACAACTAAAATGTTATTGCTTTGACAGGTCAAAGTGAATATTTAGGATTTCTTGTCTTTTAGGAATTCAAATGATCACAATGGATATTAAATATGTCATTTTGGTTTAAGAATATGAGGTTCAAAAGAAAATCAATTGTTCATTGCGTAAAAGTAGGGGTGAATTAATAATTCATTGACATTAAGTTGAATCCATCAGAAATGACTTGTGTGCGTTGTCAATATGTTATTCCTTTCTTGAGTATTTTTTTTTTTTGCAATACATACATAACTCCTATTTGTGATGGAATAGGAAAAGTGAAAGGAAATCGAAAAAGGTGAAAATGAAGAAGGTACAAAGGAAAGCGAAAAAGGTAAAAATGAATGAAGGTGAAGGGAAACAAAGATTAATGGAGGTACAAACAAAGGAAAATGAGGAAGACAAGGCTAGTGAAGGAAAACAAATGAAGGAGGATATTTTAAAATCAAAGTGTTTTTAAACACTTTAAGTGTTTGTTTAACACTTCTTCACGAAATTGTTATCTTTCGTTTTTAGGACACTAACTTTCATTTGGGTCTAAAAAGAACACTTTGATTTTTCATTTGCAAAAGGTTAAAATTGAAACTTAGATACCTACTAGATTTCAATTTGGGCTAAAATCGAACAAGCAATCTTCATCTTTCCTTTGGTGTTTAAAAAGAATCAAACCATTGCTTTGAAGGATAAAATGAATGTGTGCTTTTATTGTTTTGTAATTATTTACACAAAGTAATATCATCAAAAGACGTATGCGCTTCTCTCATGCCTCACAGCGATCTTGAGAATCAAAAGGCTTTTGGTGACATTAAGTTGCATAAATAATTGCCCATACAGACTTCAATTTGGGTTTAAAATTGAACAATATCTTGTGCGAGTGTGAGTAGGGGTATTTTTGTGTATATTCTCTTTATTTGTGCTGTCAAAGATTGATTGAGTTACAAATTTTGTCTTTGCTTGCTTTTGTTTATCCTAGAGGGCCTTCCTTGGGGAAAAAGTACTCACCCAAGGGAACAACTCAACCGGTAACACTCTAAAGCCAAGAGTATTTCCAGCCAGGATATAAATGTGGATATTGGACAAAATACCAATATCACGCAGTTGACTCCGACAAGATGGATCTGAAAGGCGACTCTTGCCACATTGGGTCAACTCCTATGAATGAAAAGTCTGAAATAGAACCCTTTTTTGTATTGGCCTATTGATCCATTGAGCGAGTTTATCGAAGTGGTGCATTGGAACTTAGATTCCAAGAAGTTACTTGCCATGTCCGATCTTGGTTGAAATATAGAGGTTAAGACTTCATTCTTAACATACCTTTATATTTCTTCCTTGGTTGCATGTAAAATCATCTCTTCTATGAAGGGCATGAGGCAAGCCCACTAAGAAAAACGTACCGATTTAGCTAGGACGTCATATTGCTTGTGGCTTGAAAACACAATGCTTTTATCGAAAACATTTGAAAACCAACATTCAACGAATCATCAAAATTGCAAACCCTTTAGGAGAGACAAATATCCTTGAACAAATTCACATGTTATTGCTTGCCCTTGGGATTACATCCTTAGAGGCTCCTAAACATTTGGATTTCATCTCAATTTGCTTCTACTAAAGTCAACTTTAGGTAACCTTTGCCTTGATTTTCTCGATTTCTGCATAATGTACTTTGTGGGATGATAGGGAATTAGGACATTGGACATCTAGATTCAAAATATAATCAAGAATGTGTTTGTGGTAAAAAGAATCCATTAAGCAAAGATTGAATCAATTGGACCCCACACATGTGCTTGGCATCTTTTGGTCATATGGTTTTCATGCAAACATTGGTCTTTTTTATTTTGAATTACTCTTAGAGAAAGGCATGTTCTTCACTATCTTGGCCTAGTACACAAGTCCTTCTTAGGTTCATTTAGCACAAAATCAAACACTTCATCCATCCAAACATTTATCATCTCCATCCCCCAAACAACTTTAGAGCTTTGGAAACATCATTCTAGACTTGGGTACATCCTTAAATCAAATCAAAATCATTTGTTTAGTTAGGTGTGTGGGAATGCATCCTTTCTCATACATTTAATTAAATCAGCAATCCTTTGAACAAGTTCATCCTAAGATAACATCCAACATCTTAGGGTTTACAAGTTCATTATCCAAATCAAGCCAACCAAAATCAAACCCTAAGTCTAGCATTGATTTGAAGTCCCTAAACGTTCAACACTCATATCATTTACACCTTTCATCCTTCATCTCATCATTAGTCCTAAGAACCTTAGAGGTCAATTTTTCAAAAAGGTCAAAACACAAGAGGAACATGGAATACAAACTTGATCCATACATCATGAGCAATCCAAATCAATTGAACTCTCAAAGCCTTACAATATCGATTGATTATCAAAAATCACACTTATACAATCCATACATGGGATCATTACCTTCAACAAATGTCAATGGCACAACAAGTGTGAGTCTACCCAAATCAAAGATTGGAACACATTTCTCGATGGTAGATCTAAGTCCAAACCTACAAGTCTGCCAACCGAACAATCAAAGCATGAGCCTTCAAATGAACAACATCATCCCATCAAATCCCTACAAGCCAAATGAGAAGGTACCAAGTACAAGTGTTCAAAACATGAATCCGGAAAACTTTGGGATAAATACATTTGCAAATCATACGAATATTCCAAACATGAACAATGGTCAATTTCAACCTATCATGCCAAATCGAAACATTGTCCAAAATCAAACACAAGTACACACTCCAAATCCGTGTGAACAAAAACCAAATCAACTATATCAAGGGAGTCAAGATCGAAATCAAGAAAAAATCTGGCAAGATCAAATTGCTACACTTACCAAAATAGTTGAGTCATTATGCCAAGAGAAATCCCCACCACCATTACCTATATCATTCCTTGGTTTAGGGCATCCCCCTTTACCTAGCACCAATCACTCCATCCAAATCAATCCCCCTAACACCAATCAAGCCATCACATCAAATCCTTTGAATATACCATTAACATCGCACCAACAGATGGTATCTAATCAAATGATAACATCAATCCTGAAAAATCAAAACACAGTCTCCCAAGGACCTAGCACCTCGGTCATTCCAACCATCACTATCCCCTCGATCACTCCAATCACCCCTATCACACCCATCATATCTCAATCCCTCACTACCATAATCACTCCAAACATATCTCAACAACTTGGCACTACACCCAACATGTTTCCAAATACACCACCACTACCACCAAAACCAAGTGCAATAAGTCAATATCATAACATCGCACTAAAAGCACATCAAGCCTACCAACAAGCGCTTCAACAATATCAGGTGGCTCCACAAGCTGCTCAAGCTACCCAAGCTGCTCAAGCTACCCAAGCTGACCAAGCCTATCAAGCTACCCAACAAACACAAGCACAAACAGAAAAAATGAGAACTGTTGAGAGCAATGGTCAAGATCTATCTATCAAAGAGCACATTGGAGATATTTCTATCTCATCCAAAGATCAAATCAGCATACGTCAAGAGTCACTTTTCAATCATGATCAAAATCCACCAACAATACTCAATAATTATCCAATTCAAGAAATGTCAACATCACTTGAAGACATTCACAATCTATTTGCCACAATCGTTGAAAACAATGAGCACCTTCGAGAGGTTTCCACCCCATCTAATGATCAACTCACCATACATCAAGAGCCACTTTTTAGTGATCTATTTCAAGGAGTGTTAGAATTATTTGATTTGATCAACATAATGCACGATCCATCGAGCAATGATCATGTTGAAAATGTCTCTACATTTCCCTATGAGTTACAGGATATATCTCAAGAATCCATTCCAAAGCGTGATCAACATCTTTCACTAAGGTCTAGCAATGGTCCCTTCCAAGACATGTTGACCCCCTTTTGCCTCATGGTTACAGATACTGAAGGAATCCTCAACTTGACACTTGATCCAAGTCCACTCCAAGATCAAGAGAATATTGAGTCATTCCCCATGCCTAATGATGACATCCAAGAACCCTTTCTAGGTAATCCATCCTTTGAAACTGGCCCATGTCAAGAACTTGATCCAAAGCATGTCAACAGCAACTCCGAAATCATTCAAGATAAGGAATTTGTATCTTCAAGATACTACAATAATCTAATGGACACTCTCTTATCTATGCAAGATGATCATATCCACATAGCACATACTCCTCCATCTAACCATGAGATGCTTTCTATGGATGGACACATAGATGATCTTCATCTAGAACAAGATTGTGTTACACAAAAAGACCAGATTATTAATTCCTACAGTCAAACTGAGTTATCAACATTAGGATCAGAGGTATCCCAAATCCAGACTGAGGACATCATGTATGAGGATATACAACATTATCCACTCAAGGAAACAGGTCAAACAAAACAAGATATTTAAGGGTTAGTAGGGCAGCAAATTGAAATAACATCATCTATGGTGGTCATTTATCAGAGAATGCATTCTAAACAAGAGCTCTCAGAACAAGCAGAATCAAAGCATGAAGATACTACAACCACCATATTGGGGGCAACTTCGTCTCAAGCAAATGTCAACATAGGGATCACAAAGAATCCTTGTGATGAAACCAATGTCAATACTACGACCAGCCACGCCATGAATCTTCATCCACCCATCACCCCATCCACAAATTGGGACCAACATCAAAAGGAAGATTTGAATCAAAATACGCAGAATGTTATCAAAGCAAAAGAAGCTAAGAAGCATAATGGACAAATCAAATACAAATGGATACCAAAGAATACAAAGAAAGATCATCCCTATCAAACTCCATCAGTCAAATAAACTATGGGGCAAAATAAAAGAGGGAAAAATATCCATCAAAGAGGTCCACAAAAGCAAAGGTAGGCTTTTCAAGCAACGTACAAGGTATATCAAGCAGTTGGTCCTAATTCCAAGCACACTTCCGTATCCACCCATCATTGCTCAACTTCCCAAGTTTGGAGAGTCCAAGGTTCCAAACTGTCAACCAATCCATCTCATATCCCTAAACACACTCCATCCATGCCTCCACGCATGATATCCAAATCTCACATTGACCATGTATTGGCAATGACCCTTCATTATAAGGATTTGGAAGGCACTCTATCGCGATGTGCATACAAAGACAAAGTCAACTCTGGTATCAACGAAGCAGATCAAGAATCCCAAAAGTTGTGATCAAGTGCACGTATCTTAGCAAAACAACTTCTTCGAGCAGGATATCGATGGCACATTATGACAGGGGCATCTACATCAACACCACTAGGTGGGTCAACATGAATCTTTTAGAAAAAACCAAAAAAATCAAAAAAGCAAAAAATCCAAAAAAATTAGAAAAAGGATTGAAAATAGTAAAGAAAAAAATCATCCTCTAGCAAAAACTACTACAGTGGCGCTTTGGGCAAGACCATGATGAAAACCTGGCAAATCGGCGTCATGTGTAGAATTGAGCATCTACATGCGCCACTTTAGGTGAAAGCATCTCATCCCATCCATAATAAATCAAGTATTCCATCCATCTCGGCCATAATAAGTCCATCCATCCATAAACCATTTATCCAATCCATTTTCATCCATTTGCATCCATCATCCAAGTTATCTTGATCTTGATGAAATTTTGCAGAACACTTTACACTTGCTTTTGGTCAACATCTTGACATGGGTCGTTTTCATTGATCTTATCCTATGTAGCATTATCTGAGCCATGGAGCATTATCCAAATGAGCATGTTCTTTATCTGAATACCTTATCTTATCACAAGATAATCCTTGGCATCCTTTGCATGCTTACCATATCCATCCATCCATACACCTATCCGAGCATCCATTTATAACATTCCATACATTGCTAAACACTGGGGGAAGATGTTCACATCTTGCTTCGAGAATAAATTTTGGTCTATATCCTCCAACTTATGTGGCAATCCAAACATTGGAAAACATGAAATCAAATTGGTTAAAGCATTTGTGATCCAAAATACGAATCACTAGCCCATGGCATATTTTGACAAAAAGACATTCTTTATCAGTCTTCATCTTTCATCGAACATCAATCTAAACAATCACTAATCAGTTGCATCTAATTTGCACGTCAACGTCACATCTAATCATTTGAACAACTTTTGTTCCAAATCAAGCTTCATCAATCATGATCAATCAAATCCAATCAAGACATCAACAGGATATCCTTGTGTTTCTTAACACTATCCTTACATTGTTGTGCATCCTCAACAATGTTATCATCATCAATCCTGATCAATCAATCCTTGCATTATTGTGCATCCTCAACAATGTTGTCGTCATCAATCCTGATCAATCAAATCCTTGCATTGTTGTGCATCCTCAACAATGTTATCATCATCAATATCATCAACATCTAAATCCTTGTGTTGCTTAACACTATCCTTGCATTGTTGTGTATCCTCAACAATGTTATCATCATCATCAATCCATCGATTTCGATCAGTCAACCTTAGCTTGGTCTTTAACAAAATCTACAAAGAAAGCACTGATATCATCACACATATCCATATCCAAATCATCAAAATCATGCGAAAATCCAAAAACATCCAAAACATCAAAATCAAAAAACATTTGAAAAATCAAAAATCAAAACATTCAAAAAAATTCAAAAATACCAAAAACAGCCTCAAAACATTTCAAAATGTCAAAAACATCCAAATATTTGAAAAATACATCCATCTCATCTCACTTGCACCCGCAATAATCAATCATCCATAATAAACTGATCGTCACCTTCATCCTTTGGCAACACAAACAGAAACAATCATAGCAGTTAGAAAAAGCAAGCTTCAATCGTAAAATCAAAATCAAAACAAAAGACCTCTAAAACAAAATCAAACTCTTGATCAGCTGCAAACATGTCAATCAACTTTATCTCAATAGCCTATCAATCAACTTATCAAACCATCATCATCCTATACAATGCATGTCCTAGGATATATCGTTCCGACAATGGGCATCATTTTGGATATCACTCTGGATTCTTATCCTATCAAAACAATCCCTTTGGCTGAAGGTATGAAGAACATTGGCTTGTTTTCATACTTGATATTTTATTTTGATTTATCTTATTGTGCTCAGTCTAAGGACCTCTCGATGATATACGAATGAAGGATTTAGAGAGATAGGAATGGGGCAACGAGCATTATCTTTTGTTTTCTATGCTTGTTGGACGTTCTTCTAAAATAACTTGGCAAATACTTGCTTTGTTAGGTACGCCCTAGTAAGGTTTTCGTATGTCAAATGTGAACAAGAATACTCCTATCTACTTGTCGAGTCAAAGTCCATCGCACTAGGTACAATGCCATCCTGCTTCTTTATACCTTGATGCATTGTACCTACGTGTGGTATCAAATAAAAGGTAAGTAGCCCTTTTAAAATCCCAATCCTTGATAAGAAAATCATCATCATCTCTAATAAAGTCTCATCGGATCACGGACTTGTGGGATCCTCTTGTCATCATCTCATTTCTACACTAACATCATCATCACCAATGCATCCATCATGCATCCATCCTGCATTCACACATCATTCATATCATACATAGTAGGAAACATCGATCATTTCATATGCATTGCATTTACATCATCATCATAATATAGATCTCTTAGTCTAAGCATCCCATAAATCATCCATTGCATAATCATAGCATATCACATCATTCATATCACCCATCTCACATCATATCATCATTTAAGTTGTTTAAGATAATATAGATTTGTTATTCTAAGCATCTTAAAACCATATCATTTGTATCATCATCCATAACCATCCATTTCAAATCTCTTTATCTCGAGATCGACCCTCAAATCGAATCTTTTCACTCGATCTCTCGAGGGGTCAATGTACCAGTGTACTTCTTTCCTCTAGGGCATCCGAAAAATTAAAAAAAATTGAACTTTGATTGCGGTAAGATTATTCTTTGAACCAACGCAACAAGTACATTGCTTCGAAGAGGGGCAAAATGTAGACACGCAAAATTAGCATCATGCATAATCATATTCCATTCAACAAATAAATCAATTTTATTTATCAATCTCCTAAAGTCATCAGCTTAAATCAAATAAATCAAACTTGATCCTATCATCAACCTTTTAATCAAATAAATCAAACATCCATTTAATTAAATCATAATGCACATTTCATCCTTTTTTGATTTAAATAAATCAAATATTTAAGTCAAAAAGGTCAAACATCCTAATCATCATTAATTTAATCTAACCATGATTAAATGCTAATCTTACCCACTTGCATTCTCTAGATTATACCACTTGCACCAATAAATCAATTTATTGATTTATTTAAATCATCATTTTCACTCAACATGGCATTTATGGGGAATATTCCCTCAAGTTTGAAAAATATGACAAGTTGATTTGTTCCTCCAACATTGCATTTATTTCTCATTTTCTTGTCCCCCTCTCAAAATTTATTGCAAAATTTGAATTTGAAACTCCCTCTCATGGGCACACTTCCCAAATCTTGCACATGCATCAGCCAATCACATGATGACAAGTGGCCTCTTTTCATTGGCCTGTTTTTAGTCCCACATTGGTCCATTTTCAACACTCTTAGCATTTGAAAATCTTTAAATAGAGGCTTCATCCTCAAGCAAATTCTCCACAAAATTGATGCAAAGTCACTCTCTTAAACTGAGAACTAATTTTGTCCATTTATCATCTCCATCTTCATAGCAATTTCATTACTACCTTATCTATCGAGGATTGGGAAAGGGCTATTTTCAACAATAGCACCAATCCACTATGAGATATAATTTGCTCCATGTTTCATTATATGCTTTCAATTTATCTACTTAGATCTTTATTGCTTTGATTGCATTTATTAGCATGTGGAGTTATTTCATAGGGATTTTGATGATTAGTTTGGTTTTAAAATGCTAACCATATGCAGATTTTCACGTCCACACCATCAACCTCCATTTTGGTGAAAATATTCATAGAAATTTACTTGTTTAAGGCATGTCGCAAATGCTAGAATAGCTTGATGGCTACAAATAGTGGCCTCCAACTTCTAGTGATGCCTCCTATGCAAGAGGCATTAAGTGACCTTTATTTCAGATTTGGAGAAGCTAAATGCCAAGTCCGCCAATTTCCATGCACCTATAGGGAAGAGATAATGGCAGCCTCAATTCAAAGATAACACGAGCTATAGAAGACTAGCACAAACAACAAGGTAAGAGTAGCCTCTAGATCAAGATCCATGTAGGTTTGATGTGAGATGCCTGCCTCTGCCAATTGGATCGACCCCTTCAGAAATTTGATCAGGTCTTCTCAATGAAATCCACACCCTTTTGAAATTTGATCAAGCCTCTAGATGCATGAATCGCAACTCTCAAAGGTCACTATTGGGCAAGAAAAAAGTGAGATCATGGCTTCAGTTCTCTCGCAAGCCTCCAAAAGAGGTGATTGAGCTATGAAGGGCCTCAATGCTTCATGTGGGATTACTTTTTTCTTAGAATTCACTTGATAGATAGAGGGATTGGAATACCCTACACCTACACATGCAAGGGTTGAATCATATCCTTTGGGTCAGAATGTCGAAAAGAAAGTGCCAAAGTGCACCCTATAGTCTAGATCAACCATAAATTACAGAAATTGATGCCTCCAAAAACCATGGTCAATACAAAAATTCCTCAAAAAATTGAACAATGATCTTCAAATATGGAGCTCTAATACCATGAAAGAATCTATGATTGAGATCCCACAAGCCTTGGATGATATTCTATAAAGAAACATGTCGCACACAAATGAGAAATTATATAGCAAAATATGTGAAATAATAATAATTATTGATTACTTAATGAATACAATGAAGGATTGAATATCACTTCTACTTGTACTCAAGAGAACTCAACATCTGACCTTGAATTCAATGAAGTTTTGACTGAGAGAGGAGTGAGATAACAAAATGCATGAATTAGTTAAGTGACTTTATCTTGTGTGCAACACAAAGAGTAAAGCACAAGACTAATTGAAATGCATAATTAATGTAATAACACTCACAATCAAAACTAGATGATCTTTTCCTAAGTTTGCATTAAGCATTAGAGTAAATATTAAGTAATTTACTCCAACATATTTAAATATAAAATAAAATTTATAATGTATTCTATAGATAAGTGTGTGTGAGAGAGAGACAAAGATCATCAATAATAACATAGTGTGATGGTTAAATCATAGTGTAGTGGTTCTTCACACGAAGGTTAAAACCCCTATATGGGGGGTTATTTGTAAGAATTCATGTTGTGTTTGGAGATAAGGTGGAAAATTTATCATAAAATTCAATTTGAATAAAATGAATATCCATTCTTATATTTGTTTTATGATAAAAATAACTACTTATGTTTGTATAATTAATCCTTTATGGATATCTACTTTTCACAAAAATAGATATTCTTTATGTACAAAAATGGATAAATATTTTATAAAATCCTTTTAAAATTGTTTCTTACATATAGATATCCATTTCAATTAGATACAAGTTGTGTTTGAATTAAAAATTAATTCCCCTAAATATTTTCTATTATTTTTTAGCTTGAAAATATAAATCAAAGCCTTGGACCTATAAATACAATGTCATGATACAATCCATTAGTAAAGCTAGCTTCAAAAATATGACAAAATATATTTTTTAATAGTTTTACATGAAATTGAAATATATTATAGATAAGAATGTCTAGATGTTTCAAAAAAATATCAAAATTTAAACCTAGTTTTCTAAATATTTATTAAGATTTAAATGCAAAGTCTCATAAAATTGAAATCATATATATTTATATTTTAAAATAAATTTTGGTTTTCATTTTTTAAGTATATGAGCCCAACATAGCCTTCATTATATACACATTAAAAATGTTATGATTTTTTGTTAAATTAAAGTTGTCATACATGAGGTGTTTCAAATTTATAACTTAATGGATTGCTAAATAATTAATTTGATAAAAAAATTATATAAAAAAATATTTTATAATATTATGATCATAAGCTAATCATTTTCTCCCATATATACCATACTTATGCAAATGTCACTTTGGATGAATTTACTGACTATAGATAACTATATTAATCATCACATTATTTAATTAAAAGCTAAGGTATCCACAAAGTAGCTACTCATAACACTCTACACATTATAGGATTAAGTGCATAGCATCAATCCACTTTCTATATTTCTAAAATGTATAAGTGTTAGTTTTTAGAGTGTTTTACACTAATAATATTATTATTTTAATCGCTATTCAATTTTTTTGTTCAACACACATTACACACTTATAGGAGTTTTATTTCCTACATTATAAGAACCACTTCCTAATTATATGATTTATTCTAACAAGTCATAAAAACACATAAAAAATCCTTAAATAGTAATTATTTTCACACCTAAAATAGTTACATGAGTTGTTACTACAACTCACTTCACCTATTAACACACATTATTATAACCCATGTAAAAACTAATATATTTTTCTAACACCCCTGTTAGAGAATACATCACATAAATTTAAAGAAGCATATTAATATGTCCATGCATACTTTTAGGTTTGCATACTACTTGGTGTTTTTTCTTGCAACCCCTAATCCTAAGGAAAATTCCAACGCCTAAACCAAGGGATCAAGATGTTAAGACACAAGTTTCACATTGTCACCACATCTGGGACAAGAAAGGTCGATGAACAAGGCTATAATCAACCTTCTACACTTTGAGCTCCAAAATACTCAGGAGGGAGTTCCTATTCAAAGATTTGCACATATAATATGACTTTGACTAGACAACACATTGCATATTTCCAACATGTGGATGGTTCTCAGATGAATACATAAAGAGTTTTATACATTTCATTACATTTAGGCATGACCCCTTTGCACCTTGAACCCAAACTGAGAACAAATAAAATAAGAAAAAACTTCATCTTGAACACACAAATAAGTTACAATAGAGTCATTCCTAAGCATAACCTCTATGTTCTTTAATCTCCTTGAAGAAACATAAAACCATAAACAAGTTAAACATGAAAATGGGAAAGATTCTTTAAGTTTTTGAATGGTGATTCCTTCCAAGGTTTGCACAAAAGAAACATACTAGAGACTAGTACCTTGTGAATAACAAATTAAAAATGAAATAACCCATTATGTGATAACCCAAACACAAAACTAGTGACCACTAAATCATTACTGCCTTACAATA
>VDFB02373365.1:163738007-163798165 GCA_007258455.2 Sequoia sempervirens
GGCTTTATACTTCCTTTTTTTGCACAGGCAGAGAGTACATTGGAGAAGGTTCAGGGATTTAGCTTCACACCTGCAAATGGCATTGACTTATAGTTTCTTTTTTGGCCCACGCAGGAAGGTGAGGGGACAGACCCCAGGGTTGCCAAGCAAGACAAGAAGAAGCATCTTGGTGCACTCACACACACAGGCAATATAAACATTTTCTAACCTTAGAGGTCACGCTCACAAACACATGTAGTATAACTATTGTTTATTACCTTTGTAGCCTTGGTCAATGTGCACTTGCAAGATACATTTGCTTGAAAATCTTGTAAAGATCTCGGTTGACTGTCTTTTTACAAGTACGCCTGCAAAAGTAGGTAGATAGTTAAATATTCTTCTTAGATCTTGATTGTCCACATCTGTAGACTTTACTCCATTAACGTGCAGTGGCTGGTAATACATACTTTTGTGATATTTCTGATGTGCGGCGTTGTTGCAGAGTTAAGGCAGTGTGTCATTGTATCCTACCTATCACATGCCTGATTTTTGTTATTCATTTTGTACACATAATTTTACTGATTGTATCATTTCTCTCCCTGCATAAGAATGGACTTTATTTTCAATAATGTTTTCCACAACTAAAATGTTATTGCTTTGACAGGTCAAAGTGAATATTTAGGATTTCTTGTCTTTTAGGAATTCAAATGATCACAATGGATATTAAATATGTCATTTTGGTTTAAGAATATGAGGTTCAAAAGAAAATCAATTGTTCATTGCGTAAAAGTAGGGGTGAATTAATAATTCATTGACATTAAGTTGAATCCATCAGAAATGACTTGTGTGCGTTGTCAATATGTTATTCCTTTCTTGAGTATTTTTTTTTTTTGCAATACATACATAACTCCTATTTGTGATGGAATAGGAAAAGTGAAAGGAAATCGAAAAAGGTGAAAATGAAGAAGGTACAAAGGAAAGCGAAAAAGGTAAAAATGAATGAAGGTGAAGGGAAACAAAGATTAATGGAGGTACAAACAAAGGAAAATGAGGAAGACAAGGCTAGTGAAGGAAAACAAATGAAGGAGGATATTTTAAAATCAAAGTGTTTTTAAACACTTTAAGTGTTTGTTTAACACTTCTTCACGAAATTGTTATCTTTCGTTTTTAGGACACTAACTTTCATTTGGGTCTAAAAAGAACACTTTGATTTTTCATTTGCAAAAGGTTAAAATTGAAACTTAGATACCTACTAGATTTCAATTTGGGCTAAAATCGAACAAGCAATCTTCATCTTTCCTTTGGTGTTTAAAAAGAATCAAACCATTGCTTTGAAGGATAAAATGAATGTGTGCTTTTATTGTTTTGTAATTATTTACACAAAGTAATATCATCAAAAGATGTATGCGCTTCTCTCATGCCTCACAGCGATCTTGAGAATCAAAAGGCTTTTGGTGACATTAAGTTGCATAAATAATTGCCCATACAGACTTCAATTTGGGTTTAAAATTGAACAATATCTTGTGCGAGTGTGAGTAGGGGTATTTTTGTGTATATTCTCTTTATTTGTGCTATCAAAGATTGATTGAGTTACAAATTTTGTCTTTGCTTGCTTTTACACCTATATACCTCTCGTAAGTGCACGTTCCAAGGAATTAAACCCAAACCGCACAATTTAAAGCCAAGAGTATTTCCACCTGTGATATAAATGTGGGATATTGGACAAAATACTCAATATCACGCAGCTTGACTCACATTGATCCCAGCACTCTGCTACTGGCTTCAACTCCTAAGTGAATTAAAAAGCCCGAACAGGTCCCCTTTTTGCAATACCATGATCCCATTGAAGCCACGGAAGGCATGGAAACTCATCTCCAGTTACCGCTGTCCTATCCTGGCTGAGTTCGAGGTTAAGACTTCATTCTTAACATACCTTTATATTTCTTCCTTGGTTGCATGTAAAATCATCTCTTCTATGAAGGGCATGAGGCAAGCCCACTAAGAAAAACGTACCGATTTAGCTAGGACGTCATATTGCTTGTGGCTTGAAAACACAATGCTTTTATCGAAAACATTTGAAAACCAACATTCAACGAATCATCAAAATTGCAAACCCTTTAGGAGAGACAAATATCCTTGAACAAATTCACATGTTATTGCTTGCCCTTGGGATTACATCCTTAGAGGCTCCTAAACATTTGGATTTCATCTCAATTTGCTTCTACTAAAGTCAACTTTAGGTAACCTTTGCCTTGATTTTCTCGATTTCTGCATAATGTACTTTGTGGGATGATAGGGAATTAGGACATTGGACATCTAGATTCAAAATATAATCAAGAATGTGTTTGTGGTAAAAAGAATCCATTAAGCAAAGATTGAATCAATTGGACCCCACACATGTGCTTGGCATCTTTTGGTCATATGGTTTTCATGCAAACATTGGTCTTTTTTATTTTGAATTACTCTTAGAGAAAGGCATGTTCTTCGCAACATCCTGCCTAGCACGTCCTTCTTAGGTTCATTTAGGCACAAAAATCAAACACTTCATCCATCCAAACATTTACCACCTTCCATCCCCCAAACAACCCTAGGGAGTTTGAACATCATTCTGTGACTCAAAACATCCAAATCAAACTAAAATCATTTCATTAGCTTAGGTGTGGAAACGCATCCTTTCTCATACATTTAATTAAATCAGCAATCCTTTGTAATTCAAGTTCATCCTAAGATAAATGAACTCACACTTTAGGCCAAACCACAGATCCAAACGCCAAACCAAAATCTCAAACCCCAGCCTAGCATTGATTTGAAGTCCCTAAACGCTCAACACTCATATCATTTTAATTTATCCTTCATCTCATCATTATTAGTCCTAAGAACCTTAGGAGGCCTAATTTTTCAAAAACAAGAGGAACATGGAATACAAACTGATTCCAAATGATCATGGAGTTAAATCCAAACTCAACCGAACCTCAAAGCCTACGGCATCAGATTTGACTATCAAAAATCACGCCTACAATCAGAAGTGGATCATTACCCTCAACAAATACCACCTGGCACAACAAGGGGAGTCTGCCCAAATCAAAGACGTCCAATACTGGATGGTAGATCTCAATCCAAACCTAAAAGTCTCTCAACCGAACAATCAAAGCATGAGCCTTCAAACAAACAACATCATCCCATCAAATCCCTACAAGCCAAATGAGAAGGTACCAAGTACAAGTGTTTGAAACATGAATCCGACAAACTTTGGGATAAATACATTTGCAAATCATACAAAGATTCCAAACATCAACAATGGTCAATTTCAACCTATCATGCCAAATCAAACATTGTCCAAATTAAACACAAGTACACACTCCAAACTGCGGTGGAACAAAAAACCAAATCAACTATATCAAGGAGTCAAGATCAAATCACAGTAAATCTGGCAAGATCAAACTACACCACAAAAATAGAGCCATGCTGAGGAAACCCTCACCATTAATGAGACATTCCTTGGTTTAGGGCATCCCCCTTTACCTAGCACCAATCACTCCATCCAAATCAATCCCCCTAACACCAATCAAGCCATCACATCAAATCCTTTGAATATACCATTAACATCGCACCAACAGATGGTATCTAATCAAATGATAACATCAATCCTGAAAAATCAAAACACAGTCTCCCAAGGACCTAGCACCTCGGTCATTCCAACCATCACTATCCCCTCGATCACTCCAATCACCCCTATCACACCCATCATATCTCAATCCCTCACTACCATAATCACTCCAAACATATCTCAACAACTTGGCACTACACCCAACATGTTTCCAAATACACCACCACTACCACCAAAACCAAGTGCAATAAGTCAATATCATAACATCGCACTAAAAGCACATCAAGCCTACCAACAAGCGCTTCAACAATATCAGGTGGCTCCACAAGCTGCTCAAGCTACCCAAGCTGCTCAAGCTACCCAAGCTGACCAAGCCTATCAAGCTACCCAACAAACACAAGCACAAACAGAAAAAATGAGAACTGTTGAGAGCAATGGTCAAGATCTATCTATCAAAGAGCACATTGGAGATATTTCTATCTCATCCGAAGATCAAATCAGCATACTTCAAGAGTCACTTTTCAATCATGATCAAAATCCACCAACAATACTCAATAATTATCCAATTCAAGAAATGTCAACATCACTTGAAGACATTCACAATCTATTTGCCACAATCGTTGAAAACAATGAGCACCTTCGAGAGGTTTCCACCCCATCTAATGATCAACTCACCATACATCAAGAGCCACTTTTTAGTGATCTATTTCAAGGAGTGTTAGAATTATTTGATTTGATCAACATAATGCACGATCCATCGAGCAATGATCATGTTGAAAATGTCTCTACATTTCCCTATGAGTTACAGGATATATCTCAAGAATCCATTCCAAAGCGTGATCAACATCTTTCACTAAGGTCTAGCAATGGTCCCTTCCAAGACATGTTGACCCCCTTTTGCCTCATGGTTACAGATACTGAAGGAATCCTCAACTTGACACTTGATCCAAGTCCACTCCAAGATCAAGAGAATATTGAGTCATTCCCCATGCCTAATGATGACATCCAAGAACCCTTTCTAGGTAATCCATCCTTTGAAACTGGCCCATGTCAAGAACTTGATCCAAAGCATGTCAACAACAACTCCGAAATCATTCAAGATAAGGAATTTGTATCTTCAAGATACTACAATAATCTAATGGACACTCTCTTATCTATGCAAGATGATCATATCCACATAGCACATACTCCTCCATCTAACCATGAGATGCTTTCTATGGATGGACACATAGATGATCTTCATCTAGAACAAGATTGTGTTACACAAAAAGACCAGATTATTAATTCCTACAGTCAAACTGAGTTATCAACATTAGGATCAGAGGTATCCCAAATCCAGACTGAGGACATCATGTATGAGGATATACAACATTATCCACTCAAGGAAACAGGTCAAACAAAACAAGATATTTAAGGGTTAGTAGGGCAGCAAATTGAAATAACATCATCTATGGTGGTCATTTATCAGAGAATGCATTCTAAACAAGAGCTCTCGGAACAAAGCGAGAATCAAAAGCATGAAGATACTCTGACCACCATATTGGGGGCAACACGTCTCAAACAGAGCTGTCAGCATGGGTTCTGAAGATCCTTGGCAGTGAGAACCAATGTCAATACTCCGGGTCGTATGCAGTCTTCTTCCGCCTTTTATCCACAGAATTGGGACCAACATCAAAAGGAAAATTTAGATCCATCGCGATATTATGACAAAGCTAAAAGCATAATGGACAAATCAAATGCAAATGGATATGAGGCTGAAAGATCATCCCTCAAACTCCATCGAACCGAATAAACTATGGGGCCAAAATAAAAAGAGAAAAATATCAATAAAAGGTCCCAAAAGCAAGGTAAAACACACAACAACGTACAGGTATATCAAAGCGATTTGAATTTAATTCCAAAGCACACTTGGTATCCACCATCATTGCTCCTTCCCCAAGTTTGGAAGTCGGGTTCAGCTGTCAACCAATCCTGCGCCCTAACACACTCCATCCATGCACTCCACGCATGATGTCAAATCTCATTGACCATGTATTGTGGTGACCCTTCATTATAAAGTTTGGAAGGCACTTTCATCGCGATGTGCGCAGGGCAGTCAACTACAGGCCCATCCAGCAGGCGGATCGAGAATCCAAAGTTGTGATCAAGTTACGCGTATCTTAGCAAAACAACTTCTTGACGGGATGTCGATGGCACATTATGACGGGGGCATCACATCAACACCGCTAGGTGGATCCCAGCGCGAGATCTTTAGAAAAACAAAAATCAAAAACAAAATCCGAAATTAGAAAAGGATTGAAAATATTGAAAAAAAATCATCCCTGCAGCAAGAAACTACTCACGGTGGTGCTTTGGGCGAGACCATGATGGCTTGGCCGTCGGCGCCATGTAGAATTGAGCATCTACATGCGCCACTTTAGGTGAAAGCATCTCATCCCATCCATAATAAATCAAGTATTCCATCCATCTCGGCCATAATAAGTCCATCCATCCATAAACCATTTATCCAATCCATTTTCATCCATTTGCATCCATCATCCAAGTTATCTTGATCTTGATGAAATTTTGCAGAACACTTTACACTTGCTTTTGGTCAACATCTTGACATGGGTCGTTTTCATTGATCTTATCCTATGTAGCATTATCTGAGCCATGGAGCATTATCCAAATGAGCATGTTCTTTATCTGAATACCTTATATTATCACAAGATAATCCTTGGCATCCTTTGCATGCTTACCATATCCATCCATCCATACACCTATCCGAGCATCCATTTATAACATTCCATACATTGCTAAACACTGGGGGAAGATGTTCACATCTTGCTTCGAGAATAAATTTTGGTCTATATCCTCCAACTTATGTGGCGATCCGAACATTGGAAAACATGAAATCAAATTGGTTAAAGCATTTGTGATCCAAAATACGAATCACTAGCCCATGGCATATTTTGACAAAAAGACATTCTTTATCAGTCTTCATCTTTGTGAACATCAATCTAAACAATCACTAATCGATTTGCATCTAATTTGCGCGTCAACGTCACATCTAATCATTTGAACGCTTTTGTTTCAAATCAAACTTCATCAATCATGATCAATCAAGTCAATCAAGACATCAGCGGAACATCCTTGTTTTGCCAACACTATCCTTACATTGTTGTGCATCCTCAACAATGTTATCATCATCAATCCTGATCAATCAATCCTTGCATTATTGTGCATCCTCAACAATGTTGTCGTCATCAATCCTGATCAATCAAATCCTTGCATTGTTGTGCATCCTCAACAATGTTATCATCATCAATATCATCAACATCTAAATCCTTGTGTTGCTTAACACTATCCTTGCATTGTTGTGTATCCTCAACAATGTTATCATCATCATCAATCCATCGATTTCGATCAGTCAACCTTAGCTTGGTCTTTAACAAAATCTACAAAGAAAGCACTGATATCATCACACATATCCATATCCAAATCATCAAAATCATGCGAAAATCCAAAAACATCCAAAACATCAAAATCAAAAAACATTTGAAAAATCAAAAATCAAAACATTCAAAAAAATTCAAAAATACCAAAAACAGCCTCAAAACATTTCAAAATGTCAAAAACATCCAAATATTTGAAAAATACATCCATCTCATCTCACTTGTACCCGCAATAATCAATCATCCATAATAAACTGATCGTCACCTTCATCCTTTGGCAACACAAACAGAAACAATCATAGCAGTTAGAAAAAGCAAGCTTCAATCGTAAAATCAAAATTGAAACAAAAGACCTCTAAAACAAAATCAAACTCTTGATCAGCTACAAACATGTCAATCAACTTTATCTCAATAGCCTATCAATCAACTTATCAAACCATCATCATCCTATACAATGCATGTCCTAGGATATATTGTTCCGACAATGGGCATCATTTTGGATATCACTCTGGATTCTTATCCTATCAAAATAATCCCTTTGGCTGAAGGTATGAAGAACATTGGCTTGTTTTCATACTTGATATTTTCTTTTGATTTATCTTATTGTGCTCAGTCTAAGGACCTCTCGATGATATCCGAATGAAGGATTTAGAGAGATAGGAATGGGGCAACGATCATTATCTTTTGTTTGCTATGCTTGTTGGACGTTCTTCTAAAATAACTTGGCAAATACTTGCTTTGTTAGGTACGCCCTAGTAAGGTTTTCGTATGTCAAATGTGAACAAGAATACTCCTATCTACTTGTCGAGTCAAAGTCCATCGCACTAGGTACAATGCCATCCTGCTTCTTTATACCTTGATGCATTGTACCTACGTGTGGTATCAAATAAAAGGTAAGTAGCCCTTTTAAAATCCCAATCCTTGATAAGAAAATCATCATCATTTATCATCATCATCATCATCAATCATCATCATCATCTCTAATAAAGTCTCATCGGATCACGGACTTGTGGGATCCTCTTGTCATCATCTCATTTCTACACTAACATCATCATCACCAATGCATCCATCATGCATCCATCCTGCATTCACACATCATTCATATCATACATAGTAGGAAACATCGATCATTTCATATGCATTGCATTTACATCATCATCATAATATAGATCTCTTAGTCTAAGCATCCCATAAATCATCCATTGCATAATCATAGCATATCACATCATTCATATCACCCATCTCACATCATATCATCATTTAAGTTGTTTAAGATAATATAGATTTGTTATTCTAAGCATCTTAAAACCATATCATTTGTATCATCATCCATAACCATCCATTTCAAATCTCTTTATCTCGAGATCGACCCTCAAATCGAATCTTTTCACTCGATCTCTCGAGGGGTCAATGTACCAGTGTACTTCTTTCCTCTAGGGCATCCGAAAAATTAAAAAAAATTGAACTTTGATTGCGGTAAGATTATTCTTTGAACCAACGCAACAAGTACATTGCTTCGAAGAGGGGCAAAATGTAGACACGCAAAATTAGCATCATGCATAATCATATTCCATTCAACAAATAAATCAATTTTATTTATCAATCTCCTAAAGTCATCAGCTTAAATCAAATAAATCAAACTTGATCCTATCATCAACCTTTTAATCAAATAAATCAAACATCCATTTAATTAAATCATAATGCACATTTCATCCTTTTTTGATTTAAATAAATCAAATATTTAAGTCAAAAAGGTCAAACATCCTAATCATCATTAATTTAATCTAACCATGATTAAATGCTAATCTTACCCACTTGCATTCTCTAGATTATACCACTTGCACCAATAAATCAATTTATTGATTTATTTAAATCATCATTTTCACTCAACATGGCATTTATGGGGAATATTCCCTCAAGTTTGAAAAATATGACAAGTTGATTTGTTCCTCCAACATTGCATTTATTTCTCATTTTCTTGTCCCCCTCTCAAAATTTATTGCAAAATTTGAATTTGAAACTCCCTCTCATGGGCACACTTCCCAAATCTTGCACATGCATCAGCCAATCACATGATGACAAGTGGCCTCTTTTCATTGGCCTGTTTTTAGTCCCACATTGGTCCATTTTCAACACTCTTAGCATTTGAAAATCTTTAAATAGAGGCTTCATCCTCAAGCAAATTCTCCACAAAATTGATGCAAAGTCACTCTCTTAAACTGAGAACTAATTTTGTCCATTTATCATCTCCATCTTCATAGCAATTTCATTACTACCTTATCTATCGAGGATTGGGAAAGGGCTATTTTCAACATTAGCACCAATCCACTATGAGATATAATTTGCTCCATGTTTCATTATATGCTTTCAATTTATCTACTTAGATCTTTATTGCTTTGATTGCATTTATTAGCATGTGGAGTTATTTCATAGGGATTTTGATGATTAGTTTGGTTTTAAAATGCTAACCATATGCAGATTTTCACGTCCACACCATCAACCTCCATTTTGGTGAAAATATTCATAGAAATTTACTTGTTTAAGGCATGTCGCAAATGCTAGGATAGCTTGATGGCTACAAATAGTGGCCTCCAACTTCTAGTGATGCCTCCTATGCAAGAGGCATTAAGTGACCTTTATTTCAGATTTGGAGAAGCTAAATGCCAAGTCCGCCAATTTCCATGCACCTATAGGGAAGAGATAATGGCAGCCTCAATTCAAAGATAACACGAGCTATAGAAGACTAGCACAAACAACAAGGTAAGAGTAGCCTCTAGATCAAGATCCATGTAGGTTTGATGTGAGATGCCTGCCTCTGCCAATTGGATCGACCCCTTCAGAAATTTGATCAGGTCTTCTCAATGAAATCCACACCCTTTTGAAATTTGATCAAACCTCTAGATGCATGAATCGCAACTCTCAAAGGTCACTATTGGGAAAGAAAAAAGTGAGATCATGGCTTCAGTTCTCTCGCAAGCCTCCAAAAGAGGTGATTGAGCTATGAAGGGCCTCAATGCTTCATGTGGGATTACTTTTTTCTTAGAATTCACTTGATAGATAGAGGGATTGGAATACCCTACACCTACACATGCAAGGGTTGAATCATATCCTTTGGGTCAGAATGTCGAAAAGAAAGTGCCAAAGTGCACCCTATAGTCTAGATCAACCATAAATTACAGAAATTGATGCCTCCAAAAACCATGGTCAATACAAAAATTCCTCAAAAAATTGAACAATGATCTTCAAATATGGAGCTCTAATACCATGAAAGAATCTATGATTGAGATCCCACAAGCCTTGGATGATATTCTATAAAGAAACATGTCGCACACAAATGAGAAATTATATAGCAAAATATGTGAAATAATAATAATTATTGATTACTTAATGAATACAATGAAGGATTGAATATCACTTCTACTTGTACTCAAGAGAACTCAACATCTGACCTTGAATTCAATGAAGTTTTGACTGAGAGAGGAGTGAGATAACAAAATGCATGAATTAGTTAAGTGACTTTATCTTGTGTGCAACACAAAGAGTAAAGCACAAGACTAATTGAAATGCATAATTAATGTAATAACACTCACAATCAAAACTAGATGATCTTTTCCTAAGTTTGCATTAAGCATTAGAGTAAATATTAAGTAATTTACTCCAACATATTTAAATATAAAATAAAATTTATAATGTATTCTATAGATAAGTGTGTGTGAGAGAGAGACAAAGATCATCAATAATAACATAGTGTGATGGTTAAATCATAGTGTAGTGGTTCTTCACACGAAGGTTAAAACCCCTATATGGGGGGTTATTTGTAAGAATTCATGTTGTGTTTGGAGATAAGGTGGAAAATTTATCATAAAATTCAATTTGAATAAAATGAATATCCATTCTTATATTTGTTTTATGATAAAAATAACTACTTATGTTTGTATAATTAATCCTTTATGGATATCTACTTTTCACAAAAATAGATATTCTTTATGTACAAAAATGGATAAATATTTTATAAAATCCTTTTAAAATTGTTTCTTACATATAGATATCCATTTCAATTAGATACAAGTTGTGTTTGAATTAAAAATTAATTCCCCTAAATATTTTCTATTATTTTTTAGCTTGAAAATATAAATCAAAGCCTTGGACCTATAAATACAATGTCATGATACAATCCATTAGTAAAGCTAGCTTCAAAAATATGACAAAATATATTTTTTAATAGTTTTACATGAAATTGAAATATATTATAGATAAGAATGACTAGATGTTTCAAAAAAATATCAAAATTTAAACCTAGTTTTCTAAATATTTATTAAGATTTAAATGCAAAGTCTCATAAAATTGAAATCATATATATTTATATTTTAAAATAAATTTTGGTTTTCATTTTTTGAAGTATATGAGCCCAACATAGCCTTCATTATATACACATTAAAAATGTTATGATTTTTTGTTAAATTAAAGTTGTCATACATGAGGTGTTTCAAATTTATAACTTAATGGATTGCTAAATAATTAATTTGATAAAAAAATTATATAAAAAAATATTTTATAATATTATGATCATAAGCTAATCATTTTCTCCCATATATACCATACTTATGCAAATGTCACTTTGGATGAATTTACTGACTATAGATAACTATATTAATCATCACATTATTTAATTAAAAGCTAAGGTATCCACAAAGTAGCTACTCATAACACTCTACACATTATAGGATTAAGTGCATAGCATCAATCCACTTTCTATATTTCTAAAATGTATAAGTGTTAGTTTTTAGAGTGTTTTACACTAATAATATTATTATTTTAATCGCTATTCAATTTTTTTGTTCAACACACATTACACACTTATAGGAGTTTTATTTCCTACATTATAAGAACCACTTCCTAATTATATGATTTATTCTAACAAGTCATAAAAACACATAAAAAATCCTTAAATAGTAATTATTTTCACACCTAAAATAGTTACATGAGTTGTTACTACAACTCACTTCACCTATTAACACACATTATTATAACCCATGTAAAAACTAATATATTTTTCTAACACCCCTGTTAGAGAATACATCACATAAATTTAAAGAAGCATATTAATATGTCCATGCATACTTTTAGGTTTGCATACTACTTGGTGTTTTTTCTTGCAACCCCTAATCCTAAGGAAAATTCCAACGCCTAAACCAAGGGATCAAGATGTTAAGACACAAGTTTCACATTGTCACCACATCTGGGACAAGAAAGGTCGATGAACAAGGCTATAATCAACCTTCTACACTTTGAGCTCCAAAATACTCAGGAGGGAGTTCCTATTCAAAGATTTGCACATATAATATGACTTTGACTAGACAACACATTGCATATTTCCAACATGTGGATGGTTCTCAGATGAATACATAAAGAGTTTTATACATTTCATTACATTTAGGCATGACCCCTTTGCACCTTGAACCCAAACTGAGAACAAATAAAATAAGAAAAAACTTCATCTTGAACACACAAATAAGTTACAATAGAGTCATTCCTAAGCATAACCTCTATGTTCTTTAATCTCCTTGAAGAAACATAAAACCATAAACAAGTTAAACATGAAAATGGGAAAGATTCTTTAAGTTTTTGAATGGTGATTCCTTCCAAGGTTTGCACAAAAGAAACATACTAGAGACTAGTACCTTGTGAATAACAAATTAAAAATGAAATAACCCATTATGTGATAACCCAAACACAAAACTAGTGACCACTAAATCATTACTGCCTTACAATAATGAGGTCTCTTTATGGTGTAGGAGCACTTGTTTGATTTCTTGCCTCCATGAGGCCATTTCTAAATATTTGTTTTATTTTGTGTATTGGGTCTTATAATAAGGTTTATCAAACCATGTCAGAGGTTTTTAAGTCTTAGTAAGTTATATTTTAAGTCATTTTTCAAATAATGTTTAAAGTTGTTCCATATTGTCAAAATTGTCAAAACTGCAAAATTACGTAGATGAAGTGTCATTAAGGTATTTTGTCAATAAAATAATCAAAAGGTGGTTGAAAATAGTTTTTTTTGGTTTTAAATGTATATATGCACCCTCAAAAACTCGAATTGGGGGTGTTGGAGACATTATTTTTTAAGTTTGATGAATGGCAACCTCAAATTTTGTGTGCATTTTCTAATTTTTACATTGTTTCCAGGTGGAATTTGTGCTTTGTATAGCCTGGTATGGACTTAAATAATGGAGTATCATATATGGATGGAAATATATATACTTTTAGTTTCCAATTCTTTTTATTTCATTGAATTTTATTGAGTTTTGTGGAAGATATGACTATTTTGGTGAGACTGCCCTATTCTAAAAATATTGTGCAGAATTTATAGTCTGAAAAATGTGATGGTACAGATTGTAAAGTCTATATTTTGGATCTGAAAAAAAATTTAGTTTGTTTCCATGTGAATATAATTTCATTTTCTTCAAGTCTTATCAAATTTCATTAAGATTTGAATAAGTTATGACCATTTTTGTGAGGGCAGATCCAAACCCTACCTAGGGTTTACAGTTTTGGGAAAAATGAAATAAATTTATTTTCCAACGTTGGATCTTCATAAAAATTGGAGGAAAGGTCTATAACTGTGTTTTATTCAATCTCACCAGAGAGATTGGCTTCATTATTTTTTTGGGGGAAGTTATTAATGACTGTTCATTACATTAAATTGTGGGTTGCCATGACTATGTTTTCAATGTGATATAGGAATGCCTAAAAGTATGTGTTATACAAAGATTGCTTTAAATTATTTTTTAAGGTTTGTGAGATATGTTTTTGAATCCTACTAGCTCTGCATCACTTTAGGACACATATTCAACATTCTTATAGATCCTAAATGCAATACAATATATTTAATATTTAATTGAGAGCACACTTTAACTTGTTCTTTGAAACAGACCCATAAATCCAAACACCTATTAAAAAAAATGTGCAAAAAAAACCATCATAATCCTTGATTACTTTGATTAAAAATACAATTCATACATTCTGGAGACATTACAATATGACATGGTTCTTCCAAAAAAATTGCAAACTAATTTGTGTGTCATTAAAAGATGGATTACAACATTTAAACTTGAAATTTGAAGAACACCTAATCTACAAACAATCCATATACAATATTGCAATACCTAATACCTGGAGAACTTGGAACCTCTATACAATGAAATAACCTCTTATTTATGAGAAAGGAGATGAGAGAAGAAAATCGCTAAAATAAATCCACTCTTGACACATGGCACACCTCATCTCCCTTGATTTGCAACTGACTGGCATCAGGAAGATGCTTCTTACTCTTAATTTCCCCTGTAACATGTATTCACTTGTAATTCCCATGTATCCCTTTTATCTTCTTGTAAAAACATGTTTTCCAACTATATTTTCACTTTGCAAGTGAAAAATATTCCTTCTAGGTCAAAACCCACTTACCTAGTTGCCCCTTTTAGCTCTGTAGGTAAAATTCCTACTCATATGAATTTAACCTTATTACAGACATTTAAATACATAATTTTAATCATGCATTTTATCCCTCTATGGTCTTTATTTAATATCACAAATAGTTTGAAATTTTGTCAAACATTTGGTTTTTTATAAAGGAAAATTTGGGTTTTACAAGGATCCAAAACCACAAAGTTTACAAACCATAGAAAATAAAGCCATCAAAGAACCCAAAAAAAGGAAGGCTACTAAACAGAAAAAACAAAAAAGGACAATAGTCACCAACCAAGAACTAGCAAAAAAATAGCACGAAGCTAGCACCAATCACAACCAAAGCTAACCTAAGGACTTTAAAGTCTCAACAACCTCAACTTCAAGGTTGCACATCTTCTATGTCACCATTTTCAGATCCTGGATCTCTTGAGGTGAAGAATCTGCTTTTCTCTTCAAGTTGGCTCTAGTCCTCTTCAACGGGATAGAATCCTCTTTCTTACTTTTGTGCTTATCTGCATCCAAGTCCACAACTAGTGACCTCTGATGGGTATTTTCCAGTTTCTCCACCATTGTCCTCAGTATAGTAGCATTTTGTTTAACAACTTTGTGGCTATGCTCCATGATGGTTTTCATGGTTTCCCTAATTTTTCCAATTTCCCCTTCTAGATGCTTGACCTTATTCTCATTTTCCTTCATCTTGTTCATGCACTCAATAGTTCTTTGAATGCACTCAACCATCGCCCTTTTCTCTTCCATAGTCCACAACACCTCAGCAGTATTTTGGGAAAACCCTTTCACTTCCATCTAATCCACATTGCTAGTAATGGGCCTATTTTTTAAGCTGATGTCCTTAATCTCATGGAAAACCCACCTAATGATCCTAAAGTAGTCAACAGCCATATTTCTCGCAATTTACAAAATATCATCCAGAAATTCCCAATCTGACTTGAACTAGTGATCATTAGGATTGAGATTTATGGGGAATTTGGGTCTATTCTCTCTATCCATGGTAGGGTAAGAGGTATAAGAATCCTTAGTGGCTTTAGAGGCCACAAAATTGTCCTCCAGAGAATCCTTAGAATATGAAACCAATTTTTTTGTGGGGGGCTCCTTAATTTTCACCTCCTCATAAGTGCCAATGGGGGTTTTCGTAGAGCAATCTTTTTTCTTCAAAGGTTTTCTCAGAAGGGTTTTCTTATTTTTCTTTTTAGGGGAGGTAGAATCTTCCTCTTCCCATTCAGTGTCTAAATCATCTTTGTCCTTAGATGTACTAATATCAATATCATACCCTTCTGATGCCGAGGCCGATAAGGGATTGGATAGGGTTGACATGTTTTTATAATGCTCATGAATAAGCTGAATAAGGCCAGTGTGCAAAACCAAATTCTTCCTAGGAATTTTTTTATGTTCCTCAATACTGTTATTCAAGGAGTAGAACAAGTAGTGAGGAAAGGAAACCCTTATCTTATGTTGCAATGATTGAGGAGGGAAAAATGGTGTCCATAGACTCTGGTAAATCTTCCGTCCAACGTAATGTACTACATAAGGATTCTGAGCATCTCCCTCCAAATATTCTTGACCGTACCAACATAAAAATAACTATTGGAAACTTTAACCAACTCCTTCCTTTCCTCATCAGTTCTGGGAAAACTGATAACAGGTTCATCCAAAAACTTCCTATCACGAAAGAACTTGACCCCCTCAGTCGAGAGACCAGTGATTTCCCCAATGAGGTTCTCATCCACCTTAACCTTTCTCCTTGAGAGAATAATTTCACCTTTCTTCCAAAGTTTAGAAAAATACTTTGTAACTTTTGGGTTTAAACCATAGAGTTTTTCAATGAAAGATTGTAGCCCACCTCACTTAATTTTCTTCCAAACCTTTTAATTTTTCTTATGCTTCTCATAGCTAGTTGATTCCACCCTCTTTTTGGTAACCCCCATTGTAGCATTAACCTTGCTTCTTTTTCTTGCAGGACAAATGAACAAAACAAAGAGCTAGCAGTAGAACCAAAGCACCCACAAAATGTGCCAGTTCTTATAGCCTATAGAGATTATTATGACAACACCATTGTATCAAATGATGTCACAGTACCTGGCATTACTCTCCTTAATCATCATTAAATGTGGTAGCTTTCCTGTGAGTGATATCATAATCTATTAAGGCTCTAACATCATGTCTGAGATCATTAAGATTCAGCCACGTTTGTTGCCCATTTTGCTTGACTCCCTCATTAGCAAAATAGTCATCCACACTGTTTTCTTCCCTAAAGATGTGGGATATTCTAATCTTATCAAAGTTGGATAATAAATATATAGCTTCTTCTATCCAACGTTTAATAGTCCATGACTGGGGGGACTTTCCTAGGAGACACTCTATAATATTTTTAGAGTAAACCTCAATCCATATATTTTAAAATTTCATTCTATTAGCATGGTCAATTACCTAGAAATCTCCAATGGCTCTAGCTAAGTGATTAGACTATGTGCCCAAGGAGATAGCAACCACTGCAACAAACTTGCCATTATAATCTCATATCACTCCCCCACTCCCTGCCGGCCCCAAATTTCCCTTAGCTGCCCCATCAGAATTAGCTTTTATCTAGTTCCTGGGAGGGTGACTCCAAATAATACGTTCATGATTCTTTTTAGTTGGTCTTGAAGCCTTAGAAACATCACTCTTGATATTCCAATCTTTTTCCATCTTGAGGTCATAGTTAGAACAAACCACAACCTCCTTATTCTCATGAAAAGTGATATTATTGATATTTTCCACCATTAGCCTATAATTTTTCTCATACAAAATATTCTTTGAAGCTTCCTTATCCCTAAATATTATATTATTTCACTCCTTCCACACACCCCAGGCTATATAAGGGAAAGTAAAATACCATAATCTAAAGATAGTAGGATTCAAGGAGAGAGCATTCCATTGAATAAAAAGGTCTTCAATAGAGGTAGGAATCACCCATGAGATATTCTAGAGAGAGAAATCTTCCCCAAATAGAAGTCACATACAAACAGTGGAGGAACAAATGGTTAGCAGTTTCAGCTTCTTCCTTACACAAGTAACAACGATTCAGGATCTAGATGCCACACTTGCAGAGATTATCCATCGTGAGCACTTTATTCTAGAGAAGAATCCAAAATAATATGTTGACCTTAGGATTCATGTTTTCAATCCAAGCTTTACCCCAAAATGGAGGGGGGCGAGCAAAAGGGACAACAAAGAGACAACCAAAGAGACAGAGTAGCTACCCAAAGGGTTAGTAGTCCAAACTAAAAGATCATCTTGCTGACTCGACCCCATCCTAACTACCATCAGAGAGGATTAAATTAGTGCTAGGTCCAAACTGATCTGGCACAGATTCACCCATCCCCCATTACTCCATTAGTCCTTGAAACAAGTCCCAAAAATTGCCTTATAGGTATTAGCCCATCCATTGAAGCTTTCATATGATTTTAAAGGCTCCTTCATTAACCATCTATCTTCCCAAAACCTTGCTTGATTCCCATTTCTTATACTCCATCTAACTTCCAAATCAATAATTTATCTTCCTCTAATCATATCATTCTAGATAGCCGAACCATAGGGTAGATTTGGAGAGTCAAGCAAAGTCTTGAGAGACCCAATAATTGCCATATATTTTCTCTTTAAAATACTATTCCATTCTCCATTGGACGAGGAAGATCTCCAAATTTTCTTAGCAAGGAGAGCCCTATTCATCGTTCTACTCTTTCTAAGACCCAAACCTCCAAAATTTTTAGGTCTACAAACAAAATCCTAGCCAATAAGAGGAAATATTTTTCTTTCTTCAACACCCGACCAAAGAAAGCATTTTTGAATTTTTTCAATAGCATCCACATACTTGGAGCAGATTTTAAAAAGACTTAGGGCATAGATTGGAAGGTTATGAAGAGTAGCTTTGAGGAGCTAGATTTTTCCAACTTGGCTGAGAAGAGCTCCTTTCCATCTAGCAAGCTTTTTACTGAACCTGTGCGTGTATCAAATGTGGAGAGATTCAATGTCAACACAAACCTTAATGAAACAGTTTACATTCAAATTTTGATCAATTAAACTATTCTATTTTTAATACAATCAAACCTTTCAAATACGTATCATTGTCCTTTATTTCTAGGGATTTATTAAACCATTCAAGGCCCTCAGATTTCTATGGGCACAATGGTTGTTAAAATGACAACCTAGAAAATGAGATTTGATGCTTAATATGCAATCTAAGATGATTTCTATGTGCAAATGTGTGGTGGAAGGATTAGTGGTATGCTTCTAAATGAAACAAAAGGATGAAAAGGATGATGAATATGATGATAAATGAAGGATGATGTTGATGATAAATGGACAAGTGTAGATGAGTGAGAGGATGTGAAACTAAAATGAACTATTCATGATTATGCATATGATCAAATGCAAACATAAAACAAACTAACCTAAAATGCAACTATGATGCAATGGGGATGATAAAATGCAACTATGAAGCAATTAATTAATCTAAAATGAGAATGCAAAGTAACACATGACATGAAAACTAATTATAAGTCTCCATAAAATCTCTAATCTCCTAAGAGAAACCTGCATAGTAACTTTACTTCAATTGTGGATGATAAATGAAAAAGCAAGGAGGTGTATTTATAGGGTTTCTCAAGCATTTTGTGAGGTGGCACCTGTCCCCTTGACCAAAGACAACATTCCATATGTGTGAAGAGAATCCCTTGACCAATTGGAAACATACCAAATTAATGGGGGACCCAAGTGTGTGAAACAAAGACCCATGTGCTCCAAATTTGTTGGAAGTGTGGGGGAATAAAGACTTTTCCAATTGGTGGAAGTGTGTGAGGATAATTCTAATTACTAATTAGGCTTATTTATTTTCATGTGACCTTTGTGAGGTGGCACAAGAAAAAGTAGTAGAAATGTGCTCTAATTCTTAATTAGGATTATGGAAGATTATTTAAATAAACACATTTAAAATACTTTGTTTATTTAATTATTTAGAAGAATATGATTTTGGAGAATTAAGAGAAGAGTGAACAATATAAATAAAGTAATACTTCATTTATACATAGTTGAAACATTAATCAAATAGGTTGTATTTAATTAATTGAATATGCTGACCATTTTTAGGTGTATACAAAACCTATCAACCAAAGAGTTCCAAAAGGACTCAGGAGGCTTAAGGCCCAAAGGCAAGCCAAGATAAATTGATGGTAAAGATTCCACTCTACATCCAAGAATTTTGGCAATCTTATTCTATCTTGGCTCTGGAGTGTTGAAGAAGAATAAAGAAGTTTTATGTTTGTTAACCATCTGACCAAACACCCTCTCATAATCATCCAAGACTTTTTTAAGATTCCTAGCTTCTGCCATTGTAGATCTCCCCATCAAAATGGTATCATCCACAAACTTTTAGTGGGAGCAAACCAAATTACTAGACGAAGGCCTCAATCCCACTAAGGATCCCTCATCAAGCATTCTTTTCAAGTTCCTCCTGAGGCACTCTGCCATAATAGTAAATAAAATAGGGGAAGTGGGATCTCCCTACCTTAAACCTCTAGAATTCATAAAAAATGTGAAGGGGACCCATTCACCATAATACAAATGGAAGCAGTAGAGATAAGTTGACCAACCATTTGAAGGAATCTATTGCTAAAGCTAAACACCCTCATAATTTTGAGCAAGAATTCCCATTCAACACTATCATAGGCTTTCGAAATGTCTAATTTAAGAAGAAAACCTTAGGTCTTAGATTCTATGAGTGAATGAACATTTTCATGGACTGTAATAATTGAGTCGAAGTCTCAACCATAATAGTGGTTTACAATTCCTGAGAGGAACGAATTTTAGCTGAAATCACATATTTTTAGAAAATATAATGATTTAAGCCTTAAAAAGTTTCATTTTAAGGATTCCAATTGAAGAGGGTTTGATCAAATCACCTTAGATCAAAACCCCTTGGATAGAACCTCGCTATTTTTAAACCATACCTATAAATGCATCTCCTTTACACCTGTCAAAATGCTGATAAAAAATCACTTTTGATTTAGCTTTTGGGGAATCAAATGAATTCATTTAAAATTTATTTCAAATGATTACGGTATTCCTCAAAACAAGCTATCCAATGAATATAATTTTAATATGTTTTGGTTTTGTTATGTATTTGTTTTTTAAGTTTTATTAAACATAGGTTTTTCATCGAAAATGAATTTCTTTGTTCTTCACATGTGGAAAAATAGAAGATTATCAAAAAAAAAAATTGAAAAATATGAGTGCACTAGATATTGAAGTCCTTGATCCAACAAAAAAAATTAAATTAAATTTTGACATATATAAAAAAAGTTATGTGTTATACGGTCGCGCTGTGTCTGAATTGTAATTTGCTTGACTTTGAAACTTGATTAAGGAAAAAATATTCAATAAAAAACTATCTAACTAGGTGGAAGCACTAGATATCAGAGTTACAAATCTAAATTTGAATGAATTAGAATTTTATCCTTCATGGAAAAAAAGTTATGCATTATACGGTGTGCGTCACTTTTTAAAAATGTTGTTTTCTGAAAAAAATCAATTTTTGTGGGAGATGGAAAAAGAAGTGAAATTTGATTCCAAAAATTTTGAAAAAAATATTTTTAGAATCTATAGACAAAATTTGATGAGACTCTAGTTTACACCATCTTCAAATTCCTCACAGTTTAGCCGCTATAGGTGCCCGAATGTGAAGATTTAGTTAAAAATAATAATTTCAGTGTCCAATTTGGCCAAAAATTGTAAACCACTATTATGGGATCACGTCGAGAGTATATTCCTTCCATGAATGAAGCCATTCTGCTGAGGAGAGATCAGGGAAGGTAGAATAGTCAAAATCCTTGAAGTCAAAACCTTAGAGATAATTTTATAGAAAGAACTGCAAAGGCTTATAGGCCCGAAAGCTTCAAAATCCATAGCTCTTGGACATTTAGGGATGAATACCAGGAAGTAGCATTTATTTCCTTTAGGAGACTCCTTGACCCAAAGAAATCTTTAACAACATTCACCACATCCTCTTCAACAATCTCCTAGAACCACTGAAAGAAGAACATAGGAAACCCATTAGGTCCCAGAGCCTTGTTTCCTTCAAAAGAGAAGATAGCTCTCTTCATTTCTTCCCTAGACAAAATAGTAGTTAGCATCTTATTATCCTCATCCTTAACAAGCTTAGGGATGGCCTCTGAAAGATAATCTTGCATTACATGATTTACTCCATCACTCCCTGATAGAAGATTATTGAAGAAAAGGACAACTTATCTTCGCATGTCATCATCCTTCTCAAAACAACTTCCATGGTACTCAATGTGAGTAATCCTATTAGTGGCCTTATGTTTTAATACTGACATGTGAAAATATTTGGTATTTTTATCTCCAGCTGACAGCCACAGAGCCTTAGATCTTTGTCTCCAAAACTCCTCTTCTTTGGCTATTATATCATGCATCTTCACAAGCAGCTCATTTTCTTTCATCCTATTATCAACAATATATCCCTCCAGTTGAATTTTTTCTTATATATCCTACAATTCAAGCTGTAATTTGGACTTGATACCAAAGATATTACCAAAGGTTTCTAAATTCTATCTTTTGATCCTATTTTTGACCTACCTTAGTTTCTTGGCAATCCTGAACATAGATGTCCCAGAAACATAAATATTCCACCAAATCCTAACCTCCTCAAGGAACTGAGGGTGGGATAACCACATGCGTTCAAATCTAAAGGGGAAATTCCTCTTAGCCAAGATAGGATCTGCCACAAAACTAATAGGATAGTGATCAAAGCCCACCCTAGAGAGAGCCTTTAAGGAACAAAAATACTTTAAAAACCATTGATCATAAATTAATGTTTTATCTAATCTGACTTTAATCAAATCCTTACTAATTCTTTGATTTGACCACGTATAGGAAGCTCCTTGTAGCTCAAGATCAATCAACACCTGATTACTAATGAAATCCATAAGGTCCATTCTACTTTCCAGGTTCACCTAGGATCCTTTGAACTTCTCATTTTCCTGAAGAGGGGTATTGCAATCTCCCATAACAACCCAGGTTTCATTAATGAATTTCCTATGGAAGGCAACCAACTCTTGCGAAAAGGTCTTTCTGGCCGCCTTCCCATTTGGAGCATAAATGTTAGACTAGATCTAACAAAAATTATCTCTGATATGGGTAAACCTGGTGGCCACATGATTTTTACTCTCAAACAAAGGTTCACCTTTAATAAAATTTAGATTCCAAAAGGTAACAATTCCCCCAGAGCTACCTTGTGAACTATTACCATGCACCCCACAAAACTTAAATATTTTGATCTTTTCCACCTTCTCTTTAGGAATTTTAGATTCTTGGACAAGTAAAATATCAGGTTTATGATCCCTAAGAAAATTGTGCAACACATCCTACTTATGGGGGCTATTCAACCCCCTTTATATTCCATGACATATTCTTCATATCTTACTAGGGGATTGGAGTTTACAAATTTTAGGAATGGTTTTTTGAACACCATCTGCTATATCCTAAAATCTTCCTTGCTACCTATGCCATCTTGCAGATCTTCTTCCTTGACTACTCTTTGTGGTCCCACAATCTGCATTTCTGGCCAAGACTCCTATCAATGTACTCTACTATTTTTTTTCTTCTTCTTCCTATTACGGGAATTGACATCTTCTCTTTCAGAATCTTCTTGACTATCATTCTCTTTTCCTGACTCCCAGTCCTTGTCTGAAATCCCTTTTTCATCCAATGGAAGGGTATCCATCAATCCATTATTTAATTGGGTCGTTCTCTTACTCAAGTTCACTAGAGTCTGACTCGAGTTCCCGAAAGTATCCTTAACAATTTCCTAAGAATCAACTGATTCCAGATCCTACACTAAAACTTGGCTAGATAGGCCTCTACCTCAAAAAGCTGAGGGCATGATGGGAATCCCAATATCCAGTGTGAGGTTACCTTCATTCATCAAAACACTAGAGCCCTAACTTAGAATGTCTTCTAGTCCAATCTCTCCATCCTCCTTCCCATTAGAATCATTCTCTAGCTTATTGTCTAGAGGCTCCTAGATCTCTAGGCCAATCTCTCCATTTTCCAAGCCAATCTCTCCATCCTCCTTCCTAGTAGTTTCATTCCCTGGTATATTATTAAGAGGCCCCTGAAACTCTAAATCAACCTAAATCCCTGCATCATCCTTATTTTCAAGGGCTTTCACAAGTTCCTCTGATATCTTACTTTTGCTCTCTCTAATATGTTTTTCTCTATTTACTTTTCCATCCCCTTCAAAAATCTTTTTCTAGATTGTCATCGGCTTAGGTTGGGGCTTCTCTTTTACATCTATGGCATTAAGCAGACATTTCTTTTCCCAAAGCCCTAATTTTCTACATTTAAAGCAAGGAAAAGGAATCATTTCAAACTCAAAAGCTTGAACCCAAGTGCCCAAATTTTATTGTATTTCAATAGAATACAAAAGGTCAGCATTCTAGGACACACCAATGCAAATTCTAGCAAACACAAGCCTTTTCCTAGTCGTCGTCATTGGATCTATTGGTAGAAGCTCACCAAATGAGTTAACGAAACTACTAAAAAGATCCTCATTCCAATATTCTAATGGAAGACTAGGAAGTCCAGCCCAAACTAGGACATTCTAAAAAATGGAGTCTAAAAGATCCAAATTTGTTGTCCATTTCTTAAGAGCCAAGGAGGACTTGACTATAACCCAAGGACCACCACTCCTCATGGCCAAAATATCCTCATTACAAGTAAACTCAAAAGCAAAGTAGCCCTTAAGAAGAGAAAAAACAAGAACTTGGTCATTAGTTCTCCACTTCTTTTTAACAAAATCCCTAACAATTTCAATATTTGGTCTAGGGCCCCATAAATTTTCCAACCAACACTCTATCCATTAGAGAAATATTATGATCAATGACCAGATCAAGAAGAAAAATGTGAAACTTACCCTGGGCTAGATCTGAAATGTTGCTAACTAAGGGGAACATAGATTTACCATTAGGTTTAACTCCAAATAGAGATGACCATGAATTTTGTTTAGTACCTTCCCCTCTAGTGGCCCCCACCACATTTTTTGTTTTATCAACCTCATGTCCTTTAGTGCCCCCAACATGATTATCAGTCAGGTTAGCTTCCCCCCCTGGGTCCACTAGAATATTTTTTTTGAGGTCAGTCTCTTCTGACTCCTTACCTTGCTTACCACTCGATACTTGTGCCGATTCTGCCTGTGAATCCTCAGAGCTTGCTCAGCCATGGTCTATACCATTGCTCAAAGATTCAAAATTCTACTTCTCCCACCCATTCTCCCACTTCTCCCACTAGTCCATTAGTCTTGTGCCTAAAGATGGGTATGTATCATAGAAGCTAGTTGACTTGTTTGACCAAATCTTTTATTTATGCATTTTGTCTACAATTGACCCATTTTCACTTTTATTTACATTTCAAATATGTTTAAGCCTCATTTCAAGTCTTCCATCTCACCATGACAGTGAGTCAAACCATTGTTTAAATTGTTCATTTTGTCTGAAATTATCTTCTTCATCTTTATCTGCATATGAAAAACCCATCTCTAAATCACCATTACCACCCATGAGCTACATTAAAAATTCACATAGAAATATGTAACGGTGCATTGATAGTTTATATCAGTTACAAATGGAGTCTCAAAGCACTTGCGCGTTATGAGAAAAAACACCAGATCATTTCTACCATTATGTAATTCATTTGCATCCTAATAGTATTCCAAAATGATCATAACAACATGTAAATATTGCAAAGGTATTTAGAAATATTGCTTGGTTGTGAGATATGATTGTCGAGTACTTTTTACTTCAAAAGCAACTAGAAAATGCGTAAAACATTTCCAAAATTGCTTCCTAGGCATGAGAAATGCTCTAGGCATATTTATGAAGGTTACAACAATTTTTTTCAACTTGAAAATATATGTAAAAGTTTTCTCAAAACTCAAAAACGTGATTAACCAAATTCTAGCCATTATTTTGTTGTTGACCAACAAGCCATCATTGTTTTTACTTTACTTTCACCTTTGTGAAATGTGCTGGTCATTACCCACGAGATGAGAATAAAAAAAAAAATTATAACTTCACCCTTTTCATGACATACTCCCTGACCAATAGGAATTCATTGTTTCATATAAAGCCATCACATTTTGGAGATGAAAGAGCCCCTTTAATATTGTGGTATGTGTTGTGAATTTAGGAAGGAAGTACTTTAATATCCTTGAATGCAACCCCCTTTTAAAAAACTTACCAATGTTATTTCATTGCACCACAAGAAGGCATCATTGTTTTGCATTTACAAAGCCCCCTCAAAGCTACAATATGTGATGGAAAGGAAGAAGCATTTACAAACTCTCACGACTTAAAAATGCATTTATTAAAGTTTGTTGAGGTGAGTAAGCCATCACAACACTTTAAGGCCTCGCTACTTTGCATCCTCCTCCATTCAAAATGACAATGCGTGACCCTACTATCATGAGAATTTTCTTCAGTCAATAGGAAGCAAGAATTAAACTTGCTTTTATCATAAACATTTGGAAATTTATTTCATATTTTCCCTAAATTCCTTTCCACTTTTGCATAATATTTAAAATATTCACAATATTTTAAATACTAACATTTGAAAACATTAGAAAATGGATAAATTTTAATTTCTCCTACCACCCAAATAGTGCAAAAAAAAACCCCTAGAGTCAAGATTTTTGTGAGTGGCCATAATCAATGAAATAAAATATGGGTTTAAAATTAGATTTTTCCCAACAATCAAAAATTAGGTACCTCCTTTGTAAAATGGCCCCCCATATGTGTCCCCTACAACTGAAATACGTTAAAATAATGTATCATTTGACCTCATCTTTTGAAAAAGACTAGAAATGAAATGTTTTTAGGCCAAAATTGGAAATGGGTTGCCCCCAAAATTTTGAAATTTGCAACCTCCCGGAACACCAAATTTAGCTCGGTCACTATGAGAAACACATTAATTAGCCCATCAAAACTCATCCAGGAAGCATGAAACTAAGTAAGCATACTACCATATGTTCCAACAAACTTTCTGCCATATGAATTTGAATGATGACCTGTAAGTTACAAATTTTTAGTATACAAAGATGGGCTCGAGGGTAGATTTAGCAGGATATAGACATAATCTCAACCAACACATTAAAAGCGAATAAGCACTTCAAATTTGCAAAATTTGAAGGCGCCATTAGTGGCTCATGTTTGGGGATGTGTGCTCCTTGTAGGCATGATGAGATCCCAAATCTCTAGGGAGTAGACCAAGTGCCAAGTTCATTGGGTGCTCTATAATTTTTCCTTTATGCTGCATTGAAAACCAATTTCAAATTTTACTTGGTGTCCCTAGGCCCCCAAAAATGTAGAACCAGTATTTACCTCTATCAAACACTTTATTCTCTATTGTCTGAACTAGGCCAAGTCTGAAAACACTACCATAAACTACCCACAAACTAACCCTGTCACTGACATTACCATTAACCGTCATTAGTATATGTCCAATCTTGCCACTATCACCATTAATTATATGAATCTGAAATATACAACTAGACACTAACTAAAATCCATCAACATTGTGACATTTTACCTTATCCAACTCACTATCATGTTCCACTAAGTGCTTATCCAACTGAACTGAAAATTTGAAAACTTTCATAGTCCACTTGATCATTGACATCATAAAATTTGACATCATATTCAGTTTGCATATGAAACTTAAAATTGTCATAAACACTTTGTTTTGCAATATGCAAACAACCCTCAGACACATCATAAAGAAAAAGTTCATATTCAAGAACCTCTTTGAATTGGATATCATGACACAAGCACACATCTAAGCATTTTGACTTAGCTACATCATAACACTCCTTGGTGTCTTGGAAATGAAGATCATATGCATCATCAACATCCCAAGACTGGGTAAATGTACTCATCCCAAGTTCAAGAACATAGTCTAATTCATTTTTCAAATCATCATTCAGCTCAATGCGAAATGTTTCAAAGGAAGGCTCAAATAATTCAGAACCTAACCCTTAGTCAAACTTCCACCATGTCAATATAAACATTTGAATCATTTTGAAAGATAATATTTTCAAAATTAACAGGGTCAGCAGAAATACATTCATTTGTGCTCGCAACTTAATGGCATCATCAATGGATAGGCATGTTGACTTGTATGCCATAGATTCATTGTTATATGAAGTTTGTTAATTAACAATTGAATCAGAATCTTCATTCTCTTTCACATCAATGCACTTCTTATTGAATGAAAACATGTCTATTTCTACAAAGAAACAAGCATATTCCATCCCACTATTAATTTCATGAGCTAGTGGCTTCACATATAGATCTGAATCAACAAATTTCCTAATGTTATGCACATCAACATCCTCCTCATACATCACAAAAATTCCATCTCCACTTCACATAAACAATCACAAGCAATAGAGACATAATCATGTTCACTAGCATCATAGTCAACACCATAAACATCCTTATCATCTCTTACATTGTGCTTAGGATCAACATACTAAACACACAAGTTTTTATCTTCAAACTCATCATCATCCAATTTTTCATTCACTTGAGAACATGCGACTTCATCAACATTCATATCATTGCATACTTTATAAGAAGGAAAAGCCTCTAGATCATCTTCATAGGAGCATTTATAATCCTCATAAGAATAATTAGTTTGTTGTGATTATGATCCTCATCACAAGAAAATCCATCACTACATAAAATATCCAGAGTCTTCAGGAGGAATTCTTGAAATTTCATTTTCAACATTATGACCACTACTTTGCAATGAGACATCTATAATATTTGCACCATTTTCATTGATCAAAGCATGACATGGAACAACATCTTGCATCTCTTTTACTTCTTTATTATCCAGGATATTACAAGGAGATATTTTATGTATTTCTATTTTGTCATCATAACATATATCTTTATCGTCATCATTGTTATATTGATCTACATATATGTTGCTTGTGAGCTGATTACAATCATTATCCTCATTCAAAAAAGATGGATGCTCATTTGATGCTCATTTTCTAATATATATTTTCCAATTATGTGTACTGTGTTCTATTTTTTCTCAATAGGAAAACTGTTATTAGCATTTTGAGACATTGTTTTTTTTGCATCATCACATCGAGCTCCTTCAAAAATTTATATCCAATCAAATCCCTAATCAAAACTATGAGGCTTCAACTCTTTTGGCAAGGTACTCAACCTTGACTCATAAATTTCACAAAACAAATAAGTGGATTTTGAATCCTCAGGTCTGAAATTTTTGGGAACCTCCAACAAGGCATACAAAAATATTTCAAAAAAATCATATGGTGATTCTCCCTTGTGCCTCTTCATGTCATATAATTCTTGAACAAAATACATCTAATCAATACTAATAAATTTTTGTTGATGTTCAAATTGGAGTTCATTGTGATTTGTATGTTGTAATGATGGACAAATTGGAATAGTAAAGATATAACTATCTTGACAATAGTTTTCATTTTCTGATTGGCATTAGATGTATGCATAAGATATTTAAGGATAGCCAACACTTGTAGCCATGTGTCCTCTCATCATTGAATAATTTGAATTGTTTTCAATATCCATGGAAATTGGATATGTTTGATGTAATGTTGCAGGCTCCTTGCCTCTCAGTGAATAATTCATTTCTTTATCAAATGCTCCAAGGTAAAAAAACAAGCATAATGCATCATTTTGTCTATGGTCTTCTAGAATATTCCTTAAATTTCCTTTTAAAATTTGAGATTGAATGTAGGAACCAACTCATCTTCTTCTTTCTGGATGTTCATAAGCTTTTGTCTCATTGAACTTGGATCAATTATCTCACCAAACTATTCTATGAATGCTTTCATTAAATCATTCCATGAAGAGATGAAACATATTCATAAATCTGAAAACCAATCTCTAACATCTTCCTTCAAAGATTGAACAAAAAACTTCATGACAACATCTTCATGGATTATCTCATAATCTCCCATCAAATCAGAAAACTCTTACATATGTTGAGATGTTAATTCTGAGCTTTTCCCTTTGAACTTTGGAAAGTGTTCCCTGACATCATTAGGAATAGGGTTTGGGAAACCTTGAATACCATTAAAATTTAATGGACTATATCTTCCCACAGAGAAAGGCCTTCTCTAAGGACATAGCTGGAACTGTGGTTGTTGTTTCATTGTAGGATTTAAAAATGTAGAAAGAAAGTTATAATAACAATCCTTATACAAACATTTATGTGATTAGTGTTTATCCTACTTACAACCATTAAATCTTAGCTTCCTCAAATCCCTTCCTATTGGTGGTAACACTCACTCAATAAGGGTTCATAAGTTTTTCTAAGAGTTTCAAACATGGTTTTCATACATAAGTTCAAACTTATTGAAAAACTAAAAAATACCTAGATATGTTGCAGCTGCTACAAATTTTCTTTCCTAACTAGAAATCTTTATAGATATGAAATATTCTTCACATCTTCATTAGGTTCTTTTCAAATATTCACCACCTCTCTTCACAGAGGACTGAACTTCAAATAGTATGAAGAACTTTGAAATCATAATTTTATTCTAGGTCTTATCCACCAGCAAAGTAACACATGAATTCTTTTAAATTTGTTGCATCAAAACCTCTTCCAAGTCTCAAATTTTCAATATCTAAACTAGATGTTTACATTCACCAAATTTTTTGACTCTTTCCAAATAGATACTCCTCTGATCTCCCAGATGGAGTTTCCAATCTATTGGCGATTTTTCTTGCAACCCCAAACCCTAAGGAAAATCATAATGCCTAAACTAAGGGATGAAGAGGTTAAGAAAAATTTATCACACTATCATCACATCAGGGACAAGAAAGGCCAATGAACAAGGCTATAATCAACCTTCTGCACTTTGATCTCCACAATACTCAAGAGGGAGTTCCTATTCAAAGATTTCACATATAAATGACTTGCACTAGAAAACAAATTATATATTTCCAACAAGTGGACAGTTCTCAGATGAATGTATAAAGATTTTTATACATTTCATTACATTTAGGCATGAACCCTTTCCACCTTGAGCCCAAACTGAGAAAAAATAAAGTAAGAGAAATCTTCATCTTGAACACACAAAGTTACAACAAAATCATTCCTAAGCATAACCTATGTGTTATTTAATCTCCAAGAAGATAGATAAAACCATAAACAAGTTAAACATGAAAATGGGAAAGATTATTTCAATTTTTGAATGGTGATTCCTTCTAGGGTTTGCACAAAAGAAACATACTAGACCAGTGCTTTGTCCATAACAAATTCAAAATGAAATAACCCATCAGCTGATAGCCGAAAAAAAAAACCAGTGACCATTAAACCATTACTTCCTTATAGTAATGAGGTCTCTTCAGGACACATCTATAACATTCTTATAGATCCTAAATGCAATACAATATATTCAATTCTTAATTGAGATCACACTTTAACAAGTTCTTTGAACAGGAGCCATCAATCCAAACACCTATAACAAAAAATATGCAACAAAAACCAACATAATCCTTTGATTACTTTGATTAGAAATATAATACATACATTTTGGAGACATTATAGTATGACATGGTTCTTCCAAAAAAGTTGCAAATTGATTTTCTTGCCATTAAAAGATGGATTGCAGCATTGAAACTTGAAATTTGAAGAACACCTAATCTAGAGACAATCCCTATACAATATTACAATGCCCAAGACCTAGTGAACTTGGAACCCCCCTACATTGAAACAACCTCTCCTTTAAGAGAAAGGAGATGAGAGAAGAAAAGCGGGTCAGTGCAGGATCATGGGGGTCCAAACTAGGCCTCTAAGTGGTGATGAAAATTCAAAAAATTAGAGTTATGCAACTTGACATAAAAATATGAATAGGTTATTAATATAATTTGAAAAATATGTAAGAGAAAAATTTGTAGCAAATTGAATTTAATTTTTAGGTACTAGTCCTTTTTTGGAGAAAAGTAAATCTTTTTTGAGAATTTATTTGAATTTCAATGTAGTGGTACTAAATTTTTAGGAAAAATATAAGAAGCAGGTGTATGTCTGACCACCCTAAGTGCAAGAAAAAATAATATCTTTTTACGAATCTTTCAAAATAAATAGACACATGCTCGGATGTGCCAGATTTTATTTTTATATTTTTTTACCTTGTAAATAATTAGTTATTATTTTTTTATTATAACTTTTTAGAATTATTAAAACATTTGTGTCTAACCACAATAACTTGGTCAAAAATTTATGAAATTCATTTATTTTTATCCTATAGTATGCGAAGCATAGAATGTGGTGCATCTTGTAGGTTTGAAAATTGTTAAGTAATTTGAAAGTTATAGAAGTTTCTCAATTAGCCTATCAATCAAGACTTTAGTCGTAATGTATGTAGAAAATTAATAATAATTATTTATTAAATTCAAAATAAGTCAAAATGTATATTGGTGGAAAACTAAATTTTTTTCTATAAACCTTTTTGTTTGATGAAATTTGGATAAAAAAAAGTTGTTAGGCACAACCTGGGAAAACTTTGGAAAACTAAGAAAATTTTCAAAACACATTTTTTGGGTTGACTTTCTAAGAAAGGAAATCTCAAACCAAATCCCAAGCCAATATTCATTCTGGTTTGGTAATACCAAACTAAAATGGATATCCATTTTGTAAAACAAAACACATATTCTTTTTGGAAAGTGGAAACCCTTTTTTTCAAGAACAAAATGGATACCATTTGAAATAGATATCCATTTTCAAAAACAAAAAAAATATCCATATCAAACGGATATCCATTTTGAAAATCAAAAAGGATATCCATTTTGAAAACCTAAAAAACCCTCTTTAGTAAAATGGGCATAAATTTTGTGTTTCTTATTAAAATTTCAACTTTTTATAAGCATTGGAAAGGTGAATGAGAGCTCTATGTAATAGACTAGGTGGTGTTTCTATATTGTACACAAAAAAATAATTATAATCATTTGAACTTTATATTTCATTTTTGAAACATCAAATGCTCACTACTTTCACATGCAAAGTCTCCTTTTCATGATTTTTTTTAACACTCATCTCAAAATACTTGAAACTTTAGAAAAAGTAATGAATAATGAAATATTTATATACTTTTTCTAGTAAAGAGATGAAAAATCTTCAAAAATCATCATATGTCTCTATCCCCTTCTCTACCTCTCTATATATCACTATGTCTCCCCTTAAACTCTGGACCTATCTTTCCCTCCTTTCTTCTCTCTTTGTCCCTCTGTATACCTATCTTTCTCACTCTCTCTCTCCTTGAGCTCTAGACCTATATTTCTACTACTATCTCCATTATTCTCTCTCTCACTCACTCTCTCTCTTATCTTTCTCTTAGGTCACTCCCCCTCCCTCTCCTCTCTCTCTCCCTCTCCCTCTCGCTCTCACTCTCCACCTCCCCTCCCTCTCTCTCTACCTCCCTTTGAAGTATCTCTTTGTCTTAAGTCTCTCTCCCTCTTAGGTCTCTTTGGCTCCCTCTCCCCCTCTTAGGTCTCTCTATCAAGTCTCTCCCACCCACTCTCTCTCTTTTTTCTCTCTGACACCCTCTCCCTCTCTCTCGATCTCTCACTCACACTCACACTCTCTCCTCTTAGGTCTCTCTCTCTCTCTCCCACTCTCTCTCCCTCTCTCCCTCCCTCTCTCCCTCTCAAGTATCTCTCCCTCTCCCTCCCTCTATATCCCTCTCTCCCTCTCAATTTTCTCTCTCCCTCCCTCTACTCTCTCCCTCTCTCCCTCTCAACTCTCTCTCTCTCCCTCTCTCTCACTCTCTATCTCCCACTGAGGTCTCTCTCTCTCTCTCTCCCCTCTCTCTCACTCTCTATCTCCCCTTTGGGGTCTCTCTCTCTCTCTCTCTCTCTCTCTCTCTCTCTCTCTCTCTCTCTCTCTCTCTCTCTCTCTCTCTCTCTCTCTCTCTCTCTCTCTCTCTCTCTCTCACACACACACACACACACACACACAGACTTCATCTCCATCTCAGGTATCTCTCTCTCCCTCCCTCTCTCCCTCTCAAGTCCCTCTCCCTCTCAAGCCTCTCTCTCTCTTAGGTCTCTCCCACTCCCGCCTCTATCTTTGTCTCTCTTTCTCCCTCTCTCTCTTACTCACTCTCTTCATCTCCCTCTTAGGTCTCTCTCTCACACACACACTATCTCTCTCTCTCTTCATCTCCCTCTTAGGTCTCTCTCTCCCACTCACTCTCTCCCTCTCTCCTTCCCTCTCTCCATCTCAAGTCTCTCTCTCTCTCTCACTCCCTCTCTTTCTCTTAGGTCCCTCCCACTGCCTCACCCTCTTGTCTCCCTCTCCATATCCCTTTTTCCCTCTCTTTGAAGTCTATATCTCTCTCTTAGGTCTCTCCCATTCCCTCTAAGGTCTCTCCCACTCTCTCCTCTCCTCTCTCTCTCTCTCTCAATTCTCTCTCTCCCACTCCCTCTCTCTCAGGTTTATCCTTCCCACAACAACTAGATCCACCTCTCTCTCTCTCTCTCTCTCCCTCTCTCTACCCCTCTCTCCCACTCAAGTTTCTTTCTCTCTCTCCCTCCCTTTCTCTCTCAAGTCTCTCTCCCTCTCAATCTCTCTCTCTCCCCCTCTCTCCTTCTCAATTCTCTCTATCCCTCTGGGTAGGTGCATGAAGACAGGTAGCCAATTTGTGGCCAATTTACTTTTTCATCCCAAAATAGTGAAAATGTGAGCACGTTATAGTAAAACGTGCTTGCATTATGGCTTGTTAATGACTAAGCCTAGTATTGGTCATTGCCAAGCCATAATGCAAGTGCATTATAATGCACTTGCGTTATGGTTTAAATTTCAAAAAATGCACACATTTTGAGTTCAAAGACTGTGCATTTTTTGAAATCAAAAAAACATTTCCAAAATATGAGTGCATTATAACACACTCACGTTTTGGTCTACATTGAATTTTTTTCTTCTCTTTTTCTTCAAGGAAACTATATACATGAAATAATAAGTATAAGTTGACATTTACATATGGAAATTCAATTTCTTATAATTTAAGTTATATTTCACATGTATATAGTTTTAGGATGTTTGAGAGTGGTTTTGGATCTCTAGGAGTTATAATGCAAATTCTAGTTATTGGAAGATCTTGAAAATTTTAGACTTAGTCAAATTACAGTAATTAACATGCCAAATTACAGTAATCAAGAGGTCAAACTTCAGTAATCAGCAAGTTGTATCATCTGCTCTCTCTATCTCACTCATTTTTATCCCTTATGCTCTAGACCTATCTCTCACACTCTCTCCTTCCCTCTATACTTCTATCTATATAACCTCTCTCTCCCCCTCCTACCCTCCTTCCCTCTCTAATTTTCTCTATCTCCCCCCTCTCTCTCTCTCTTCCTTCCTCCCACCCACCTTCCTTCTCTACTTCACTCTATCTAACCTATCCCTCTATACATCTCTACCTCTCTCTCCCTCCCTTCTCTTTCTCTCCCTTCCATCATCCCAACCACATTCCCTCTCTACTTCTCTCTATCTAACCTATCCCTCTCCACCTATCTCTCATCCTCCCTCCTCTCTCTCTCAATCTCTCCACCTTACTCCTTCCCTCCTCTTTCACTCATTCTCTTTATTACACTTCTCTCTCCCTCTATCCCTCCCTCCTCACCTCTCTACCTCTCTCTATCTCTCTCCCTCCCTCCTCCCCCTATCTATCTATCCTTCCCTATATACTTCTCTCTACCTCTCCCTCCTTCATTCCCTCTCACACTCCCTCCCTCTCTCCCTCTCTCTTAATCTCACAACCTTCCTCCTTCCCTTTTTTTTTCTCTCTCTCACACACTCTCTCCCTCCCCCATCTCTCTTTCTTTGGTTTAGGCTTTACAGTTTAGGGTTTAGGGTTTAGGGTTTAGTATTTAGGGTTTAGGGTTTATGGTTTATGGCTTAGGATTTAGGTCCAACCCCCTCTCTCTCCCCCTCTCTCTTAGGTCTATCCCTCCTATCCCTCCCAACCCCTCTATCTCTATCTCTCTCTCTTAGGTATATATGTCACTCCATCTATCTTTATATCTTAGGTCTCTCCCTCCTAAGTCCCTTCTCCCTCTCTTAGGTCTCTCCCTCTCACCCTAACAAGAGAACTCTCTCTCTCTCTCTCTCTCTCTCTCTCTCTCTCTCTCTCTCTCTCTCTCTCTCTCCCCACCCCCTTCCCCTCTTCTCAAGTCTCTCCCTCCCACCCTAACTATATGTGTCCTAGAAAAATGGTCCCTTGTCATTTTCATGGCCTTTAAGGTTTTGTTTCATGGTGTTGGAACTATGTTGCTTTGATTTTATGTTGTAACATGGCTTGAACATGCTAATTTAGTGACTAAAACTCAAAGAACGATGTCTTGTGAAGGTGTTGTGAAGTGTTGTAAGACATTTCTACATTCTTCTAGATTCTATTTAATGCAATTCACCTAAAAACCACCTTTTCACACATCAACAAGTCCTATTTTGAAGTGTTGTAAAGTCTTGTTACAAGCTTTCATGCTCTTCTAGGCATATCTTCACTATTTACACCCTTCTCATGCTTTATTTTGTCTCTTTATGCCCTCATATGACTTAATTAAGTGTATTTTTGAATGTTATCCCAACAAACAACATTAAATGAAAATTTTCTTGACACGTGCATTTTTAGGTCTTAAGTGGGACCCATTCGGCATGGGTGGCGAATGAGTCCCCCTTGGCCCCAAATTCAAAACAAAATATTTTTTTTTCCTTTTGGATTTTATTCAAAATCACTTGATGTCGGTCTATGATGAGGTATGAATGGATATTATGGGACAAGAATTGTATAAATAAGTTTTTTTCACCTCATTTTATATCTCCTACAATCCTCCAACATTCACATATCATATTCAAGCACTATTCAAGCACTTTGAAGTAGCCATTGACATTACTTAAAACTTGCATCATCAAGAGTTAGGTGAGTTGATAGCATTTGCATGTTATTATTTTATCTTTCTCTTTCATTATATTTTCTTTTCAAGGGTTTAATTACCAAAAGTGGGGTTTGACCAAGGAAAACCCTCATTCACTAACCCCTTATAATTTTTCCCCTTTTTATTGTTTGTTTTTAGCCCCTTGTTTGTAGATTCGATAGGTTATTAGGTGTTGAAGAGTGATTTTCAAGTCAACTTAGTCAAAATCAAGTTTGGAGAGAGTTATTTGTCTATTTTTTGTAGATTTGACTTCAACAACCCGACAAGCAAACATTCTTAGATATGGTTTTACTGAATTGTCTATCAATTTTTTAGGAATTCGAGGGAGGAATGATTCACCACCTATGGCGAATGAGTCTCACCTTAAGACTAGAAACTTGAGTTTTGTCAGATTTCACCAGTAGGTGGACTAATTCGCCACCCTAGGCGAATGAGTCCCACTGTGAAAAATTAGTAAAATTCATCAGCATCTAGAACACTCCAAAAATCTCACACTTTTCCCAGGTGCACTTTGTTTCATCCCATCTCTTTTTGTTCTACATATTTCTTCATTTACATAGTTATTTACATTTCACACTGTGTTTTCAAACAAGTCATAAATCTTAGTTTTGCATTCATTTTCAGTCACGTAGATTAATCCATTACATTTAGTTAGCATCATTTACATGACATCACATCACATCACACGCATCCTAATTTGAGTGATACATGAGAATTTTTGGCCCTATCTCTCTCCTTTTAGGTGAAAAACCCAAGAAGTGCAAGAGTAGTCCATAGGGTCCCAAAAATCTATGTTTCATTTTGGTGAACTTGAATTTTGAACAATTTGAATTTATAATTGCATTAACATATTGCATCTTAATTTCCATTTGCGTTAACATTCAATTAAGATATTGATTTGTTATTGCATTCTACGACTTTTCATTTTGCATTAGTGAAAAATTCATCTATATTTCATTTTTGCATTACATCCAATTGAAAAAATTCAAACTCTACATTTTGCATCTGAAAATTGCATCTTCTAAAGCATTTCAATCATCTTAAAATTTATCAAAAACATAAAAGAACCTCATACTAGGACTCATTTGCCACCCAGGGTGAATCAATCCCTCTGCACTTGTTAAACAACATTTTTAGTGTTTTTTCTGCCATTTGTCTGCATTTCTATTTTCTGTAGTTAGATCTCTATTATAGTTAGTAATATTTATGTTTCAATCTCTTAGATTAGCTTATATTGGCCTTCACCCCTCCTTTGTGGTAGTTGCATGAGTGTTTGGTGACCCGTTGATAATACGTTAGTGAGCTGAAGTTCTAGACTCATGGCATCTCCTGATAGCACTTTCGTTGTGGACCTTGGGATCTCACAAGCTCCTACTCCTAGTATGGATAATGGTGCATTAGGCCCTGACAATGCCACTTCTATACCTTCACCTTTCCATCCAATGAATGTTGACAACCAAACCAATGCCCTCTTGTAAGAAAAGGTCATTAATATTCATTAGGACTTTTCACATTTACAACAAGATTTGTCACTCGAAAAAATTTCCACAACTGCCATACCTACCATTGAGAATCTTCATCATTTGATTGAAGGTGATGATGGCTTGCAAGTGATGAAGAATTTTTTTTAGATTTACAATAAACATGCCTCTTCAAACATCCAATCCACAACCATTCTTGTAAGCCAAGGAGCACCTCAAATTCCTCCCCTTTCAACCATTTCCTCCATACCAACTTATACTCGAATCCACAAGTCCATACAACTATGCATCAGGCTACTTCATTCCTAATTTCCACTACCATTCCTACTTCCTTTGTGGCATTGCAAGTCCCTTCTACCACCTTCACACCTCTTAGCATTCCTTTCACTTCCCCCGACATCACTTACACTCCCTCACCATTTTCCCTTCCACCTCAATGAACATAGCCTAATCCTCTTCTTACATAGCTCCTCACTACCATTTCATCTATGCAACATCAAATTTCCAAGATCAATCAAGGTCAATCTACTCCAGCCACCTATTATGTCTATAGTAGTCCCTTATCCTTAGAAATATTATGTACCTTGATGCCACAATGAATAGAAATGCCTCGGTTTGAGAAATATGGAGGAAAAGGAGATCCTATCAACCATATTAATGCTTATACATCTTTGTGTAGTGACTTTGTCCTTGAAGATAAAATTTTAGAAAAACTTTTTCCACGGACCTTGAAAGACACTGCCTTAGAATGGTTTTCCAACTTTCCCACTTACTACATCTGTTCATTTAATGAATTGGTGGATACTTTCATTAGTAGCTTTCAAGTTCAAATGAAACCTAAAAAGAAAATATCTGACCTTATGAGATGCAGACAAAACATGGATGTAAAGGTGATGTATTTCATCTCACGTTATCAATCCTTATATGCTCAAATTGATGTCAAAATTCCCAATGCACATCTGCAGAAGATGTTTATCAAAAATTTGCAGACCAAGCTTCAGGATAAGCTCACCATGATAAAATTCCCTTCATTCATGCATTTATGTATAGGGTATGTGCAAGATCACCATGGAAAAAACAGGACCTTAAGTGGAGAACAATTAAGAAAAATAAGAGTTAGGCAACTTGGTGTAAAAATTTGAATAAGTTATCAATATTATTTCAAAAATATGTAAGAATAGAATCTATATCAAATTGAATGTAGTTTCTAAACTACTAGGGTTTTTTCTTTAAAATCTATTTGGTAAAAATTTGAAATTTCAGTGCAGTAGTACTTAAATTTTAGGGAAAAAATAAGAAGTAGGTGTCTATTTGCCCACCCTAACCACAATAAAATGATAATATTTTCTTATAAGATTTTAGATATAAGTAGAGGACTCATGTCCCGATGTGATGCATATTTTTTTGTATTTTTTTTCCAAGTAAATAAATAATTATGAATTTTTAATTACAAAATTTATAAAATATAAAAACTCATATGTCTGACCACCTTAGCTTGGTCTTGGTCAAAATTTCATGTAATTCTTTTCTTTTTAATCCTATGTGAAGCATAGAATGTGACACATGTTTTAGATTCAAAAAAATGATACCATTTGAAATCTATAGATGTTTTTCAATTAGCATATCAATCAGGACTTAAGTCGTACTTCAAATAGAAAATGAATAATAATAATTTATTAAATTCAAAGTAGAGCATAATTTATATTGGTGGAAAGCTGAGAATCTCCTTTAAAAACCCTTTTCGTTTCATCATTTTTTGGTAAAAAAAGTTGTCAGCCACATGGGCCATCATATCACTCACATATTGCCACTTTTTGGCCCATCATAATCTTGCACATACCCTACAATCTTAAGTGACTATGAAATTTCGGTTTCAAGTCATGATTCAAAATCCACTTCTAACCAAGTTAACAAACCTAAAAACATCAATCAAAACAAAAACAACACACAAAACATCCACAAACCTAATACAGGATTTTTACAATTTAATCTGCCTCCTCAACCTCAACCACAACCAACCCAATCCATTCTGAATCTAGTGGCCATTGTTAGGGTAATTGTTCCTTATCCTTATGGAGATTTGAACAAAAATTTCACTTCTTTACTCAATACTCTCCATCACACAATGAACCAATTAATCCAAAAATGCATGCTCACTTTCCAACCCATTCAACCACTTGATCCAAACCAGCCATTACCACCTACATTCAAACCTAATGCTTATTGTCACTTTCATCATCAAAATGGCCATGAGACCAAACATTGTAAGTGTCTTAAAAATTTAGTTTAAGACCTCATTGATTCAGGTGAATTGACCATTGCGGGTGTTAATGATCAAGCCAATAAGTTTGCTGCACCTCCTAACCAGAATTTACAAATTTTCACCAATCCTATGCCAAACATACTACCTCATTTGTCAAGGCTAGTGAACCTTCCAAGCCTAATGTAATGATTGTTGATACCAATAATGAACAACATGATACAACTCCTATTGTTACCCAAGCTATATTACTATGGATAATCTTGTGGCTATGATAAACATTATCCCTCATAAGGGAAAAACTACAAAATCACTTGATATTACTTTTTCTACTAAAGAAATATTCCAAAAGGTTCCTAATGGTCCTCTCTACATAGCTGGCTGAATCTATGATAATCCCACTAATGGGATATTAATAGATCCCACTCGTGGTGTGAACATGATCACAAAAGATTTTTTGGTATTACACTAAATATATCAAGATGATTACAATAAACCCACTGCATGGATTAAAACACATAATGGTTTTGCATGCCCTACGATGGGATTTATTGTGCTACCCTTACAAATAGGACCTAAAACTTTGGACGTAATATTTTCAATTATTCCACAATCTGACACATTTCATTTGTGGCTAAGCCTCCCTTGGCTTCACTCAATGAAAGCGGTCTGATCAGTTTTCATAAGTGCTTGAAGTTTCCACATGACAACGAGATAGTCACCATACACCATAGTGGCTTTAATCCTAAGTTATCTTCCAAAGGTAACTTCTCATTAGAAGTCTTCTAGCCTGAACCCATAGAACCTATCACCCCTCACAAGGACTTATTTTTCATAGCCTATGAAAATTTTAAAGCCAAAAAGATAGCTGAATTTTCCCTTCGAAACTTATCCCTGACCACCTCTTCACCTCCTATCATAGATGAAACCATGCTTCAACCTGACTTTGAAATTGAGAAAACCATACAACCTCTTGGACAATCACCCCTTGAGATTTCCTCACCATCATTTAAATGACCAAGGGAATATGAAACAATCCCTGCTCAGCCTCCTCACCTTAAACAAGTTTACAAAGTAAAAGAGAAAGTGGTTGATCCCTCCTCTTTGGTTTCTTCTATTCTTCCCTCTGCAGAAGTAGAAGAATCTATGATGACTCAATCTGCTCTTACACCTCAACAACTTCAAAATAGAATTAAACGAAACCACGGTGCTAGGTAATGAATGCATAGGCATCATCGTCATATCCTCGCTTGTCAATCTTGCATAGAAGAAAATAATGAAAATCAACCTTTAACTTTGATAGAAGTAATATTTGACCACCCTCCTTCTCCTAACCCTCCATGAGATAGTATAGTACAACAATCACAAAAAATTGAACCAATCCAACAACCTCAGCTTTTGATACATTCATCTTTAGAAAGCACCCTTTGTCCTCTTATTGCCATTGATCTTGATAATGATGGTGATGGTGATGACAATTATGAAATTTCCAAAATAGATGAAGAAGCACATAACAATTTAAATTATTTATTTTCATCCACAATGAGCTTAAATGATACATCCTCTCCACTAGGTGAAGACCCTAGTACAACTCCTGGTTCGGCACTTGCAATTATTCCTTTTCACAGTCAACTTCCCTCACATTACACTAAACATGATTGGGAGGCTGATGAACTGTTAGATGGTTGACTTGCATTCGCCTAACCCGCCTTTTTACTTTTCTCTTTTTATTTTATTTTCATGTGCATATCATGTTCCCCCGTATCGTGCATTTGATGTTCTCTCTCTTTGAACACTTCTATTCATAGCTCTATTCGTCTATTCATCATTCCTTGTCTTTTTAATTTTTTTTTTATGTTTCCCTTTTGGGGATGACGCAAAGCATAGAGATGCCCTATGTCTATTCCATGTTGACCCAAAAGGTCCTTGTCTTTTTAATTTTTGTTTTTTGTTTTCCTTTTGGGGATGACACAAAGCATAGAGACACCCTATGTCTCTTCCATGTTGACCCAAATGGTCCTCATCTTTTTCATTTTTGTTTTGTGTTTTCCTTTTGGGGATGATGCAAGGCATTAAGACTGAAATTTCTCCTTCATGTTGACCCAAAAATATTTTTCCTTTTCTTTCACCTTTTCATTTTCTTGTCGCTTGTATTTTTCCTTTTGGGGATGTTGCAAGGCGTTAAGACCACAATGTCTCTTCCATGTTGACCCAAAACAAACTTTCATTTTCCTTTGCTTTCACATTCTTCTAGTTCTACGTGCTTCGGGGAATGATGATAGTTTTGAGCTCTTTCATACAAAAACATTGCAGTAACGAACATACTGACCCAAATCCATAGATCCCTTGTGTGTTTTGTGTATTTTCCTTTCTAGGGGGAAACTCCCTCTTTCTTTATTTTTCAATTTTCTTGACATGACTCAGCCTAACTTCAAAACATATGACTTGGCATACGGCTTTCCAAGTTGGCTCTCATGTCTTTTTTTCTTGTTACTTTTTTTTCTTTTCTTCGATACTTTCAAGTAATTTCTCATAGAACGATCTGTAGCAATTCCTATAAAGTGGGGGGCATACATTACCATCAATTCATTTACATTCTTGGTTTTTAGTGTAGCCTTGTCTTTTTTGTGATGCATTTGTCACTTTGTGGATGTTAGGTGTGATGTCCTTCATAAGTGTGATCTTTCTAAGCATATTACATTCCTCTTGGTGGCTTGATGTGACACACTTCATCCCCTAAGCTATGAATATACTATTCTTTGATTGGTCCTCTCTTGGATACATTAGACAAAATGTTCCCTAAGTGATTGACCTTGCATAAAATGAACAAGACTCCTTTGGAAATTTTACATTTTATGTTTTACATTTTTGCATTTTTACATTTTGCATTTCTTTTTATTCATAAACATTCCTTTTCTTTTTGGCACCTTGTTAAATCTATCAAACGGGTATAAATTTGGCATGGTTGAACAAAAAGCCCACCTAACAGCATGAATTTTCCTCATAGCCACCTTTGTGTTTTGTGAGTGCATTCCAACTAGCATCTGTATCTTAATTTTTGGGCTTTCTCACCCCACAGACAACTAGTTTTGTGGCCCCAGAGTGAGTATATAGTTGGGCCTTCTCACCCCATGGACAACCTAATTTTTTTTTACCCCAGAGTGAGTACACATTCTTCAATCAACCTAGATCTCTTTTCACAACTAGTTGGATTGATGATCGAAGCTTCATTCAATTCTTTTCAACACTTGTGTGTTCCTTTGCTCTTATGTCTATTTTTTCATGGGATCTTCATCCTAGGGGCTTGATCATCCATCTTGATTTTTGTATTCCATCTTGCTAATGTAAGTACATTTGAACCCTTCCCCTAGATGTTCCTGGCTACTTTTTGTGATTTTGAAGCAAGTTCATCCTCTCACTAAAGTGGGGGCTAAATGTGTCATAGAAAAATGGTCCCTTATCATTTTCATGGCCTTTTATGTCTTGTTTCATGGTGTTGGAACTATGTTACTTTAATTTTATGTTGTAACATGGCTTGAACATGCTTATTTAGGTACTAAAACTCAAATAATGATGTCTTGTGAAGGTGTTGTGAAGTTTTGTAAGACATTTCTACATTCTTCTAGACTCTATTTGATGTAATTCATCTAAAAACCACCTTTTCACACATCAACAAGTCCTATTTTGAAGTGTTGTAAAGTCTTGTAACAAGATTTCACATTCTTCTAGGAATATCTTCACTATTTACACCCTTCTCATGCTTTATTTTATCTCTTTATGCCCCCATATTACTTCATTAAGTGTATTTTTGAATGTTATCCCAACAAACAACATTAAACACAACATTTTTCCCGACACATTTTTTTAGGTCCTAGGTGGGACCCATTTATCATGGGTGGCGAATGAGTACCCCTTATCCCCAAATTCCAAATATTTGAAATTTCCTTTTCGGATTTTATTTAGAATCACTTGATGTCGGCCTGTGATGAGGTATGAATGGATACTAAGGCACAATAATTGTATAAATAAGTGTTTTTCACCTCATTTTACACCTCCTACAATCCTCCAACATTCACATATTAGATTAAAGCATTCAAGCACTATTCAAGCACTTTGAAGCAGCAATTGACATTACTTCAGACTTGCATCATCAAGATTTAGGTGAGTTTATACCATTTGCATGTTATTAGTTTATCTTTCTCTTTCATTACATTTTCTTTTCAAGGGTTTAATTACCAAAAGTAGGGTTTGACCAAGGAAAACCCCTATTCACTAACCCCTAATCATTTTTTTTCTTTTGCTTCTTTATTTGCAACTGTTTGTTTGTAGATTTGACAAGTTATTAGGTTTTGAAGAGTGATTTTCAATTCAACTAGATTCTTCAAGTCAACTTAAGTCAAAATCAAGTTTGGAGAGAGTTATTTGTTCATTTTCTGTATATTTGACTTTGACAGTCCGACAAGCAAATATTCTCAGATATGGTGTTGCAAAATTGTCTCTCAGTATTTTAGGAAGTTTGGGGAGGATTTATTCACTACCTATGGTGAATTAGTCACACCTTAGGATTGGAAACTTGATTTTATTTAGATTTTAGATCCCGACAGACAAAAACCAACTCTTGATAGTTTTTCACTAGTAGGTGGACTGATTTGCCACCCTGGGCGAATGAGTCCCACTGTGAAAAAATAGTAAAATTCATCAGCATCCAAAACACTCCAAAAATCTCACACTTTTCCTAGGTTCACTCTTTTTCATTCCATATCTTTATGTTCTAGATATTTTTTATTTACATAGTTATTTGCATTTCACACTGTGTTTTCAAACAAGTCATAAATCTTAGTTTTGCATTCATTTTTAGTCACATAGATTAATATATTGCATTTATTTAACTTCATTTACACCATATCACATCACATGCATCCTAATTTGAGTGATGCATGAGCATTTTTGGCCCTATCTCTCTCCTTTTAGGTGAAAAACCCTAGAAGTGCAAGAGTAGTCCATAGGGGCCCAAAAATCTATGTTTCACTAAAGAACACACAAACTTTCTCTATCTCTCTCTAAGGTATCTCCCTCACACCCCCCCTCTCTCTCTCCCACTCCCTCTCTCATAGGTCTCTCCCTCCCACCCCCTCTCCCTCTCTCAAGTCTCTCCATCCCACCCTAACTAGAGAATCTCTCTCTTCCACTCAGCCCCTATATCTTAGGTCTCTCTCTACCACCCCCTCCCCCTCTCCCAACCCATGTCCCTCTCTCAAGTCTCTCCCTCCCACCCTAACTATAGAAATTTATCTCTCTCAAGTCTATACCTCCTACCCTACTAGAGAACTCTCTCTCTCTCAAGTCTCTCCCTCCCACCCTAACTAGAGAAAGTTCTCTCTCTCTCTCCCTCCTATCTCCCTCTTTTCCTCTCCCTCTCTCTCCCTCTCTCCCTCTCTCTCAATTCTATCCCTCCCACTCCATCCTTCTCTCTCAAGTCTATCCCTCCCAACCCTTCCCCTTCTCTACAGTCTCTCCCTCCTACCGCCCCTCTCTCAAGTGTCTCTGTCCCACCCCCTCCCCCTCTCTCAAGTCTTTCCCTCCAACACTAACTAGGGAACAAACAAACACATGCACTTTCTCTCTCTATTATCTCCCTCACATCCCCTTTACTCTCTCTATCTCCATATCTATCTCTTTATCTCTCTACTCCCTTCCACCCACTCTCCATGTCTTAGGTCTCTCCCTCCCACCCTAACTAGATAATTCTCTCTCTCTCTCTCTCTCTCTCTCTCTCTCTCTCTCTCTCTCTCCCCACCCACTCTCCCTCTCCCAAGTCTTTCCTCCAACCCTAACTAGAGGACTCTCTCTCTCTCTCCCACTCTCTATGTCCCAGGTCTCTCCCTCCCACCCCCTCTCCCTCTCTCAGGTCTCTCCCTCCCACCCTAACTAGAGAACTCTCTCTCTTTCTCTATTTCTTTCTCTCTAAGGTCTCTCCCTCACACCCTCCCTCTCTCTCTCAAGTATCTCTCTCCTACCTTGTACCCCTCTCTCAAGTCTCTCTCTCTCACTCACTCACTCCTATCTCTCTCCCCTCTACCCTTAACCCTTAAAACCTTAAATCCTCTAGCCTCTACCCTCTATCTCTCTTTCACTCCCTCACTCATTCTCTCTCAAGTATCTCCCTCCTACCCCCTCTCCCTCTCTCAAGTCTCTCTCTCTCACTCACTCACTCCTATCTCTCCCACCTCTATCTTTAACCCTATAACCTATACCCTCTACCCTCTATCTCTCTCCAACACCCTCCCTCTCTCTCTTCAAGTCTCTCCCTCCTATCCCCTCTCCCTCTCTCAAGTCTCTCTCTCTCTCTCACTCACTCGCTCCTATTTTTCTTCCCTCTAGCCTTAACCCTTTACCCTCTACCCTTAACCCTTAAACCCTCTACCCTAGCTTTCCAATTTAGTGAAATTGGAAATATAGTGGCCTATTTGAAAAAATGGGTCCAATAAATGGGGTCTCCCAATGATGTAGATCATTGGGAGACCCCATTTCCTAGACCCATTTTTTCAAAATGGCCAAGTTAGGGTGCCAAATTCATTGAATTGGAAAGCTATTGGGCCTTATACCCTCTAATCTTAACCCTCTACTCTCTATCTCTCCCTAAATCACTCCCTCTCTCTCTCTCAAGTCTCTACCTCCCACTCCCTCTCCCTCTCTTAGGTCTCTCTCTCTCCCCTCTATCCTTAACCCTAAACCCTTAACCCTTAAACCCTAAACCCTTAAACCTTAAGCCCTCAAACCCTCTACTCTTAGCCTTCTACCTATATCTCTATCAAGTATCTCCCTCCTACCCTCTCTCCCTCTCTCAAGTCTCTCTCTCACTCACTCACTCCTATCTCTCCCTCTACCCTTAACTGTTTACCCTCTACACTCTACCCTCTATCTCTCTCTCACTCCCTCCCTCTCCCTCTTTCTCTCAAGTCTCTCCCTCCTATCCCCTCTCCCCCTCTCAAGTCTCTCTCTCTCCCTCCTCTACTGTTAATCCTCTACCCTCTACCCTTAACCCTTAAACCCTTAAAACCTCTACACTAGCTTACCAATTCAGTGAAATTTGGAATGTAGTCGCCTATTTGAAAAAATTGGGTCCAAGAAATGGGGTCTCCCTATGATTTAAATCACTAAGATACCCCATTCTTGGACCCATTTTTTCAAATAGGCAAGTTAGGTTTCCAATTTAACTAAATTTCCAAGCTAGTGGGCCCATTAGCTTGCCAATTCGGTGAAATTGGCAATGTAGTGGCTTGTTTGAAAAAATGTGTCCAATAAATGGGGTCTCCCAATGATGTAAATCACCAAGAGACCCCATTTTTTCAAATATGCCAAGCGATGGAGAGGTAGTGGGAAGGAGATAAAGAGAGATAGATAGAGGGAGCGAGAGAGAGTGTAGGGATTGATTGAGCAAGAGGTACGTAGAAAGAGGGAGATGGTAGATAGAGACAATTAGAGAGGGTAGGAGAAAGGGAGGGAGAGAGAGGTGAGATGTATAGATAGAGAGAAAGGGATAGGGTTTGAGGGTATAGGGTTGAGGGATTAGGGTTGAGGACCTATAGTGTTGATGATTTAGGATATTGGGTTGAGGGTAGAGGACCTATAGGGTTGATGATTTAGGGTATTGGCTTGAGAGATTAGGTTTGAGGGTAGAGGGTATTGGGTCTCTACCCTCAACCCAACCCTCTACCCCCAACCCTAATCCCTCAACCATTAAACCCTTAAACCCAAGAAAAATCTCTACCCTAATCCCTAAACCCTAAGAGGGAGTGGGAGAGAGAGGGAGTGATGGAGAGGCAATGGGAGGGAGATAGAGATAGATAGATAGAGAGAGTGAGAGAGAGAGAGTGGTAGGGATTTATTGAACAAGAGGTGTGTAGAAAGAAGGAGAGGGTAGGAGAGAAGGAGGGAGAGAGAGGTGAGATGTATAGATAGAGAGAAAGGGATACGAGTTGAGGGTATAGGGTATAGGTTTAAGGGATTAGGGTTGAGGACCTATAGGGTTCATGATTTATGGTATTGGGTTTAGGGTATAAGGTTGATGGATTAGGGTTTTGGGGTAAAGGGTATTGGACTAACCCAATACCCTCAACCCTAATCCCTCAACCCTTAAACCCTTAAATCCAAGAAAAATCTCTACCCTAATCCCTAAACCCTAAGAGGGAGTGGGAGAGAGAGGGATTGATGGAGAGGTAGTGGGAGGGAGATAGAGAGTTAGATAGAGGGAGCCAAAGAGAGTGGTAGGGATTTATTGAGCAAGAGGTACGTAGAAAGGAGTGGGTATATAGAGACAATTAGAGAGGGTAGGAGAGAGGGAGGGAGAGAGAGGTGAGATGTATAAATAGAGAGGAAGGGATAGGGGTTGAGGGTATAGGGTTGAGGGATTAGGGTGGAGGACCTATAGGGTTGATTATTTAGGGTATTGGGTTGAGGGTATAAGGTTGAGGGATTAGGGTTGATGGTAGAGGGTATTGGGTCTCTACTCTAAACCCTTAAACCCAAGAAAACTCTCTACCCTAATCTCTAAACCCTAAGAGGGAGTGGGAGAGAGAGGGAGTGATGGAGAGGTAGTTGGAGGTAGATAGAGAGAGATATAGGGATGGAGAAAGAGTGGTAGGGATTGATTGAGCAAGAGGTACGTAGAAAGAGGGAGAGGGTAGATAGAGACAATTAGAGAGGGTAGAAGAGAGGGAGGGAGAGAGGGGTGAGATGTATAGATAGAGAAAAAGGGATAGGGTTTGAAGGTATAGGGTTGAGGGATTAGGGTAGAGGACCTATAGGGTTAATAATTTAGGGTATTGGGTTCAGGGTATATGGTTTAGGGATTAGGGTTGAGGGTAGAGGCTATTGGGTTGAGGGTAGAGGGTAGAAGGCTTAAGGGTTTAGGGTTAAAGGGTTTGGGGTTGAGGGTTGAAGGTAGAGGGTTTAGGGTATAGGTTTGAGGGTATATGGTTGAAGGATTACGTTGAGGGTACAATGTATAGGGTAGAGGGTATAGGGGTTGAGGGCTAAGGGTTTAAGGGTTGAGGGTTGATGAATTAAGGGTTGAGGGTTACGAATTGAGGGTTGAGGGTTTAATGTATAGGGTAGAGGGTTTAAGGGACTAGGGTTTAAGGGTTGAGGGTTGAGGGTAAAGGATTGAGGGTATAGGGTTGAGGGATTAGGTTTGAGGGACCAATGTATAGGGTAGATGGTATAGAGGTTGAGGGATTAGGGTGTAAGGGTTGAGGGTTGAGGATAGAGGGTAGAGGATTGAGGGATTAAGTGTTTAGGGTTGAGGGTAGAGGGTTTAGGGTTTAGGGTATAGGTTTGAGGGTATATGGTTGAAGGATTAGTGTTGAGGGTCCAATGTATAGGGTAAGGTATAAGGTTCAAGGGTTAAGGTTTTAAGGGTCGAGGGATTAAAGACGAGGGTTGAGAATTGAGGGCTGAGGGATTAATGTATAGAGTAGAGGTTTTAATGGTTTAGGGTTTACGGGTTGAAGGTAGAGGGTTGAGGGTATAGGGATGAGGGATTAGGGTTGAGGGTTGAGAATTGAGCATTGAGGGTTTAATGTATAGGTTAGAGTACATAGAGGGTTAAAGGGTTGAGGGTAGAGGATTAAAGGTATAGGGTTGAGGGGTTGAGGGATTAGGGTTTAAGGGTTGAGGGTTGAGGGTTGAGGGTTTAAAGTTTGAGGGAAATCTTAAGGGTTGAGGGTTGAGGGATTATGGTAGAGAGTTTAAATAATTGGGAGACCCCATTTCTTGGACCCATTTTTTCAAATAGGCCAAGTTAAGATTCCAATTTCACACATTAGCTTGCCAATTTAGTGAAATTGGCAATGTAGTGGCCCATTTAAAAAAATTGGTCCAAGAAATGGGTTATCTTGGTGATTTACATCACCGAGAGACCCCATTTCTTGGACCCATTTTTTCAAATGGGCTAAGTTAAGATGTCAATTTCCCCCACTAGCTTGTTGATTCGGTGAAATTGGAAATGTAGTGGTCTGTTTGAAAAAGTGGGTTCAAGAAATAGGTCTTGGACCCAATTTTTAAAATAGGAGACCCTATTTCTTGGGCCCACTTTTTCAAACATGCCACTACATTTCCAATTTCACCAAATTGGCAAGCTAGTGGGTGAAATTGACATCTTAACTTAGCCCATTTGAAAAAATGGGTCCATGAAATGGGGTCTCTACTAGGCCCACTAGCTTACCAATTCAGTGAAATTGGCAACCTAAATTGGCTTGTTTGAAAAAATGGGTCCAAGAAATGGGGTCTTCCAATGATGTAAATCACTGGGAGACCCCATTTCTTGGACCCTTTTCTTCAAACAGGCCACTACATTGCCAATTTCACCGAATTGGAAAGCTAGTGGGTGAAATTGGCATCTTAACTTGGCCTATTTGAAAAAATGGGTCCAAGAAATGGGGTCTCCTAGTAATACGGTGATTGTATCATCAGGAGACCCCATTTCTTGGACCCTGAATTGGTAACCTAGTGGGTGAAATTGGAAACTTAACTTGCTTATTTGAAAAAATGGGTCCAAGAAATGGGGTCTCCTGGTGATTGGCAACCTAACTTCCTTGTTTGAAAAAATGAGACCAAGAAATGGGGTCTCTTGGTGAACAACCTAACTTTCCTATTTAAAAAAATGGGTCCAAGAAATGGGGTCTCATGGTAAACATCACTAGGAGACCCCATTTATTGGACCCATTTTTTCAAACAGGCAAGTTAGGTTGTCAATTTCACCGAATTTCCAAGCTAGTGGGCCCACTAGCTTGCTTGTTCAATGAAATTGGCAATATAGTGGTCTATTTGAAAAAATGGGGTCTCTTAGTGATTTACATCACCAGGAGACCCCATTTCTTAGACCCATTTTTCAAATAGGCCAAGTTAGGATGCTAATTTCACCCACTAGCTTTTGCCAATTTGGTGAAATTTGCAATGTAGTGGCCTGTTTGAAAAAATAGCTCCAAGCAATGGTGTCTCTCAGTGATTTACATCTTTGGGAGACCCCATTTCTTGGACCCATTTTTTCAAACAGGCCAAGTTAGGATGCCAATTTAACCCACTAGCTTGCTAATTCAATAAAATCGGTAATGTAGTGGCCTCTCAGTTATTTTCATCACTAGGAGACCCCATTTCTATGACCCATTTTTTCAAATAGGCCAACTTAGGATGCCAATTTCACCCACTAGCTTGCCAATTCAGTGAAATTGGTAAGGTAGTGGCCTACTTGAAAAATTGAGTCCAAGAAATGGGGCCTCCCTATGATTTAAATCACTAGGAGACCCCATTTCCTAGACCCATTTTTTTAAATGTGCCAAGTTAGGTTGACAATTTCATCAAATTGACAAGCTAGTGGGCACAATGACTTGCCAATTTGGTGAAAATGGCAACGTAGTGGCATATTTGAAAAAGTGGGTCCAAGAAATGGGTCTCCTAGTGATGTAAATCACCGAGAGACCCCATTTCTTGGATCAATTTTTTCAAATAAGCAAAGTTAGTTTTCCAATTTCATCGAATTGGCAAGCTAATGGGCCCACTAGCTTGTCAATTCGGTGAAATTAAAAAGGTAGTGGCCTATTTGAAAAAATGGGTCCAAGAAATGGGGGCCATCTCTCTCTCTCTCTCCCTCTCTCTCAGGTCTCTCCCTCCCACCCACTCCTATTCTTTTAATTTTGTCCCTCCCACCCTAACTAGAGAATACTCTCTCTCATGTATCTTCATCACATCCCCTCACCCTCTCTTATGTCTCTCTCTCTCTGAAACCCTAATCCCTATGCCCTATAAACTTATCCTTAAACCTTCAACCCAATACCCCAACCCTATACTTAATATCCTAAGCCCTTATCCCTATATCCTAGAAACTTAACCTTATACCATCAACCCTATTCCTTAAACCATAAACCCTATACCCTCGACCCTCATCTCTATACCCTATACCCTAAACCCTAAACATTATCCCTGAACCCTTAACCCTTTAATTAAATGCTAAATCCTACATTAACCCTTGTACCCTCAACCCTATACCCAATATCCTAAACCCTAATCCCTATACCCTATACACTTAACCCTACACCCTCAACCTTGAACACTATACCTCAACCCTCAACCCTATACCTTAAACCCTAAACCCTACACCTTCAACCCTCATCCCTATACCCTCAACCTTATAACCTAAGCCCTAAACATCATCCCTCAACCCTATACTTAAACCTTAAACCATACATTAAACCTTGTACACCAAACCCTAAACCCTAAACCTCAATCCTAAACCCAATACCCTCAACTTGCAACCTTATACCTTAAACCCTCAACCCTCATTCCTATACCCTATACCCTCAACCTTATACCCTAAACCCTAAACATTATCCCTCAATCCTATACTTAAACAACAAACTCTACACTCTCAAGTCTTAACCCTATACCTTATACCCTTAACCCTACACCCTAATCCCTATACCCTATACACTTAAACTCATACCCTCAACCTTGAACATTATACCTCAACCCTCAAAATTATACATAAATGCTAAACACTAAACCCTCAAACCTAAACCTAATATCCTCAACCCAATACCCTCAACTATATACCCAATATCCTAAACCATAATCCATATACCGTCTACACTTAACCTTATACCCTCAACCCTAAACACTAACCCTCAATACTATACCTTAAACCCTAAACCCTAAACACTCAACTTTATAACTAATATCCTAAACCCTAATCCCTATACCCTATACACTTAACCATATAACCTCAACCCTATACCTTAAAAACTAGACTTTAAACCCTCAATTGTCATAGGGGGAGAGAGAGAGAGAGAGAGATGTTGGGACGAAAAGGGGAGATAATAATAAGTAGAGAGGGAAGGAGAGGTAGAGAGACATGAGAGATAAAGAGTAGATAAGGAAGGATAGATGGCAGTAGGGGTATGGAGTGAGAGAGAGGGAGGTGAGATAGAGGTGAGATAGAGAGAAATAAAGAGAGTGTGGTACAGAGTGATAGAGGGATATGTGGGTAGAGAGGGATGGGTGAGATAGATAGAAGTAGAGAGAGATAGAGATATAGGGAAGGAGGGAGGGTGGGTGAGAGAGGGGAGGAAAGGATAGGTAAAGAGGGATAGGTTATATAAAGATAAGTAGAGAGAATGGTGACATATAGAGAAGGAGAGAGTTACATTGAGGGAAAGAGAGAATGATGAGATAGAGAGGAGAGATTCAGAGAGAAAGAGACTGAAGGATGAGTGACAGAGAGCGAGAGAGAGAGGTATAGGGAGGGAGAGGAGAGATAGAGAGTAGATAGGGGAAAATTTATGGTGGGAGACATCCAATGAGAGAGAGGAAGAGGGCTAGGGGAGATACAGATAATTAGAGAAAGGAGAGGTAGAGATAGAGAAGTAGAGAGAGAATGAGTTAGGGAGAGAAGTGTTATAGAGAGGTGTAGAGAGAGTGGTAGGGAGTGATGGATAGAGAGGTAGGTAGATAGGGATTAGGGAGATATAGAGTAGAGAGGGAACCATAGGGAGAGGTATGGAGGGAGATGGAGGGAGGTGAGAGAGAGGTGAGATAGAGAGCAATAGAGAGAGTGTGGTACGAAGTGGTGGAGGGATATGTGGGTAGAGAGGGATAGGTGAGATAGAGAGAGATACAAATAGAGGGAAGGAGGGAGGGTGTGTGAGAGAGGGGAGGAAGTGAGAGCTAAAGAGGGATAGGTGAGATAAAGATAAGTAGAGAGAGAATGGCGACATATAGAGGAGAAAGTTATAGAGAGGGAAAGAGAGAATGTTGAGATAGAGAGGAGAGAGTGAGAGAGAAAGAGGGTGAGGGAGGAGTGAGAGAGAGTGAGAGAGAGAGAGGTAGAGGGAGGGAGAGGAGAGATAGAGAGTAGATAAGGGAAAAGGTAGGGAGGGAGACATCTATTGAGAGAGATAGAGAGAAGTAGAGAGAGTAGAGAGGGAATAAGGGAGGGAGGGAGAGAATCAAGATAGACAAATGTAGAGAGAGTGTTAGGGAGTGATGGATGGAGAGGTAGGTAGAGATGGATTAGGGAGATAGAGAGTAGACAGGGAAGGAGAGGGAGAGGTATGGGTGGAGAGAGTGGGAGGTGAGATAGAGAGTAATAGAGAGAGAGTGGTAGGTTGTGATGGATGGAGGGCTATGTAGAGAGGGAGAGGGGAGATATAGATAAGTAGAGAGGGAGGGAGATGTAGTGAGGGAGAGAGAGGTGAGATAGAGATAAATAGAGAGTGGTAGAAGGAGAGGTAGGTAGAGAGAGGGAGAGGAGAGATAAAGATAGGTATAGAGGGAAGGAGAGGTAGAGAGAGAGGAGAGATAGAGAGAAGTGGAGATGGAATGAGGGTGGGAGGGAGAGGTAGGGAGGGAGAGAGGTGAGATAGAGAGGTGTAGAGAGAGAGTGGTAAGGTTTGATGGATGGAGAGGTAGGTAGAGAGAGGGATTGGGAGATAGAGAGTAGATAGGGAAGAAGAGAGGGAGAGAGAAGTATGGAGGGAGAGAGGGAGGTGAGAGAGAGGTGAGGTAGAGAGAAATAGAGAGTGGTAGGGAGTGATGGAGGGAGAGGTAGGTAGAGAGAGAGATAGAGAGATGGAGGGAGGGAGGGAGATAGAGATAAGTAGAGAGGGAAGGAGGGAAGGAGGGAGTGAGGGAGAGAGAAGTGAGATAGAGAGAATTAGAGGGAGAGAGAGAGAGAGAGAGAGAGAGAGAGAGAGAGAGAGAGAGAGAGACATGTTTTGAAAATTCTACAATATTTCACATAATTGGGTTTGTGCTCACAGTCAAGATTTTACGTGGTTCAATATCGAACAAATTGAACATTTGGGTAATGTTAGGTTCTCTCTTAGCTATCCAACAATGTAATTTTTTCACTTTCTAACAATGTTAAGCCTTTCATCCATAATTTATTTTGTTTGTGTATCTCTTTTTTAGAAAAAATTAGTGTTTGGTGTTTTTTTCATTATAAATTAACCATTGATTGAAATTTCAAATAAATTAAATTTTTAGAAACTAGAATCCATTCTACAATTTTATTTTATTTTTAAATCAATTAGTTTCCAAAATTTGTAGGGGTAGCATGAACAAAATTTTGTTTTAAAGAAGTGTCCACTTAGAAAATTAGTAAAAAATCAAATATTCATTAAAAAATTATCTGAAAAATCATGCATCAACTACATACTATTAGCTAACTTCTGACTATGGCGATTTTAAAAATACTTAAAAAATGTTCACCATGCTAGGGTCATACAAGAGTTGCTATGTTATGTTTTTCTAAAAAAAATAGCACCAATTTTTGTACATCCCTCTTTTGAACCCCTTAATCTCAACCATTTTAAAAATAAATTAGTAGTTTAGAAAGTAGACTCAGAGCGTGCTTCGATCCTTGTTTTTGTTCCATCTCAAAATTTTGAGTGTGACTATCCTCAATTTCACGTCCAAGGTCAGTATTTCCTAATTTCATAAAAAAAAGTGGCCACTTAAGCCCCCTTTTTGAGAACCATCTTTGTGCACTTATCCCTCCCTCTATCTCTCTCTCCCCCCCCCTCTCTCTCACTTTCCATCTCCCTCTCTCCATATCTCTCTCCCACTCCCTTTGAAGTCTCTCTCCCTATTAATTCTCTCTCTCTCAAGTCTCTCCCACTCCCTCTCTCCCTCTTAGGTCTCTCTCAAGTCTCTCCCACTCCCTCTCTCTCTCTCTCCTCTCTCTCTTAGGTCTCTCCCTATCCCCCTCTCTCTTCTCTCTTCTCTCTCTCTCTCTCTCTCTCTCTCTCTCTCTCTCTCTCTCTCTCTCTCTCACACACACACACACACACACACACACACTATCTCCTGTCTCTCTCTCCTCTTTCTCTCAGCTCTCTCTCCTCACACACTGCCTCTATCTTCTCTCTTCATCTCCCTCGATTCTCTCTCCCTCTCTCTCCCTCTCATTCATCTCTCTCAAGTCACTCTCTCTCTCTCTCTCTCTCTCTCTCTCTCTCTCTCTCTCTCTCTCTCTCTCTCTCTCTCTCTCTCTCTCTCTCTCTCTCTCTCTCTCTCACACACACACACACACACACTCACTTTCCACCTCCCTCCCAGGTCTCTCTCTTCCACTCCCCCTCTCTCTCTCTCTCAATTGTATCCTTCCCACTTTAACTAGATAACTATATCCCCCCCTCTCTCTCTCAATTCTCTCTCTCTCCCTCTCTCCCTCTGAAGTCTCTCTCTCCCTCCCTCTATCTCTCTCTCCCTCTCTCTCAAGTCTCTTCCACTCCCTCTCTCTCTCCCTCTCTCTCTTTATCTATCTTAGTTCTCTCCCACTCCCTCTCTTCTCTCATGTCTCTCTCTCTCACTCTCTCTCTTACACTCACACTCTCCATCTCTCTCTTAGATCTCTCTCTCCCACTCTCTCTCTCAATTCTCTCTCTCTCACACACATACACACACTCTCTCTCTATCTCCCTCCCCCCTCTCTCTCAGGTCCCTCCCACTCCATCTCCCTCTCTCTCTCCCTATCCCACTCCCTCTCACTCTCACTCTCCATCTCCCTCTCTCCCTCTCTCTTCCTCTTAGGTCTCCCACTGCTCCTCACTCTCTCTCACCAACTCACTCACTTTCCACCTCCCTCTTAGGTCTCTCTCTATTCCACTCCCTCCCTCTCTCAAGTGTATCCTTCCCACCCTAACTAGATAACTCTCTCTCTTAGATGTCTCCTTCCCACCCTAGCTAGATAACTCTCTATCTCACCCCCTCTCTCTCCCTCTCTCTCCCTTCTCTCGTTCCCTCCCTCCCTCCATCCCTCTCTCCCTCTAAATTTTTTCTTTGTATCCCTCCCTCTATCTATCTATCCCTCTCTCCATCTCAATTCTCTCCCTCCCTCCTTCCCTCTTTATCTCTCTCTCCCTCAAAGGTAACTATTGGCAAGAAGCACTGCACATTTCATCTGGTGTTGTCATTAATGGCAACCGTAGTCAATGATTTGATTCACACATTAGGATTTTCTCATACCAGAAGCTACATTGAAGATTAGTAACTATCTATCAAGTTAGAACAAAGCATCTAACAAAATTGTGTTCATCGATTCATATGCAAATTCTCTGCTATCATTTTGAGTTTTGGATCTAAAGGAAGGTTGTTAGATGTATGATCTATTTTTTCCTTGAGTCATAGAGGCTCGTATCGCTTGTTGTGCAAGTTAGAAGATTTGGTTGATTAATTTTCTATTTATTAGTGAAAAAGGCTGAATAAGTGACTATAGCATGTTGTGGATCTTCGAGAAGAATTTTTTTAAGTGTTTTTGTGTTTCAGCATGTTGATTTGGGTCCTCACTATGTTGTGGCTGACTTTGGTTGGTGCACATTAAAAATTCTTTATGGATTAAGCTGAAGGTTTGTAAATATTTTATGTTTTATTGAAGTTGGCATGTGGTTTATTAAATCCTTAGTTGTGGATATATATAAGTGATCATTTATATCATTTTGAGTGTGTGTATGAAGTGTGTTGATGTGTGTTGTAAAAGTTAAAGAGATTGTAGGGTGATTATGTACATTTTCACTTGTGCATAAAAGGATTTGTGTTTGGAATTAAAGCAGACTGAGCAGAAGAGTAGAATCAAATAGAAGGTCAAGAAAGCAATTAATGTGCTTAATTGGAACTATAATCAGGCATTAGTAGAATATATTCTCTCTGTTCAAATCTTCTAGATGTAATCCAAATATTTTTGTAAGATAGTGAGTCTTCTTTTGTATTTGAGCAATGTGCTCTAGGTAGGGTGCCTGAATGCAAGTGCATTCCTTTTGTAAACACTTATTTGAGTACTTAGATAATATTGTGGATTGACCTCCACCATGGTTTTTCCCCTAACAGGGTTTCCACATAAAATATAATAGTGTTATGGTGTTGTGGTTGCTTTTTTTATGTTCATGCATCTTTCCTCTAGTTGAATTTTATAAGTTCTTTAAAGATTATATTAATGAGGTTAAAAATTGTAGAACACTGATTCACCCCCCATCTTAGTGTTCCTTGATTCCAATAGTAACTTGAGATGAGGAGAGAGAGAGAGGGAGAGTGACTTGAGATAGATAGAGGAGGAGAGAGAGATACCTAAGAGGGATATGAAGAGATAGAGAGAGAGAGGGAGAGAGGGAGAGAGAGATACATGAGATGGATATGGAGAGTGTGAGTAAGAGAGAGAGAGAGTGAAAGAGAGACATGAGAGAAGAGAGAGAAGGAGTGGGAGAGACTTGAGAGAGAGAGAGAGAGAGGGATAGGAAGAGAGAAAGGAGGGAGTGGAAGAGACCTAAGAGAGAGAGACTTAAGAAGGAGAGAGACTTAAAAAGGAGGGGGAGAGAGAGGAAGAGGGAGAGAGGAGAGGGAGTGGGAGGGACCTGAGAGTGAGAGAGAGAGAGGGAGAAAGAGAGCTTGGAGGGAGAGAGGAGAGAGAGAGTGGGAGAGAGAGACTTGAGATGGAGATGGAGAGATAGAGAGAGTGGATGCATGTGTGTGTGTGAGAGAGAGAGAGAGATAGGGAGAGGGGGGCAGAGAGAGAGAGATAATTGAGAGGGAGAGATGGAGAGAGATAGAGGGAGGGAGAGAGGGAGAGCGACTTTAGAGTGAGAGAGGGAGATAGAGGGAGGGAGAGGGAGAACCTTGAGAGGAAAAAGGGAGAGTGGGAGAGAGAGAAGAGACTTGAGAGGAGAGTGTGATCATGAGTTAGACAAGAGAGAGAGAATTAGAGGAGATCTTTCAAAGAGAGAGAGAGTGGGGAGACAAGAGAGAGAGACAAGAGGAGAAGAGAGGGAGTGAAATGCACCAGAGAGAGAGACCCTAGAGGGAGGAGAGAGAGAGATAAATTAAGAAGGGAAGAGACTAAAAGGGAGGAGAGAGAGATGGAGAGGCCCGAGAGAGAGAGAGTAGAGAGCGGAAGGGATAGAGAGGAAAAGAATTCGGGGAGGACCAGAGAGAATTAGGATAGAGAGAGAAGGATGGATGGATGGGGAGAGAGGTAGAGAGATATGTGTAGAGCTCAAGGAGAGAGAGTGAGAAAGATAGGTATAAAGAGGGACAAAGAGAGAAGAAAGGGGGAAGGGATAGGTCTAGAGCTTAAGGGGAGACATAGTGATATATAGAGAGGTAGAGAAAGGGACAAAGATATATGATTATTTATGCAGATTTTTTCATATCCGTGCTACAAAAAATATAAATATTTTGAGAAGAGCATGACAAAAAAATCATGAAAAAAAGACTTTGCATGTGAAAGTAGTGAGAATTTGATGTTTCAAAAATGAAATATGAAGTTAAAATAATTAAACTATTTTTATATATAATATAGAAACACCACCTATTCCATTGTTTATATATCTCAATCACCTTTCCAACGCCTATAAATAGTCAAAATTTTGATAAGAAACACAAAAGTTATTCCCATTTTACTAAAGAGGGTTTTTTAGGTCTTCAAAAAGCATATCCATTTTGATTTTCAAAATGGATATTCATTTCAAATAGATATCCATTTTTTTTTTCAAACAAATGGGTTTTCACTTTCCAAAATGAATATCCATTTTGAAAAACAAAAGGGTATGTGCAGGATTATGATGGGCCAAAAAGTGGCAATATTATGGGTATTTGTACGGTATGTGGCTGAAGACTTTCTTTTTACCCAAAATTGATGAAACGAAAAGGGTTTTTAGAGGAGATTCTCAGCTTTCAACCAACATAAATTATGCTTTAATTTGAATTTAATAAATAATTATTATTTATTTTCTATTAGAATTACAACTAAAGTCCTAATCGATAGGCTGAGTGAAAAACGTCTATAACTTTCAAACGGTATCACATTTGTTGAATCTGAAACAT
>VDFB02373365.1:163798265-164199743 GCA_007258455.2 Sequoia sempervirens
AAGTTAAAATAATTAAACTATTTTTATATATAATATAGAAACACCACCTATTCCATTGTTTATATATCTCAATCACCTTTCCAACGCCTATAAATAGTCAAAATTTTGATAAGAAACACAAAAGTTATTCCCATTTTACTAAAGAGGGTTTTTTAGGTCTTCAAAAAGCATATCCATTTTGATTTTCAAAATGGATATTCATTTCAAATAGATATCCATTTTTTTTTTCAAACAAATGGGTTTTCACTTTCCAAAATGAATATCCATTTTGAAAAACAAAAGGGTATGTGCAGGATTATGATGGGCCAAAAAGTGGCAATATTATGGGTATTTGTACGGTATGTGGCTGAAGACTTTCTTTTTACCCAAAATTGATGAAACGAAAAGGGTTTTTAGAGGAGATTCTCAGCTTTCAACCAACATAAATTATGCTTTAATTTGAATTTAATAAATAATTATTATTTATTTTCTATTAGAATTACAACTAAAGTCCTAATCGATAGGCTGAGTGAAAAACGTCTATAACTTTCAAACGGTATCACATTTGTTGAATCTGAAACATGCGTCAAATTCTATGCTTCACATACTATAGGATTAAAAAAAGAAAAATTAAATTTCATGAAGTTTTGACCAATTTAAGGTGGTCAGACATACAAGTTTTTATATTTTTTAAAAGTTGTAATAAAAAATTAATAATTAATTATTTACTAGGAAAAAAATTACAAAAATATATGCATCACATCTGGACATGAGTCCTCTACTTATATATAAAATATTATAAAAAAATATTATCATTTTATTATGGTTAGGGTGGTCAAATAGACACCTACTTCTTATTTTTCCCTGAAATTTAAGTACTACTGCATTGAAAATTCAAATTTTCACCAAATAGACTTTATTTATTTTTAAATAAACCTAGTAGTTTAGAAACTACATTCAATTTTCTATAGATTCTATTCTTACATATTTTAGAAATAATATAGATAACTTATTCAAATTTTTATGTCAAGTTGCCTAACACTAATTTTTCTAATTTTTTTGCCACTTAAGGGCCTGCTTTTTCCATGATGATCCTACACATACCCAAAATGGGTATCCATTTTGGTTTTGTAGTACCAAACCAAAACGGATATTGTACCCAAGCTTGCAAAATGTCAAAGCAGAAATTTCATGTTTTTGGGTGTGTTAAAAACACTTTTTTTTTCACATTGCCAGTTTCTGGACCCCCATGATCTTGCAAAGACCCAATCCCTAAAATCAATCTAGCATTGACACATGGCACATCTCAACTCCCTTTATTTCCAACCATCTGGCATCAGGAAGATGCTTCTTACTCTTCATTTTCCCTCTTCAGCATGTCTTCACTTGCAATTCTTGTGTATCTCTTTTACATGTAGTGTAGGAAAATGCATACCCTTACTTTTTAACACTTGTTTGGACCCACCTTGCTTTGTTTATCCTTACTTATGCCTTAGTTGTCCCTATTTTTCATCCACAAGCCTAATAAACTACATTTTTTTATTGCTAATCCTGATAAACATCAAAGGATAAATGATAATTTAATGATTTTGGTTGTGTCCTTGATTTTTGGACTGGGACTAATACACCACCTAAGACATCTTTTTCCTCCAAAGGTCTTGGGACCCTGATTTCAAATGCACCTTAAAAATCATCCTTTTTGGAGTCTATGCCTCAAGTTTCATGCCACGAGACTAAGACACCATCTAGGGTATCTTAGTCCCCCTTAGGTTATTTTTAGGATCTAATTTCAAATCTTAGTGGGATTTAACCTCCTCTAATTAATGAATTCATATGTTGGCTTGGTGTGGTGTAATTTCAAGATATTAAGCATAGATAAGTATAACTACAAGGTTCTCTCAATCATTCTCATCTAAGCAAGAAGTAATTCATGAGATCCTCCTAGAAGTTTCATGCAAGCATCCTTATAGAAAATTTGAGTTCACAAGAGCATTCAAGAGAAATTTATCAAGCATTTGGAGTCATCATCAAGATTCAAGCATCATAAGAGAGACATTCTTGCATCATGTGTATTTTGTAGCTAACATTTGTGGTGTAGGGTTTTTATTCAAGCAATAAATTCAAGTCAAGATCTACATTCAAGCTAGCCACTTCACACAAGTTTTCAGATTTCACAGCAAGGGTTTGGTGAGTTGCAACATAGAATTTTGTTCATTCATCATTTACCTTCATTGTTCGATTTCATTCCAAGGTCTAATTACCAACAAGGGGTTTGACCAAGACAAACCCCCATTTACTAACAATCAACAAGTTTTTCTTCTCTTGTGTGTTTGTGTTTACATATTTGAGTTGAAGATCATTTGAGATGAAAAGTTGTAAAGTTGCAAAGTTGAATTGCAAAGTTATCATCTTCATGGAAAGTTACCTATAGACCAGATCTAGAAGTTTCAGTACTTGAGATCTAAGAAGAAGTGCAAACCGTGGACCTCAAGATCACATTCTAAAATTGTAGAAATTCAGATTGGGAATAAGAAGACATTAACGGTGTCTTATTCCTCTTTGAGGTATTTTACAAAGATTCTGTCAGATTTTGTTCTAACATCTGAATATTTTGTGTTTTCCCCAAAAAATAGCAGTGGGACTAAGAAGATAGTAAGGGCATCTTAGTCCTCCCTAGCATATTTTGATAGCAATTTTGCATTTTGAGAATCCTTATCACATTTCTAGACTTCCTAGGTACATACATCCTAACTTGTTTAATTTTGTCATTTGCACTCATTGTTTGGCTTGCATTACTAGGTTTTGTGATTTGAATATCAAGTTGTATTTTCTAAGCTTTTTCTTGGTGGTGAACCCCTCAAAGCCTGAGGAATCTTCCTAGGTCTCCCTTGTTGATAATTGACTAACCTTTTGTGTTGATAGTCAATCCTTTGCATTGAGATCTCTAGGGTTATCCATGAATGAAAATGGAAAGTGGGTGTGTTCTATGTCCTAAACCATATGATAGCAAGTGCTTCCTTAACCCATTTTTCCTACATTTCATTTTGGTGAACCCAAAATTTTGAGCATTCATTTTTTGATTTAGAGTTTGCTAAGGTCTTAAATCTAGGTTGCATTCATTCTTGCATTGCATCTTACATTAGTGAAAGTACATCTAGGGTTTCTCGCATTTTCATTAGTGAAAGTGCATATAGGTTGCATTTTTTATTTCCTACATCATCTTATCTCATTGAAAAACTAAAAAGTGCATTGTTAATTATTCTAATTGCATTTAGGAACATTACTATTGCATTTAAAAAATGAAAAAATTGCATTCAATTGCTTATCATTAGTCACTTTTTCTTGTATTCATCTCCACTATTTTATGTTTCTAAACATCAGGTCCCGAAGTAATCAACTTGGAAATATTGCCACCAATCCAAAAATTTACTGTTTTTTGAAAAACTTCTACTAGGACTAAAACGTGCCCTTATTGGTGTCTTAGTCCCTCCATGGGTTTTTTGATCAGAACCCTGTCTGAGTTGTTTGCTACCCTTTTTTAGTTTCTAGAACTTCAAAATTTCATCAACGGGAGTCTTAGTCCCTATGGAGTTTGAAGTTGCAATTTTTAGGGATTAAATCTGCTTCTTTGTGCTTCTATTTGATGCTTTTAGTTTTTTTTTTATAGTTTGTAGAATTGTTGTTATTCCAAATTTCTTTCATTTCAAGTGTATTTATTCAATCTTGAATCATGGATATGTGCTTTGGAAAGATTTGGATTTCCTTAAATATTTGGTAGATGTTTCAAGTTGTGCTTTTAGAAATGACCCTAATGAAATTGAACTTACTCATGCTCACTCAAGTCCTAATGTATTTCCTCCTCATGATGTTGACATCATTGGAGAAGATGATAAAAACATGATAACGTTCCTAAACAATTGTGTGAACAACCTTAAAGCTAATGCGTCCTTTTATCAATCCATGACACAACCAAACCCCCTACAATACCACCTCTTGAGATGCTTGGTTACTTACATCCTGAAATCGAAATGAAAGTTGAACCTAAGTTCCCTACAATAGGTGAATCTAGTTCCTCTAAACAAGCAAATACAAAACCATTTTATGAGAACAAAGTAACAAACACTCTAATCAATCTAGAGGAAACATATGGAAAAGGATTCATAATCTTGAGTAAACAAGGATGTGATACAACAAGTGAACATGAAATCCATCAAATCCTAGAGAAAATTCCAAGTAATGAAAACACTAAGGGTTTAGGATATCAAGATCCCCCTCCTAACATAAGTACTCCTAAGGAATATCTAAGGCTCCGTAGTGATGCTACAATGATCTTAGATTCTCCTCCCTATATGAACATCCTTCTTCCTAAAGAACAACTAATGATTCACAACAATGATAAGGATGAAAGGATGACCTTAGGTCCTCCTCAACCTCCAACTCAATAAATTGGTGAGTTTGGCAAGCAGAGGAGGTCCTGCAAGCTACAAAAATTAAAGTTCCCTTGTCCCTTCTAAAAGTGAAAGGAAACTACAATTTCTTTTGAACAAAGAACTAATAACATTACCACCAATGAAGGAAAGGCTCATACTATATCCTAAAGATGCAAATGTTCCACATTTTCAATACCATAGAACTCTCAGACATAGTACAAATGAGTGTCATGCATTCAAGTTAGTATTGAAAAAAAATCACTTTGATTGCAATGATTGCCATCAAGTGATTGCATAGCCTATCATTTTCCACCCCTTGTCATGTAATAGTTGTAGAACATTCTATTCTCACTATTACATGATCCTTCCCATCACCTACCTTGTATCATTCTTGTCTTGTACTCAATGTGGGCAAGTGTTGCAAGTATGAGCAAATTTGGTGGTATTGTCATTGATGTTGTCATTGATGTCGACACAGTTTAGTATGTTCTATATTGTACATGTATGGTTGAAATGCTGGTGAGATGTTCTGAGTACATGGAACTATCTTATATAGCTGCAGATGTGTTGTGTTGATCAGATTCCAAGTGATTTTGAGAAAATTAATATAGAAGTGAAGTCAGAAGAAAGAATGTATTCAGATTGTGCTCTGGTATGTGATCTACATTTCTTCTATGTTGATCCTATGCTTATGTGGACCTAAAGGTTTGATAAAGGTGATTTATTGGTGATATATATTAAGTTTCAACTTCTGGTGAGATGGTACATGAAAGTTGTGTTCACCAGTATGTGTGTTCTATCGGCAGAGTCAGTGTTCTGTGGACTAGGAGAAATATTATTGCTCTACAATTTTTCCCTATTTCATTTCAAATCTTGCAGATCTATAATATGCTTTGTGAAGGTCTTTCCTATGCTTTGGAAAATAGGTTTGAAGTCTAGAGATCCAAAAATCATGTTTTAGTATTTTTGTGTGTGTATGCACAGTCTGAATTGTCTGATGAAACAAATTTAGTGATTGAAGCCTATTTTTCTTGTTGCAAATGTATCTAGAAGGTTTTGAGATGTCTTTGCATGCTCAAGGAAGTGTGTTTTTGCATCCATGTGTCATCTTCTAGTTGGGAAATGTGTACATTAATGATTATTTGTGTTTTTATTAGGTTTGGTCGACCTAGTGTTTACACTTCATTCAAAGAATAAAATTTAATTAAGGAAGGTGTAGAAGATTCAATAATATTATTTTTGATCTTGGTTAAATGTTTTTTGTTCCACTCTTATTCCTTTCCACCATGGGAATTTAGAGTTGCTGACCTAATTTGAATTTATGAAACGATGTATTGTGGACGACCTTGGAGAAAGTTTCTAAGGTTGAGAAGCAAGTCAAATTGTGAAGAGATGTATGACAGTAAGATGAAAAGTGACAAAAGTGTACTACAAATCATAAGAGCATAAGTGTGTGTGAGTTGAAGGAAGTGAACTGAAGATTTTTGTAATCCTACAAATGTGCTTTAATTATAGTGGTGGATCTATTTTTCTCTTTTGTATCTATATATAGTGAACCTCTCTATTGGATAGTGAGTCCTTTGTGGGTAGTGAACCTTTGTATTTGGATAGTGAGTCCTTTGTAGGCAATGAGCCTTTGTATTTGGACAATGATTCCTCTTTTGGGCAGTGATCCCTTGGTAGTGAGCCTTTGTATTCAGTTTATAATCTTTATATTGTGAGTTAACCCTCGCCGTGTTTTTTCCCTTATTGGTTTTTCCACATAAAAATCTGGTGTTCATTTTGTTGATTTACTTTCTGTTATTTATGTTACATGCTTATATTTAATAATAGAATAGTGTGGTTGAAGATTTTATAAGTGATAAATTTTTAAGATTAAATTTGTGTGACAACTGATTCACCCCCCCTCTCAGTTATCTTGCGCCTGTTTAACAGTTGGAATTGGAGCTTGTGGTTCCTTGTTTAGATCTTAACCACTTAAGGAAGATTCAATGGCACACAAATTGGTGATCCCTATGTTCAATGGAACTAACTACAAAGATTGGAAGGGATAGATGAGAATATATATTATCTCTCTTAGTTTCAAGACCTAGAAGGCTATTGAGAATAAGTATACGCTTCCATCTAGTGGTGTTAATTCTATAGATGAGATATCTTCTCATGGAGAAAAAGAGAAGGCAAAGTATGCGATTTGTAGTGGTTTATCTAAAAATGAGCGAATTAAGGTTAATTCTTTGGATACTACATATGATTTCTAGAAGAAGTTGGAATACATGTATGAAGGAAATGAAAAAGTGAAATTGACAAAGAGACTAGTGGTAAAGTGTATATTTGTGAACTTGAAGATGGAAGATGGTGAAGAATTTACAAGTTTCTTTCACATGGTTGAACAAACTGCAAATGAATTTATAAATCAAGGAGGAAAGCTATTAGATGAAGACATAATTGAGAAGATCCTGATCACCCTACCAGACTACTATAGTGATAAAATATCCATGATTGAAGAAATGTATGATCATAAGAAGTACACCTTAGAACACTTGTTTGGCACATTGCAAGCATTTGAATTGAGAAATTTCCAAAAAGATGATAAGATAGAAGAAAAGATAGAAACTACATTTAAAGCAATGAGGATTGAGGAGGAACCAGATAGCGATGGTGTTGACGAGTTGGAAGCTAACTTCACCAGGAAGTTGAAGAAAGGTACCAGAAAGTATAAAGGTATGCTTTAGTTGTGGTAATATTGGTCATTATGCTTCAACATGTCTGAATAGGGCTACACATAAGGAGAACAAGAATTATAAAGATAAGGGTAGGAAGGACAAGAAGTATAAGAAGTTGTAGTATGTTAAGGAAGAGGCAGGTATTTTTGATGATGAATCTAACAATGAAGTTGATGATAGTGAATGCTTATTCTTAGCTTTGGAAAGTAAATCTATATCCACTAACCCTAGAAAATGTGTAAGTAAGAAGGCTCTAGAGGTTAAGAAGAATAGGATGGAAGGTACTTTGGTTACCACTTTTCATGCAAGTCAAGATGAATACTATTGGGTAAGTGATAGTGGATGTTCAAATCACATGACTAGAGATAAGAGTAAGCTCACTAAACTCGAGAGGTATGATGGTGGTTTATTTATGTTTGGTGATGATTAAGGAACTAAGATCTGTGGAAAAGGTTCAATTAGTTTTGATGGAGTGCATAGTATTGATGATGTGTATTATGTGAAGGGTTTGAGGCATAACCTTCTAAGTGTTGGTCAAATGTGTAGCAATGGCTTTAAACTTGTGTTTTAGAACAATACCTATGAAATCAGGAAAGGATCCAGTAATGGAGATATGATTGCTACTAGAATAAGAACTCATGGAAGCATCTATTAGTTGAAAGGAGTTGATGGTCATTGTATTGTATCTCAGATTAGTGAAAGTTGGTTATGGCATTGGAGAACAGGACATGTGAACTTTGATAACCTGGTCAAGATCACTGCAAAGGAGATTGTTCGAGGACTGCCTAGAATCACAAGACCTACTAATGCCATCTATAGAAATTTTCAATTGGGGAAGAAAACAAGATATAGCTTTAAAGGAAAGGAACATTCTACTATCAAAATGCTAGAATTAGTCCATACTCATCTCTATGGTCTGACTAAGACTAGAAGCCTGAATGGTGACATATATTTCATGTTGCTTATGGATGATTACACTCAAATGACATTGGTTGCTTTTCTTAGAGAAAGGAATTAGGCCCTGGATAGGTTTAAGGTTTTCAAAGCAAGAGTGGAGAATGAAGTAAATCTGAAAATCAAGTGTTTAAGATATGATAGAGGTGGTGAATTCACTTCTGGTGAATTTAATGCATTATGTGAGAAGCACGACATAGAAAGACAATTTTATGGTCCATGAACCCCTCAATAGAATGGAGTAGTTGAAAGGAAAAATAGGATAGTTCAGGAAGCTTCCAAAACTATGATGAAAGATTATAATGTACTAGATGTATATTGGAGAGAAGCAATACATACTATTGTTTATGTTCTTAATAGAGTTCAGATCGAGCACAATAGCACAAAGACACCTTTTGAGTTATGGACTAGTAAGACTCCTACTGTGAAATATTTTAAGGTATTTGGAAGAAAATGCTACATTAAAAGAGATGATAAAAATCTTGGAAAGTTTGATGCTAGATGTGATGAAGGAATATTTCTTGGATATTCTACTACTAGGAAGGCATACATATACTTTAATAAAAGATTGAGAAAGATAATTGAAAGTGCTAATCTAAAATTTGATGAAGGCATCTGCAAACCTATTGAGATAAGTGAAGTAGAACGTGATTATCCTATCTGTAGACATATACCCGAAGAAAATAAGAAGGAAGAAGAAGAAGAGAAATAAGAAGAACAAGAGGAAGAAAAAGAATAATAGAATGAATCGGAACCTGCTACTAGGAATCCTAAATATGTATAGAAGAATCATCTGGAAGATCAGATAATTGGAGACAAGAGTGAAGGTGTGAAGACAAGAAGCAGAGTTACAGCTGAGGTAAATTTGTGTTTACTCTCCAAAATAGAACCTAAATATATAAAAGAAGCATGTGAATATGAAAGTTGTATGAGAGCTATGAAAGAGGAATTATAGCAGATAGAAAAAAATTAGACGTGGGAAATAGTCCATAGACCTGTGAACAAAAATATGATTGGCTCAAAATGGGTGTTCTAGAACAAACTAAATGAAAGTGGAGAAGTAGTAATGAATAAGGTAAGACTAGTATGCAAAGGATATTCACAAGTTGAAGGTATAGATTTTGAAGAAACATTTGCCCCTATAGCTAGAATGGAAGCTATAAGAATGTTTTTGGAATTTTCTACACACAAGGACTTCAAGGTATATCAAATGGATGTTAAGTCAGCTTTTCTGAATGGTGAGTTGGAGGAAGAAGTGCACATGGAGCAACCTGAAGGGTTTTAGTTGTCTAACAAGTCATACATGGTTTGTAAATTGAAGAAAGCATTGTGTGGATTGAAGCAAGCTCCTAGAGCTTGGTATGCAAGACTAGACATATATTTGACAAAGAAAGGATTCAAAAAAGGTAATAATATGTTGATTGTAGTTGTTCATGTTGATGATATCATCTTTGGTGGAAATGAAGGCATGTGTAAAAAGTTTGTTGAAGAAATGCAGAAAAAAATTGAGATGTCTATGATTGGTGAATTGAATTTCTTCCTTGTTCTAAAAGTGAATCAAACTAATAAAGGGATGTTCATTTCACAATCTAAGTATGTAAGAGTTGTTGAAATTTTTTGGGATGGAGGATTCTAAACCAGTTTGTACTCCTATGGTAACCGGATGTAAGCTGAGCAAGGATGATGATTCTACTAAGACTAATCAAAGCAAATATAGATCCATGATTGGTGGATTGTTGCATCTTAATGCTACCAAACTAGATATTATGCATGTGTGTGTGTTTAGTTGCTAGATTTCAAGCAGATCCTAGAGAAGCACATCTTATAGTTGTAAAAGGGATATTTAGATATCTTAAAGGTACATCAGATTATGGAATATGGTACCCTAAGAGTAATGATTTTATCCTGAGTGCTTATATAGATGCTAGTTGGGCCAAATGTGTAGATGAATAGAAGAGTACCAGTGGTGGTGCTTTCTTTCTTAACAGAAGACTAGTTTGATGGATGAGTAAAACGTAAGACTCAATTTTTTTATCCACTGTAGAGGCAGAATATATTGTTGCAACATCCTACTACACACAAGTTTTGTGGATAAAGCAAGCTTTGAAAGACATTGGTGTGATATGTGATGAGCCTATTCCAATTTTGTGTGATAATACAAGTGCAATAAACATTTCAAGGAACCCGATTATGCATTCAAGAATGAAGCACATATCTATCCACTATCATTTTCTAAGAGAGAAAGTGTTGGAGAATGAGGTTAGACTAGAGTATGTGACAACAAAGGAACACATTGTAGATATATTTACTAAATCTCTTCCAAAGGATACTTTTGAGAATCTTAGGGAGAGATTGGGGGTCATTGACCCTCCTAACTAGGTGCACATGAAGGTACATAAGTCTAGTGAATTCACAAATTCTTCATTTATCTGGACTGGTAGATGGGTCTACTCCATAGGGGGAGTAGAAAAGGTTTTAATTGTTGTAGTATGAGTGTACTCCTAAGGGGGAGTAATTAGAATAGCTATTCTTTGACATTGATGTCAAAGGGGGAGAAAATTTTGTGTTGCCATCAATGAGAAATGGGGAGATTGTTGCAAGTATGAGCTAGTTTGTTGGTGTTTTCATGGATGTTGTCATTGATGTCAACAAAGTTCAGTATGTTGCAAATTTTACATGTATGGTTGAGATGCTAGTGAGATGTTGTGAGTATGTTGAACTATTTTATATAGCTACAAATGTGTTGTGTTGATGAGCTTCCAAGTGCTTTTGAGAAAATTAATATAGAAGTGAAGTCAAAAGAAGGAATGTATTCAGATTGTGTTGCAGTATGTTCTCCACATTTCTCTTGTGTGGACTTGAAGATTTGATAAAGGTGATTTAGTGGTGATATATGTTGAGTTTTAGCTTCTGTTGAGATGGTATGTAAAAGTTGTGTCCACCAAGATATGTGTTCTACCGACAAAGTCAATATTCTGTGGACTAGGAGAAATATTGTTGCTCTACAATTTTTCTCTATTTCATTTCAAATCTTGTGGATCTGGAATATGCTTTGTGAAGGTCTTTCCTATGCTCTGGCAAAGAGGTTTGAATTCTAGAGATCTGAAAATCATGTTTCAGTATTTTTGTGTGTGTCTAGCCAGTCTGAATTGTCTGATGAAAGAAATTTAGTTATTGAGGCCTATTGTTCTTGTTGTGGATGTATCTAGAAGGTTCTAAGATGTATTATCATCCTTAAGGAAGTGTTTTATGGAATTTTCATGTCATCTTCTAGTTGGGAAACATGTACATCAATGATTATTTTTGTTTTCATTAGGTTTGGATGACCTAGTGTTTACACTTCATTCAAAGAATAAAATTTAATTAAGGAAGCATGTAGAAGATTCAAGAATATTATTTTTGGTCTTGTTTAAATATTTTTTGGTCCACTCTTATTGCTTTCCACTGTGGGAATTTAGATTTTCCTAACTAATTTGAATTTATGAAATGATGTATTGTGGCTGACCTTGGAGAAAGTTTCTAAGGTCGAGAATAGTATAAAATCAAGTCGAATTGTGAAGAGATGTATGATAGTAAGATGAAAAATGATGAAATCATGCCACAAATCATAAGAGCAGAAGTGTGTGTGAGTGAGTTGTGATAGTAGTTTTTATAGTTTGTTGAAGACAATGAAATGAAGGTTTCTATAATCTTGTGAGTGTGCTTTAATTGCAGTGGTGGATATTTTTTTCTCTTTTGTATTTGTTGGAAATGAGCCTCTCTATTGGATAGTGAGTCATTTGTAGGCAGTGAGCCTTTGTATTTGGACAGTGAGTCCTTTGTAGGAAGTGAGCCTTTGTATTTGGATAGTGAGTCCTCTTTTGGGCAATGATCCCTTGGTAGTGAGCCTTTGTATTTAGTTTATAATCTTTATATTGTGAGTTAACCCTCACCATGATTTTTCCCTTATTGGGTTTTCCAAATAAAAATATGGTGTTCATTGTGTTGATTACTTTCTATTATTTATGTTACATACTTATATTTAATAAAAGAATAGTGTTGTTGAATATTTAATAAGTGATAAATTTTTAAGGTTAAATTTGTGTGACAACTAATTCACCCCCCTCTCAGTTGTCTTGTGCCTATTTAACAACAAGAAGTAGATAGCCTTGTTCTAGCAATGTTTGAAGTCTCATGAATGGATGCTTGGATAGGTGTATGGATGGTTGGATATGGATTATCTTGCAATAAGATAAGGTGTTTGTACAAAGAATGCTCATTTGGACAGTGCTTCATGGCTCAAATAATGTTGGGTAGGATAAGATCAATGAAAATGGCCCATGTCAAGATGTTTAACATAAGCAAGTCTAAAGTGTACACCAAACTTTGTCAAGATTAAGATAATTTGGAAGATGGATGGTAATGGGTTGGATAAATGGTTTATGGATGAATGGATTTATTATGGATGAGATGGATGGAATGTTGGATTCATTATGTATGGGATGAGATGCTTTCACCTAAACTAGCACACGTAGATGCTTGATTCTACACATGACACCTGTTTGCCAAGTTTTCATCATGGTACTTGTCCAAAGCACCACCATAGTGGTTTTCACTAGATGATTTTTTTCTTTATTGTTTTCAATGATTTTTTAATTTTTTTGGATTTTCATATTTTTTTGATATTTTTTGTATTTCTCTGTTAAATATTTTTAAGCTAATGTTGAATCACCTAGAGGTGTTGATGTAGATGCTTCTGTCATAATGTTCCATTGACATCGTACCTAAAGAAGTTTTTTTTCCAAGATACGTGCACTTGAATACAAATTTTGAGATTCCTAATCTACTTTGTTGATACCGGAGTTAACTTTTTCTTTTTGTGCACATCACAATAGAGTGCCTTCTAAATCCTTATGATGAAGGGTGGCCGCTAATACATGGTCAATGTGAGAATTGGATATCATGTGTGGAGGCATGGATGGAGTGTATTTATGAATAAAATATGGATTGGTTGATAGTTTTGAACCTTTGACTCTCCAAACTTGGGAAGATGAGAAATGATGGGTGGATATCGAAGTGTGGATGGAATTAGGACCAACCGCTTGATATAATTTGTATGTTGCTTGGGAAGCCTGCTTTTTCCTTGTGGAAATGTTTGAAGGATACTTTTCCCTTTTTATTTTTCCCCATAGTTTCTTTAACTAATGGAGTTTGATAGGGATAATATTTATTTGTATTCTTTGGTATCCATGTATATTTGATTTGTCCATTATGCTTCTAAACTTCTTTTCCTTTGATTATTTTCTTCTTTCTTTGATTCACATCCTTCTTTTGATGTTGGTCCCAATTTGTGGATGGGGCGATGGGTGGATGAAGAATCATGATGTGGCTAGTTGTAGTATTGGAATTAGTTTCATCATAAGGACTCTTCATCCTCCCTATGTTGATGCTTGCACTAGATAAAGTTGCCCCCAATCTTCTAGAGGTATCACTAATATTTTTAGATCCCTTCATTTTAGAATAACCAAGACCTTGATGCTTAGGATTGTCGATAATTTGCATTGGTTCTAGGATACCTTGTTCTTTTAGGCCTAATCCTCTGCCTTGATAATTCATCTATTGAAACATTTTATTTGCAATAGGATATGATTTACCTTGGAAACACGATGTTACTCCTTCTCTACTTTGTTGTGGATCTTCAAAGGTGATAGCTTCTTCATTGATAAGATAGCTTGCCCTTAAAAAGGTAAGTGATCCAAGTTTATAAGTGATAGGATCCTCCATGTGTGGGATAACTTCCTAATTGATATCTTTGGCTTGATCTTGTGGAATATCATATTTTAATGCTTCTTCAAGAGGTGTTGATGATTCACTTTCCATGCAAAATTCTCCCTCATGATTCATCTTCGATATTCCTTCACAAGATGTTTATGATTCACAACTTCTATAGAAGCCTTCTTCATGACCCATTTCTGATACATCTCTAGATTTTTCTATATCTTGATCATGTGTACAAATGTTAAGAGTAGCAGACTCTTGTTCCTTGGTAATGATATCAAGAGAATGAGACTCTTGTTTTGAATGAATATCATCTACATGTCCATTAGGAGTAAGCATCTCATGGGTAGATGGAGGAGTATGTGCTATATGGATATGATCATTATTTGTGGCATCTTGTATATATAAGAGAGTGTCCATAAGATCATTGTAGTATCTTGGAGATATAAATTCTTGATATTGATTAATTTTGTAACTACTTTTGACATGCTTTGGATCAAGTTCTTAACATGGGTCAATTTCAAAGGATGGATTTCTTATAAAGGATTCTTAGATATCTTCATTAGGCATGGGAAGTGGCTCAATATCCTCTTGATCTTTGAGTGGACTTGGATCAAATGTTGAGTTGAAGATTCCTTAAATATCTACAACCATGAGGTTGAAGGATGTCAATATGTCTTGGAAAGGACCATTGCTAGGCTTTGGTGAAAGATGTTGATCATGCTTTGGAAGGAATTCTTGAGATATGTCCTCGAACTCATCAGATTATGTAGAGGTATTTTCAAAATGATCCTTGGTGGAAGGATTGTTGATTATAGGATCAAATAGTGTTAGCACTCCTTGAAATAGATCATTATCAGGTTTTGTTGAGGGATTCTTATCATGATCAAAAAGTAATTCTTGATGTATGTTGGGTTGATCTTTGGATGAGGTAGAAACATCTTCACGGTGTTCATTGATGGATAGATCTTGATCATTGTTTTCAACAATTGTGGTGGAGAGATTGTCATTGATATCACTAGTGGTTGAATCTTCATCATTGTCCTAAATAGTTATAATTTTTTGATCGATAAGGTCTTGGATGAGATTTTTGAGTCGAATACATTTTGATGTTGTGTGTCCCTTTATTTTGTGAAAATCACAAAGGCGCTTCTTGTTATAACCTGCTGGTTTAACTTGAGGCTCTTGATAATTTTCATAAAAGGGGATTTTGATGAGATTTTCTTGTACCAACTGTTGCATGACTAATTTGGTTGGTTTCCCAAGTGGTGTGTATTTTAATTTGTTACCTTGTGATATTTTTACTTTAAATTGACCTTGCGGTGATTGATTTTGGAGATGTGGTGCTTGATCTTTGAGATGTGGTGATTACATTTGTTGTTGATGTTGTTGATCTTGACATCCAACCTCTTGAGATTGGATATATTGTTCTTGATGTGGCTATGGACACAACTCAATGCTTTGATGGCATGGTTTAACCAATGGAAGAGTGTATTGATTTTGGGGTGGATATGTCTCTTGGGACAATGAGTCAATTATTTTGGAAAGTGAAGCAATTTGATCTCACAAAATTTGACCTTGATTTTCATTTTGACACCTTTGATAAAGTTGATTTGGTTTTTTTTCAAGCAAATTTGGAATGTATACTTGTGGTTTCTATATGGGATCATGGAAAAATTTATTTTGGATAATATTCTGATTTGGGGTGATGCTTAGATTTGGCATGATAGGTTGAAATTGAATATTGTTGTGGTTGGGAATCACATTGCCTTGATTTAGGTAACTTTTATTTTGCATGGTGTTACCTTGACTTGGATCAATACATGGAGTCATTAACATATTTTTTGGAATTTGAAAAACATTTGTATGATTTACAAACATATCTATCCCAAAGTTTACCAAGTGTGGATTCAAAATTTTTATGTTTGGTAAAGTTGTACGTGGTATATTCACATTTGGTTTGCATGGATTTGGTGGGATAATGTTATTTTGTTGAAGACTCATGCATTGATTGTTTGGTTGATATATTTGTGGGTTTGGACTTTGATTTAAATCTACCATAGGGAAAAGTGTTCCAAAATTTATATTGGGCATACTCACAATTTTTGTACCATTGAGGTTTGTAGGAGTGTGTCATAGAAAAAAAAAGGACCCTTTACATGACATGGGATTAATTCACAATAAAATGGACTTAATGAGGTCTTAATGGAGTTTTTTGAGGCACTTTTATGCATCGACACTAGGTATTGGACCCTTGCAAATCAAATAACATGCTTTTAACAATGTCTTGTAAAGGTGTTGTAAGATGCTTTCACACTTTTATAGACTTAATAAACCAATTTATTCCTAATTAAACATTATAAAATGTGCTTAATAATATTATCACATCAATCTAGAAGGTTTTTAACTTAAACTTAATGTTAAACTAGTGTAGTAATGTGTCTTACACATTCACAGTGGTTCTTGTTCCTTCCTATGTTGTCTAGACCTCATTTTAGTGTTGTAAAGTGTACCTACTCACACTTTCACATTGAATTTTGTGTCCCAAGCCCCACTTTACTTTCAAATCATCTTTAATAGGCCCCTATTAAACCATATTATGGATCCCAAGGCATAATTTTATTAAATAACTGACATAGTCATCATATACGCCTAATTTTCTTACTTCTCGACATTCTAGCTAGTAAAATGGCCCATGTGGGACCCATTTACCATTAGTGGTGGATTAGTCCCATATAGGTAGGACCCATTCACCATTAGTGGCGAATTAGTCCCATCTAGGTGGGACCCATTCACCATTAGTGGTGAATGAGTCCTATTTCAGCCATTTTTGGGGTTTTGAGCAGGAAAATTTAGGTTTTAAGTTTAATTTTTCTCCATGTCAACCTTAGGGATCCAATTTACAGGAAAATAAGGTGAATTTTCCATAAATACAACCTTATAAACCCTAATTCATAATAACTTAACTCCATTCATCATTTTTCTTCCATCTCAAGTCAAGCAACCTAGATTTTTCTCATTCTAAGTCACCAAGGTAGCACTTTTCAAACATTCAAGGGAAAAATCTTCATGTTTTGTTGTAGAAATTCAAGTTAAATCATCATGGAAAGGTAAAAACTCCATTTTTTAATGCTTCATTACATCTTTTCATCATTTTGGTTTAATTACCTAAAAAGGGGTTTGACCAAGGCAAACCCCTATGCCATAACATTCACCATTTCTTTCTCTTTCATTGTGTGTTTGCATATTTAGGTGCTTGGATGGCTTGAAAATTATTGAATATTAGTTTGAAATATTTTCAATTCATCTCCACATTTTCAAGGCCAAAACTTACACAAAAAGTCATTTACAGCTTCAAAAATTAGGGTTTCAGACTGGGACACTTAGAGGTGCAAACTAAGCAGACCGAAAGCTATAGATTCCATTTTTGAGTTTTTAGAAAATATAGAATGGACTAATTTTCCCAAAGTGGTGAATGAGTCCCAATATAAATTTTATTTGAAGATTTTTGTAGATTTGGAAACCCATTTGGGTAAAATGGGCCCCAGTGCAGTTTTCTAGAATTGGGACTGATTCACCCAGAATGACGAATGAGTTCCACCAAGCCCAAAAACAAGCATAAAAAGCATTTCAAATCTCATTTCCAGACTCCTTCAACATCTTAGGTGCACAATTTCAGTTTGGTTTTTTATGTTATGTTTTGTATTCATTTCTAGTCATTGTTGCATTACACAATGTGTTTTCAAACATTTCATATTTCTTTAGTTTTGCATGTTTAATCAATCAATTTCATTACTTTATTACATATATAACATCTCATTTAGGCATAATAACATCATACATTACATAATTTGAATGAACCCTTTAGCATTTTTGGCCTTATTCTCTCCTTTTAGGTGAAAAAGCCTAGAAGAGCTAGAGATGATTAGGGTGACAAAAATGTATGGTTCATTTTGGTGAACCTACTTTTTGAACATCTTATTTTCTGATTTGGATCCCCTTTTCATCCTAATCCTAGTTTGCATTGAATTTGCATTAGAGTTGCATTGGTTAAATTGCATCTGGGGTTTCAAATTTTTGCACTAGAAAAAAGTGCATTTAGCTTGCATTTTTGTATACAATTTCCTTAAAAATATCTGAAATTCTACATCCCAATCTTAGGTCTGCATCTGAAAACATTAAACACATCAATTGTTTTTGAAAATTTTGTAAACATTATTACTAGGACTCATTCGCCATACTATGCAAATCAGTCCCTATCTAGATTTTTAACTATCTATTTCTACATAAAAAACCTCATTTTTGTGCTTCCTAAGCCTCCTAGTATCATATAGTATAAGTCTGGAAAATTTTTGGAACATTTATTTTATGCATCTAGCTCAAAAACATCATTTTAGATTAGTCATTCTTCAAATAACTTCATTTTCACACATTCTTACATTTGAAAATGCTTCCATTTCTGCAATTTTGCATAACATTCATAAAAGTACTTTTCACTTTTGCATATACAATATTTCTATTCATAAAACTTTGCATAATTTTGATAAAAGTTATTTTCATTCTTGCATGTAACGGGTGATCCCATAATAGTGGTTTACAATTTTTGGCCAAACTAGACACTAAAATTATTATTTTTAACTAAATCTTCACATTCGGGCACCTATAGTGGCTAAACTGTGAGGAATTTGAAGATGGTGCAAACTAGAGTCTCATCAAATTTTTTTTGTAGATTCTAAAAATATTTTTTTCAAAATTTTTGGAATCAAATTTCACTTCTTTTTCCATCTCCCACGAAAATTGATTTTTCAGAAAACAACATTTTTAAAAAGTGGCCAGTATAATGCATAACTTTTTTCCATGAAGGATAAATTCTAATTCTTTCAAATTTAGATTTTAACTCTGATATCTAGTGCTTCCACTTGGTTAGATAGTTTTTTATTGAATATTTTTTCCTTAATCAAGTTTCAAAGTCAAACGAATTACAATTCAGACATAGTCGACGTGTATAGTAACTTTTTTGTATATGTCAAAATTTAATTTAATTTTTTTGTTGGATCAAGAACCATATCTAGTGCACTCATATTTTTCAATTTTTTTTTTTGATAATCTTCTATTTTTCCACATGTGAAGAACAAAGAAATTCATTTTAGATGAAAACCTATGTTTAATAAAACTTAAAAAACAAATACATAACAAAACCAAAACATATTAAAATTATATTCATTGGATAACTTGTTCTGAGGGAATACCATAATCATTTGAAATAAATTTTAAATGAATTCATTTGATCCCCCAAAAGCTAAATAAAAAGTGATTTTTTATCAGCATTTTGATAGGTGTAAAGGAGACGCATTTATAGGTATGGTTTAAAACTAGTGAGGTTCTATCCAAGGGGTTTTGATCTAAGGTGATTTGATCAAACCCTTTTCAATTGGAATCCTTAAAATGGAACTTTTAAAGGCTTAAATCATTATATTTTCTAAAAATATGTGATTTCAGCTAAAATTCGTTCCTCTCAGGAATTGTAAACCACTATTATGACAACACCTATGTACATTACTTTCCTTTTTCAAATATTACATAAATTGGATAGGAGTGTTTTGCATCTTTGCATATACATTGTTCATATTGCTGAAACATTGCATGAAATAGTTACATGTGCTTTTCATTCTTATTCAAACAATCCTAGTACCTTACATATGTAAACATGTTAAGAAACATTTCCTATCCCCTCCCTATGAGAGTGTTTTAGTGAAAGGGACTACAACTTGGGTCATTCCTAACAATCATACTTGTTCTTCTCATAATATCTCTCCTCTTGGTGATGATATTTTAGTAGAAGAATCAATTAATGATATTTTTGAGAATCCTATTTGTTTCTCTCCTTTTACCTCTCTTAGTGGACAACACATTCCCAACCAACATAACACAACCTTAGATGATCATGACAACAACACTTGTTCTTCCTCTAATATCTCTCCTAGTTGTGAAGTAGATACTTTCATGTTAGACAACACAATCGATGATGGTCATGAATGTCTTAGTTGTCCACCTTCACCTAGGGAAACCCATCTTGAAAAAAATCTTCAACCATTGATCATTCCCCTAATTGCGATGAAGTCCTTCTAGAAGAACCAACCTATGAATTTCAACAACATTTGGTTTGTTGTTATCCTAAAAACTCTCCTCCTAGGGAGAATCTCATGATGCATAAAACATATAAACATTGACACATATCCTTCAACCACTAAACCTTCCCTAGATGAGGATAATCACATGGCATTAGAATCACTTTCACCAAAATATCATGCTAATCAGGACAAAAATTTTGAGGTTATGATGGCACAAGTGAGATCTCCTTTAATTAGTGAGATTCCCAAGTCACCTTCCATTAGTGAAAAACACAAAAAATTCAAAGATGTCTTGAAATCCATGATGAAATCTACTCATAACAATTTTTTGCAGCCATTAAGTTGTAACTTAGTGACTCAAACATCTAGGGGACCACACAAAACTCCTACAACAATACCTTTTCCTCAAAAATTTCCTAGTGTTGAAGACCTTAAAAAGACTCCCGCTAATATATCTGTATGGGAACTCATTCAACTCTCACCAATAGTTAAACTTCTCTTTAATGAAATGTTGGAAATATAGAAGGAAGAGATCCAATATTACATCAAATAAAATCATGTAACATCCTCCCCTTGTCCAAGACAAGCCACCCAGTCAGAAATCACATGCCCTAAACATGAAATACCCCCACTTGAGATTCAACATAGAAATGATCCCTTGATGATAAAGGTGATCATTAATGAAACTCTAATTAGACACACCCTCATTGAAAATGGATCAAAAAATAATGTTGGTAGCATGGACCTCCTACACAAACTTGGCGTGGAAAAAAACCTCATTCAACTTAATGATGTTCATATTTGTGGCTTTAACAATGTTCATAGGCAACCACTTGGGATGATCACATTACCTGTTGAAGTCGGACCTATAGTGTTACCTACCCCTATTCATATCATGCAAGAACCCCTTCCATACAATCTTATCCTAGGGAGACCATGGATTCATGCTATGAAAAGAGTCCCATCTACCCTTCACCATGTCATGAAGTTTGAATACAACAACAAGATATACTCGATTGATGCAAATCAGCAAAGCTATGCCTCGACTGATCACAACACTCCCAAATCCCCTAATTCTTTCATTCCTAGATCAAAACTTGAACCTATACAAGTCGATGCTAATTCTTCACCTACAACAAAACTCTTTCATGATAATTAGTGGTCATTATATTCTACACCTCGTTTCCATAAAATTTCTAAAATCTCACCCTCATGGTCCAAAGAGTCATATACAAACCATTCCTTTTTAAACACAAGTTCTAGTAGTGATTGGAGTTTCACACCTACCTTTAAGGGAGAGTGTGCAATATCCCAATCTCCACCCAAACAACCTTGTTTTTCATTCGCTCAACTTAGTTCTACCAAATCACCCCATGGTGGTGATGGGGGAAATATCACTCCCAGCCCTCATAACACAGTGACACATCATATTAAAAAGGATTTGTGTTCTTGTACAAAAACCAATCCTTCTCATAAACACACACCCCTTCATCTAACTTGGAAGATTGTTATGGTATCAGTGACAACCTTCATCCTACACATGGATGAAATAAACACAAAAAAAAAACTGACATATCATACTTATCTCCACTTTTATCAAAGACTTTGCACAACAATAACATTCAAACTCTCAAGGATTGTGGTGCTCTTCCTTGTGTGGTAGCACCTAATTCTTCTACTTGATACTTCCTTTCATCCATTTGAGGCTCAACTTTGTCTTGCACTAAGTGGGGGCAAGCAGTTTGATAGCCTTTTCCTCACATGTCACTTGTTGCTGTCCCTTTTGGCTATTCGTTAACCTTTCATGAACATATAAGACCAAGCTTGTGATGTGGATGACCTATCTTAAGATTGGCTTGCATGTGACATACTACCCTTTTCATGACGTAGCTTATCAGAAACATATGACTTGGCATAGGGCTTTTCGAGTAAGCTCTCATGTCCTCTTCTTCTACTTTAAAGAAATTTCTCACAAACAAGTGTGTAGAAACCGCTTTAAAGTGGGGGCATACATAGACAACATCTTTGTGCAAATTTCATGGTGTGGTTTACTTTTTCTTGTGATGCGTCCTCTCCTTGATGGTGTCTTTGGGTTCGATGCCTTCCAAGAGTGTATGATCAACTAAAGTGGCCTGATGCGAATGAGGCATCCTATGGATAATGATCTAACAACCCTAATTTGTCCTCTCTTGGAGACATTAGGAACAATCCTCCCTAAGAAGAAGACCTTATATGAACAAATCAAAATTCCCTTTAACAAAATTTTTTCATTACATTCAAAAAAACATTTACAAAAACCATTTTCCTTGTGGTGCCTTGTTAAAGTTATCAATACGTATAACTTTGATATGGTTGAGTGGGAAGCCCATCTAGCAATATGAATTTTCCCCATAGCCACCTTTGTGTTTGTGAGTGCATACCAACTAGCGTATGTATCTCCTTTTTCATTTTTAGGCTTTCTCACCCTGTGGACAACCAAAAGTTTTGTGGCCCCATGTAGTGAGTATAGTTTTGGGATTTTTCACCCCATGGATGATCAACAATTTTGAGGCCGCAGAGTGAGTACATGTTGTAGACTTCTCACCCCACAAATGACCTAAAGTTCTATGGCCCCAGAGTGTACATATTTTTCACCCCATCTTTCTCTTTCCTTTAGTTCTTTCCATTGTATGATTATGTATCTTCATGGTTTGACTTAGGATCTTGGATCCTTGGGGGCTTGCACAACCTCCTTGACCTTTGTCATTCTTTTTCCTATGCATTTGTACATAAGGATCTCTCTTGAATGTCTATGTTAGTGTGAGTTCGAAGCAAGTTAATCCTCTCACTAAAGTGGGGGCTAAATGTGTAGTAGAAAAAAAGGACCCATTACTTGACATGGGATTAATTCACAATAAAATGTACTTAATGAGGTCTTAATCTAGTGTTGTGAGGCATTTTATGCATCCACACTAGGTCTTGGACCCTTGTAAATTGAATAACATGCTTTTAACAATGTCTTGTAAAGGTGTTGTAAAGTGTTGTAAGATACTTTCATGATTTTCTAGACATAATAAACCCATTTCTTCCTAATTCAACATTATAAAATGTGTTTAATAATATTACCACATCAATCTAGAAGGTTTTTAACTTAAACTTAATGTTAAACTAGTGTTGCAATGCATCTCGCACATTCATAGTGGTTCTTGCACCTTCCTAGGCTGTGTGGACCTCATTTTAGTGTTGTAAAGTGTACCTAGTGACACTTTCGCATTCAATTTTGTGTCCCAAGCCCCAATTTACTTTTACATCATCACTTAACCCATATTATGCATCCCAAGGTATAATTTGATCAAATAATTCACATAGTCATCATATAAGCCTAATTTTCTTACTTCTAGGCATTCCAACTAGCAAAAATAGCCCATGTGGGACCCATTCACCAATAGTGGCGAATTATTCTGATCTAAGTGGGACCCATTCAACATTAGTGGCGAATGAGTCCCATTTAAGCCATTTTTAGGGTTTTGAGCAGGAAAAAATAGGTTTTAAGTTTTTTTTTTCTCCATGTCATTCTTAGGGATCCAATTTATGGGAAAATAAGGTGAATTTCCTATAAATACAACCTTCTAAACACTAATTCCTAATAACTTAACTTCATTCATCATTTTCCTTCCATCTCAAGTCAAGCAACCTAGGGTTATGTCATTCTAAGTCACCAAGGTAGCACTTTTCAGACATTCAAAGGTAGAATCATCATGTTTTGCTACAGAAATTCAAGTTCAATCATCATGGAAAGGTAAAAAATCCATTTTTTCATGCTTCATTACATCTTTCCATCATTTTGGTTTAATTACCTAAAAAGGGGTTTGACCAAGGCAAATCCCTATGCCCTAACATTCAACATTTCTTTCCTTTTCATTATGTGTTTGCAGATTTAGGTGCTTGGATGGCTTGGAAATTATTGAAGATTAGTTTTCAAAAAATTTGAAGTCATCTCCACATTTTCAAGGCCAAAACTTACACAAAAAGTCATTTACAACTTTGGAAATTAAGGTTTTAGACCAGGACACCTAGAGGTGCAAACTAGGCAGACCAAAGCTATAGATTCCATTTTTGAGTTTTCAAAAAATATAGAATAGAATAATTCACCCAGAGTGGTGAATGAGTCCCACTATACATGTTCTCTGAAGATATTTGTAGATTCGGACACTCATTTGGCTAAAACGGGCCTCAGTGCAGTTTTATAGAACTGGGACTGATTCGCCCAGAATGACGAATGAGTTCCACCAAGCCTCAAAATCAACATCAGTAACATTTCAAATGTCATTTCTAGCCTCCTTCAACATCTCAGGTGCACACTTTTAGTTTGGTTCATTTTTGTTATGTTTTGCATTCATTTCTAGTCATTGTTGCATTACACAATGTGTTTTCAAACATTTCATATTTCATTAGTTTTGCATGTTTAATCAATCAATTTCATTACTTTTATTGCATATATAACATCTCCTTTAGGCATAATAACATCATACATTACATAATTTGATTGAACCCTTTAGCATTTTTGGCCCTATTCTCTCCTTTTAGGTGAAAAACCCTAGAAGAGCTAGAAAGGATTAGGAAGCCACAAATCTATGGTTCAATGAGATAATGATCCCATGTATGGATTGTATAAATGTGAGTTTTGATAATCAATGGAAATTGTAAGGCTTTGATTTTTTGGTTGATTTAGGCCACTCATGATGTATGAATCAAGTTTATATTCCATGTTTTTCTTGTGTTTTGACCTTGTTGAACTCTAATGGATTTAGAACCAATGATGAGATGAAGGATGAAAGGTGTGAATGATATGGGTGTTGATCTTTTAGGAACTTTGGATCAATTTTAGACTCTAGGATTTTTATTGGTTTGGTTTGATTTGATTTGGATAATGGACTTATAAACCCCAAGATGTTGGATGTTATCTTGGAATAAACTCGTCCACAAGGATGATAATTTAACTGGATGTATGAGGAAGGATTTATCCACACACACTTAGCCAAACAACAAGATTTGATGTTTATTTGAAGGAATTTTACCAAAATTCTAGTATGAATGATTTTTACAATGGTTTAAAAGTTGTTTGTGAGATGGGATTTGATTGATGTTTGAGATGGATGAAGTGTTTTTTTTGTATACTAAATGAACCTAAGAAGAACCTTGTTTATAAGACCAAGATAGTGAAGAAATTTTTTTTCCCTAAGAGTGGTTCATACCAAAAGACTAATGTTTTCATGGAAAACCATATGACCAAAATACATTAAGCACATGTGTGGGGTTTAATTATTCTTAACTTTGCTTAATGAGTTCTTTTTACTGCAAACACTCTCTTGATTAGCTTTTGAACTAAATGTCTAACGTCTCAATTTATTTTCATCCAACAAGTTCCATTATGTGGAAATCAAGGAAAGTAAGGAGATTCTTCCCTAATTTTGAATTTAGTGAGAGAAAATTCAGATGTAAATTCAAATACTTAGAAGCCTCTAAGGATATAATCCCTAGGGAAAGCAATAACACTTAAATTTTGTCAAAGGTATTTACTCCTCCTAAAGGGTTTGAAATTTTATTTTCATGTTGATTTTTTTTTCCAATGCTTTAGATCCAAGCAAAGTGTTTCTGATTTCAAAATAATGCACAACCCTATGGATAGTCAAGAGACAATATTTGTTGAATCCCCACTTGGATTAATCCAGCTGCACTTATTCTTGTGGATGATTAAAAGCTTGAACACACTAGATCCCCTCCATGACACTCACTTCTATGGGTAATCCAAGCTTTAGTACCCATGAAACTCCCATGGTATACTTCTCATCTCTACCATGAACCACAAAAATGTGGGGCAACTTTGGAACAATCATTCTTGCACCAACAAATAGATAAGGATTTGGGCTTCTAAACAAAAGGTTCTAGTATAGGAATTCCATTTATGGGGGATAATCTATACGACAAGAGACCATTGATTCCATTCTTGTTGAAAGAATCCTTGTGATACTTGAACTTTTCTTAAGTACCCACACTTATATACCAGGTGGAAATCACTTGGCTTTAGCGTGTTCCCGGTTGGGCCGTTCCTTAGGGTGATTAATTTTTCCCACAAAGCAAGCCCTATAAGGGTAAAAAAAAGTGAGCAAGCACATATGTAGTTTGATCAATATTTTTTTGCGTGAACAAAGTGAGAACACACATGATATACACCACTCACACTAGAAAGATTTGTTCAATTTTAAGAATCCAAAATGAAGTGTGAAGGAAATCGCTTATACAACTTAATTGTCATGATGTGCAAGAGAAGCACATATGCCTTTTAAATGATATTAATTTGGATAAGAGATTACAAAACATAAAAGGCACATGTTAATTTTAACCTTCAAAGCAGGAATGGATTCTTTTTAAGCACCGAAATTGAAATTGAGATTTGTTTGTTCAATTTTAAAGCCTTAAAAAAACTCTAGTAAGTTGCCTAAGGTTATTTTTAATTGCTTTGTTTTTTTCTTTTCAAAGCCCAAATGAAATTTATTGAGTCCTAAAAAGCTTGAATATGACAAAGTCCTTAGAAATGGGATTATAATTACTGCCAAAGTGTTTAAAAACACTTGTTACAATCATATGATAATTATTTTTCTTTCACTTCCATGCTAAATTATCCTTTAAAACCTACAATCCAAGCTCCAAATGTTAGATGAAATCAAGAAACAAGAAGATATGAGGGTTAGATAAATGATTAAGCATAAAAACCCTAAAATTTAGACTAAGTTTCATTGTGATTTGACAATAGGTGAAAATTTAAAAATAATAACTCTATCAAAGTTGACAAAACACCTACACCATTGGATAGCTTATGAAATTCTAACCCATTTCAAAAACAAAAGATTCAAAAAAGACCAAAATATGACCAAGATATGACCATTTTAAGATTGAGTGAAAAAGCAAGAAAGCAAAGGCAGTGCCATTTGAATCATAGAGGTAGTGGTGTTCTTTGAGTGAAAACAAGGACGCTAGAAAAAAATTGGCAATGTTTGAGGATTTGAGTGATGCCCTAGTGAAACTAGAAGCACTATTTGGAAAAATAGAGATCGCATATGTGTCGCTATTTCCTCTAACGATATTGTTTGACCTGGGAAAACAAGAAACATAAAAAATGATAGAAATGGCCAAAAAAACATGTTAATTTTGAGAGTTATGCCTTCCTTCTAGCACCAAAATGTGAATGGTGATCCTAGACCTGCACAAATACAAAGAAAAAATACAATATTATTCCAATATGCAAGTTAGAAACAACATTCCCCATGAAATTCATTTGAAACATGAAAACAAGAAATAAGTGAAGAACACAAAAAAGCTTTAAAATCCTATTTTAATGTCCAAACTCTCAATCCCATGGGGGAATTGGTGCTATTTTGATGTGGAAAATATCCCTTTCCCAATTCCTTGCAAGCTTTAATGATCTTTGATGAAAATTGATGATCTTTGATGAAAATCCTCCATAACCTAGCTATGAAACATGGAATGTGGATAAAAATGGATAAAAATGCCTAATATTGTGCACCCAATGAGCATAGTGATCTTACATGGATTGTGGATGATCAATACAATAGAGAAGCTCTCTATTTATATCAAATAAGGATGGAGGATTGAAGAATAGGATGAATGTAGGATTAAAGATGGACCAATGGCATTGTGCCACTTGTCAAGATACTAATGGAAGGAGGTTGAGCACATTTTGATCAATGTGAATGCATTTGAAATTTGAATTTGAAGAAGTGACATGTTGGAGGGAGAAAAAAATAGAGTTAATGCCACTTGGCCCAAAGCAAAGGACATGTAAAAGGATTTTAATGCCTTGTTTAGAGAGGAAAAGTCCTTTTGGAGGGATTTTTTTAATTTGAGGAATATTCCATCCTTTGATGCCTTTTTGAATGAAAAAGAAAGATTTAATAAATCAAATAAATCGATTTATTGTGCAAGTTGCAAAATCTAGAGGATTTCAATGATTAGTGTTAGCATTAATCATGATTTGATTAATTTTAATGAAGATTAGCTGATTTGACATTCCGATTTAGATTTTAGGATTTAAATAAATCAAAATGAGAAGAATAAAGATTTTAGACTTAATTAAATAAAGTTTGATTTATTTAATTAAAGAGGATGATGTTAGATTTAAATCAAATAAAGATTAATTTATTTAATTTAAAAGAGATGACTCTAGATTTTAATTAAATAAAATGAATTATTTAATTAAAAGAGGGACTATATGATTAATTAAAAAAAAATGATTTATTTCACTAATTCATTTGACTATAAAATTTGATGAAAATTTCTAATGAAATATGTATAATTTGATGTATTGTCGGGTACTTGTGATATTTGATGTGTAATTTTCAATTTTTTTTAATTTTATCCCCGACGTTCATCAAAATTTCGATGAACATGCAAAATCAGAAAAAATCAAATTGTGGCTGACATAAATAAAAGTGAGTTCACCTATTTATTGTGACAGTGTTTTGCTATACTTGCAAATTTTCTATATTTGTGACAATTTGTGGAGAACTAAGGACGATTTTCTTGGGAAAAATCAGAAAAAAAAAAAAGTCAAGAAGATATTGCCAGGTGTAGGGTAGTCATTTTATTTTTCCAGAATTCATTTGTGAAGTCAAATTTGTACTTTCAGGTTTGAAAATCATATTTTAAAACATCTCATCAGATTTCATTTTTAGACTTTTGCATTTTTAGAATTTCATTTCCAGATTTTGTTGTGCAAGTTCAATATTTTGATTTAATCTAACAGTTGGAAATCATAGTAAAATTAGAATTTAATAAGTTATGGAATTAGCATTTTAAAGTGTTTTTTGGGTTCATTAACTTCAGAATATCTTCTCTTTTGCAGGGGTGGTTGCATGCCAAATTTTTTTGGTGCAAAATATCATAATTATTAGATTTTGTTACCTATTTATGATTACAAATTATTGGAGTTTGAGTTTGATATTTTTTGAAGATCTAAATATTCAAGCTTGGTAAAGAAAAATCATGTTAGATAATATTAGTGCAAAACAAAATAAATTGACAATTGCTAGAATGTGGGCTAGATTGAAAAGAAAGGGTGATGGGAAATGTTATTGTCCTTGCAATAATTGCAAGGGCTTAAAGATGAGAAGATTTTTAATCATGACAACTGAAAAACATTGTAGGCAGCATGGTCATGTTGAAGGTGGGCATGATTATCATCCATTGGTAATATGTTCATTATATGTCTTTATATTGATTGAATTTGTAAATGTTTATATCATTTTAAAAAATTTATATATAGAAAAAATCACTTGATCATGATCATGGTTTATTTGTGGAAAAAAACTCAAACACAATCAAAAATCCAGAAATTAGAAAATCTTCAGCATTATGGATTGTGGAAATCTCATAGCATTAATGGTTTATTTGTGTCAATCATTATTATAAAGTTGGAGCACCCTAGGGCACAAGATATGGATTATCACACCCCAAAGAATGAGGTTTTGCAACTGGAGGAACATTGAACTATGAATATTGAAGATGAAATTAATGATCCTATGGAAGAAGATGGCCATGTGCCAGAAAACACAATTGAAGATGATGGTACAAATACATTGATCCATGACACATTTAGTGGCGCAGTTGATCATGATGATTGAGATGACTTTGATTATGTTCATGATTTACCTATACTTGAGAAGGCACACGAGCCCCTTTATGAAGGCTCTAAAACAACTCTTCTCTCGGTTGTATTGTTTTTCGTGAACTTGAAGGTTATGAATGGTTTATCCAACATAGCAATCTCACGGATGTTAAGGTATGTCATATATGTCATCTTTTTTCATCTATTTTAATTGTTGTTAGTTCATCACTAATAAATAAAAGATGAAATATGTACCATTACTATTCTTTCTATTAACAAATTATTTTTTTGTTATAGATTGATAGGTGAATTTTTGTTACCATCATCTAATATTTTACCTTGCTCATACCGAGATTTATCTTCCATTATGAAAGATATTGGAATGGAGTATCAAGCAATAGATGCATGTCCCAATTATCATATTATATATCATAGACAACATGAATTTGCAACAAAATGCCCAGAATGTTATATCAGTAGATAGAAAATAGATCAACTAACAAAAAAGGTGTCTCACAAGGTTCTTCATTATATTCCTATTATTCCATGTTTGTAACGATTATTTAGGTGTGAAAGCTTAGTGCAATTTATGGATTTCCATGCATGGAATAGAAGTGGAGATGAAATTATTCGAATTCCTGTGGATGGTTCTGAATTTAGGGACATGTAGGGAAAATGGCCACACTTTAACTAAAAACCTCATAATCTCAGGCTTTCATTGGCAGTGGACAGTGTCAATCCATTTGGAGAAATGAGATCTATTTACTCGGTGTGGCCTGTTTTTGTTATCAACAATAACATTTCTCCATGTATGTCAATAAAGAGGGAGCACATAATGTTGACAATGATTGTTCTAGGTGTTTTTTTACATCAATTTTCTTTAACGTAGTAGCATCTCATTTGTCTTATTTGTTGCATAATGACTTAAATTTTGTTCATTTAAGAGTCATGTACATTAATTTATATATATTGTAGTAAAATGGTTATAATAATTATGTAATGTTTATGTTCATTCAACTAGGTAAGTACCAAGTTAAAGATATGAATGTATATATTGAGCCTCTTATCAATGAGTTACTAAAGTTATGGAATGGCGTCACTATGTATGACATCTCTAGACCAATAGGAAAAATACAATTTCAATTCCATGCAATGCTTGTATAGACAATTCATGATTCCCCAGGGATAAAAAATATTTGTGGTATGTTATAACATTCAACTGTGCTTTAACGATATTTAATTTTATGAAGTAGATATCATGCATTTTTTTCTAAATAATCTATTCATTATATATAATTATAAAATTTGACATATTTAATCCAATTATATATGATCTTGTAGGTCTTCAAATAACAAGAAAATTTGCATATCCAATTTGTGGTCCAAAGATGAAATCTCATCATTCAAGAAGTTTAGGAAAGCATGTCTTTAATGAGTATAGGAACTTCCTCCATAGAAATCACAAGTATCGAGCTACTGACAAACATCTTTTCAATGGGAAAGAAGAGAATACATCAAAACCATGAAGAATGACACCTTGCCTATGGAAGTTGGAATATAATAGAATTAATCATCAAGGTTATACATTGGATCAAATTGTTTATCTATCATATATGATATGTTTGGAATTTATATTTTTATATTGTGTTTTGTTTACTCATGATGTAATTGACAATGATTATTGTTGTTGATTTGTTTAACTTATATGCTTCATGAAGTTCATCAAGGCATTAATGGCCAACTTCCATAGGGAATGAAAATTTATCCCATACAATTTAGTAGGTTGCTCTACTATGAGAAGCTACAAATTGTCCATTTTTTTGATACAATGCATATCAGAAAGAATATAATAGAAATGTAACGCCCCGCCGTGCGAACCCCAAAGGACAATTAAACAATAATTATAGCACAATTTTATTTTTTTTAAAGTAAACATAACATACAAGTAATACACATTAAGATATGACATGAATTTCATTTAAGTAGATTCATTAGCACATACATCCCTTGGGGTACACAAGGAGTCATTACGAGACTGAGATCCACACAACAACAATAAAGAATAAAATCCAAAGATATAGTCCATAACAAAATAAACATTAACAAATATAACATATACATGATAATAATTGATAAGAAACCATTTGAGTACATAAATACAACATATGCATAATTAACTTAACACATTGAATTACAATTGCCATGGTCAAAAACCACACCAAGTTAACATTACATTACAGTACAATGTTCTAGAGGTACAATGATACAAGAGTGTTTCCAAACATAAATGGAAACCATACATAAGATAACATAATACAAATAAACAGAGAAAACTAGCTCCAAGATGGATACAACTCTGGAGTCACTGCAACCGCACCAATCGCACCTCTCGATCCTCGACTGGGGACCCAATGGGGTGCTTAGCACGTTCCACCCGACCATGTGAGTCCGAAGACCCACCCCCCGTGCTAGGAGCTAACAAGAAAGAGACCTCAACCAAGAACATCCAAAAAGGGAACCACAAGACTCAACAACATACAAAAGTATCATAAAACTCAAGGATTACAATGACATAATCAACAACAACCAAGAGTCATTAAAATAACTTAAAATCATACATCTCAACACATAAATCAAAGCAATGACCAGTAACAAGTAACCAAAGGATGATCATGAAACACTTCCAAATCAACTAAACATAACACAATTCTAAATTGCAATTAAACAACACAATAACATCATATCACAGTATCATAAGATACAAGATCGTAAATGAGATCATACAAGACCACAAAACATACTAAAGATGTATTAAAACAATAATCATAAATCAATTTAAATCAATTCAAACAACAATCTAAAACAACTCCCACAACCTTCTTCCAGAGGTACACAATAAAGTAAAACACATGGGCAACTAGGGGAGAGTGTCATCGCATAGTCCTACATGGGCTGTCCTGTGCTCTTCCTCCCAACTGGAGGCGCGGGTCCCATCTATGGCTGTCTTGTGCTCTTCCTCCCAACTGGAGGTGCCGGTCCATAGGGTGACTCATGCGGAGCCGTAGACCTCTCGTGAAGACGAGGTCATGACCTTGCCAACCACGGCCTTCTCAGCCTTCCATTAGTCTGCGAAAGCACTAATGAAGACGAGGCATCCATTTTATTAATCTTATAATGATATTACTACCCAACCCTCCTAAGTTAATTATTAGGTTTTCACTTGTTTACTAACTCACTCGTGGGTTATCTTGAGCCCTTCCACTTAAACGGGGCGCCGGCCCCCACGAGGAGCCACTCTCCCTAGAGACCCAACAACATAAAAAACCAAGGTTTGTACCATCAAAATAAGAATATTAGATCACAACCGAGAGCATGCGAGGCATTACCCATCTCACTATAAATACAATTTCCAAGTCTCAACAAATTCTGTACAACCCTTTTAAAATCATGAAACCAAAACACTTGCCACATCAAGGGCCCATAAAGAGAGAGAACATCAATTATCAATCATCTCAAGCCTCTGGAAGCCAAAAGAATGAAAACCCACAAACAAGGGTAAAGTGAAGCAACAAGAGTTTTTCCTCCAATAATTCCAACACAAGGATAAAATTTCCTCAAATGAGAGTAACACAGAAAAGCCATAAAAAGAGAAGATTCATCAAGACCCATCCACAAATCAACAATAGCGTCACCTCAAATAGGAAAAGGCAAAAGAAAATCAACCTTAAATTCATGAAATCACTAAATGAAACCAAAAGCCACCAACTAGGCATTCCATGGGAGACCTCAATTTTCTCCTCACAAGAACCCCCTTATGATGGTACGCAAATCACTTTCACAAAAACAACAACATAGCAATGACAACAATAATTGCAAGGCCACCAAATCAATTTCAATTCAAATATAATGAGTGAATATATTAAAATAAGATCAACCACCCCATCCAAACCACATAAACAACTTTGATACAAAATAAACCAGAAATCCAAGAAGATCAACCTCCCACAATTCACCAAAAAATACAAGTTCCCAATTACATTGCAACACAAATTTAAATGACAAAGGATTCCTTAAATCAAAACTAACCTCCAAAGGCATTCACACCAACATGGAACCATCCTTCAACAATCAAAGGTAAAAGCATTCAACCAGGCATCCAAGGCACCAAATTTAAGAACACCTTAAATACTCAACCACACATCACTTTGCATAATAATCAACAACCAAAGATTCAAACAAGAGCAATATTTAATAACCCATCAATTAACAACCAGAACCAAATAACTTTACAACTTCCCCAATGAAATTACTCAATTAACTAAAACAATTCATGATAATCATCACAAGTATTCTAAAAGACTTATCCATAAAGAGAGCTTGCAATTCAACCATTTAATGAATATAAAGGAAGTCAATTTTCAAAAAGATTAAAATCCCATTTTACCAGTAAACTAGCCAATTCGAGAATACCCTAATCAATCTCTAATTATTCCCATACATTTAAATTTCCCCTTTCAAAGAGCAATAAATGAAAACTACTAAATAGTTGGGTATTTAACTTATTAACATTCATAACTACTTATGTTCAAAACATTAATTTAAACATTATTTCCACTACCCCTCATCTCACTATTTAATACTCAATTCCAATATTTAAAGTAATTGCCAACCACTTAAGACCATTTGTTATACTTAAAATGATAGTAATAACAATACTCTAAATGCTTAAACTACATATTAGAACTTACCACTTTTAAATCTTAAATCTATCTAAATAAATTTACACACAATAATTACCTTTTTAAAACCACTACATCTTTATATATTTTAATTCATTTTGAGGGAGGAAATATAAAAAGAAAAAAGATCTGTTCTAAAAATTCAACAAGACTACAAGACTACAACTTCACAAAATAAGAACAAAAGATAACTTATTCAATTCTAAAATTAAATTCCATTTCTAGAATATTCACATTAAAACGAGAATTAAATAAATAATGCTGTCAATTGATTTTTCTACTAAATCGTCCTCTCAAAATTGTAATTTAATAAATCAATAACAACAACCAGATTTCTTTCTTTATTTTACTAATATTTTCCTTGTAAAAATTCCTGCTTTATTTTTAATTAGAAAAGAAACAGAATCTAAATATCTATTTTCTAGATAACAGATAAATTACAGAAAATATAATTTTAATCAAAACAGATTATATTGATGCATTTGTTTGCTAATAGTTAAATCAACAGAATATCGATTAAACAGATTTAAAACAGTATAGATATATTTTCTTCTTGAATAACAGAAAAATTGATTAAATAATACTACAACCAGAATTAATAAATTAATCTTTATATATATATATATATATATATATATCTATCTACAGCATATATATATATATATAGATATACATATATACAAATATTCATATATACATATATACATATATATACATATATATACATATATATATCAAATAAAAATCCGCACAGAAAACATATATTAAAATCGCATATTAAACATTATGTTTTAACCATATTAAAATTCCAATGGGAATTTAATCCCAACACAGCCGTAAAGGAAACCGGACCCCGCCGGCCATGGGCAGTCTACGGACTGCACACGGCAGTCCAAAGGACTACTGTGGATAGTCTGTAGACTGTCCACGGTACCGCCGGTACCGCCTGCGCCAAAGGGGGTGTGGTGGGTATGGCCGAGGCCGTCCCCCACACAGCCTATATACATATACATATGAAATAAAAACAATGAAATCAACTGGCATGAACAGTGCGACGGGATTTCACAATTTCAAATTTCCATACAAATTTTCATTTGATTAAAAAAAATTATAAATATATATATATATATGTATATTTATATATATATGTATATATATATATATATATTTAATATATATATATATAAATATAGGTATCTATATATATATTTTCAAAGGTTCGAAAATAACAGTAACAGAGAATTACTGTTCATAGGAAATTCACTGTGCATGATAGAAATAAAAAGTTTTCTAAGGAAATATATATATATACATAAACCAAAAAATTCGAGGAGAGGTAATTGTTTTCAAAACGATGACAAAAATTTTTAAAACAAAATGAAATAACAGCATGTTGCTTAATTCCCAGATTTCAATTAAAACCCCTCTTTTAAAATAACCAGCCACAACCCAGAAACCCCAGAAATTTCATCAATCTAATAACAATCCCCAATTTCCTTTTATTAAACTGTAACCCCAGTAAATTTTCTTCCTAATTTTCAATCTTAAATACAAATTTCATTCACAAGCACAAATCCCTATTTTAACATAGGGTAAATAAATTAAAAGAAGGAACCTGGCGTCCTTCGCTTGCAGAAGATTGAAGAAGCTTTGATCCTTTTGCTGTATCAATTTCTTTTGCTGCAAATCTTCCAGCAACTGATCCGAATCCTCCTTCCTCTTCACCAATTTCTCCACAAACCGAAAAGAACTAAGGACAGAAAATTGATTGGAAAAGAAATTTCTCCAGCATTCCAAAAGCCATCCCCTCAAACAAAGAAACCCCCTCTTAAAAACCATTCCCATGAATCCCTTCAATTTCCTCTTCCCGTGAATACCAGAGGTCACATCTCCAAAAATGAAATTTAATTACCTTCAAATCCACAAAAGATGGAGCTTTATATTTGTTTATTCTTCATATTCTCCAGTGAAAACCAAAAGTCACAACTCAAGAAATAAATCCAAATAATATTTAATCCCTTTAATTCCTTTTGTTGCCTTTTCAAGTATTTATATTTCATTTTCTTTTATCAAGCATTTTTATTAAACTAAATAAATTTAACTCCACAAAAATGAACTTCTATTTGAATATATATTCATTATCTTCACAATACACTATTTGTTAATTACTTCCACATTAGAATAATTAAAATCAACCATTTGCAAGATTCTAAATAAGTATCCATTAAATTTCTTATTATAATAATTATCTTTTCAAGATTACTTGTTCATAACAATTTAAATCAATTTATCTAATAATATCACTTTTACTTTTAACGAATTAGTTTGATTGATCATTTGTTCTAAATCATTTGATTTGATTTAATTGATTATTATTTTAATTCCTAATTATATTTTAAATAACCTTGCAATTTCATTTATGATTTAATTAATTATTTAAACATGATTACTAACATATTATATTTTCCACACAATCAAATAACTCAGTAACCAATGAAACACACACACACACAAGTCCAAAACAACTAACATGGAGGGGTATTACATCCTCCCCCCCTTAAAAATCGACTTACTCCTGGAAGTCAAGCTCAATCAAAAACATGGTAACACAACAAATATCAATGATCATAAGCACATCATTACCATAAATTAAAACATCGATTAAACATCATCAAGTAAACAACGAAAATTAAACAAACCAAAAAAAAAAGAAAAAAGGAAAGGATACCAAAACAAAAATGGTGGCAGGGTTGCAACCAGACCAATTTGGAAAACACAAGGACAGATGACGAACTAGGTTGGGGAAACTTTCTTGTCATTTCCTATTTTCCACATCAATCCCATTGGGTGTTTATGGTGCTCGTCCTGTCCTGACAATGCAGGTGGAATCGAGGCTTAGTTCCTGCAATCCTGCATGCAAGCAAACATTGTGCACAATACATATATATCACAAATACATCGTGAGAGGAAATCCCAGCATGGTAGGGAACTCGCGAGCGAGTGATACCACATTGTCCCTCCCACCAAACCACACATAAAAGTCAAAACAATTCTAGTAACTCGTAAACAATTTTCTTCTAATTAGTTAGGAAATATTCGTATAAGGATACTAACCATAAACCTAATTCATCTACTATATCAAAATGAATTACTACTTGACATTATAAGTATCTATACCTGCATATTACGATTACATTACCTTCATCATTATGCTTTCTGAAGCCCACTTCCTGTAAATCAAAGCTACCATAGAGCATTGCACATTAGTACCAATAATTCAAGTTACATCTTACCCTCAAGATACTAGATTTTGCTAAAATCATAGAATAATTATCCACAAAACCTTACATTTTCATTAAAACTCATAATTTTCACACAAAGAACTCCACTTTAATCATTATTCAACACCAAAATTCACATCAATTTTAATAAAAAGGGTAAAATTTTACACATTCACAGATTCAAGAAAACATAATTCATCACTCAAGAACAACAAAATTGCAAATTCCACACACACTTGACATAATCACACACATAAAACACATCACCAAGAAACACATCACACTAAAACTCAAGGGTCCATAGAGCATCCCTGACAGGAAGGATATCGGTGCATTGCGCACTACACCGAGGGTCCTATCCTTTCCCATCAGTTTCCTGCACCATCGACCCGACACCATCAAACGAAAGAAATTCAAATTCACAACTATGACAAAAGAAAAGTGAAACTCAAGACTCACGGGTCTAAGCGCAAGGTTACATAGTGAGCACACATAGTGCCCAGTGTATGAACCTAGGCTCTGATACCATGTTGTAATGCCCCGCCGTGCGAACCCCAAAGGACAATTAAACAATAATTATAGCACAATTTTATTTTTTTTAAAGTAAACATAACATACAGGTAATACACATTAAGATATGACATGAATTTCATTTAAGTAGATTCATTAGCACATACATCCCTTGGGGTACACGAGGAGTCATTACGAGACTGAGATCCACACAACAACAATAAAGAATAAAATCCAAAGATATAGTCCATAACAAAATAAACATTAACAAATATAACATATACATGATAATCATTGATAAGAAACCATTTGAGTACATAAATACAACATATGCATAATTAACTTAACACATTGAATTACAATTGCCATGGTCAAAAACCACACCGAGTTAACATTACATTACAGTACAATGTTCTAGAGGTACAATGATACAAGAGTGTTTCCAAACATAAATGGAAACCATACATAAGATAACATAAACAAATGAAAACTAGCTCCAAGATGGATACAACTCTGGAGTCGCTGCAACCGCACCAATCCGCACCTCTCGATCCTTGACTGGGGACCCAATGGGGTGCTTAGCACGTTCCACTCGACCATGTGAGTCCGAAGACCCACCCCCCGTGCTAGGAGCTAACAAGAAAGAGACCTCAACCAAGAACATCCAAAAAGGGAACCACAAGACTCAACAACATACAAAAGTATCATAAAACTCAAGGATTACAATGACATAATCAACAACAACCAAGACTCATTAAAATAACTTAAAATCATACATCTCAACACATAAATCAAAGCAATGACCAGTAACAAGTAACCAAAGGATGATCATGAAACACTTCCAAATCAACTAAACATAATACAATTCCAAATTGCAATTAAACAACACAATAACATCATATCACAGTATCATAAGATACAAGATCGTAAATGAGCTCATACAAGACCACAAAACATACTAAAGATGTATTAAAACAATAATCATAAATCAATTTAAATCAATTCAAACAATAATCTAAAACAACTCCCACAACCTACTTCCAGAGGTACACAATAAAGTAAAACACATGGGCAACTAGGGGAGAGTGTCATCGCATAGTCTTACATAGGCTGTCCTGTGCTCTTCCTCCCAACTAGAGGCGCCGGTCCCATCTATGGCTATCCTGTGCTCTTCCTCCCAACTGGAGGTGCCGGTCCATAGGGTGACTCATGCGGAGCCGTAGACCTCTCGTGAAGACGAGGTCATGACCTTGCCAACCACGGCCTTCTCAGCCTTCCATTAGTCTGCGAAAGCACTAATGAAGACGAGGCATCCATTTTATTAATCTTATAATGACATTACTACCCAACCCTCCTAAGTTAATTATTAGGTTTTCACTTGTTTACTAACTCACTCGTGGGTTATCCTGAGCCCTTCCCCTTAAACGGGGCGCCGGCCCCCATGAGGAGCCACTCTCCCTAGAGACCCAACAACATAAAAAACCAAGGGTTGTACCATCAAAATAAGAATATTAGATCACAACCGAGAGCATGCGAGGCATTACCCATCTCACTATAAATACAATTTCCAAGTCTCAACAAATTTGTACAACCCTTTTAAAATCATGAAACCAAAACACTTGCCACATCAAGGGCCCATAAAGAGAGAGAACATCAATTATCAATCATCTCAAGCCTCTGGAAGCCAAAAGAATGAAAACCCACAAACAAGGGTAAAGTGAAGCAACAAGAGTTTTTCCTCCAATAATTCCAACACAAGGATAAAATTTCCTCAAATGAGAGTAACACAGAAAAGCCATAAAAAGAGAAGATTCATCAAGACCCATCCACAAATCAACAATGGCGTCACCTCAAATAGGAAAACGCAAAAGAAAATCAACCTTAAATTCACGAAATCACTAAATGAAACCAAAAGCCACCAACTAGGCATTCCATGGGAGACCTCAATTTTCTCCTCACAAGAACCCCCTTATGATGGTACGCAAATCACTTTCACAAAAACAACAACATAGCAATGACAACAATAATTGCAAGGCCACCAGATCAATTTCAATTCAAATATAATGAGTGAATATATTAAAATAAGATCAACCACCCCATCCAAACCACATAAACAACTTTGATACAAAATAAATCAGAAATCCAAGAAGATCAACCTCCCACAATTCACCAAAAAATACAAGTTCCCAATTACATTGCAACACAAATTTAAATGACAAAGGATTCCTTAAATCAAAACTAACCTCCAAAGGCATTCACACCAACATGGAACCATCCTTCAACAATCAAAGGTAAAAGCATTCAACCAGGCATCCAAGGCACCAAATTTAAGAACACCTTAAATACTCAACCACACATCACTTTGCATAATAATCAACAACCAAAGATTCAAACAAGAGCAATATTTAATAACCCATCAATTAACAACCAGAACCAAATAACTTTACAACTTCCCCAACGAAATTACTCAATTAACTAAAACAATTCATGATAATCATCACAAGTATTCTAAAAGACTTATCCATAAAGAGAGCTTGCAATTCAACCATTTAATGAATATAAAGGAAGTCAATTTTCAAAAAGATTAAAATCCCATTTTACCAGTAAACTAGCCAATTCGAGAATACCCTAATCAATCTCTAATTATTCCCATACATTTAAATTTCCCCTTTCAAAGAGCAATAAATGAAAACTACTAAATAGTTGGGTATTTAACTTATTAACATTCATAACTACTTATGTTCAAAACATTAATTTAAACATTATTTCCACTACCCCTCATCTCACTATTTAATACTCAATTCCAATATTTAAAGTAATTGCGCCAACCACTTAAGACCATTTGTTATACTTAAAATGATAGTAATAACAATACTCTAAATGCTTAAACTACATATTAGAACTTACCACTTTTAAATCTTAAATCTATCTAAATAAATTTACACACAATAATTACCTTTTTAAAACCACTACATCTTTATATATTTTAATTCATTTTGAGGGAGGAAATATAAAAAGAAAAAAGATCTGTTCTAAAAATTCAACAAGACTACAAGACTACAACTTCACAAAATAAGAACAAAAGATAACTTATTCAATTCTAAAATTAAATTCCATTTCTAGAATATTCACATTAAAACGAGAATTAAATAAATAATGCTGTCAATTGATTTTTCTACTAAATCGTCCTCTCAAAATTGTAATTTAATAAATCAATAACAACAACCAGATTTCTTTCTTTATTTTACTAATATTTTCCTTGTAAAAATTCCTGCTTTATTTTTAATTAGAAAAGAAACAGAATCTAACTATCTATTTTCTAGATAACAGATAAATTACAGAAAATATAATTTTAATCAAAACAGATTATATTGATGCATTTCTTTGCTAACAGTTAAATCAACAGAATATCGATTAAACAGATTTAAAAAAGTATAGATATATTTTCTTCTTGAATAACAGAAAAATTGATTAAATAATACTACAACCAACTCAGACACCACCCATTAGGTCTGCACATGGGTAAAAATTCATAAAATTAGATATTCCATACATATTTTGTTGAAACTTAGGCTTGAACCTCTCATTTCACATGCTTTTCTTCACAAAACTCTTGAGGAAATCAATTATACCTTCTTTATTTCTCATCCTATGCCCTATTCAAGATCTTGTATTTTGAATCCTCAACCATCAACAACCTTTACAATGATCACTTTATGCCTTTTAAAGGCGTTTATACCTCAACTACCAAACAACCACCTCTACAAATGACTTTTTAATCTTTTATGATCACATGAAACATAAAACACACTAATTTCAAAGTTGTTAACATCACTATTGAAATGTTTTAATTTTTTGAACTTTCAAATGTATTGATACAGTTGGTCAAGAGTGGGATGCACTATATGTGTATGCCGTAAACAATATTGATTGGATGATAGTATGGATTGAATGATGTCAACAATCTGGTCACGCATTAACATGGGAAGGTGTGGCTTCATTGGTTAAAGAAGCTCATCATAATGGAGATTCCAATGTTACACCAAGGGAAATTGATTTAGCATATGGTTTAAGAGATAAATAGGTACATATAAATATATTAATCACCCATATTATTTAATTATTTTCAATTATATTGATGTATATATATGTTGAGATTTTTTTCTTTGCACGCATTCAACCAAGAATAAATATGTTTATCAATTGACAATATTGCGATAATTTTTACATGTTTGACATATTGCAGGTGAAACACTACAAGGCTATGTGGTGCAATGGTCATAAATTTTGAATCAAAAATTTGGATGACATGAAGAAAACTTGTGATTTTGGGATAACTACAGTCTTTCAAGTGACTAATGTTTCATCTAGAAGCGGCATACATTCAGAAGTCTCAGAAAATGAATACTATGGGATTTTGGATGATATACTTGAGTGTGGCTTTAAGTCCTTAAAATTAGTTATGTCCGTCGTCCTATGGTATAGGATACAATTGAATGAAAATGATCCCAAGAGAAGTGTTATTGATCATGATAATGGATTTACCATGGTTAATACAAGGTCAATCGAGCGAGCTAGAAATGAGCCCTATGTTCTTCCAAGCTAATGCGAGTAGGTATTTTACTTAGAGGTTCTAGGTAAAATAGGTTGGTCATTTTTTTTTAGATATGATCCAAGAGAAAGGCTAGTAAATTATAATGTGGTGAAAGAAGAAGATACTAAAGAACTAGAAGATGATGTAGATGATGATCAGGATCAACAGTTAGTTGATGATATGCCTGACGAAGATATTGAAGAAGAGGAACTAGAACATGATGATGTAGGAGTTAATTTTCATGAAGATGATATCCATGTGGATGATGACATTATCAAAACTGATATCAATGATGATGATATGACCAATCCTTACAATGTTGAATCTGGATTGAATGATATAGACAAAGAATGAATGTTATATGTTATTAATGGATGAATGAATGAATGTTACATTTTATTAATGGATGAATGAATGATTAATGTTATATGATTGGGTATGGGGAATTTAGAGTGATGTGAGGGGGGGAGGGTCCAAATGAGCTTCCACCATCATGTGGATGGCCTTGTTAAGTAGATATTATTAAACTATTCTCGAAACAAAGAGAAGCTCAATCCAACTACATCCAAGTATCTTTTTAATTCCTTTATCTTTCATCAATCTCTTTACTATTTGAACCTCATACAAATATTTTACATGAAGAACCCATTATTGTGAAATGTGCCTCTAGTTGAGTAAACTGAATCCATGCTCTACATCATAATTTAAAGTTGTTTCCATTCTAATGTTCTGAGTTTAGTTTGTTTGTATGGATTTGTATGAATACCACATTGTGTTATGTGTGGATTTTGTTTCAAAGATTTTTTTCTTTTGTTTTCAATGGTGACATGACTCTAAAATTTGAATTTTTGTGGATAATAGGTTAGAGGAAAAATTGACAGCTCTGAAGGGTTTAGAGGCTCAATTGAGATAGATACATGGATATTTGGATCTTGTTGTTGATGGGAGGCTTCCACTTAACCATGAGATTTTGTACCATCTGCAGGTACAAAAATTTCTCTGCATACATTCATTCAACTTACTGTCTTTCTTACCCTTGTTAAGCCACAACCATAACTAGCACACTATCATAATGCTTCAATCTCAGTCATTAATCTTTGTCTTGAAAAAAAGGATAATAGTGATTAATACATTACTAAGGGTAAACATATTTTATAAAGACCTATGGAGGATAAACCATAGTCTACCAATCCATTAGAGACTCACAGTGCATAAAACCATTGAAAATGCATCATAGTCATAACCTTTGCTAAGGGCATAGGATAATCTTTTGGATTGTTTACAAATTCATATCTATGATCACTTTCCATGTCTTGAAATTTAGTATGTAAAACCTATGACTCATGTCCTCATATGCTTCATGCCTCGAAGTCTATCCACAAAAATTTCATGGCACAAGTCTTTCCACAAAAAACTTCATGTTATATGACTCTTGCTTTGTGATCTAATTTTTTGCATTTGTTCTCTTAGCGCTATTCCTTTGGTATGTCATTGCATCAAAAACTTGATTAGAGAACCATTCACATCCTCTACTTTACAACATCAAAACCGGATTAGAGAACCATTCACTTCCTTTACTCTACATCATATCATTATGCATTGCAATTGTATCCCTTCAAGGAAAAACAATCAAACACCTAGACCAAATCACCAAGGCACATCAACAACCATCTATACCTTCTTACTATAACTAGTTATCAGACCTTCAAGATGATAGGTTCATCATCTACTTCACAACTCTATCCATTCCAACTTACTATCCTTTTTGCAATCAAGTCATCATTCATGCATATTAGATCCACCATACCTAAATCATTAAAAAAAACATACACTACCTTCTATACTTTATCCTTCACCAAAACACCAAGGGCCATGTTTAACAAACTAAATGCAATTGTTAACTTTTCACTATGGTGGTAGATAAATTATTCTTTTTTCTTCAATTCCACAACATTAAGTAAAATTCTTGAAACTAGAAATACCCTGCTGCCTCCATGTGCCAAGCCAATTTCTCCAATATAGACTTATTGGGTGTCACCAATATAAAAGATAGTTGATGAGCTCAGGATATGCTCATAATTTGAGTATCATGATGTACTTTTAATATCTCTACTTTTACTACTAATGGATGTTTTAACTCTTTTATTAAAGACTTTTTATCTAAAATGGGTAGTATCCTGTAGCAATACATTCCTACATTCTTCTAGCCTAATATCTCCATGTGTCTCATTAATTACCCTGTTTGACTTCTCGAATGACTGATATAATGCATATGATTTTTGAATAATGGGATAGATTTATTATGTGATTAATGAATGTATCGTGTTGTTTGCCATGAATGCTTTCTTTCGTCTATGTTTCCTTGTGCATCGTAGGTTGTTGAAGGGAGCATGAACGAGTCAAGCGTAGCAGATCTCGACTCTGCAGTAAAGTCCATTTCCTGCATGACGTCGAGGAAGTTGTACCAGTGAAGACTCTCTGTCTGGGTCATTGCAAAGAAACTTAAATGATCATTAATCTGGAAAGAGTGGAATGTTAAATTCTCTAGATTGTGTTGAACGGATATGTTTTCATTTATGAGAATTATGTTCCTCAGTTTCAGGATTCATTTATGTCCACGTATTTCTCTATTAAGTTAGGTAGTTAGTTGTTTTTCTGTTTTAAATAAGTGTTCCTCCTGCGCAAGTGAGCAGATATAACGAGCATAGAAAGGATATCATGTAAAAGTTAGTATGATAATAAGAAATAGAGTATGTAAGAATCAGTACTATGATAATAGATAGAGTTTTGTGTTAGTTTTCACATGAGCAGAACAATGTATACCATTTTGAGTTTATGAATAGAAGCTGATGAAGTTTTCAGTTCAATTCTTGCATAATTAGATGATGCTTGCTAAGAGGGCCCACTTAGTAAGTATCTGTAGTTAGTTAGTTCATCATTTATTTTCTGTTGATCATAAGTTAGATTTTGTTCTTGAAGTTTCAGCACAAACTTAGTATTATATTGTTCCTGTAGCATCGGGAATCCATCCCTGTGTTTGTTCCTGCAGCATAAGGCCAGTTCATAGTTTGTTTCTCAGTTGTAGTTGTTATGGTTTTTGCTTTGATTAAGTTTAGAAGGCTTCACATTGCATTCCTGAAGTATAAGTAGAATTCCTTTCATGCATTTATTTTTAGTAAATTGTGACTGAAACTAGTGCTTAGTGCACATACAGTGCCGCTCCATTTCAAGTATACGTTCCCTAGTTTGACAAAGTAAATGAATGACCATAAAAATATGTTAGTCTCCTGCTGGAATGTCCAATTCTCAGGTTTGGATTTGCCATGACTTTTATATCCTTTTGTGGGCACGACCATTTTTGGCGCCATTGCCAAGGATCGAACCCTGGTCACCATTCATTCTATTGCATGCATAGAAGAAGAGACGCTATGGGAAGATTCCTCCCTGACCTTCCATTCATTGATAATAATCCTGAACTAGCTTATAATCTATTTAAGGAAGAAGGGGACCAAGATAACAATCCATTTGCTAAAAACCTGTTTGTTGAATTGCCATTTGACCCAGCTGACAAAGAACCTAAAGAAATCCATTTGCTCTGATACTCCATCAAGCAAATATGGCACGAAATCCACCTAATCGACCTCCTGCTTTTGAGTTTCCCATCATTGCTCAGCAAGATAATGATAACCTTAAAAATATTCCTTCTTCATTACTCCCCAAGTTCTATGGACTAGTCACAGAGGACTTAGACACTTTCTTGTTTGAGTTTGATAACCTCTGTCGCAGCTATGATTACACTTCAGATGCTCACAGGCTGAAGTTATTTCCTTCTACTTTGAAAGAAGGAGCTCTTAGATGGTTCATGAGTTTGGGGAGAGGTGTTGTTTATAGTTGGACAGTCATACAAACAAAATTTCTTGAGAAATACAAGGAATATTGTAAGAGTGGTAGTAAGGGAGATGATATATTAAGAATTTAACAAAAGGAGGATGAAAGCTTGGAAGACTATATCTCAAGATTCTTGTTTTCTCTGAAAAATAATTCAGACCATACTCTCAATGAAGAGTCTCAAAAACTACTCTTCCTAAGAGGAATCAGTGATACCTGTATAGATGCCCTAGACCTGATGGGAGGAGGTGATATAACCCAACTGCCTTGGGATGATATCAAGAAAATATGTCTCAACTACTCTCGAGAAAATGTTAAGAAGGGTAGAGGTCATCAAGCCACAGTGGGAAAGTCTTCTATTAATGGATTTTCACGAATGGAGATCATAAATTTGCTATCTGATTTCAAACAGGATATCATAAACAACATGGCTACACAGTTGGATACTATGCAAGCTCGTAAGAAACATGAGGAAGCTGAAGCAATCTTAGCAGAGTTTTGTCCACATTGCAGATAGAAGAAACAGGACTGCAGATGTAAGATGGTGGCTAACCTGGAGGCTAAGCAGTTACCTACTGACTTTAAGATGGTAGAGAGTGATGATGACCAAGTATTCTTCATCGCATAAAGGAGACCATGGGCTCAAAGACAAGATATGCCTCAAGATCCTTTGACTTTTGGTAATCCTTATTCTAATTACAATAACCAGTGGCAACCTACATATGGCCCATCACCACCTTGGAATACTTCTCAACCTCATTGGCCTAACTATCAGAGTCCTCAATGGAAATCTCCTCAAGGAGGTTGGCAGCAGCCACAAGGACAATGGACTCCACCCCAAGGTAACTGGCAGCAGAATCCTCAATCTAGAAGTCCACAGCAATGGTAGAACCAATCCCCTACCCCCTGCAGCTTTTGTAGCCACAACCTCAGCCCTCATGCCACCTCCTGCAACACTTGCAACAAATACTGGCCCTCCAAAAAATCTCTATGCCTGCTCAACCATTGCCAAATCCTAATAATAAGCAGCAACAACAACCTATGTATTTTACAGAAGCCAATCAATATCCAGCTTATGCCCTGGATATTCATGATATCCATCTCAGGTCTGGAACCACTCTCCCTGCTCCACAATCACCTGTGATTATAGAAATTCCAGATTCTTCCTCTAAACAACCTACTGAACCTGCAGAACATATACCTGTGTCTGATACTGTCTCTAAGGAGCCTGTCCTACAACGTCAGGCCAAACCACCTTTTCCTTAGAGATTAAAAGTTACTACATCTAAGTCTATGGAAGAGCCTACCTTTGATATTTTGGATCAGTTAAAGAATGTACACATTCAAATTCCTCTTTTTCTAGCCATTAAAAAGGTCCCAATTTATGGAAAAGCCATTAAGGAGGCATGTTTAAAGAAACCAGGAAGAAAAAAAAAGGATCCCCAAACTATCCATGTTCTAGGACAGTTGGCAAATATTATGTTGAGGACCGTAGTCATTCCAAAATATACTGACCCTGGGAGTCCAGTGGTACAAATAAATATTAATGGCTAGATAGTAAAGAATGTTTTGATTGACCTTGGTGCAGCCATCAATGTAATGACCAAGAATACAATGGAGTATTTGAATATCTTAAACATTCAGTCTACACCTACCGTCCTGTAGCTTGCTGATAGTTTCACAGTAAAGCCTAATGGAATGGTAGAAGATGTTATTGTCATCCTTGAGTCTTAGGAATACCCAGCAGACTTCACCATATTGTCCACTAAGGTAACTTTGGGAGGATATCCTATTATCCTAGGTAGACTATGGTTAGCTACGGCTGATGCTTTTATAGGATGTTGTTCAGGAGACATGACAATTTATGATGGTCAGTCAAGAAAGAAATTGACTTTATACCCACCTGCTTAGCCTCAACCAGACTTGTCTCAACCAATTTGGCCAGATTTAGGAGAGGAAATTGAAGAAGTCAATTCATTGGCTCAACTAATGATGTTGAAAACTAATATGTTTTCATAGCTTCAGAGTGAGGATGACCTGCTTTTACATATTTTGCAGTCCAACCCTGGTCTGAGTAGTCCATCTACTACAAATAGCTATCTTCAGCAGTGTTTCCTGCAGCAACCAAATTCTGAGATCCATATTAAGGAAGATTGTTTACCTGTCAGGTAGCCTCAAAGAAGGATAAACCTAGCACTCAGGGAAATAGTTAAAATAGAGCTCTAGAAGTTGCTTGATGCTGGTTTTATCTACCCCATTTCAGATAGTCAATGGGTGTCTCCATTGGTAATTGTCCCTAAAAAAGGTGGAAAATGGAGAGTTTGTATAGACTACAGAGAGTTGAACTCAGCAACTAAAAATGATCACTTTCCACTACCATTTGTTGACCAAGTACTAGACTCATTGTCTGGGAAAAAGTATTTTTCCTTTTTGGATGGATATAGTGGCTATAATCAAATTAGAATTGCCCCTGAGGATCAAGACAAAACAACTTTTACAAGTCCATGGGGTACTTTTACCTACTCTGTCTTACCTTTTGGACTATGTAATGCACCTGGAACATTTCAAAGGGTAGTCATCAGTATTTTTGCTAACATTTCTCATGATTCTATGGAAATCTACATGGATGACTTCACTACTTATGGAGTTACTTATGAAGAAGCATTGGCCAATTTGGAAAAAGTGTTGAAAAGATGTCAGGAACAGAATTTATCCTTGAATAGTGAGAAATGATTCATGATGATGCAAGAGGGAATTGTTTTAGGCCATCATGTCTCCCAAACAGGAATTCAAGTTGACTCTACAAAAATTGAAGTTATTCTAACTTTTCCAACACCTACAAAACAAAAGGATGTTAGAATTTTCCTTGGACATGTTGGATATTATAGGAGATTTATCAAAGATTTCAGCAAAATAGCCAGTCCATTATATTCTTTATTGACTAAGGATTCTGAGTTTACCTGGACTGAGGCCTGTGACAAATCTTTCCTGTAGCTTAAGAACTTACTTACTTAGGCACCTGTTCTTCAAGGACCAAAGTAGAATCTTCCTTTTCATATACACACAGATGCTTCTAATTATGCCATAGGGGCAGTTTTAAGACAGAAGGAGAATTCCATAGAGCATACCATATACTTCATTAGAAAAAATCTTCAAGGCCCTGAATTAAATTATACTATTACAGAGAAATAATTGCTAGCAGTTGTGTATGCCATGAACAAATTTTGACATTATGTCACTGGTTACCAAATATTTGTTCATACAGATTATGCAACAATAAGGTACTTCATGAATAAGCCTGTCATATCTAGCATATTAGCAAGATGGCTCCTATTGTTGCAGAAATTTGATATCACAGTTATTGATAAGCCAAGCCAAGCTAATGTCGTAGTTGATTTCTTGTCAAGACTTCAAACACCTACACCTGACACTCTTGAGGTAATTGATGATAGCTTCCCTGATGAACATCTGCTTTCTATTGTTGCTAAAACTCCATGGTATGTAGATATTGAAAATTATTTAGTAGCAAACAAGATCCCAACTCACTTCTCACCAAAAGAAAGGAAATTGTTAGTGGAGAAAAGTTTTAACTTTTCATGGATTGCAGACTGTTTATTTTATACAGGACCTAACCAAGTCATGAGAAGATGTGTTAGGGAAGATGAGACCTATGACATTTTGTATACCTGTCATGATGAGCCCTGTGGTGGACACTTTGCAGCCAAGAGAACAGCTATGAAAGTTCTTAATACAGGATACTATTGGACTACACTACACAAAGATGCAATAGCCTACACCAGAAAATGTGACAGATGTCAACACATGGGGAGACCAACAAGGTCTAATGAAATGCCCCTGAATCCTCAAGTGGTAGTTAGTCCCTTTGAAAAATGGGGCATGGATTTTGTTGGGCCTATTGATCCTCCATCCAATGGAAAATCATACATTTTGGTGTGTACTGATTATGTAACTAAGTGGGTGGAAGTGAAAGCAATGACATGCTCGTGACAATAAAGTTGTTGAGTTCCTGTATGAGCAGATTTTTACTCGGTTTGGAGTCCTAAGGGAACTTGTTACTGATCAAGGAGCTCAGTTTACATCTAACTTAATCACTGCATTAATGAATGATTACAAGATCAGGCACAAAAATTCTAGCCCCTATCACCCTCAAGCCAATGGCTAGGCAGAGGTTACTAATAGAGAAATTGAAGCAATCCTTACAAAGAAAGTCTAATTACACAAGAAGGATTGGAGTAGTCGTGTTCCTGAAGCAGTCTGGGCCTATAGGACAATATGGAAAACAACTACAAGGTTTACTCCTTTTGAGTTACTCTATGGTAAGACTACCATGTTGCCAATTAAATTTGAGCATAAGACCTTAAGAACTGCTCTCCAACTTAAAATTGATATCTCTGATGCTCAAAAGGAACACCTTCTGTAGTTGAATGCATTGGATGAGATGAGGAAAGCTTCCCTAAAGCACTCTGAAACTATCCAATAGCAAAGAAAAAAATGGCATGACAATCATATTCGAACTAAGCAATTCTCTGTCAGTGATTGGGCGCTGCTCTATGATTCTAGGTATAAAGAGAATCAAGGTAAACTAAACACACACTGGCTTGGCCCTTATGAAATAGAACATGTATTTGATAATGGCTCAGTGCAGTTAGCCATAATAGATCTAGTTCGATTCAAGCTACTGGTTAATGGACACCGTCTTCAGTTGTATCATAAGCCAGCATCTAAAGATGAGTTTCTGCAGTAATTTGTGTCAAATACGGCCACTGATCTTCTTGCAGCGAAAGGCTTCAGTCTTTCTCCTGCAGCATCTCTTTAAATTCCACGTTGCATGCACATAATAAAGGTTTCCTTTTCAAGGATGCCACGTTCTCCATTTTTCCATCCATCACCACCACTCATTTCTTTTCTTCCACGTCATCCATTCTGTCGTACCACCTCATTCATAGTTTCTATTTCAGTCGTCATTTCATGATGCGCTATGATTTTCCCAGCACGTACGAGTATTAATTGAAAGGTACGTGATATCTTCTCTTGATCACATTATTTATTTGTTTCATTTAGTCAACAACTACTATGTACATATCAGTCTTTTTTGCCCATGCTTCACCTGTCCTTTCGCCCATGTGTGGACACATGTCAACTTTTAAGTAGGGGGCGGGATAATCTAGTTCAAACCTTTTCTTATGTTGCTGTCATAACTAAGAAGATAATTTTATTTCTTCTTGTACTTTCCAAATATGGCTGCATGTTTGATCTTAAACAATATTAACTGCTTGATATGAGTAGTTCTTAATAATTATTACATGCAATTATCCTTCGAGTCATTCTTGGAAAAGAAGAGAAAAGTGACAGCAGAACAGAAAGAAGCAAAAAGAAGCAGTGCAAAAGAATTTTCTTTCGAATTTTCAGAAAGGTTTGAGTTTTTGGAATCCCAGCTGAGGTAATTTGTGAATATGGGTGGTCAATTGGTAAGACATAAGCCGGTAGCTCATGAGCTCTTAACATAGAATCCTCAAATAGTGCAGGCATTCAATAATTGTGGTTGGTTAAACTATTTTATGAGGTTAGATTCTTTCAATGAGGAAATTGTTGGTGAATTTTTAAAAACTCTTTCAAAAGGAGAAGCTTCAGTATGGGGTCTGACTGTGGCTGTAACAAAAGAACGAATTGCTAAAGTAACCAGACTTCCTGCAGTAGGGGAAAATTTCTCTTCAGATGTTGTTTCTACTAGGGTAGAGTTTACAGTACCAACTAATGGACCCTTAGAGGTCTCTAAACAAGGATGCAAATGAGTGTTGTTGCCCTTTCCATATTCAGAGTATGTTGCATTTATAATCAGGTATTTAATCTGTGAGGGACGCTTCTCTTATTTACATTCTTACCATTTTAAGTTGTTGAGCCATATGAGGCATGGGTTAGTTGTTAATGTCCCAAATTTTTTGTTAAATTTGTTAAAACAAAGTGCCCATGAAACCCAGAGGGGAAGGGATAATGCAATTTCCCATCATGCCCTTATTAAACTGTTGATTGAGCATTCCCTCAGGGATGTGTCACCCTTTTCTTGGCAATAATTTTTTTCCCAAAAGGGTTTGCAACTTCCAAAGCTGCTTGGAGCAATCCCTGCAGCACCTGCCCTTGCAACATCTATTCCTGCGGCCTCCACATTAGAACCCTCAAACCAGGTCTGCTAGTAGAAGAGAAAAAGGAAAAATGAAGGTAAGAGAGTCATCTAGGGCAGAACAAACCCCAGAGTCTAACCCTCATGCTCAAAGACAGCAGTGTCCCTCTCCTGCAGCACCTTCTCCTGTAGCAGTTCCTTCTGCAGCAACACCTGTTGCCACTACAGTTTCTCTATTATCCTCTTCTGTTGATTCTAAACCATCTAGGCAAGTCAGGAAGAGGAAAGCCATGAGAGTGCCTTCTGTAGCTGCCACATTTCCAAGAAGATTTTTAGCAAGGAAACAACGTAAAGTGACCTCAACGTTTGTTCAACTTGAAGTTATAATAATTTCAGAGGAGTCTGAAGAATACAGCCATGATGATTCTCAGAATGTACCTAAGAATGTTCCACATAGCTCACCTGTTGTTCCTGAGGAAATGCACAATGAACCAATGGAAATTGATGAAGCACAATATGATAGTAATGAAAGGGGAATGCCAAGTCTTGATGACTTGGCTGAAGCAGCTAGACAAATTTTAGAGGAAGTACAATCTCCTCCTGCACAACAACATGAATTCATCTTACAACAAGAGGATGAACAACCTGAACAATTGGAAGTGGCCAATGAAGCTTCATTACCCCCTATAACTTGTCAAGCCATGGTTGTCTACAAAAAGACATTTTTGATTGAATTTTTGGAATACCTTAGAACCACATGGAGACCGGTCACATTTCAAACCTTGATTTTCCGCCACCTAGCCAAGACTGAAATGCAACAAAGTCTTTGGGAAGAAGAGAAGAAGAAACTGAAAAGAGAAATTGAAAGGTAGAAACAGGAAATCTAGGAAATGAAAAAGAAAATGGATGAAATGATGAAAATAACTGGTAAGATTGTGAAGTGTAGACCACCGCCTAGAGTTTATGCCATGTGCCTAAAGGAAAAATTTCTTTGGTTTCAATTAATGAGAATTTCAAGGGACTTAGATCCTATCATTCAAACAACCAAAGAATTTTATGATGCATACCAGATGGCTCCTAATTGGCTAAGGAATTATTTATGTGAATTTTATTTGCATGGATTGATAATTCCCTTTGAAACAGAGTGGAATCCACTTCTTTACATTGGTGATATCCATTTGAGGTCACTTATGTCATGGGCAGCCAATGAAACCAATTATGGCAGACAACTGGAAGCCTATGAAGAAGTTGAAAGGGATGAGCCCATACCACTACAATAAGAAAGCACAGATCCTTACACAATGCTAAAAACCTGGCTCACTGTTGCATATGGGTTCAACAATCAAGCAGAAAGAGTAAAAGTATTTGATGTCAGAAAGCAAGTGTATGAGGAATTCAAAAGCTAACCGTATCTATTTTGGAAGCTTGCCTCTCCTAGAATTGAAAAGAGATGGGAGAAATTGACTGTTGGGCTCAAAAAATTTGAGCCACATAGCCCCCTGAATTTTGAAGTAGCCCTTGGAAGGATAGACAGGTACATACAACTCGGTCTTCAGAAGAGGTTCGAATTATGGTTGCCAATAACATTTCAACCTTTGGTTTTAATGTGGCCACTTTATCCCTATCAAGCTACAAATGTTAATAAAGATGTACAGAAACTTAGATATGAAAGATGGCAAGATTTCAGAGGTTTCTATTATAAATTTGGGACTGTGCCAAAAAGCCATACTGCTCCTATGGATTTTAGGGAAACAACCAAAAAGCTTCATGCTGGTGGACCATCATTAGATTAAGTAGGGGGCAGATAATGAGCTCAAGATATGCTCACAATTTGAGTATCATGATGTACTTTTAATATCTCTACTTTTACTGCTAATGGATGTTTTAACTCTTTTATTAAAGACTTTTTATCTAAAATGGGTAGTATCCTATAGCAATACATTCCTACATTCCAGCAGCCTAACATCTCCATGTGTCTCATTAATTACCCTGTTTGACTTCCCAAATGACTGATATAATGCATATGATTTTTGAATAATGGGATAGATTTATTATGTGATTAATGAATGTATCGTGTTGTTTGCCACGAATGCTTTCTTTTGCCTCTGTCACCTTGTGCATCGCAGGTTGTTGAAGGGAGCATGAACGAGTCAAGTGCAGCGGATCTCGACTCTGCAGTAAAGTCCATTTCCTGCATGATGTCGAGGAAGTTGTACCAGTGAAGACTCTCTGTCCAGGTCATTGGGAAGAAACTTAAATGATCATTAATCTGGAAAGAGTGGAATGCTAAATTCTTTGGATCGTGTTGAACGGATATGTTTTCATTTATGAGAAGTCTGTTCCTCAGTTTCAGGATTCATTTATGTCCACGTCTTTCTCTGTTAAGTTAGGTAGTTAGTTGTTTTTCTATTTTAAATAGGTGTTCCTCCTACGCGAGTGAGCAGATATAAAGAGCATAGAAAGGATATCATGTAAAATTTAGTATGATAATAAGAAACAAAGTATGTAAGAATCAATACTATGATAATAGATAGAGTTTTGTGTTAGTTTTCGCATGAGCAGAACAATATATACCATTTTGAGTTTATGAATAGAAGCTGATGAAGTTCTGAGCTCAATTCTTGCATAATTAGTTGATGCTTGCTAAGGGGGCCCACTTAGTAAGTATCTGTAGTTAGTTAGTTCGTCGTTTATTTTCTGTTGATCATAAGTTAGATTTCATTCTTGAAGTTTCAGTGCAAACTCAGTCTTATATTGTTCCTGCAGCATTGGGAATCCATCCCTATGTTTGTTCCTGCAGCATAAGGCCAGTTCATAGTTTGTTTCTCAGTTTTAGTTGTTATGGTTTCTGCTTTGATTAAGTTTAGAAGGCTTCACATTGCATTCCTGAAGTATAAGTAGAATTCCTTTCACGCTTTTATTTTTGGTAAATTGTGACTGAAACTAGTTCTTAGTGCACATACAGTGCCGCTCCATTTCAAGTATGCATTCCCTGGTTTGACAAAGTAAATGAATGACCATAAAAATATGTTAGTCACCTGCTAGAATGTCCAATTCCCAGGTTTGGATTTGTCGTGACTTTTATATCCTTTTGTGGGCACGACCAATAGTCACCAATATACAAAAGTTATGCAATCATCCCAAAAAATCTTATTTATTCCAAGTCATGTTGAGTTTTCTTATAGAAATAATGGTTTTTCTATGTGATTACGATATCATCAAATCATTGAGCTTTGCACCCACCTTTCTAATGTCAATGTTGTAGGATTCAAAAAAATTTCCTTATATTTCCATAGGTATTTCTTTAGTCCTCTAAAATTTATGCATTCATGTGTCATTTGAGATGGTAACTCCATAGGTTTTTTTACAATTGAAGAGTAATGCATTAGCTTATGTCCATCACGAAAATAACAAGGGTTATTATGGGGAAATTTGATAGGAAATGAGTAGATCCCAGAGTATGCTACAGGCCTTCATACTACAACCTTGTTCATGATAGAAGATTCTTGTTTTGTGACATGGAAAGAATACATTAAGTGATTGACAGACCAAGGATAGTGAACTATGTAGGAATATATGAAAGGGAAGTGATCAAGCATCTACTACTATGGCAAGGCCAAGAGACATAGGTGGGTAGATATCTTAAGCACAAGTTGGTGACAATCAAGATATGGAATCAATATTAAAAGATAGAGCATAGTCCATTAGAAATCATTGGATAGTCATGAATTCCAAATGATCATTAACAATGTCAAGGGATAGTGACTTCATCTCAAGAGATAATCATTTAAAATACATGTCAAGTGGACTATGCAAAGATAATTGAAGGTAGTGAAAAGTGACAAGTGCAGTGTCAAATGAAAGAGACAACCATTTCTTAAAACTAGGGATAATCATATCAATAAGCTTAATATTCACCAAAAAATGATGATGAAACAATAATGTAAGGACCCTCATGATAATGTTGAATACAATGACCATGAATGCAGAGTTTAGGATAGCCTTGGTCCATTAAATACAATCATAGGAAGGACAAGTCATGACTACCCTCAACAATGAGTAAGATTTAAAGATAGTCATATCATCATGACTGTCTAGACATATTGATAGTGATAAAGATTCCATGAGATGCAGGACAATAGTATATAATAGTAGCAAGGCAATGAACTGTTTGATAGAATACTTTGGCAGACATGTATGAAAAATGTCGTAGCATAGACAAGGCAGTGAACTATATGAAAAATTGCCTCAAATAAATGTGGTCTCATGGAATGCCATGACAAGCTAATGACATTGGGAGTTGCTCCTAGTTATTAGTTACACAATGTGAAGTAATTGCATAACTGCTTAGGTTGACCATAATAAACTATATTGTAATTTAAGTTTTTTCATCTATCAACAGGGTGATCCCACAATAGTGGTTTACAAGTTTTGGCCAAACTGGACACTAGAATCATTTTTTTTAACTAAATCTTCACTTTCAGGCACCTCTAGCAGCTAAATCGTGAGGAATTTGAAGATGATGCAAACTAGATTTTTGTGACATTTTTTCTGTAGATTCTAAATACATTTTTTTCAAAAAATTTGGAATCAAATTATACTTCTTTTTCCATCTCCCTCGAAAACTATTTTTTTCAGAAAACATTTTTAAAAAGTGGCGCTCACCATATAATGCATAACTTCTTTTCCATGAAGGATAAAATTATAATTCTTTTGAATTTAGATTTGTAACTCTGATATCTAGTGCTTCCACTTGGTTAGATAGTTTTTGATTGAATATTTTTTCTTTAATCAAGTTTTGAAGTCAAACCAATTACAATTTAGACATAGTGTGACTATATAATGCGTAACTTTTTTTGTATGTATTGAAATTTTATTTTATTTTATTTTTAGATCAAGGACTCCAATATCTAGTCCACTCATATTTTTCAAAAAAAATTGATAATCTTCTATTTTTCCACATGTACTGAACAAAGAGCTTTATTTTCGGTGAAAAACCTACATTCACAAGAAATAAAAAATAAATATAATAATCAAATTTAATTTAATTAAAATTATACTTTTTTGGAAGCTTATAATAAAGAATACATACTTACAAAAAACAAATTTAAATAAATTCATTTGATCCCCAAAAATGTAAATCAAAAGTGGTTTTTTATTAGTATTTTGATTGGTGTAAAGGAGACTTTGTTATAGGTATGGTTTAAAACTAGCGGGGTTCTATCCAAGGGGGCTTGGTCTAAGGTGGTTCGATAAAACCCTATTCAATTGGAATCCTTTAAATGGAACCTTTCAAGCCTTAAATCATTATATTTTCTAAAAATATGTGATTTTAGCAAAAATCAGGATCTCTTAGAAAGTGTAAACCACTATTGTAGCAACACCCAACATCTAGTTATTAGTTAATAAATGTGAAGTAATACTTTGAGTTTGAAAGGTGTGTGATGAAATGAATGTAATCAGAGATATGAATATAAACTACAAAAATCTATTTTCTACAATTTATTAGTTAAAATCTTTATTTTATTTTGTATTCTATTATCTAATTGAATATATGTTCATGTGGGGAACAAGATAAGATAGGCATGACTGCAGCTTTTGAAGGTGCATTATAGACTCTGCGTACCTATGTCTACCAGGCAGTTACCACTACAACATATTGCAAGCCTAATTTTCAGATTGCTTCATTTAGCATCACCAATCATCTCCTCAAGAACATTGTCCCTATTTAAAACGATGGTTTGCATCTATCACAACAATTTCTATTTAAATAGTCATTTTTGTGCATATCCTACAATCATTGCATTCCAAGAGATGACATCTCTTTGAGCCATTCCATCAAATAGTTCATGTGCCTTATCTATACTTCCACATTTTGAATACATGTCTACTAGAGCATTTCCAACTATAATATTTGACAAAACTCCCCCTTCCATTACGTTATGATGGGTGTCCATACCCTATTCCAAAGCTCCCCTTTTGGCACAAGAAGGGAGGATGTTGACAAAGGTTGTCGAATTTGGCTTTACACCAGCCAATTGCATTTGCTTTAAAATTTATTTCAATCCTTTTCAACAAATCTATTTTGTGCATATCCTACAATCATTGCAGTCCATGAGACCACATTTCTTTGAGGCATTCTATCAAATAGTTCACGTGCCTTCTCTATGCTTTGAAATTTTGCATACATGTCTAACAGTGCAGTTGCAACTACATCTGATGAAATTCCTCTATCCTTTATGTTTTGATGGATGTCCATACCCAATTACAAAGTTCCCTTTTGGCACAAGCAAGGAGGATGTTGGAAAAGGTTGTGGAATTTGTATTTACACCCACCAATCGCATTTTCTAGACTAGCTTGTTTGCAAATGGAATAATTTTTTAAAAAAGAAATTGCACTATTTCATTGAAATTTTGACGAACCCAACCGATGAAACACCAAAAGTGTTCAATGAAATTACTATACCTATGAAAAATATTTTGACGTTATGACTTTCCCCTTTCATTGCTATTTTGACGCATTTCTGGTGGTGTTCCTATGTTTTGGCTGATTTGTCCCACTTGTGTTCTAGCTATTGTTCATCGCTAGATCGGCACGCGTTTCATCGATATTCTGACGAACACCTGATCACCTTTATCATGATGATAATGGATCAAGTTAGGTCATGATTTCAATGGTTTAAGGTTTTTTGGGAAAGCGACGAAAATGTTGCAATGAAAATTATTTCAATGGTTCGTCAGTGTTTCGACAATAGTTTGTCAAAATTTCAACAAAAGTTCGTCGAAAATTGGAGCCGAATATAGTAGTGTTTAATTAATAGGATATAATGACTTAATTAGATAAATTGATTTATTTAATTAAAATATGAAATGTGATGAATTTAATCAAATAAAGATTATTTGATTAAATGGTTAGCAAAGGAGATGATTTAGGATGCACTGGTGTTAGTAAATCAGGATCGGGTGCACGTGATCAATCAGTATACTTTTTGTGTCTATAGATACTGACCCCAAATCCATAGATCCCTTATGTGTTTTTGGGGGCAACTCTCTTTTCCTTTTCATGTTTTTCTACTTTAAATTAATTACTCACAGCATGGTGTTTAGCAATATCTTTAAAGTGGGGGCATACATTGGCATTATTTTGGCATGATTTCATTTGCATTTTTTTCTCATGTTCCTTGATGTGATTTTCTTACTTCATGCGATGTATTTTTCTCTTTGTGGTGTCATTGGGAATAATATCCTACAAGAGCTTGTTCCATCTTAGCATATTACATTCCTCTTAATGGTGATGCGACACACTCCCTAAGTTGTGAATATTTTATCCTTTGTTTGGTCATCTCTTGGAGACATTCTGAATAATGTCCCCTAAGATTAAGACCTCACAAAAACTAAGAAAAATCTTTTCAAAAATCCCTCTTTCTTGTTTCCTTACATTTTTGTACCTTATTAAAGTCATGGAGGTATGGCTTTGATATGTTCCCTTGGGGCTCACCTAGTGAATGACTAGCTTCACTAGCCATTGTGAGCGTGCACTTTCTTTCTATCCTTATCATAGTCATGGGGGTATGAATTTGAAATGGATCTCTTGGGGCTCACCTAGTGGACAACTAGCTTCACTAGCCCTTGTGAGAGTGAATGTAAACATTTCACTTGTAAACCTTTTTGGACAAACAACCTAGACCCAGTCCACAACTTGTTGGATGGCTAGTCGAATTTTGATACATTGCATTTTTCTTTTTCCTTTTTCCTTTTTCTATCTTTGATGGTGTATGTTGGTAATTTGGTTATGGCTTCATATATCATTTACAAGTGTTTTCCTTTATCCCTATGTTGGTCTATCATAGGATCTTAATCCTAGGGGCTTGGCCACCCTCCTGGTTATTGTCATCCTATCTTAATAGCATTCGTATATTTGAACCACTCTTGATTGCATGGTTGGCTACTTTAGTGTGAATTTGAAGCAAGTTCATCCTCTCACTAAAGTGGGGGCTAAATGTAGTGTAGGAAAATGCATACCCTTGCATTTTCACACTTGTTTGGGCCTACCTTGCTTTGTTTATCCTTATTTGTGCCTTAATTGTCCTATTTTGCATCCACAAACCTAATAAACTATATATTCTTATGGCTAATCTCGAGAAACACCAAAGGATAAATGATAATTTAATGATTTTGGCTGTGTCCTTGATTTTAGGACTGGGACTAATACAACACCTAGGGTGCCTTTGTCCTACAAAGGTATTGGGACCCTAATTTCAAATGCACCTTAAAAAGCATCCTTTTTGGACTATGTTCCCCAAGATTCATGCCTCAGGACTAAGTCACCACCTAGGGAATCTTAGTCCCCCTTAGGTTATTTTTCAGGATCTAATTTTAAATCTTGGTAGGATTTAGCCTCCTTTAATTAATGAATTCATATGTTGGATTGGTGTTGTGTAATTTTAGGATATTAGGCATAGATAAGTATAAATACAAAGTTTTATCACTCATTCTCATCTAAGCAAGAAGTAATTCATGAGATCATCCTAGAAGTTTCATGCAAGCATCCTTATAGAAATTTTGAGTTCACAAGAGAATTCAAGAGCAATTCATCAAGCATTTGGAGCCATCATCAAGATTCAAGCATTATATGAGAGACATTCTTGCATCATGTGTGTTTTTCAGCTAACATTTGTGATGTAGGGTTTTAATTTAAGCATGCAATTCAAGTCAAGATTTATCAAGCATTCAAACATTTCAAGATCTACATTTAAGCTAGTCACTTCACACAAGTTTGTGGATTTCACAATAAGGGTTTGGTGAGTTGCAACATAGCATTTTATTCACTCATCATTTCCCTTCATTGTTCTATTTCATTAGAAGGTTTAATTACAAACAAGGGCTTTGACCAAGGAAAACCCTCATTTACTAACAATCAACAAGTTTTTTTTCACTTGTGTGTTTCTTTTTGTAGATTTGACTTGAAGATCATTTGAGGTGCAAAGTTGTAAAGTTTCACTGCAAAGTTGTCATCTTCACGAAAAGTCACCTACAAACCAGATCTGGAAGCTTTAGGACCTGAGATCTAAGAAGAAGGAAGTGTAGACCTTGGACCTCATTATCACACTTTGAAATTGTAGAAATTCATATTAGGACTAGGAAGATAGTAAGGGTGTCTTAGTCCTCTTGGAGGTATTTTGTAGAGATTCTTTCAGATTTTGTTCCAACATCCAAAGATTGTGTGTTTTCTCCATAGAACAACATCATGATTAAGAAGACAAGAAGGGCATCCTAGTCCTTCCTAGCATATTTTGATAGCAATTTTTCATTTCCAAAATCCTTATCACATTTCCAAACTTCCTAGGTACATACATCCTAACTTGTTGTTGCTTAATTTTGTCATTTGCACTCATTATTTGGCTTGCATTATAAGGTTTTGTGAGTTGAATATCAAGTTGTCTTTTCCAATATTTTTCTTGGTGGTGAACCCTTCAAATCCTAAGGAATCTTCCTAGGTATCCCTTGTTGAGAATTGACTCACCTTTTGTGTTGATAGTCAATCCAATTTGGGATCTTAGGTTTCCTTGAATGAACCATCCCCCAACAATAAAAGGGAGAATTAAGGATTATAGATTCCTTTCTTGTATTGTGAGTCCCTTTTCCCAATCATCATCATTTTCCTTAAGGTTCATTACCTACTTGTAAAAACATGTTTACCAGCTCTATTTTCACTTTGCAAGTGAAAAGTATTACTTTTGGGTCAATACCCACTTACCTAGTTGCCCCTTTTTTCTATGTAGGTAAAATTTCTACTCATGCATTTAACCTTATTACAAACATTTAAATACATGATTTTAATCATTCATTTTATCCCTCTGGGGTCTTTATTTCATATCACAAATAGTTTGATATTTTGTCAAACAATTGGTTGGTAATCTTTTATTTGTACATTATGTCTACAATTGACCCATTTTCACTTTTATTTGCATTTCCAATATGTTTAAACCTCATTTCAAATCTTCCATCTCACCATGAAAGTGTGCCAAATCATTATTTAAATTGCTCATTTTTTCTAAAATTATCTTCTTCACCTTTATGATCTGCATATAAAAACCCCATCTCTAAATCAGCATTAGCACCCATGAGCTACATTAAAAAATCGACATAGACATTTGTAACAGTGCATTGACATTTTATATCAGTTAAAAATGGAGTCTCAAAGCACTTGCAGGTTATGAGAAAAAACACTAGATCATTTCTACCATTATGCAATTCATGTGCATTTTACTAGCATTCCAAAATGCTCACAACAACATTAAAATATTGTAGAGGTATTTATAAATATTGCTTGGCTGTGAGAAATGATTATCAGGTATTTTTTACTTTAGTGACAACTAGAAAATGCATAAAATATTTCCAAAATTACTACTTGGGCATGAAAAATGCTCCAAGCATCATTCTGGAGGTTGCAACAATGTTTTTCAACTTGCAAATATATCTAAAAGTCTGCCCAAAACTCAAAAACGTGAATAACCAAATTCCAACAATTATTCCATCATTGACCAACAAGGCATCATTGTTTTTTCTTGTCTTCCCCCTTTGCAAAATGTGTTGATTATTCCCCACATGATGAAAGTAAAAGAAATATTTCAAACTTCAACCTTTTCACATCATACTCCCTAGCCAATAGGAATTCATCACTACATATAAAGCCATCTTATTTTGGAGATGAAAGATCCCCTTCAATATTGTGATATGTGCTAGGAATTTAAGAAGGCAATACTTTATTATCCTTGAATGCAACCCCCTTTTAAAAAATCTACCAATGAGATTTCATTGCACCATAAGAAGGCATCGCTGTCAAAGGTGCAATATGTGATGGAAAGGAAGAAGCATTTATAAACTCTCACATGACTTCAAATGAATTTAATAAAGTTTTATGAGTTGAATAAGTCATCGCAACACCTTAATCCATCACTACTTTGCATCGTCCTTCTCCATTCAAAATGGTTGTGAGAATTTGGTTCATCCATTAGGAAGCAAGAATTAAACTTTCTTTTATCATAAGCATTTGGAAATGTATCTCATATTTTCCCTAAATTCCTTTTCACTTTTGCATAATATTTAAAATATTCACAATATTTTAAATACTAACATTTAAAAAATTTAGAAAATAGACAAATTTTAATTTCTCCTGCCGCCCAAATAGCAAAAATTCACTACGTGCAAATGAAAACCCATAGAGCCAATATTTTTTTCAAGTGGCCATGATCAATTAAATAAAACATAGGTTTTAAATCTTATTTTTCCCAGCAATAAAAAATTAGGTACCTCCTTTGTAAACTTGCCCATCAGACATGTTCGTTGTAACTGAAATACATTAAAATAATGTATCAGTTGACCTTGAATTTTGATGAAACTGGAAATTAAAAGGTTTTAGGAAAAAATATGAAATGGGTTGCCCTCATAATTTTGAAATTTGTAACTTCCCGAAATACCAAATTTAGCCCAATCATTGTCAGAATTACATTAATTATCCCATTAGAACTCATCTAGAAAGCACAAAATTGAACAATCATACTACCATATGGATTTGAATGACAACCTCCAAGTTGCAAAATTTTAATCGACGAAGATCAACTCTGGGGTAGATTCAGCAGGATGTAGACCTAACCTCTGTCGACATATTGAAAGGGCATAGGCACTTCAAATTTGCAAAATTTGAAGGAACCATAACTACTATTTAGATCTTATTGTGTGTGATCACCTACATATGAGAGCATATCCAACTTTCACTTCTACTAAACTTATCACTGATCAACCACACTTCGAGGAAGTCAATCAAATAGAGGATATTTATAGTTAGTTGCTCTCATAGATATAACTATTTATAATATTAATGGTATCTATATTCTCCTTTTTAAAACTTAGTAGGGGAATGTTTATATGTGCTCAATTGTAGCCACTATTGTTGATTGTTGCCACTAAATTTCTAACATCAAAGGAAACTACCATTGCCACTAGAAGCTACCCTTGACTTTACCAATTCGACATAGAAAGGAAATATAATATATTTGTTATTCCCCCCAACAATGTGAAATATCCACTTATTTAAAAAAATACCAAAAATGAAAAAATACAAAGAAATGGAAATAGCCATAAGAAGATTAGAAAGAATCTTAGTCTATTTACTTATTTTTACTTAACCTTTCCATTGAGGATATCCTTGGCACATTGAATTTACTTGATAACTATGCCCTTTTGCCATTTCATCCTTGATGTGGAGCACACCATCAAACTAGAAACACTTCACCTCATACATAATTTTCTTCTCAACTAACAAAATTTATCATTAGACTATATCAAATCATGGAGCTTAGGCCTAGATATTTTTATCATATCTAGCTTGGACTTCCATACTTTTTACCCACTCAATTTCAAGGGTATGTGCAAGATCATCATGGAAAAAATAGGCCCTTAAGTGGCAAAAAATTCAGAAAAATCAGAGTTAGGAAACTTGACGTAAAAATTTGAATAATTTATCTATATTATTTAAAAAATATGTAAGAATAGAATATGTATCAAATTAAATGTAGTTTCTAAACTACTAGGTTTTTCTTAAAAAAAAAATCTATTTGGTGAAAATTTGAAATTTCAATGCAGTAGTACTTAAATTTCAAGGAAAAAATAAGAAGTAGGTGTCTGTCTGACAACCTTAACCACAATAAAATGATTATATTTTTTTATAAGATTTTATATATAAGTAGAGGACTCATTTCCCGATGTGATGCATATTTTTTTGTAATTTTTTTCCAAGTAAATAATTAATTATGATTTTTTTATTACAACTTTTAAAAAATATAAAAAACTTGTATGTATGACCACCTTAACTTGGTCAAAACTTAATGAAATTCAATTTTTCTTTTTTTAATCCTAAATTATGTGAAGCATAGAATGTGATGGATGTTTTGGATTCAAAAAATGTGATACTTTTCCAAATCTATATATGTTTTTCAATCAACCTATCAATCAGGACTTTAGTCGTAATTAGAATAGAAAATTAATAATAATTACTTATTGAATTCAAAGTTTAAGGTATGATTTATATTTGTGGAAAGCTGAGAATCTCTTTTAAAAACCCTTTTTGTTTCATCAATTTTGGGTAAAATAAAAGTCGTCAGCCACATACCCATCATATTGCCACTTTTTGGCCCATCATGATCCACATACCCTCAACTACTCAATCATTATTGACAAATTTGGGTCATCCTTTAAATTTAGCCATGATAGTTCTTACATTTTCTCTTTTACTAAAAGGAAAACATCCCTTCTCCTTTCTCGTAGCATACCTCCAAAAAATTAAAAAAATAATAATTTAGCATTTTTTTTACGATGGTCACTACCTTTGGTAGCTAAATTACCCTTGAATGTGAGCAACACTATGTCTGTGATAAAAATAACTCCCTTAGTTTTTGTTTTGGTAGAAGAAAATAAAGCTACCTAAGTTCCTAATCCTCATTAGTTAAAAAATGAATTTTTTTCACCCAATCTAAAGCCCATTTACATGGCACACAAACTATTGAGAATTCTAAAACATAAGCTCAATCAATTTCACACATACATAACTTTCAGGGCATCAATGAAATATTTTTCGACACATAATTTCCCATCATTGGTCTTTTACACTTCTTCATAGACACCTTTTTTCCCCTTAAACTATAATTATTGTTTGGTAATTGTAGCTTCCTTCTAGTAATTTTTTGTCTCTTAATAAGAAAAATGAGTAAGAGTAAATAAGTGAAGATATAAATTCTAGCTAGATGATCTATTTATTAAGAAAGCATCTAGCAAGCAGGGCCATTATATAATTCGCCTATAATGTTTAATATAACCTATAAGGATATGGTCATTACATCACCATCATTGATAGATTTAATTTTTAAAGAGTAGAATTTTATCAGCATGCCACTTAATTTTTACACTATTTTTCTCTATGGTACCAAAAAAAAAAAAAAAAACTATAAATATATATACATGCTTACATACAAAGGCTCACAATTTTTTTGACATGTAACTTGGTGGGAGGATAAACTTACTATCTCATATAATTATCTTCACTTTTCTCTATTACCATGTTGGTTTTCAAAGACTTGCACATTAATAATATTATTCTTTTATTCACTATTCAACTATTCCATTCAACACACATTAATATAGTTGTAAGAGTCTCATTTCCTACATTATTTTAACCACTCCCCAATTATATGATTTGATTTAACGCCTCAAAAAAAAACAATCCTTAACAAAAAATTATTTTCACACCTGAAAATTTTACATGAAATTTTACTATTGGAGAATGTCAAGATAAAAGAGCTTGAATTGATAACCTCCCACAAGTGAAAATATAAGCACAATGGTATGTTTATCAATATAAAATGAAGAGTGTAAATATACAATGATCAACCTTGCATACATAGGCAAGGTAGATGAGGTAGGAAGTTATAACTAAACAATTGGCTAACCCTCCAAATGTGCAACACTTGTGAGGTCACTTTACAAGTGTGTGATCAAGTGCAATGTGTACATGAAATAGGTGTTTCAAGTGATAAGGACACATGTCTTAATACTATGAGGTAAAAAATATATAGAATAACCTAAGTAAACTTAAGCTAGGTGTGAATAGATCAATTCTAGAAAAGTGATTAGCTAACTAGGTGAATAATGACTCTATTTACACTAGTTACACCCCCCCTTAAGTGAAAATATGGAGTAATGTATGTATTAATGATGAGTGCTAGGTACTAGGCCATATTAAGTACTCATGTACAAATTTCTCATAAAGTGAAGGAGAAAAATGCAGTGGAAAATAAAACCCCTCTCCAAAAGAGAAATACAATGAAATGAAATGTAAAAGCGAATAATATAAGTGATAGATGGAAAACTCATCATGACCCCCCAAGTAATACTTCTAACACAATGTATAATAAATTTTTCCCCCATAGGAGAGAAAATATAGAATGTCTATGTGACCCCCCCAAAAAATGTGAAGTAATGAACTCCATGTGAGAGAATACTTCCTCTCAAAATTGATGTGAGAAGAGAAACCATACAAAATCCCCTCGAAATTATTCTTGTAGTGTTGGTAGATGCTCGACACTAGATATTGAATATGATCCATGATTGTTGAAAAATATTTCTCCCCTTAGAAATAAACAACACCATAAATATGTGTTTGAGATGACTTCCCATTCTAGATAGAAATATGTAGGAAATAGAATAAAGGTCTCTAAATTTTGCACATGATCCAAAGATTGAAAAGATACAAAAGATATCTTTGAATTATGCTCAATGATCTCCATGATAATGTTGATGTGTGGTGGATGTTGATAAGATGGATCAGGTACCATATAAGATTTTGGAATAGGGACCACGATGTATGGTGATAATTGGACCAATGAGAATATGATATTGTTGCAGATGATGTCAACATAGATGATGATTTAATATTGTTGTAAATGATGTCAACATAGATGATGATTGAGTCGGATAGGTCAAATCATGAATATCTGCATAATTTTTCATGACAAAAGCTAATGTAGGTGATGCAAGAGAAATATAAAACGATGGAAATGTTGATGCAACTTCATCAAAAATAATGAATATCTACACACTTTTTCATGATAAAAGCTAATGTAGGCGATGCAAGAGAAATATACAATGATGGAAATGTTGATGCAACTTCATCAAATTTTACATTGAATGTAGGACATGAATTTCCTTAATAGCATCATCCAAACTTGCAATCCAATATTTTACAAACAAACATGTAATGTTTGGTAGATATGCATCCTAATGCCATGGATTTGGAATGATGATAGCAATGTCCTAATGTAAGGAATTAATAGAACTCGTAGATGAGTAAATATTGGATTTGAATATAACAATAAGTGATATGGGAGATAAGTCCTCAGTGCAAATCATGTGATTACATTTTTCATCCCCAAATGATGGTGCATCACAAGATTTCACAATGAGACTAAATGTTTTTTTTGCATGTGTTGGAACTAGAGGATCATGTAAGGTTATGCCATTATTAAGAAGAATTTTCTCCATTTCCTCAATTCTATTAAATTGACATTCTTATATTGTATGTATTTCCATAATATCCACATTTAATTTTTCATTCATTTTGAGGATTACAAATAAAAATCAAATGGAAGGGACTTAGTGTGAAAGATATGATCACATAAACCAACAAACTTAAAAGGAAAAAACTCAAATAACTCTTTTATTCAAAGAGCCCCCCCAAAAAAGATTCGTGTTGATTGTAGCCCCATAGAACAATGTGCAAGAGAATTACAACTTGTGTGAAGATTTGATGCCAAATCAACTATTTATAATGCACATTGATTTTACAAAATGGGTTTATCAAAATCTAAAAAATACAAGCTAATTAAAATGAATTCATTACAAAATTCTAAAAGATTTAAAAAAAAAGAAATACAAATTTCCATAAACAAGGTGAAAGTTATGCCCCAATGAAATTCTCTTATAATAGTGACTTCAAAGAGAAAGAAAATTTTATTAAACAACTCAATATCCAAAACATCTCATCACCAAAATGTTGGTGACAAAACCAACTTCCCGACGTCAATTATTCACACTTGAAATTTTGATTCACCATTTGCAAATTACAAAAAAAAAAACCTTTGCTAACACTTGATATAGCCTAACAAAGAAAAAGGACCCCCTTCATTTTTAAAAACACTTATAATGGTTTATATAAACCACTAATATAAATGTGATCATTGTGAAAAATACAAGTAGATGATATCCAAATTTCACTATCAAACAAGTGTTTAATTAGACTACCTATTAAGAGGAGGCAAGAGGGAGTTTGACCAAGTCTTCTATGCAAAGTGATGCATGAGGTCATGTGTGGTACCGAAGTGCCACCCACAGAGGCCAAGTTTGAGTCCTTTGTACCAAATATGAAGGGGAATTGTTTGTGCAGCCCTTAAAACGACCATTTGACCATATTTATTAATTAATTAAAAATAAAGATACAATGTATTTGTTATTTTTAATTAATTAATAATTATAATCAAATGACCGTTTTGAGGGCTACATAGACATTTCCATGTGAAAGCGCATGACAAAATATTGATTGCTTCTCACATCAAAATATGTGGAGGAAGTGTTGAGTTCTTGGCAATGTGGATTGCCACGTATATAGGTTTGATCGTATGTGTTGGTTGGAGGGTGCTTGCAAGTAGAAGTGGATGCCCTAGAAGACAAAACCGATAGGAGGTCCCTTGATGGATAAATCGTGTGTGATGCAAGTAGAGCTATCGAGGTTATGTGAGGTAAAGATATATCAAACCCTCAATCCTTGAAATGACTCATAACACCTTTGATGTATCTATAGATGTGTGGAACGATTGAATCTAGGGGAAAGGGAAGTATTTACTAAGTTTTCTCTATTCACATACCAGTGCCTTCTTCAAGGGCACCATAAATTTGTTAGTTTTATGATTAGATTTAATGCACAGAAAATTAATTCAAAATCAGACACAATAACATAGCAGATACCCTGGGAAAACCCTCCTCTTGAGGGAAAAAAACCCAGCAACAAATATAACTCTTATATATATGAGAAATGGAAACAAGTATCTTTATAATGAGGCCAATCACAAGGCCAATATTCAACACCAATAATGGCGACAATAACAGATAAGAATCTGCCCTTCCTAAGACTTAGATCTGCACTAGAAGTAATTCACAATCTGCTCTTCCTAAAGAATTCACACTTAATGGAGAAGGAGATCGAGCTTTGCTTGATACCTAAATGAGAGAAAGTGACCTTTTATATATACATGTTGCTTATGGGGGTCACACCTTTTCAAGGACAAGGTCGGCCACCATAAAAATAATTACAAATAATAATTAATAATTACAAAGGAGGTCGACCATCTTAGAGATATTTTTCCATTAAATAATCACAAATAAATAAGGAAGTATGAATCCCGAAGTTGCAATAACATCAACACTCCCTCTCAGCTACGGAGGAATACTTCCTACTGCACAAGACACATCACCTCATTGTGATGCCAACCACAATGGCTACAACCATATGTGGAAAAAAATGATATCATCTCATCATGATATTAGATATCACCTCATCGTGATATCAACCATAATGGATACAACCATCTATGGTATGTACAAGTGTTCATCACTTGCGTGATCTTGTCACCTCAACTTGACTTTCACCCTGGCTCTCCTAGAGGGTGAAAACACAAGTAGAAGAGAAATCATCACGGACTCTCTCACGTGATGATGTCATGGAGTCACACACATGACATCCACCATGGCTTTCCTAGAGGGTGGAATCAAGGGATTTTACCTCAAACTTCTCTTATAGAGAAGAACTCATTAATCAAGGTATTTCACCTTGAACTTCTCTCATAGAGAAGAACTCATTAATCAATGGATTTCACCTTGAACTTCTCTCACAGAGAACTCATTAATCAAGGGATTTCACATCGAACTTCTCTCACAGAGAAGAACTCATTGATCAAGGTATTTCACATCAAGCTTCTCTCACAGAGAAGAACTCATTAAAGAGGATCATTGATACTAAGACTCCTTCTCAATTAAGGCTATATTCTCCACCATACCAAGCTTATCTCAAAAGTACACAAACTTTATCCTAGAGAGAGGCTTGGTGAGAATGTCTGTCGTCTGCTCATCAGTACTGGTATACCTCAACTGAAGTGTTTTCCCCAATAATATGTTTAGTTCTATCATGAAACAATGTATTGACAAAAGGCTCCATATAGCTTAATTAACACAATGGATGACAGTTAGCTCCAACGATTATCCAACCAATCCTACAAGGAGTTTTTGAAGCCACATTGCTTCTCAAATTGCCACACATGCTGCAATGTACATGACCTTTGCAGTACTTAGTGCCACTGAAGTATGCTTCTTGCTACATCAGGAGATCATCATAGACTCCAAAATGAAATAACATCTAGAGGTGCTCTTCTGATCAACAACACAACCTGTTGAAAAAAAAATTGTATAACCATGCAGCTCCAAGATCACACCTAAAGAATATCTCAGCCCATATCCAACTGTCCCATGCAAGTACCTGAGGACATGTTTCTTTACAACAAGATGTACCTGCCTCGGTTTGCACATGAACTAACTAAGTGCACTCACATCTTCTTCAGGTTCAGTAGGCTCCCTCTGAATCTTCAAGCACTTGCATCAACCTTCTAACCTCTTCATCAAGGATTTCTTGCAACACTTGCCTCGGTGCACACCTCTAGTATATTAGAGAGTTCAAGGTAGACCTCCTCGACCTCATAGTAGATTACTCTAATCTGAATAGGTTTGCAGAGCTACCAATATCAAATCCGCATGATTGTCTTGAGAAATTTTGATCTCAGTAGTTGAGGCGATCTTTTAAGGATTTAACACTTGGCCTTGCAACACTGCAACCTTCACTTCTTCTCAGTGGGTCACAAAACTCCCTCTTGATCCCTACCTCAGAGATTGCAGAGAATACTTTTGGAAGTGAACTCCCTCTAGCCACCAACTCAGTCCCATAACTACAAGTTGTGATTCCACGCTTGATCATTTCTTTGGTTGGCATGACTTCCTCATAAGATACCTCAAGCTTTTCATCACTAAGCAATCTCTCATCACCTTCTTGCTCTTAGATCTATCCTAGAAGCATTTTAGAGAGAGATTACTAACAATTTATAATTATCCAAACAAATATAAAGGCTAGAATCATACAAAGTTTACTATTTCAAGTTATAGCATGAATACATAAGAGTTTATGAACAATATTAAAACATAAATAAATAAATCAACCTAAAAGAGAAATATATCAAAATATTAGATGAAGGGATAAAGAGACTTATCTTTATTGAATTCTGATATAACTCTTTCTTCCATCTCTTACTCCTCTCGAGAGTGCTAAACTAAGCACAACAAAAGATAATCTGCACAACTACAAATTTCTTGAATGCATTATGCAATTAGCATGTAGAACCAACTCTCTCCAAGAGTTCAAGGCTATATCACAGTTCATGCATTAGAGAATGATATCAATATGACCAACTAATCATTGTCAAAATTTCAATTCTCTTTTAATTTCAGAGTCACTCAAAAATCTACACAACCAGCATGAAAAACTTGCAATAAAAAGAATTTTTCAAAGGATCTTATGTTAGTGAACACAATTCAAGAGAAGTCACTATCTCTCTTTACTAATTATAAGATCCAAATAAATGATATAACTCAACAAAATGAAATTCAACCTAGAAAGGTGATCAAACAAGGAATACTTATCTTCTTTAAATATTTTGATGGATACAAATACTGGACATAGTATGATTTGCTGCCCTTGTGCTCAAATTAGTCCACAATCTACACGGCTTGAACACAAGCCCCTAGCAAGGTTAAATTTGAACATGGTCTTTGACCATTCAAATTTATGATGGACTTTGTTTCCTCAATGAGATCAAAATGCTTTTCAGGTTTGCATTTATCTAACCCAAGATATCAACACCACGGTTTCTTTCACCATATTGACCACCACTATAATGATCCCCTCTAGGACAATCTCCACGACGTCAGAGAATATCAGAAGGCCTGGAATTGATTTTTACAGACATATGGATGTAAACTATATCAAGCCTTAGTAAGTTCTCAAACTTTTGTGGCAATGAAATCAAAATGTATTATTCATCATACACCCGTCCATCCTCCTGGCATCTTCCTTCAGGCTTACAAAACCTCAACACCTCACAAGAAGACAAATTCCCACAACATTATCAACCAGCTATGGTCTTGCCCATGGCACTCCAGATTGCTCCCGAAAGAATCATGTCATCTCTTAGAAGACTCAAACTTCTCCATAAATTATTTAACTTTGTTGTTGTCTCATTAATTTCATCGTCGACACTGTAAATGGAGCCGCATATCTCTTCCCATGATAATACTGATCTGGCTTCCTTGCAATGCACAACTCCAGGGATTATCGCACGGACTGCAATTCATCTCTGCATTGATGAAATTTTGATGATAATCTCCTCTGCCAAAGCCAGAGAGTTTTGGCAGAGAAACATATGCAAACCCGATATACATAGGAATCCTCCGCTAGTAAAGAGGACGTGTTGATCTTCAATAAAATGTCTTTAATGTATAGTCTACAATTATCATGGGATACTATTCATTGGAAGGTTTACTTCAGAATCGACACACTATGTTCTGACTATCATATGTTGTAGTCGATATTATTATCTTTAGAGGCAACATTCAGCCCCAAGGCTATATCCAGTGTTATTGCACCCTAATTCCCTAACTTGATGAACTTTCCTGTACTGTTGAACTCCATGAAATGTTGAATACGGATGGACAAGTGACACAACCTCATCCACAACTTTTTCCAGACTATAACTCCTTAAATCTAATCAAGATCTTCCTTATACCCGCTTTGATCCATGTTAGTTTTTATGATCAGATTAAGAACACATAAAATTAATTCAAAATCATACACAATAACACAACAGATACCCTAGAAAAACCCTCCTCTTGAGGGAGAAAAACCCAATAACAAATATAACTCTTATATATATGAGCAATGGCAACAAGTATCTTTACAATGAGGCCAATCACATGGACAATATTCAACACCAATAATGGTGACAATAACATATAAGAATTTTCCCTTCCTGAGACTCAGATCTGCACTAGAAGTAATTCACAATCTGATCTTCCTTAAGAATTCACACTTAATGGAGAAGGAGATCGAACTTTGCTTGATACCCAAATGAGAGAAAGTGACCTTCTATATATACATGTTTCTTATAGGGGTCACACCTTTTCAAGGACAAGGTTGGCCACCATAAAAATAATTACAAATAATAAATAATAATTACAAAAGAGGTCGGTCATCTTAGAGATGTGTTTCCATGAAATAATCACAAATAAATAAGGAAGTATGAAGCCTGAAGCTGCAATAACATTAACAAAAGTATCTAGAAAAAACATGATCCAAACATAAATTATAAAAGATCAATGCAGTTAAAATCCTTGGTGAAGCTTGAACTAAGGAGACCCACATCCTTCAACTCATCAACATGCACTCCAAGTGACCAGTAATGGGTTAAATACTAAACCAAACCCCAGATAATTAACTTAGAGATGTTGCAAATGATTGCAAAAGAGGCTAAGATTCCAAAGAACCATGTGATACAACATGAAACATGCATTAAAAAATCACAGAACTCTCTAAGGGCAGTAACATAGAAACCCTTCCAAATAGGCTAGATAGGCCAAAAAAATTGATAAATTTTTTATTCAAATGGACAAATGGATAGGGGGTGCTTTCAACCCTATATTAATTTTTTATTTTTTTTTTCAAAATTTTCATATCATACAGATTTGTACAATAACGAAAAAAAAGGTAATTTTTTTTCTTTCTTAGACCTTCTAGACATAATGGCAGTGTTTTTTTGGCTCCACAACACTCTATTGATAAGGAAATGTTCAAGAGACACTTTGATGGAAGAAGGAATATGCTCTCATGGCTTTGATACCATGTTGGAGAATGTCAAGGTCAAAGAGCTTGAATTGATGACCTTCCACAAGTGAAAATATGAGCACAATTATATGTCTATCAATATAAAATAAAGAGTATAAATGTATAATGATGAGGTAGGGAGGTAGGATTGAACAACTAAATAACCCTCCAAATATGCAACACTTGTGACGTGACTTGACAAGGGTGTGAGCAAGTGTAAAGTGTGAATGCAATAGGTGTTTCAAGTGATGAGGAAAAATGTCTCAATGCTATGAATTGAGAAAAAAGTATGAAATAGCCTAAATAAACATAAGTTAGGTGTGAATAGGTCAATCTTAGAAAGGTGATTAGCTAACTAGATGAATAATGACTCTATTTACACTAACTCTTTTGAAAACTCACTTCACCCCTTAACACACATTATTATTCTAACCCATGTGAACACTAGTATAATTGTCTAATAATAACCTAAAAAATTTAATAGCTACACTCCCTCATTTTTCTATATTAAAATTCATAAGGAAAATAATGCAATAGAATCTAAACTCTTTTACATATAAAACAATAATTGATATCCTTCTCTCAAGTTTGATCCTTTTCATATTTAACTGATTCACTTTGAAAAATATCTCATTTCTAACAAATATCTATTTTCAACCCAAAATATCTATCTTAGAAGTTAGTTTTTAGTACTTTTAAATGTAATATATTTTTCCAATCACTTTATCATATCCAATATAAGTATCTTTCTAACTTAAAATGCAATATTTTCCTAAATTTACCTTCTTAGCGTAGTAAAGAAATTTTACATTTTTAAGTAATTGAATTTAATCTAATATTATTTTATAGAACTCTTTAATTATTTCAATTGCATGATAACATTTCACTAAACCATATGGAATATCTTCAGTTATTATAACCAAAATATATAAGAAAAACTAATGAGAAGAAGGAAGAATAGAACACATGTCATTAGGCTAGTGCTATGAGGATCAAGAATCATAGGTTATTCAAATAAGATTGAATTGTTTCAATTGCATTCTACTATGTTTTAGATAGGTAAAACTAAGAAACCATGTGAATGTCTTTGAATAATCACAATTGGGATTTTTTTATCACACATTACACACATTCAATCAAAAGTATCGATAGAAAAATGGGTGGTGCAATCAATCAAATATCAAATAGATCATGCTTTTTTAATACTTTTGTTTTGGTTAAATCATTTATCAAGGAATTGGTGCAAAATTATAAAATTATATCATATCTCAAAGCATAATATATTAATGAAAATAGTGAAGATGAACACATCAATACAAGATTTATCATAAAATAATACACATATATGAATTTGTACCCAAATATGTGCATATCAAGTATCCAAAATAAATACATCATATCCATAAGCAATAACCAACCACTACAAAATAAAATAACCTATCATAAACCACCAATATACAACTACAAAAGGAAGAAAAAGGCATAAATGCATGTGGGGCTTACATTTATAGCTTTTCTTATGTGTCGTGAGTGCTCTTACATTCCTAATGCGAGAGACCTAGCTTTTGAAAGTTGTAATATTTCATCTACAAACTTGGTTAAGCTCATTTTTTAAATCAAAGATCTCAAAAAGCTATAATTCATCATAACCTACTTTAGCCAATCAAAACTCATTTGAATAATTTTTTAGGCCAAAAATAACCGCTATAGTCCCAATTTTTTATTTCAAGATAATGATGTCAAGTTGAGACACCTTTCCTATCACCTATTTAGCACTTTTCCCTCTAGTTTAAGCCTAACATCAGCCTCTTGCCTTAATAAAGAATTTTTTTTAAGTTAGTTATGATAATTTGACACATGAAATGTCTCTAATCCTATAATCAACTTCAATTTCAACCTTTACACCCATAAACTCCTCGATCTTATTCCAAATCTAGTCATAAGACCAACCTAGACGTCATTATGAATAGCAACATCTCTAATATTTAAAAGAACACACATACACATAAAAACCATTAAAAAAAAATACAATAGAATATATAGATATAAGAAACACCAATAAAACACATACTAAATCTTGATTAACCAAACATTCTATAAACATTCTTTTAAAAATTCATTCAATCTTTTGAATCTTTGATGAGGCTTTTAGATCGCTCACATAGATGTTACAAAAATTCATTTTCTCAAAACAAGCCTTCAAAGTACTTACAACATCATCCTACCTAAATATCATTTTTTAATTGAAGATAATAAAAAGTATAGAGGGCAAGGATGAGACCATAGTCTTACGAAAATAACTTAAAACGACAAACAATCAAAAGCTATGCATTTCCCTTTGAATGGCCACAAATGTTGCAGATCGAAGGTCCCACAAACAATTTTACATGCATATTTTTATCGTCTAAGCATCGTTAAAGTTTTAGTTTTAATGTGAAATTATTTAAAGCAAAAAAGTACAAGGAAGAGAATCTTGGACGCCTTGCGGAAGAAGAAAATAATTAACATGCCCAAGGGAGAGTAAAAGTCGAAACCAAAGGCTTTCTTCCATTACAACCAATATTCTCTCTCGCACCTTACGCGATTTCATGACAATGACGTGTTGGGTAGAAGCACAATATGGTAGATTGGAACAACGCCAAGGTTTTCTTCCATTCTTTACTAAATTCGTAAGATTATATTATCTCAAAGAATCATTTTTAATAGATTGTCAAAAATTCTGTAAGTTTATGTTTAGATATGTGTAATTTAAATTTAAAAGGTAATTTTAAATAAATAATTATTAAAAGAATAGATAGATTTGATTCTAAAATTTTTATTATCATTATAAATTGGAGATTTTTGTTTTCTAAAGTTTAAAGGATATATGAGTTGGAAGAATAAGAATCCCACTTTATCCTTAGAGTAGTAAATCAAACTTTTTATAAGATTTGCCTAACCAATTTGATTTCAAATCTCACTTTTAAAGTATCTTTCTTTTCATTCAATGTTATCATCACTTATTTTAAAATATATCAAGATCTAACTTCTTTCTAAATTTAGGTACTATATAAGATGGATCAGGTACTATATAAGATTTTGGAATAGGGACCACGATGTATGGTGATAATTGGACCAACGAGAATATGATATTGTTGCAGATGATGTCAACACAGATGATGATTTAATATTGTTGCAAATGATGTCAACATAGATGATGATTGAGCCGGATAGGTCAAATCATGAATATCTGCACAATTTTTCATGACAAAAGCTAATATAGGTGATGCAAGAGAAATATACAATGATGGAAATGTTGATGCAACTTCATCAAAAATAATGAATATCTACACACTTTTTCATGATAGAAGCTAATGTAGGCGATGCAAGAGAAATATACAATGATGGAAATGTTGATGCAACTTCATCAAATTTTACATTGAATGGAGGACATGAATTTCCTTAATAGCATCATCCAAACTTGCAATCCAATATTTTACAAACAAACATGTAATGTTTGGTAGATATGCATCCTAATGTCATGGATTTGGAATGATGATAGCAATGTCCTAATGTAAAGAATTACTAGAACTCGTAGATGAGTAAATATTGGATTCAAATATAACAATAAGTGATATGGGAGATAAGTCCTCAATGCAAATCATGTGACTACATTTTTCATCCCCAAATGATGGTGCATCACAAGATTTCACAATGAGACTAAATGTTTTTTTTGCATGTGTTGGAACTAGAGGATCATGTAAGGTTATGCCATTATTAAGAAGAATTTGCTCCATTTCCTCAATTCTATTAAATTGACATTCTTATATTGTATGTATTTCCATAATATCCACATTTAATTTTTCATTCATTTCGAGGATTACAAATAAAAATCAAATGGAAGGGACTTAGTGTGAAAGATATGATCACATAAACCAACAAAATTAAAACGAAAAAACTCAAATAACTCTTTTATTCAAAGAGCCCCCCCAAAAAAGATTAGTGTTGATTGTAGCCCCATAGAACAATGTGCAAAAGAATTACAACTTGTGTGAAGATTTGATACCAAATCAACTATTTATAATGCACATTGATTTTACAAAATGGGTTTATCAAAATCTAAAAAATACAAGCTAATTCAAATGAATTCATTACAAAATTCTAAAAGATTTTTTTTAAAAAAAAATACAAATTTCCATAAACAAGATGAAAGTTATGCCCCAATGAAATTCTCTTATAATAGTGACTTCAAAGAGAAAGAAAATTTTATTAAACAACTCAATATCCAAAACATCTCATCACCAAAATGTTGGTGACAAAACCAACTTCCCGACGTCAATTATTCACACTTGAAATTTTGATTCACCATTTGCAAATTACGAAAAAAAAAAAACCTTTGCTAACACTTGATATAGCCTAACAAAGAAAAAGGACCCCCTTCATTTTTAAAAACACTTATAATGGTTTATATAAACCACTAATATAAATGTGATCATTGTGAAAAATACAAGTAGATGATATACAAATTTCACTATCAAACAAGTGTTTAATTAGACTACCTACTAAGAGTAGGAAAGAGGGAGTTTGACCAAGTCTTCTATGCAAAGTGATGCATGAGGTCATGTGTGGTACCAAAGTGCCACCCACAGAGGTCAAGTTTGAGTCCTTTGTACCAAATATGAAGGGGAATTGTTTATGCAGCCCTAAAAACGACCATTTGACCATATTTATTAATTAATTAAAAATAAAGATACAATGTATTTTTTATTTTTAATTAATTAATAATTATAATCAAATGACCGTTTTGAGGGCTACATAGACATTTCCATGTGAAAGCGCATGACAAAATATTGATTGCTTCTCACATCAAAATATGTGGAGGAAGTGTTGAGTTCTTGGCAGTGTGGATTTCCACGTATATAGGTTTGATCGTATGTGTTGGTTGGAGGGTGCTTGCAAGTAGAAGTGGATGCCCTGGAAGAGAAAACCGATAGGAGGTTCCTTGATGGATAAATCGTGTGTGATGCAAGTAGAGCTATGGAGGTTATGTGAGGTAAAGATATATCAAAGCCTCAATCCTTGAAATGACTCACAACACCTTTGATGTATCTATAGATGTGTGGAACGATTGAATCAAGGGGAACGGGAAGTATTTACTAAGTTTTCTCTATTCACATACCAGTGCCTTCTTCAAGGGCACCATAAATTTGTTAGTTTTATGATTAGATTTAATGCACAGAAAATTAATTCAAAATCAGACACAATAACATAGCAGATACCCTGGGAAAACCCTCCTCTTGAGGGAAAAAAACCTAGCAACAAATATAACTCTTATATATATGAGAAATTGTAACAAGTATCTTTACAATGAGGCCAATCACAAGGCCACTATTCAACACCAATAATGGCGACAATAACAGATAAGAAATTTCCCTTCCTAAGACTTAGATCTGCACTAGAAGTAATTCACAATCTGCTCTTCCTAAAGAATTCACACTTAATGGAGAAGGAGATCGAGCTTTGCTTGATACCTAAATGAGAGAAAGTGACCTTCTATATATACATGTTGCTTAGAGGGGTCACACCTTTTCAAGGACAAGGTTGGCCACCATAAAAATAATTACAAATAATAATTAATAATTACAAAGGAGGTCGACCATCTTAGAGATATTTTTCCATTAAATAATCACAAATAAATAAGGAAGTATGAATCCCGAAGTTGCAATAACATCAACACTCCCTCTCAGCTAGGGAGGAATACTTCCTGCTGCACAAGACACATCACCTCATTGTGATGCCAACCACAATGGCTACAACCATATGTGGAAAAAAATGATATCATCTCATCGTGATATTATATATCACCTCATTGTGATATCAACCATAATGGCTACAACCATGTATGGTATGTACAAGTGTTCATCACTTGCGTGATCTTGTCACCTCAACTTGACTTTCACCATGGCTCTCCCAGAGGGTGAAAACACAAGTAGAAGAGAAATCATCACGGACTCTCTCACGTGATGATGTCATGGAGTCACACACATGACATCCACCATGGCTTTCCTAGAGGGTGGAATCAAGGGATTTCATCTCGAACTTCTCTTATAGAGAAGAACTCATTAATCAAGGTATTTCACCTTGAACTTCTCTCATAGAGAAGAACTCATTAATCAATGGATTTCACCTTGAACTTCTCTCACAGAGAACTCATTAATCAAGGGATTTCACATCGAACTTCTCTCACAGAGAAGAACTCATTGATCAAGGTATTTCACCTCAAACTTCTCTCACAGAGAAGAACTCATTAAAGAGGATCACTGATACTGAGACTCCTTCTCAATTAAGGCTATATTCTCCACCATACCAAGCTTATCTCAAAAGTACACAAACTTTATCCTAGAGAGAGGCTTGGTGAGAATGTCTGTCGTCTGCTGATCAGTACTGGTATACATCAACTGAAATGCTTTCCCCAATAATATGTTTAGTTCTATCATGAAACAATGTATTGACAAAAGGCTCCATATAGCTTAATTAACACAATGGATGACAGTTAGCTCCAACGATTGTCCAACCAATCCTACAAGGAGCTTCTGAAGCCACATTGCTTCTCAAATTGCCACACATGCTGCAATGTACATGACCTTTGCAGTACTTAGTGCCACTGAAGTATGCTTCTTGCTACATCAGGAGATCATCGCAGACTCCAAAATGAAATAACATCTAGAGGTGGTCTTCTGATCAACAACACAACCTGTTGAAACAAAATTTGTATAACCATGCAGCTCCAAGATCACACCTAAAGAATATCTCAGCCCATATCCAACTGTCCCACGCAAGTACCTGAGGACATGTTTCTCTACAACAAGATGTACCTGCCTCGGTTTGCACATGAACTAACTAAGTGCACTCACATCTTCTTCAGGTTCAGTAGGCTCCCTCTGAATCTTCAAGCACTTGCATCAACCTTCTAACCTCTTCATCAATGATTTCTTGCAACACTTGCATCGGTGCACACCTCTAGTATATTAGAGAGTTCAAGGTAGACCTCCTCAACCTCATAGTAGATTACTCTAATCTGAATAGGTTTGCGGAGCTACCAATATCAAATCCACATGATTGTCTTGAGAAATTTTGATCTCAGTAGCTGAGGGGATCTTTTAAGGATTTAACACTTGGCCTTGCAACACTGCAACCTTCACTTCTTCTCAGTGGGTCACAAAACTCCCTCTTGATCCCTGCCTCAGAGATTTCAAAGAAGACTTTTGGAAGTGAACTCCCTCTAGCCACCAACTCAGTCCCATAACTGCAAGTTGTGATTCCACGCTTGATCATTTCTTTGGTTGGCATGACTTCCTCATAAGATGCCTCAAGCTTTTCATCACTAAGCAATCTCTCATCACCTTCTTGCTCTTAGATCTATCCTGGAAGCATTTTAGAGAGAGATTACTAACAATTTATAATTATCCAAACAAATATAAAGGCTAGAATCATACAAAGTTTACTATTTCAGGTTATAGCATGAATACATAAGAGTTTATGAACAATATTAAAACATAAATAAATAAATCAACCTAAAAGAGAAATATATCAAAATATTAGAATGAAGGGATAAAGAGACTTATCTTTATTGAATTATGATATAACTCTTTCTTCCATCTCTTACTCCTCTCGAGAGTGCTAAACTAAACACAACAAAAGATAATCTACACAACTACAAATTTCTTGAATGCATTATGCAGTTAGCATGCAGAACCAACTCTCTCCAAGAGTTCAAGGCTCTATCACAGTTCATGCATTAGAGAATGATATCAATGTGACCAACTAATCACTGTCGAAATTTCAATTCTCTTTTTATTTCAGAGTCACACTCAAAAATCTACACAACCAACATGAAAAACTTGCAATAAAAAGAATTTTTCAAAGGATCTTATGTTAGTGAACACAATTCAAGAGAAGTCACTATCTCTCTTTAATAATTATAAGATCCAAATAAATGATATAACTCAACAATCTAAAATTCAACCTAGAAAGGTGATCAAACAAGGAATACTTATCTTCTTTAAATATATTTATGGATACAAATACTGGACATAGTATGATTTGCTGCCCTTGTGCTCAGATTAGTCCACAATCTACATGGCTTGAACACAAGCCCCCAACAAGGTTAAATTTGAAAATGGTCTTTGACCATTCAAATTTATGATGCACTTTGTTTCCTCAATGAGATTGAAATGCTGTTCTTATGTGTCGTTAATGCTCTTACATTCCTAATGCGAGAGACCTAGCTTTTGAAAGTTGTAATCTTTCATCTACAAACTTGGTTAAGCTCATTTTTTAAATCGAAGATCTCAAAAAGCTATAATTCATCATAACCTACTTTAGCCAATCAAAACTCATTTGAATAATTTTTTAGGCCAAAAATAACCGCTATAGTCCCAATTTTTAATTTCAAGATAATGATGTCAAGTTGAGACACCTTTCCTATCACCTATTTAGCACTTTTCCCTCTGGTTTAAGCCTAACATCACCCTCTTGCCTTAATAAAGAATTTTTTAAAGTTAGTTATGATAATTTGACACATGAAATGTCTCTAATCCTATAATAGACTTCAATTTCAATCTTTACACCCATAAACTCCTCGATCTCATTCCAAATCTAGTCATAAGACCAACCTAGATGTCATTATGAATAGCAACATCTCTAATATTTAAAAAAACACACATACACACAAAAACCATAAAAAAAAATACAATAGAATATATAGATATAAGAAACACCAATAAAACACATACTAAATCTTGATTAACCAAACATTCTATAAACATTCTTTTAAAAATCCATTCAATCTTTTGAATCTTTGATGAGGCTTTTAGATCGCCCACATAGATGTTACAAAAATTTATTTTCTCAAAACAAGCCTTCAAAGTACTTACAACATCATCCTACCTAAATATCATTTTTTACTGAAGATAATAAAAAGTATAGAGGGCAAGGATGAGACCATAGTCTTACGAAAATAACTTAAAACGACAAACAATCAAAAGCTATGCATTTCCCTTTGAATGGCCACAAATATTGCAGATCGAAGGTCCCACAAACAATTTTACATGCATATTTTTATCGTCTAAGCATCTTTAAAGTTTTAGTTTTAATGTGAAATTATTTAAAGCAAAAAAGTACAACGAAGAGAATCTTGGACGCCTTGCGGAAGAAGAAAATAATTAACACCCCCAAAGGACGCGTAAAAGTGATAGATATTCTTCCATCAGAGGAATATCATCACGATGACGTGTTAGGTAGAACCACAATATGCTAGATTGGAACAACGGTAAGGTTTTCTTCCATTCTTTACTAAATTCGTAAGATTATATTATCTCAAAGAATCATTTTTAATAGATTATCAAAAATTCTGTAAGTTTATGTTTAGATATGTGTAATTTAAATTTAAAAGGTAATTTTAAAAAAATAATTATTAAAAGAATAGATAGATTTGATTGTAAAAATTTTATTATCATTATAAATTGGAGATTTTTGTTTTCTAAAGTTTAAAGGATATATGAGTTGGAAGAATAAGAATCCCACTTTATCATTAGAGTAGTAACTCAGATTTTTTATAAGATTTGCCTAACCAATTTTATTTCAAATCTCACTTTTAAAGTATCTTTCTTTTCATTCAATGTTATCATCACTTATTTTAAAATATATCTAGATCTAACTTCTTTCTAAATTTAGGTGCAAGAACTTTAATTAAAAATTAAAAAATCTTTCTTTAACACTTAGTATGGAAGGAATGGAGTAACATAACCTTGCAACATGAATATAATAGAACACACACACACACACACACACATTCATTCAAAATTACCATACTTAATAGTTTTTGCTTTCAATGCTTTTCTTGGATAAGTAAAACACCTTATTCCTAATATAAAATTTATTCTCAATTTTATGTTTATCATGTCCTTCTCTATACATATCTTGAACACAATTTAACTTGATTTCAACTCACATGTATAAGCATATTATTTTTTCATATTTATTTAGTTTTAAATCCACATTTTCTTGTGTTCTTATGATTTTATCATAACAATATCCACATTACTAGGAAGTAAGAAAACACCCCTTCATCATCTCCGCTCCCCCTACTCTTTAGTCCCCTCTACATGCAAAATAATTCATAATATGCTTCATATTATACCCTCTAAAGAGGTACACAAAAAATGTATTTACCACTTCCTTTTAAATATAATTGTATGCATATAATGAAGTTAATCTATTTAATCATATATCCACATTTTCCTTTAATTCATTCTAAAAATATTAAATACATATATGAAATGAAAGGAGAAGAAAACTAGAAAGAACTAAAAGTTTAGTGAAAAAACCAACCTTTGGACTCCACTTCCAATCTTTCCAACAATGTTTAGAAGTCTAAATGCTAATTTTGTGAACCATATAAGCTAGAATATCCCCTACAGTAGTGTCAAAATTATCATGATCTTGATTAGTAAGATGAAACTTATCCTTAGTCTCATTCCATGACATGAGATTCATAGAAGCTATAGAGAATAAATATCATGAGCATTGGATACCTTTCTAGTGAAACTGCAAGGCCTTGACCCATGACAAACAAGCCAAGAGGCGATCACCAAATTTTCTATAGGTTAAGAGTGATAACATAGATCAAAAGCTGAAGACATTCTAGAGAAGCCAAGGTTTAATAGCTTCACAAGTTTACCATATACTTTTAACCATAAAAGTGCCCTGAAGGTGAATCACATCCTTCATGGCGGGAAGGGTTTGAAAACCAAATCCTCTTCTAGAAAATTAAATTAGTTTGATAGCCAAAGGAAATGCAATATTGAAGAAAAAATTTGTAGGCTTCAAATTTCCAATGAGACCACAAATGATCCATTTGACATTAAGAGATAATCTTTGCCGTTGGGTGGATAAAATCTCCAACCCTCCAAAATCACAAGGGAAAAAAAAGTCGTAGGCAACCTAGTGAAAACCCTTGTGATTAGAAATTTCCCAAATAAATTCGTAGATAACCTTCTCCAATTATAAGATGCTTTTGAAGGGGCCCAACATGAAGAATAATAAACATGAGTGTCATCTTTCAATGAGAGTGAGAAAGAATTTGTCAACAAAATGACCACTAGCAAGTTGGGTTGATGAATCAGGCAAGACAATGCCTCAAACTAACCTTTGGGAGATGGAAAAAAAATCATAACACTTCCAAAACTAAAGTGATATAGTTGAATCTACTATGAAAAGTTTTAAACTAGTATAACACAATTAGAACTACATAACACAATTAAATATTATTATATGTCTAAATGCTACTATCAAATTATGAACATTAAGAATATTTTTAGATGCTTATTCTTCTTCATCACCTAATTTAATATTAAAAGAAAAAATTAATCAATAAAAATAAAATAATTATAGATTTTTAAAAATTTTAAATAAAGATATAAAATTAATTTTAACTATTCGATCATTAAAAAATATAATATTTTAAGTAAAATATAAGGAATAACTTCATTTCTTTGTACCTCCTGGCCAACGTTGAACCCATGCAGATGCATCAATTAGAAATGTTGCTTGCCAAAACAAAATGTGAGTAATAACTTACTAATGTAAACATACTACTTTTCATGATCCATTTCAGAGCAGGGAGACCCAAATTAGCTTAGAAGAAAATCTATAATGGCAGGATAAAATGGCCTCTTTACATGGGCCCAACTTGTGGAACATGCTTAGATTATCTGCCTACGCATTTTAGAAAAGATAAATTATTTAAAATAAAATTTGGATCCTAGTTGGGACCTAGCATAGAATGTTACGAGAAATTTGGATAGGGTGCATGGTATAGATTCCATAAAGCCAAAAAGACAATAATGTCAAGCATCTATGGTAATAAATGTTGAAGGAAGAAAGATTTGGGCCATCTTTACGCTACTAGTGCATGGCATGCTCAAGATATCTACAACGATAGAATGAGAAAAGAGATCCTTAGGAAGAAAGCAAGCACCATCGCTTTTGTTAGTATTTCCCTCACTGTTTCCTTGTCCAAAGATACAATAAAAAAAATTCAATTTAAGCTAATCAAATTCTTTATTAACATTTATTCCATTATGGGCCCTCTCTGAGCCTAGCTAACAAAGCTCAATTTTGACGGCTCGGCCAAACCCAATCCAGGTCAGGTAGGTGGGGGTAGGGTCTTTCATGACCACAGGGGAAGGTTTGTGATGGCATATGCAATTAATTTGGGGATCCAATCCTCTAGTTTTGCTGAGGTGGTGGCAGCCTTTTATGGCATCAAAATTGCCACACAAGTTGGGTTTTCTAACTTAATCATCGAAGGGGATTCGAGGAATATGGTTCTTATGTTGATTGGGCTTGCTTCTCCCCATTGGACTCTTTAGGACCTTGTTTCCTTGGCTCGTAATCTAATGACCAAGCCCTTGGGAATTGCAAAGTGTATCACATGTTCAGGAGTGGTAATAAAGTCATTGATGCCTTAGCAAATTTAAGATCCATTACTCCTAATTTGGTAAAATGGGATAATATCTGCCATATCCCAAATCAGGTGCTAGATTTAATTCATAATGATGTCAAAAGACTATCCAATTGAGATCAGGATGGATTTGTTGTCAGCTCGTTTTGATAGTTTCCACACTTTTCATTTATGGTAACTTAAGTTTCCTAATCACACTTTGATGGGTCATTGTTATTTACAACTCTTGTTTTTGAAGAACCATCTCCATTTTGTGGGTGGACAAGATTGTTTTTGTGAGCAGTGTTTCTTTTGTGGTGTCCCCTAAAATTATTACGCAGGTTACGAGGCTTTCTTTGGAGGGGATTTACCTCTCGTGCAAGTCCAAGAGCCATTACCAAGAGGACATGAAATAGTTCTTGAAAGAGGGTGAGAAGGTGAATATATTGCAAAATGGTTTCAATCACACAAACCTTCTTGGTGTTTGGAGCACCATCGCTAAAATTATCATGAAGTACATCACCCTAGAAGGGTGTTTTCACCGCTTCCATGCCCACCTTTTCCTCATGCTCAACCATTTTAGGTACAATATTAAGATGAATTTTCCCTTATGGATTATTCCTTCGCTTGAGCAGTCTGTTAGGAATTTCTAGGCCAAAAGTAAGAAACTTCCCCTTCATCTAGGCCTAATCCCGCATTTATGTAAGTTTCATGAGGCCTTGCTTCCCTCCCCTGCTACTGTATGTACAAACACTTTAACTATTCTGGACCCCACTATTCCCTCAAGGGACCCCAACCCTTCTATCACTATCCAAGAAACTCCTCCTACCATCTACCGTAATACCTGAGCCCGGGGTAAAGCCCCTACTAATGATAATACCCCTCTCCTCCCTATCAATTGCAAGCCCCTGTCAGATCCCATGCCCATGACCATTTCTCTTGGGTTAGGGGAGTCTGATAGCACCAATGATGATGATTCGTGGAACCCCACCCTGACTAATTCTCCTATCCACTCCTCGACTCAAGGCCACAACTCAAAGGTCCCTAGCACCCTACTCGTTTCTAAACCTAGCCTAATAATTCCCCCAACTTGTGCATCAACTTAGATGAACCTGGAATGTTCCTAGGTCAGTTTGTATCCTTGTCGACCCCATAAGTAAAAACTTCAATCAAATCTTTGATACTATCAATATTTAGAAGGATATTGTGAAATGGTTCTTGGGGCAGCTGGTAATTGCTAAAGAGAGGATACAAATCCTAGAGGGAAAGGTGATAGAACAACAAACTATGTGGCATGGGGAGGTGGAGAACAAAACACATTGGGACATGATTAACTCCTTGACCACGTCCTTTGAGAGGTGGGAAATGTGGGAAAAAGAGTTGGATGATCTTCAAACCATTGTTGGGTTTGAAGAAGATAAAAAGAACTTATTGACTGAAATTGATGCTATTCACCAGACCCAAGAGAATACCATGTAGTGTCTGAGGGTTATCATCGACTATAGCAAAGAAACTATGAAAAATACGACCCTCACTCTTCAGGTATTTTAAGATGAGATAAGAAAGAGCCAGGGGAAGCAACTTGTAGATGGGAAGGACCATGGTCATGTGTAGAAGAAGGGTAAGAAGGTGGACACCTCAGCCAGTGATGTTACCAAGTATACCCGGGTCATTCTTCAGGGGCCTATAACTTTCGAGAAGAAGCTTGAGTTCTTGTCCTATGAGTGGAATGCGATCATTGGTCTCAAGCTTTCTAGGAGACCTGTATGTGTTTGGTTTTTTGTGCTAGTCCTGGTCTTGTGGTTTCCTTTTTGTTGTTTCCTATTGGTCAAACTGTTTAAGCTATAAATAACGTTTACTATTTTTGGTTTTCTCACTGCTTGTGAGTTGTTGGTTTGCCTCTATGGCTGGTTTGTAATGGGTACAAGCCCTTCCAATTTTAATATAATCAAAACATTTATTCCATTATTTAATTTCATATTTTTTAATCCTAACTATTAAACCTATCTATATGGATTAAAATTTTGATCAATTTCCTCTTGCCACATGTCCCCAATATCCCTTTGCTCCCACATGTGTTATCATGTTATCTCATCCCACTCTTTTCTCACACAAGTGTGAGCATGTCATCTTGGAAGAATACTTGACTTCCACATCAACCCACTTCATTCTCCCTTATGTTTGAGAATGCTAACTTGTCCAACTCTTTGCTCACACATGTGAGAATGATAACTTTGAGGCATGTTGATCCTCCACCTCCTCTCTTGACCTTAACTCATCTCCACATCAAATGATGAAAAACATGTGTGAGCATATCTCTCACTCATGTGTGAGAATTCTTAGCCTTTACACATCATATTTCACTTGTTCCTCTTCTCATTTAATTCCACACCTCAATCAAATCATATAATTTGAAGAACTTCTTCCCCTTTGTAACACTTTTCACAAGGCTAATCATCTTCTCCATGAATTTAAATATTAACAGTTGATTCAAATTTGCATCTTGACCCCCCATTTTCATCATGGGAAATCTATATAATGAGAGGCTTCCCATCCCATTTGTTATTCCATAATTTCATGATAACCTTATACTATCATCTTTGTGAACTTATCATCTAATCATACTCCTATGTTGTCAAACTAGTGACATGAACACAATCAAAATCTATAATCATTCATTGGATCATATCTAAAAACCAACAATGAACATATGGATGTTGTGTTGTTTGTTCTTAATTTACATCTTTAGATATTATCCTTATTGGTTTTCTCTAGCATGAGTGTTTACCAACTATTCAAGATTTTGGTTATTCTATTTTATCAATCCATTGTGTTGAGCTCATTTTGAAGGTGCATACTTTGGAAACTCTACTCTAGAATATAACTTTTGTCTAACTCAATCATTATTCCTTTTGTTTTTAGTTTTTTTTATTAACTTTATTTTTTTAGGTTCATGCTCCATTTCTTAGTAGTTTTAGTGCTCAAGTTTTTAGAGGGTCCTCATTGTGTAAAATGGATATATCTGTTGTGATTGAAGAGGTCAATAGATAAAATTTGACATATAATTTTTTTATATTTTGGTTTGCAATGTTTTTTTGAAAGGGATCAAAAACATTGAAGGATCAAAAAGACAATATATAGCAGGAGAAGAAGAATTAGAAGGTCATAGTGTTATCAAAACATTCAAAACTTTCCAAACAAGAAAACTCCATAAGTTTGTAATAACTATATATGGTATATCCTCTAAATCACAAAGAGCTACAAGACAATCCAAAGTAGGCTAATCTAGGAATGAATGACATTAGTATCTCCATGCATCTCCCAAAATTTTGTCTAAAAACTTGAGGGCACTTAATGTTCTCTATGGACTAGAAAGTGTTATCATCAACATGTGACAACAAATCAATCCTAGGGAATGATCATTATTATTATCCCACTATATAACTTTAAGAATCACTTGGTCAATGAATAATCTCATAAAGATGGGGGGAAATGTGAATCCAATGCAAATGATTTGAGATACTATCTCTTCATTACTTATAGTTCCTACTTTATAAGATGAATATAGAAGGATGAATTAAAAAAACATTATGAACTAGGATAGATCCCCCAAACTATATAAACATAGAACCTCTAACATAAATTATAAATCCCTACGTAAGTACAAGAGGCACTAATGTGCAATTTTTTAATTAACAAGCCCAAATTAATCATGTGTAATAAATGGTGCTTTTCATTTTTTTAAAGAAAAATAGAACTTGTAAATATAAAAATTGAGGTTAAAATTAGATTCATTTCCATTTTATTATCAATTTCAATTTTTTTATTCTCAAATTTAACTTTGTATAGAAAAATTATTCCATTTCAAAGAAAAGGACAAAAAGAGATTTAAAAATAAATTTTCTATACCTATCCAAATATAAAGAATCTATATGAGATAATAAAAAGAGGGAAAATATAGATTTATAATTCTTGTAATAATCCTATAATCTAACTCCCTAGATAGAAGTTACAATGAGTAAAACAACCCCTCTTTGAGCAAAAAAATGACCCCAAGGCCTATTTTGAAGTGGCACCACTAGGTGAGTAGAGCACATGTGGCACAAGAAGGAAATAATATGTGTTGGGTAAAATTTACTAGTAGATCTACATAGGTGGTGGAAAAGTGTAATGAGAATAGTTATCACTGGAAAAGTAAATTAACCCAAGTGAAGTTGATATTATGGGTGGTGCCACCAAGTGAGATATAAGCGTTGGTCATATAGTGTTGTGATAAGAACCTAAGCATTGGCACTAGAACTTAGAACTTAGATTTATCACTAACTCTGAGTTCTTAATACTTAACATTTGTCTTTAGTGCTAACCATAAGTGCTTAATTCTTAGTGCTTAGCTTTAGCACTAACCCTATGTTCTTGGTACTTAGCTTTAGTTCTAACAAAAAAAATAAGGCCCGCAACATATTTTGGCCAAAAAAATAACCAAAATATACACCACAAAATATCTCACTCATACAAATTAGACTATAGGTTGATAATACCTAGAAAAATAAATATGTCAAGGGCCTTAGGAAAATGGTTTCCTAAAATGTACATCAGAAATTGGATCTAAGGATATTGAGGGTATTGTATAAAATAAAAAATTGAAACCTCGGAAATAGTGTTCCACCTTTTGGGAGATGGAACTTTAAAGGGGAATTAGGGTTCCTCCACCTATTTCACTTATGTTTCATTCAAGGAAACCTTAGAGATCTCAATCTAGGGATGGAATGAGGGAAATAGATCTACAATAATGTGTCCTTGGGGTGTGATTAAGGACTAAATAGGGGTTCAACACCAAGAAAATGCTTAGAAAGCAATGGAATGAAAGCAATGTGCCAATCTAGTTATGAAACCTAGAGAATTAAGAACCTAAAATCATATTGGTAAAAGAGAATGAAACAAAAAGGTACCTGGAAGAAAGATGTGATCAAAACAAGCTCTAAAACCATGAAATTTTAACTTTTAATGCTCATTGGGACTCATATGCCAAACTGGGTGATTTAGTCCCAGACTAGGGTTTCTGGGTAGAAACTAGAATTTCATAGTGATAGATTTGAATCTTTTCAAAACTGGAAAAAGTGTTGTATTGGGACTCATATGACCAAGGTGGTGATTTATTCCTAGTATTAGGGTTTGGCTAAAACTTTGGTATCCTCTACTGATCTATTGTAGCTTCCCTCCTACTAGATCTTTGATTCTGAAAGCTTGAATTTTGGCTTGTAGGTGACTTTCTATGAAGATGACAACTTCTTGACAACTTGAAAACTTTCCTCAATCTTGCAACTTAGCCTTCAAAGGATCTTCAAGCTCCAAAACACCTAGATCTACAATCACACATGTAGAGAGAGATAAAAACTTGTTGATTGCAAGGGAATAGGGGTTTTCCTTTGTCAAGCCCCATTTTGGTAATCAAACCTTAATGAGAAATGAAACATGAATGAAATGAATCATGAAACATAAGATGAAGCAATAGGACCTTAACCACCACTAAATCTGCAAATGATCAATCTCCAACACTCATTAGTGGGGTTAGTTTATACACATGCAAATCTATGAATACTCCTATGAAATAACATATCATGCTCCAAAATGCAACAAATAACAAGGATGATCAAAAGACATATAAAAGAATGACATGTACCTATTCCATAGTGGATTGGTGTCACTTGTGCAAAGTGACCCTTTCCCAATTGAAGATGGAGTGAAGTGGGAAAAATTAGTTCTCAATTGAAGAGAGTAACTTTGCATAAGACTGTGGATGGATTGTTGAAGAATGAGGCTTCTACTTATAGACTCTCAAGTTGAAAGAGTGATCAAAAGAGAATAATGTGGGATAAAGATTTAGCCAATAAGAAGGAGCCATTTGTTACCTTGTGAGTGGATGGAGGATGTGCAAGTTTTGGTCAATGTGCCAATAAATGAGATTGGTTTGCCTTATCAAATTCAAATTTGGATTGTTGGACTGAGAAAAAGAGACTTAAATGACAAGTGGGGGAAATGTAAGATGGGAGTTATTGCCATGTTGGAAGGGACAAGTCAACTTGTTTTGAAATTCAAACTTGAGGGAATATTCTCCAAAGATGCCCTATTGAGGGAAAATGAGGATTTAATAAATGAATTAATTGATTTATTTGTGCAAATGGGAAAAGCTAGAGGATGTTATGGGTGATTAGATTAGATTAATCATGGATTAGATTAATTAAGGTGATCATTAGGTGTTTTTGACCCATTTTGACTTAGATACTTTGATTTATTTAAATCAAAAGGGAGGAATATGAATTTGGGATTTAATTAAATAAAGTTTGGTTTATTTAATTAAAAGGATGATGTGAGTTAAAGGTTAATCAATTTGAAGGAGATGAACTTAGGATATGACTAAAATTGATTTATTTAATCAAATAAGGTAATGATAGGCTTAAATTAAATAAAGTTAATTTATTCAATTTAAATGGATGATCCTTAGAGATTGAATTAAATAGACTTGATTTATTTGATGAATGGATTTAATGAACCTGATCTATTTAATGAGTGGATGAATGTGAATGATGCTAATTTCCTATGTCTACATTTTGCCCCTCTTTGAAGCAATGTGCTTGTTGCGTTGGTTCAAAGAATAAGCTTGCCACGATCAAAATTCAAAAAAAATTTGATTTTTTCAAATGCCCCAGCTATAAGTACACTGGTACATTGCCCCCTCGAGAGATTGAGTGAAAAGATTCGATTTGAGGGTCGATCTCTCGATAAAGAGGTTCAAGATGGATGTATGAATGGTTATGATGATGATGCAAATGAGATGGTTTTAAGATGCTTAGAATAACCAATCTATATTATCCTAAAAACTTAAAATGATGATGTAATGTGATGATTCCTATATGATTATGCAATAGTTGTTTTATGAAAATGTATGATTTTATGAAATGCTTAGACTAACAGATCTATATTATGATGATGATCATGCATGTGAGATGATATGTCGAATGTTGATGGTTTGTGGATGCAGGATGGATGCACTGATGATGATGATTAACTATTCATGAGGTGATGTTAGTGTAGAAAAGAGGAAATGAGAAACGAGATGATGACAAGAGGATCCAACAAGCCAACTTTATGAGAGATGATGATGAGAAATGGATGATTTTCTTATCAAGAATTTGGATTTTAAAAGGGTCACCTACCTTATGTTTGATAACACGCATAAGCACGATGCACCAAGGTATAAAGGACCAGGATGGCGTTGTACTTAGTGTGATGGACTTTGACTAATAGGAGTATTCTTGTTCACACCTGACATACATAAACCTTGCTAGGATGTACTTTAGAAGTTTCAAACATCTCAGACCAAAACATGGAAAGGTATAACCTATCAATGCAATAGTCAACAAGTTGTCTAAAACACCCTCCATACATATCTAACAAAGCAAGTATTCACCAAGTTATATTACAAGAACGTCCAACAAGCATAGCAGACAAAAGATAATGATTGTTGCCCCATTCCTATCTCTCTAAATCCATTTGTTTGGACATCATCGAGAGGTTATTGGAATGAGCGGAAAGAGATAAGTCAAAAGACCAAGATAAAGTAAATAAATAAGTTGTTGTTCTTCAATATCCCTAACTAAAAGGGAATGTGTTTTTAAGGATAAGAACCGAAACTATTGCCAAAAGATAATGCCCATTGTAGGAAGGATACATCCTAGGACATGTTAGTGGATGGTGACACGTCATTTCGTTTATCCAAAGCATTATTTCTGATAAATAATGCCCATTGTAGGAAGGATACATCCTAGGACATGATGTTATTAGATGATTGAAATGAGACTAATTGGATGATAGGCTATTGATACAAAGAGTTGACCAACTTGTTTATGTACTAACCTAAACCTCAGACTTGACGTTTTGAGTTTTTACTTTTCACCTACTAGACTTGTTTCTGATTGTTTTACCAAAGGTTGAGGATGACGATCATTTATTATGAGTGATGTTATTTCGGGTGTAAGCGAGATGAGATGGATGGATTTTTTCAAATATTTGGATGTTTTTAGAGTTTTTGCAATGTTTTGAGATTGTTTTTGGTATTTTTGAGATTTTGCAAATGTTTTGATTTTTGATTTTCCAATGTTTTTGGGGTTTTTTGAGATTTTGACCAAGAGACTAACCTAAGGACCTATCTTAGGGGCCTCGTGGGCTAATCGACAGATTATCCTTGCATACGTTATACACACAGAGACCTTGTAGTTCGACTGACGACTTGACCAATTTCTAAATGAAGATATACATGATGAGATGTCAGTTTATTATGACAGACTCCTAAAGGACTAACCTAAGTGTCTCAGGGGATGATCAAAGATCAACCTTGCCTACGTTCAAGCCTCAGAGACCCATAGTTCGACAAGGTGACTTGTTTTTGACTATTTGACTTTTTGACCTATTTTGGGATTTTGATGTTTTGAATGTTTTTGGATTTTGGTGATTTATTTTTATGTTTTTGGGTTTTTTATTTTATTTTAGGACTTCAAGAATATACACGAATCCGATGAAAACATGCCCCCAACATGATGCAATAGACTATATTGATAAAGGTGGGAAAAACTGACCTTGGGAATGGGCCGAGTAGTACTTAGGAGGGATCATGACACAAACGCAAGACCAAGCTATGATGCGGATGTCAAATGGATGGGTGATGGATGATGGAAACGTAATGGATGGATGATGCAGAACAAGTCGTGAAGATCCTGATGGATGGAACATGCTTATTTACACAAGGCGCTTGTTTGCCAAGTTTTCAAAAAGGTACTTGTCCAAAGTGCCACCGAAGTGGTTTTCACCAATGGACCATTTTTCTCTTTACTATTTTTTATCCTTTTTCTGATTTTTTTGGATTTTTTTTTGCTTTTTTGATTTTTTTTGTTGTCACCAAGATGTCTATTTGCCAGGTTTTTTCCAAGGTAACCGTTTCTTCAAGACATTTTCTGATTTTTTGGATTTTTGGTTCTATACCTTGAAAGATTATGGATAAAATTTTTTGAGATGAGACTTGTTCATGGGCTCTTGCAGAGGTTCCCCTTTGGGTGTTGATAACTGATATGCCCCTGACTTATAGCTTGTTGTGATAACAAATGGTCCCAACCAGTTGGGTTCAAATTTTCCTTTACTATTTGGATTTGGGACATTCTTCTGATTCTCCTTTAGTACCAGTTCTCCAACTTGGAAAGTCCTGCTTCTAATTTTCTTGTTATAGCTCCTCTTGAGTCTATTCTGATAGACTTCCAAATGATTTAAAGCATCTATACACCGCTCATCCAGTAGATCCAACTCATTCAGTCTTGATACTCGGTACTCCTCATTCGTGATGAGGTTTTGCAGTGATATTCTTAGTGATGGGAGCTCGATCTCAATGGGGAGTACTGCTTCTGATCCGTAGACCAAGGAGAAGGGGGTGGTACTGGTGGGTGTGCGGATGTTGATTCAGTAGGGCCAAAGGGTAAAATTGAGCTGCAAATGCCAGTCATGACCTGCGTCGTTGATTGTTTTCTTGAGGATCTTTAAAATAGTTTTATTTCTGGCTTTTTCTTGGCCATTGCCTTGGGGATAGTATGGGGTGGAGAAGCGATGTTGGATTTTAAATTTTTCACACAAGTTGCGGACATCCTAATTCTTAAATGGTGTTCCATTATGTGAGATAATGGCTTGTGGGATACCATAGCGGCAAATGAGATAGTTCAGGATGAACTTTGATATTTGCTTCCCGATTATATATGTCATGGGTATAGCTTCCACCCACTTATTAAAGTACTCAGTGGCAGTTATGATGAACTTATGGCCATTAGATGAAGTGGGAGTGATTTTTCCAATGAGATCGAGTCCCCACTGCGAAAAGGGCCATGATGTGATGATGGGATGAAGTTCTTGAGCTGGAGCATGGATGAGGTCCCCATGCTGCTAACATTGTAGACACCTTCTGACATAGTCATGTACCTCTCTTTCCATTGTAGGCCAATAATACCCCATGCTCAACAATTTCTTGGCTAGGGTCATTACACTCAAGTGTGAACCACAGATGTCATTATGCACCTTAGTTAAAGAGGTCAATGCCTCCTCAACGTTTAAACATCATAGTAAGGTTCCTTCTATGCTCCTATGATAAAAGGTATCTCCTAGGATGATGAATCGAGATGCCTTTTTGACAAAGGTTCATTTTAAGGTTGAGGGTAAGTTGGTAGGTATAATGCCTATTCGTAGGTAGGTATCAATGTCATGGTACCAGGGATCACTGTGACCAACAATTTCGCACACAAATTTTGATTTGGGTACCTCGAATGCGGGCATGAGAAGTTGTTCTACCAAGAATTCATATTTTGGGACATTGTGAGGAATGTCCAGTAGGGATACAATAATTTCCATGGCTTTTGTTGCTCTATTGTTTACTCTGGGAATCTACTCAAATGTGATCTTGATAAAGGATTCCTTGAGAGTCTCCACCAGTTTCTTGTATGGAGTGAGCTTATCATCCTTATTCTGGGGTGATCCCACAATAGTGGTTTATAATTTTTGGCCAAACTGGACACTGAAATTATTATTTTTAACTAAATATTCACATTCAGGCGCCTATAGCGGCTAAACCGTGAGGAATTTGAAGATGATGAAAACTAGAGTCTCGTCACATTTTGTCTGTAGATTATAAAAATATTTTTTTCAAAATTTTTGAATCAGATTGCACTTCTTTTTCCATCTCCCATGAAAACTAGTTTTTTTCAAAAAACAACATTTTTAAAAGGTGACGCACACCGTATAACACATAAAATTTTTTCCAAGAAGGATAAAATTCTAATTCTTTCGAATTTAGATTTGTAACTCCGATATCTAGTGATTCCACTTGGTTAGATAGTTTTTTATTGAATATTCTTTCTTTAATCAAGTTTTGAAGTCAAACCAATTATAATTCAGACATAGCGCAACCGTATAACGCGTAACTTTTTTTGTTGGATCAAGGACTTCAATATCTGCACTCATATTTTTCAAAAAAATTATTTGATAATCTACTATTTTTCCACATGTGCAGAACATAGACCTTCATTTTCGGTGAAGAACCTATGTTTAATAAAACTAAGAAAACAAATATATAATAAAACCAAAACTTATTAAAATTATATTCATTGGATGGTTCATTCTAAGGACTATCTGATTCTAGAAGGGTTTATGAAGAATTCTCCATTTTCATCCTCAACTCAAGCTCCGAAGCGTAAAAAAATAGACCTTTTTTGTGTCTCAGGAGGGGGATGAGGGGCGAGGGGGGTTCGAGCAAACCCCTAGAGGTTTGCTCAAACTAGGGTTTGGCCGAATCCGCTTTTCTATGCATTTGTTTTTTTTTTTGGCGGCCAAAATTTAAAGGTGTTCACTCAAACCCCTAATGGGTTTGCTCAAATTAGTAGGTTCGTACGAACCCCCAAAATCACTTTTTTTGGTTTGGGGTCATTTTTTGTGAGTTTTCCTTCCTCACTTGAATTGTAAACCACTATTGTGGCTTCACCCTCTGGTATTCACCGTTCACTTGGTTTATTATCAGCTGGGAGTCTCCATATACCCTGAGGGCCATGATGTTCCATTGCACTGCTATTCTAAGACCTATGGCTAAGGCCTCATATTATGCAATGTTATTAGTGCAGGGAAACACCAATTTATAGGACCTCAGTATGCAGTCCCCTTATGGGGTGATAAAGAAGACACTGGCTCCTGATCCATGTTGTGTGTATGAGACATCAAAGTAAAGTTTCCAGTGGTTATCTATGTTGAGATTGAAGATGGATTCGTCTGGAAACTCTGAGATGAGAGGATTCTCTGAATACATAGGTGCTTCTGCAAGCTGGTCTGTGATGACTTGGCCTTTAATTGCTTTTCGCTCCACATATTCAATGTCATACTCTGATAGTATCATGACCCATTTAGCCGTTCTTCCAGTGAGCATTGCTTTTGATAGTAAGTATTTGAGAGGGTCGATTTTGGCGATGCGCTTGACTTTGTGTGCCAACATGTAATGTCTGAATTTTTGTGATGCAAACGTTGCTGCTAGACATGATTTCTCAATGAATGAGTAGTTTAAATCATTCCCAACCATTTTTCTATTGATATAATAGATAGCCCTTTCTATCTCGTTTTCATCATGTTGATCTAGGAGAGCTCCAAGGGCTGTTGTTGTTGCTGACACATAGATAATTAATGGAGCTTTCTTGGGATCAGTGGCATTAGGATGGGTGGTGTAAGTAGATATTCTTTGATCTTATTGAATGCTTCTTCACACTTGTTATCCCACTTGTACGCTACTCCCTTGTGAAGTAGGTGAGAGTATGGATTCCATTTATCTGCCAGTTGTGCTATGAACCTTCAGATGGATTGAAGCCTGCCTTGGAGACCTCTCAATTTTTTCAATGTTTTGGGTGCCTCCATCTCAAGGATTGCTTTTACTTTTGCTGGATCTACCTCAATACCTCTCATTGACACTATGTATCCTAGAAACTTTCCTAATTGTATGTCGAAGACACACTTCTTTGGATTTAATTAGACCTTGTATTCCTCCAGCCTATCAAAAATGGCACTTAAGGTTGCTATGTGATCCTTCCTCTTTCTAGATTTGGATAGTATGTCATCAACATAATCTTCGACAATTTTATGGATCATGTCATGGAAGATCGACATCATGGCTCTTTGGTATGTTGCTCTGCATTCTTTAAGCCAAATGGCATCATATTCTAGTAGTAAGTCCCCCATGGACAAGTGAAGGTCATTTTATGTTGGTCTTCTTTAGCAATCATTATCTAGTTGTATCTTAAGAAACCATCCATCAAGGAAGGCATTTCATGTCTCGTCATCATGTCTATGATCATGTCAATGTTGGGCAATGGGAAATTGTCTTTTGGACATGCTTTGTTTAAGTCCCTGAAATTTGTGCAAATTTTGATGCCCCCATCGGGTTTTGAGACAAGAAATAGGTTTGAAACCCATTCTAGATAATCTATTGGTTGAATGAATCATGTATCTAATAGCTTCTTTAGTTCCAGTTTGACTAGCAAAGCGATCTGAGGGTGCATTTTCCTGAGCTTTTGTCTGACGGGCTTTGCTTCAGAGTACACTGCTAGTTGATGAACTATAATTTCTAGATCGAGCCCCGACATGTATAAGTAGCTCCATGAAAATTTAACTTGTCTTACTCTCAAGAAGGCTGCTAAGAGCTCTTGTTCCTATGATAGTAATGACTCTATATAGAATGTGATGTGCGGGGTCCCCTCTGTTCCTAAATTAATTGGATTGCACTTCTCTGCTAGGACCGCTAATTTTTCCTGATGGAGAGCTATGAAAGGAAGATTGAATCCCCCATCCTCAAGTGCCTCAAAGAGGTTTTCACCATTGGATGCATCCTTTCCTTTTACTTTTTCATGTCCGAGAGTGCCCCAATGTGGTTTTCACTCAACGACTTAGATATTATTCTTAGTTTCTCACTTTTGTGACTGAGGGATTCAATCGTTTCCCCATAACAGGCTTATGTATCTAGCTCAATGATGAATCCTTCTTTGTGATCCCCACACAGAACATTATCTTGTAGTCCCATGAATTCTAAGAACATCTCACCATTTTTGAATGTGTCAAGAACTGGTGGTCCTTGTTGGTCATAATCGATGAGTTGGGGGTAAACTAGGCAGATTTCATGATTTTGATGGTCTGAATCAAAGGATAAGGTGCTAATCATGAGAAGAGTGGCATCCTCAAAGAGCCTAGGTAGGTTGGTTATGGGATCCTTGTCATCACTACTACTACAGACGTCAATTATGTCAAATGTGAAGTTGTCTAAGACACAACCTATAGATACGGGTAAGCGAAGTTCGACTACGAATAGCTGAGGATTATTGACCTTTCTAACTAAAGGACTTCAGCCACATATGGTTATACTCGGAGGGGTACATCTGAGGCCAAGATTTCTCATTCACATCTCCAGAATGATAGGTATTATAAGCCCATTGTCATTTTTCCCAAGTCTCTGGTTTCTGTCATAGCCCATTATGAGCATCATTTGCAAACCTTTGCTTCTGTCATCCATTGGTAGATCAGTTACTGGTCTATTATCTTAGTATAGGAGATGAGATGGGTCTTCCTCTATGACTTCACAGCCGATATCTCCCCAACTTCTAAAGTTGGGATATTCTTTAGGGGATGTTTGAGATGTGGAGGCTTCATTTTCTTGCAGACGTCCTCGTGATTTGAGAGATTGCGGTAACTCTCCTACCTCAAAAGAATTTTTGGGAATCATTTAGTTTTTGCAACCATTATCCTGGATGATGACTTTGATATCAAAGATGGTGGGAATGGTGAGAGTGGTGGGTGTCTCTGTCGCAGAAGTGGAAGTGAGAGTGGCTGGATAAATGTATGATGTTGATGGGCCTTCATCATTTTAAGGAACTTGAGGAATTTTGTAGTATTTTGCCTCAAGTTTCTTGCAATAGGAGAATGGTTCAGGATCTCCATGGACAGTGACCTCTTGTCCTTCATATGTGATTTTTACACATTGATGGAAAGTTGATGCTATTGCTTGCATTGCATGAATCCATGGACGTCCTAGGAGAATATTATAAGGCAAGTTGAGGTCCATGACCTGACAAGTGGCTTCCATGATAGCTGGCCCTACTTGAATAGGGATTCTGATTGTTCCTTGGGACACTCTTTCCTGATCATCATATGCTCTGATTGTAATACCTTTTCCTTTGTCGATGGAATCCTCTGAGATTTTTAATTGCTTAATGAGCTTGAGGGAACAAATATTCAAGCCTACACCTCCATCCACCAAGAATCGCTTGACTTTACTTTTCTGCTGTAGGACCTCTAAATGGAGTGCACAGTTATGAGATGGTTGAGCAGGAAAATATTTATTGGAGAACGTAAGGAGGTTTGGAGTGATGATGTTTCCGACCATAGCTTGAAATTGTTCCACATCAAGATCTATGGGGATGGTGGATGAAGCCAATGCTTCCTCAAGGATTTTCTTGTGGACGAATGAGATTTTTAATAACTCCATGATGGAGATTTTTGCTAGCGTTCTTTTTAGCTGATCAAGGACATTGTAACCATTGGGAATGGATTTTGAATTGGACATGAAAGTTTTTTTTGGTTGGGATGATCCTGTGATAGTAACTTTTATGCCTCTTGTGGTGACTCCACAATTGGCTTGAGCTCCTTTGATAGTGATTACTATGTAGTATTCATCTAGGGAGGTGACGACAGTTTCATACACATGATTCACATTTTTGAGGTTATTGTTCCCTTTATTGTTATGGTTAGGCATTAGATTCATGTATATTTTGAGGTTCTGGTTTCCTATTGGCTATTCCACATTTATGATTCTTTGATCAATGAGGTGTTGGACTATGTTCTTTAACCTCATGTAATTGTTAGTGGTGTGCTCTTTCATTTTGTGGAATTCGTAGAACTAATTTTTGTTGTACCAAGGAGGTTTAACATCTAGTTCTTGGTAGTTCTCATATGTGGGAATCTTGATGAGGTTTTTGTTTATCAGTTTCTTCATGATGACTTTGAGTGGTTCCCCAAGAGCAGTGCACTTTCGCTTGACGAAATTCTTGTTTTTTTGGGGTGGTCCCCTTTGATCATTGACATTATTGATCGCTTGATTGTTTGCTTGATGTGTTGTGTTCACATGATGGTTGTTTTGATGATGGTTTTGGATTTTTTGTTGTGGTGCAGGTGTGTTTTGTCAAGGGGCACTAATGACAACTTTGGCATCAATGACACCATCATTGGTAATATTTTTTTTTCTTTCCCATGTGCGAGGTTTTTCATTGTAATTGGTGGGTGGGAGATTGTTCTATTGTTCAGGATATGAAGTTGATCTGCCAGGTTGTTTCATAAGGGTTTGTTCAATGTTGAGTGCCTTGGAAATCAACTAGTCATACGTGGTGATCCCTTGGACCTTGAGATGGAATGCCAAGAGGCCGTCAAGGTTGGATATGATAGTGCACACTTGTTGTTCCTCGGGCATGACCCATTTTCTTTGATTGGCCTTGGATCACCATCATTGTAGGAATGAAGTGAATGATCCATTCTTACCTTGTTTCAAAGCTGAGAGATCCTCTAGACTAACATCCATGGCGATATTGCATGCATAGTTTTTGATGAATGCGTCTATGATTTCTTGGAATGTCTTGATGCATGCATGTAGGTGAGAGAACCATTCCATAGCATGGCCAGCCAAACTCCTAGGAAATAGCTGCATCAGATAGGTATTGTCATATGTGACTTCCATGCAATGAACCTAGAATTCGCTAATATGATCTTCAGGGTTTCCCATCCCACAACACTTGTCGAATTTAGGGATCTGAAATACCTTAGGGAATGGTTTCATTACAAGGCTTCTATTAAATGGATAAGGGCACAAGTTCCTAGGTTTTTTTGTGGTTCGCCCTGATTGAAGGTCAAGCACTTGTTGTGAGAGCAACCTGATTTGTGTTGTCACATCATTTTCTAGATTAGGGGATGGGATGAAAGTGTTATGAGGTGGTTCGATTGTCGGTGGGATGGGCAGATTGGTTGGTATGTTTATGTCCATGATGTTTGTATGTTTTGTTGAGCCAAGTATGCTTGCAACAATGCTTATTGTTGTTCCTATTGCAGTTGTGCTATTAGTGTCTTTTGTTGAGCTTATTGTTGTGCTTGTTGTTGAGCTACTAATTGGGTTGCTTCTTGCTATTCTTGATATTACTTTAGTGCTTGTTGATATGCTTGTTGTTGTGTTGCGTTTGTTGTGCAAGATACTGTGCTTGTGCTTGTGCTTGTTGTGCTTGATATTGGGCTTTGGCTTGAGTGTGTGTTTGAGCTTGTGCTTGAGCTTGTGTAGCTTGTGCATCTTGAGCTTGTGCATGTGTAGCTTGTGCAACTTGAGCTGCTTGAGTAGATTTTTGTTGTTGTTTTTGTAATAAGGCTTGGGCTTGTGCACCCTGCTGCGCTTGTTGTGCAACTTGGGCAGCTTGAGCAACTTGCGCAGCTTGTTGAGTAGCTAGTTGTGCGGATTTATGTTTTTTACTAGCAGGAATGCCTTTTGATAAGTAGCTTGTTGAGTGGCTTGCAATGCCATACTATATTGGCTTGATGTACTGGAGCTTGGTGGTGGTGGAGGTGGAGGCAGATTTAGAATGGTGTTCGTTGTGGAGGTGAGAGGTGATGTCGTGTTGGTGATTGGGGTTTGATTGGTGGATGGTGCGATCAATGTGGTTGGTCCTTGAGAGACCATGCTTTGAGATGTTAGGGGGGTGGTTGATGATGTCGTGATTGCTTGTGTAGTTGTCATCTATTGTTGTGATGTTGATGACAAGTTTTGAGAGTTTGGGGTGATGCTTTGATTGGTGTTTGGAATGTTGGTTTGATTGATATTTGGTAAAGGTGGAAGCCCTGAGCCAAGGAGTGGTGTGGATGATCGCGGTAATGGAAGAAGTGGTGAAAATGTGAGAGATGTGATCTCTTGAGGAAATGGTCCAGTTTCAAAAATTCCCCCAGGTCTGAACTTGTCACCCTCTCCTTGCAAAGTTATGGGGAGAGAGGTTTGGGGTGTTGCCCAGAATGATGATGATGATGGGTCATTTGGATCATGAAAGGTGAGATGGTCATATGTATGCAATGGTACGGTTTGTCCAAAGATGGTGTTTGTGTCCAAGTGCTGATTGTTTATGAGAGTATGCATTTGCAATGCATTGAGAAATGCACTTCCTTTGTTAACAATGGGCTACATTGGAGAGATGGATGATGTGATTTGCGGGATGTTTTGAGTGATGCTTTGAAATGAGGGGGTAGATGAAATGAGGATAGTATATGAGATTGGAGGCATGACTCCAAAAGATGGTTCCACAATAGTGCTCACACTGAAATCGGAAGTGAGTTTAGCCCCTTGCTTTGCTAATTCAAGCATGTATAGTGAGGGATTGATTCTCATCATGATGTTGATAATCTTATGATTCTCCAGATTTTGAATTATTTCAGTGATTTCCTCATGTGACATTTTGAAGGGATTATTGGTGAGATCCTCCATTTGGTTACCTTCCTCTTGATGGTCTTGTGAAAGCGGGGGAAGGTTAACCGTGAGTCTGCCAGACCCAATGGGATTCATTTCAAGAGTGGTTTGACTTAATTCATTCAAAGTAGATGTTTCTTTGTTTGCTTCCATGTTCCTCTTGTGTTGTGATCTAGTTTGCACCATAAAATAGGGATCAATCTTCAAGAATGCAGAAGGTGAATTCTCTAATTCTTTGGATTGATCTAACTTTAGGTACAAAAGAGAAATTTTAGGGTGATTTAAGGATCAAAGGGTGATAATGATGTGGATGTAAGATGGATGTGTGATGGATAATTGGAACTCTTGAAAATCTTGAAAGGTATGTTAAGATTTAGGACATGATTTAGGATTTATTTTTTTCGGATTCAGATTTTGGTGGACTCATAAAATCTAAGAGGTTGGATGTTGTCCTAGAGATAAATCGTTCACAAGATGATAATTTGTCTAGGTGTGAGAAGAAGGATTCATCTAAACACTCCTATCTAAACAAGATGATATTGATAATGAACTCCTAAATCCCAAGATGTTGGATGTTATCAAGGGATGAAATTTTTCACAAGTTTTGATAATTTGGTCAAATATGTGGAGAAGGATGCATCTACACACATTCAATCAAAAAAGGTGATTTTTGGATTGATTTTAAATTCTTTTCCCAAATTTTAACATGAAAGATTTTTCCAAGATTTTTGAAGAGTTGTTGATGAGATGATTTTGGTTTTGATTTTCAAAGATGAATGAAGGTTTTTATTTTGATCCTAGGATGTACTTGAAAAGACACTTATTTACTAGACCTCGGTATTGAAGAACATATGATACTTCTAAGGACCTGTATAACTAAGAAGTGGTTCAAACTAGGCATACCTTTCTAGATTGTTCAAAGGAGTGAGTATAAAAAACCTTGCGAATTTTTTTCTTATTTTGATGTGTTGCCTTTGATTGCACTTCCTAATGTATTTCTTGATTACCTTTCGAGTGTGACTCCTAAGTTTTGAACTTTGACTCAAGGACCTTCATTTTGGGATTTTGATTTTCTTGGAAATCATGAGGAATTAACACATGTATGAGAGACAATTTTTTCTATCTTTGCTAAGTGATTTCGTTTTACCACAAACACTTCTTGATTAGGTTTTCAAACTAGATGTCCAATTTCTCAATTTCTTCTCATTTCACAAGGAATATTATGCGAAACTTTGATGAAATTAAGGCAAGGGTTACCTCTATTTAATTTTAGTGAGAAAATTGAGATATAATCCAAGTGTTTAGAAACCTCTAAGGGAAAAATCCCAAGAGAAATCAATAACACATGAATTGGGTCACTTGTATTTTCCTCCAAAAGGGTTTGAAATTTTGATGATGATGTTAAGTGTTTATTTCCAATTTTTTTTGAATAAGCATAGCATTTTGTAACCAAGAATCTATTTCCAAATGTTTTCGAATAAGCACAATCCTATGGATGTGAAAAAAAATATTTGTTGAGTGCCCACTTGGACAAGTCTAGCTACACTTGTCTTTAGCGAATGGTTAGATGCTTGACCCCACTGGCTCCCCTCCACGACACTCACTTATATGGGGTAGCCAAGCATCAACACCCATGAAACTCCCATGGAATGTTTTCCATTTCTACTAAAGACCATAAAAGTGTGGGGCAACTTCAAAATGACAGTTCTTGCACCAACAATTAGATCAAGGATTTTGGAAATTTCTAAACAAGGGTTTTAGTTCGGACTTTCCATTTGTAGGAGTTGATCCAGCATGGCGAGAGACCATTGCTTCCCTTCTCATCGAAGTCAACCGCGTAATACTGGTGTTTATTCCAATACCCACATTTATATCCCAGCTGGAAATACTCTTAGCTTTAGAGTGTTACTAGTTGAGTCGTTCCCTTGGGTGAGTACTTTTTCCCCAAGGTAGGCCCTCTAAGATAAACAAAAGCAAGAAAAAAATATTCATAGTTCAATCAACCTCCATTTAGAAACAAAGGGAGAACATGTGCAATATGTTTACTCACACTCGCACAATGTTTTGTTCAATTTTTAAACCCAAAAATGAAGTGTGGAGGTGATCACTTTATCCCACCCTAAGATAAAAAAAGGCCTTTTTATTCTCAAGATCGTTGTGAAGCGCGACAAAAGCGCATACATCCTTTTTGATGATGTTGGTTTAAGTAAGAAATCACAAAAACAAAGTAGCACATGTATATTTTAAGTCCACAAAGCAATTATTTTGATTCATTTTAAAGCACCAAAATGAGATATGAAAATTATCTTGTTCAATTGTTAAATTCAAACAAAATATAGTCAATTTGCCTAAAGTTCATTTTAACCCCTTTTAAAATGAAAATTGAAAGCTTTTGAAATGTTCGTTTTAAAGCAAAAAACCAAATGAGTTAGCCTAAAACAAAAAATTAAGGCATAAGACGGAATCTCCAAGAATTAAAAATTTCTTTTGAGTTTCAAGTTTGGTGCTCAATTTATCTCCAAGTTCCTTTGAAGATCTCTTGCAAGCTCCTTGTGTAACGAAATGCTCCTCACTTTTCCTTTACACCTTCCTCGTTTTCCTATTAAACAAAAGACACTCATGTGAGGATCAAAATATCAAATTCATTTTGATATTAACTTCAAACAATAACATGATCTCAAATGAAAGGACAAAGTTTTGGATGATTATGATAGTAAACGGAGGATTTATAAGTGAATCATTCTTTGATATTGATTTCATTGAAAAGATATCACACTTGTTAGACCCATTCTCTCCCTTATCATAATCCACATTGCTAGAGGTATTGAGCCAATAAATCAACAACAAATAATAAATCTTTTAAAATCATCATCATAATCTCAAATGTTGACTATCTCAAAGTAATCAAAAGAATGTGATAAACTTTGAAAGCCCATAAATTGTATCAACCATAAAGAATATATCTTTCAAAAGCATCATCACAAGTTCAAATTTTACCTATTTCAAAATGACCATAATGATGAAATTTGATAGCTATCTCAAAAGCATCATCACAACTATTGAGTATTCAAAGATTAAATTTGATAGTTTTTAGGCAAGTATACATGAGGCAAATTTTCAAATACCTAAACAACACATTTATGTTATAGAGCATATGTCAAATAGTAAGGTTAGTTTCTACTAATTTTCAGCCCTTATTGAAAACAACATGTCCCTTAGTAGAAACATTACATTGACCATTCTTAAATCTACACCCATAAAAATGTGCACACCCTATAGGGGAAAGAGCAAAGTTTGCAATTTTTTTGAAAATCGTAAATACAATAAAAAGTATTTAATATCGATGCTTTAAAACTACCAACCAAGTTTATAATGATAACATGTATAGCCCAGTGGTACAGCCCCTACCAATAAACTATAGTATGTACTTTTGTGCATTGAAGATCTTAACATCAAGCTGCCAGCTAAAATATGGCAATAACGAATCAGTCCAAATTCTTAAATCAATTTTTTTGCGCCATATGTGGAATCAAGAATTTAATAAATTATCAATCATGTCAAACATTTATGTATCTAGGTTGACGTACTTATTTTACTTTCACTAATAGATTGACCCCTGTGAATGACCATTGAAATGACTGAACAAATGGAAATGAATAAGGCACATTTATAGCTATAAGATTGACATGCATTGCATTTATAAGATGGGTAGAGGATGTGAATAGAATTTAGAATATCAAGAATATATTCTAATGAATACCATAAAACACCCTTATAAGATCGAACCACCTTACACGAAACAACGCGCAGGTGAAGGAAAGGAGCCTGAGTGTCTTAAAGATGTCTTCTTAACTATAATTAACTAGCAATAAATCAACTAGGAAACAACCACCTTGAAGATATAAAATGATATTAAGTGATTTTCAACAAAAACGCAAATGAGTGAGAAGGCGGGACCATATACGCCACAGATGGAAGATGATGAAGGTTAGGTGGAAGCTGGGAGGCAGACCAGTTTTCCAAACAAAATATCGTGAGTCCTCTAGGGAGGGTTAGTACTATCTTGTGTTGTTTATAGTTGTTTGTTGTCACATTTTTTAATGGAGTTTTGGGGTATGTGCAGGATCATAATGGAAAAAACAGGCCCTTAAGTGGCAAAAAATTCAAAAAAAATCAGAGTTAGGCAACATGATGTAAAAATTTGAATAAGTTATCTATATTATTTCAAAAATATGTAAGAATAGAATCTGTAGAAAATTGAATGTAGTTTCTAAACTACTAGGTTTGTTTTGTTTTAAAAAATATCTATTTGGTGAAAATTTGAAATTTCAATGTAGTAGTACTTAAATTTTAGGGAAAAAATAAGAAGTAGGTGTCTGTCTAACCACCCTAACCACAATAAAATTATAATATTTTTTTACAATATTTTAGATATAAGTAGAGGACTCATGTCCTGATGTGATGCATATTTTTTTGTAATTTTTTTCCAAGTAAATAATTAATTATGATTTTTTTATTAAATTTTTTAAAAATATAAAAACTCATATGTCTTACCACCTTAACTTGGTCAAAACTTCATGAAACTCATTTCTTTGTTTTTTAATCCTATAGTATGTGAAGCATAGAATGTGATGCATGTTTTAGATTCAAAAAATTTCAGACCATTTGAAAGCTATAGATGTTTTTCAATCAGCCTATCAATTAGGACTTTAATCGTAATTCAAATAGAAAATGAATAATAATTATTTATGAAATTCAAAGTAAAGCATAATTTATATTGTGGAAAGCTAAGAATCTCCTTTAAAAAGGTTTTTCGTTTCATCAATTTTGGGTAAAAAAAAGTCGTCAGCCACATACCCTGCATATAGCCATCATATTCCCACTTTTTGGCCCATCATGATCTTGCACATACCCTTTGTTCCTACATCAACTACAGACACGACTAACATGGAATAGACCACTGAGTAGGTCTTGGTTTTCTTCTCACTTTGAGAGAATTGAGGAAGAGGTCATCTTAAAGAAGAGATCAGTACACAAACATAGTGAGAATGTGTCCCCAAGACATAGATCATCTTAAGGAAAAGATTAAATACATCTTCAGCGAGGCGCCGCCTAAAGCACAAGTATAGCGAACAAAAAAAAAAGAACATACACCCATGAAGCACGCCATCACCAGTCAAATACTTTGGATTGAAAATCAATTTAACTAACCATCAGGTGCTAAATTTATCAAGACATAGTCTGCACATTTTTCATCTATTTATCAAGAATCAAGGAATGTTAGAATCAAAGGCAAACCGCTTTAAGTCATATTCAAAACCTGTAAGCAAAGTGTTAAAAATCTGCTGACAAAATGTTTAAAACTTGCAACAAGGGCCCTCCTTCTAGCACCATAATGAAGCACCCCTAAATTTACAAAGGATCAATCTCCAACACTCATTAGTGGGGTTATTTTATACACATGCAAATCTATGAATACTCCTATGAAATAACATATCATGCTCCAAAATGCAACAAATAACAAGGATGATCAAAATACATATAAAAGAATGGCATGTACCTATTCCATAGTGGATTGGTGTCACTTGTGCAAAGTGACCCTTTCCCAATCCTTAACAAGCTCAATGATAAAATTCTTTGAAGATGGAGTGAAGTGGGAAAAATTAGTCCTCAATTGAAGAGAGTAACTTTGCATAAGACTGTGGATGGACTGTTGAAGAATGAGGCTTCTACATATAGACTCTCAAGTTGAAAGAGTGCTCAAAAGAGAGTAATGTGGGATAAAGATTTAGCCAATAAGAAGGAGCCATTTGTTACCTTGTGAGTGGATGGAGGATGTGCAAGTTTTGGTCAATGTGCCAATAAATGAGATTGGTTTGCCTTATCAAATTCAAATTTGGATTGTTGGATGGAGAAAAAGAGACTTAAATGCCAAGTGGGGGAAATGTAAGACGAGAGTTATTGCCATGTTGGAAGGGACAAGTCAACTTGTTTTGAAATTCAAACTTGAAGGAATATTCTCCAAAGATGCCCTGCTGAGGGAAAATGAGGATTTAATAAATGAATTAATTGATTTATTTGTGCAAATGGGAAAAGCTAGAGGATGTTATGGGTGATTAGATTAGATTAATCATGGATTAGATTAATTAAGATGATCATTGACCCATTTTGACTTAGATACTTTGATTTATTTAAATCAAAAGGGAGGAATATGAATTTGGGATTTAATTAAATAAAGTTTGGTTTATTTAATTAAAAGGATGATGTGAGTTAAAGGTTAATCAATTTGAAGGAGATGAACTTAGGAGATGATTTATAAAAGATGGAATGTTAGGATATGACTAAAATTGATTTATTTAATCAAATAAGGTAATGATAGGCTTAAATTAAATAAAGTTAATTTATTCAATTTAAATGGATGATCCTTAGAGATTGAATTAAATAGACTTGATTTATTTTATGAATGGATTTAATGAACCTGATCTATTTAATGAGTGGATGAATGTGAATGATGCTAATTTCGTATGTCTACAAAACCTTGATTCAAACCCTGTAGATCTTAAAAAAACCATGAAGTAGCCACAATGGATGTAGATCTCGATGAAAACACTTGATTACAAACAATGCTTGAATGGGCTCTTGAATTGATCTTCAATGTTACAGATCACAACTTTAGCTCAAAAACATGCATTCAATGCATCCAGCCTTTGAAATGATAATGGATCTTGAATAATGCTCCAAATACTTGATGATTTTCTCTTGAATGCTCTCTTGAATACTCTCTAATTCTCTACAATTCTCTTGTGAAATCTTAGGATGCTTGACTCAAATTTTTCTAGGTGAAACTAAGTGAAATAGCCTTGTATTTATACTTGTTTATGCCAAATTTCCTAAAATTAAAACACTATAAGTTGACATTAGATCTAGGATAATAAAATCCTACCAAGAATTAGATTTAAATTTGGTCTTTGTTAAAGCGGGACTCATACACCAGTTGTGGCCTATGAGTCCCAATAGCTAAAACCTAGAACATAGATTTCTATGAGTGTCTTGTCTAATGTGCAATTTGAAATCAAGTCCTAAGACCTAGGTGAGACTCATACGCCCAAGGTGGCATATGAGTCCCAAATCACCAAATCTAGAACACATGACCCAAAAAATTGAATTATGATTGGTTATTTGTTGAGTGTCAGGATTATCCATAAAAAAATGCATTTAATAAGGCTTGTGAATGCAAAATAGGACTAAATAAAGCATAAAGAACCCAAATTTTAGTAGGGAAGGCCCAAACAAGTGTGAGAATGTAAAGGGATGCATTTTTCTACACTACATTTAGTCCCCACTTTAGTAAGAGGAGGAACTTGCTTCAAACTCACACTAAAGTAGACAAAATCACATTAAGAGGGGTTCAAATGTACCAATACTAGTGAGATAGGATGATAGCAATGAAGAGGGATGATCAAGCCCTCAGAATCAAGATCCTATGGAAAACCAACATAGGCACACAAGAACACAAATGAGAATGATATAAGGAGCAACAATAAGACATAAGAATACACTACCAAAGACAAAGAGAAGAAAATAATAAAAAAAATTAAAGGGGATGGATCAAGCTTTGACCATTTGTCCCACACATTGTTGATCAGATCTAAGCTATTTTTCTAAAACGTTTACAAGTGGAACACAATTTACATTATGTAAACCAAATGCACACCCACAAGGGCTAGTGGAACCTTAGGCCATCCACTAGGTGAGCCCCCAGCGAGACATATACGCATGCAGTCAGTATGCGTTCACACAGACAAGCAAGTGGTTATGGGAAAGTCATGCCTAAGTTTGGCTCCTATACGTACAACCATACTAGAGCTATGTACCCCTCAATAACTTTGATAAGGCACCGAACAACATGATAATAGGATTCACAAGGCAAGAAAATATTTGTATGCTTGAAACCTATGAACAAACAAGATGGCTCCACATGCAAGAAAAGTGTGTTATGCAAGGTGGCCATATAATAGTTATTGTAAATACAAAATAGTGTAAGGTATGTTCAAAGGGTTTTTTCAAAGGGTTTTTTCTTAGTCCATGTAAGGTCTCTTCTTAGGGAACATCATGCCTAATGTCTCCAAGAGAGGACAAATCAAAGAAATATCTCACTCTTAGAAATATGTCTACAAGTGGAACACGATGTCCACTATGCAAACCAAGCGCACGCCCACAAGGGCTAGTGGAACCTTAGGCCATCCACTAGGTGAGCCCTCAGTGAGACACATATGTATGTGGTCAGTATGCACTCATATAGAAAAGCAAGTGGCTATGGGAAATTCACACCTAAGTTTGGCTCCTATACGTACAACCATACCAGAGCTATGTACCTCCTGATAACATTGATAAGGTGCCACACAACATGATAATAGGATTCACAAGGCAAGTAAAGCTTCGTATGCTTGACACCTATGAACAAACAAGATGGCTCCATAGGCAAGAAAAGTGTGTTATGCAAGGTGGCCATATAACAGTTATTGTAAATGCAAAATAGTGTAAGGTACGTTCAAAGGGATTTTTCTTAGTTCATGTTTAAGGTATATTCTTAGGGAACATCATGCCTAATGTCTCCAAGAGAGGAAAAATCAAAGAAATATCTTGCTCTTGGAGAAAATCAAAGCTAATGATACCACCAAGAAAAGGACGCATCTCAAGAATAAAGAAAATCGCACAATAAAATGTGAGTATCGATGTATTCCCCCACTTTAAAACGGTTGCTAACACCATTACTATGAGCAATTGCTTTAAATTAGAAGAAGAAATAAGATGTTATTCGAAAAGCCCTATGCCAAGTCATATGTTCCTGAATGAAACTACATCATGAATAGAGGGTTGCCCCAAAAATGTAATGCTAAACATAGAAAGAAAAGTATGTCACATGCGAGCCAACTTAAGGCATGTCGTCTGCATCCCAAGCTTGCTCTTATATATACATGGAAGGTAGTCAACTAGCCAAAAGAGACAATGACAAGTGCCATATGATGACAAGGCTAGCTAAAACCATTTCCCCCACTTAGTGCAAGACAAGGGTGATTAGAGGTGATTGATGAGAAACATGCAAATCAGTATCAATTAGAGGAACTAGGTGCTTCAACACAAGGAAGAGCACCACAATCCTTAAGATGTTGAATTTGATTATTCAAAGTGTTACATTCATTAGTAGAATGACCATGAACTCTATGATATGCACAAAATGAACTCTCAAGTAGTAAAATTTATGTCATTCTCTTAGAGGGAGAGATATCAAATGATCTTGGAGGAGTCTCGACAAGATATCTTCTTGATCAGAAGTTCAACATGTTCATTTATTTTGTGACAAATATATCTCTTTCTTAGTACACGATGTCATACTTACACAAGACTCTTTAGATTGTGAGATTTTTTACTCTTCCTTAAAGGAAGGTGTAAAATCTGTCGAATTAAAATCATTAGTGTTTTGTGTGATGAAATTGATATTAGGTGAAGATTTCTCTATTTCTTTCATTTCTTCCGAAGGACGGGTATGTGTAGGATCATGATGGGCCAAAAAGTGGTGATATGATGGGTATGTGTAGGGTATGTGGCTGATGACTTTTTTTAACCCAAAATTGATGAAACAAAAAAGGTTTTTAAAGGAGATTCTTAGCTTTCCACCAGGTATGTGCAGGATCATGATGGGCCAAAAAGTGGTGATATGATGTGTTTTTGTAGGGTATGTGGTTGATGACCTTTTTTTACCCAAAAATGATGAAATGAAAAGGGGTTTTAAAGGAGATTCTCAGCTTTCCACCAATATAAACTATGCATTAATTGAAATTTAATAAATAATTATTTTTTATTTTCTATTTGAATTATAACTAAAGTCCTAATTGATAGGATAATTGAAAAACATCTATAGTTTTCAAATAGTATCACATTTTTTGAATCTAAAACATGTGTCACATTCTATGCTTTGTATACTATAGGATTAAAAAAAAGAAATGAATTTCATGAATTTTTGACCAAGTTGTGGTTGGACATACGAGTTTTTTTATTTTTTAAAAGTTGCTATAAAAAATTCATAATTAATTATTTACTTGGAAAAAAATTACAAAAAATATGTATCACATCGGGACACGAGTCGTCTACTTATAACTAAAATATTATAAAAAAATATTGTCATTTAATTGTGGTTAGGGTGGTTAAACAAACACCTACTTATTCTTTCCTTGAAATTTGAGTACTACTGCATTGAAATTTCAAATTTTCACCAAATAGATTTTTTTAAAATAAACCCAGTAGTTTAGAAACCACATTCAATTTTTTACAAATTCTATTCCTACATATTTTTGAAATAATATAGATAACTTATTCAATTTTTTACGTCAAGTTGCCTAACTCTGATTTTTTTGATTTTTTTGCCACTTAAGGGCCTGTTTTTTCTATGATGACCCTACACATACCCCACCAATATAAATTATACTTTACTTTGAATATAATAAATAATTATTATTCATTTTCTATTTGAATTACGGTTAAATTCCTGATTGATAGGCTGATTGAAAAACATCTATAGCTTTCAAACGGTATCTCATTTTTTTAATCCAAAAAATGTGTCACATTCTATGCTTTGCATACTATAGGATAAAAAAAAAGAATTTCATGAAGTTTTGACCAAGGTGGTCAGACATACGAGTTTTTATATTTTTTAAAAGTTGTAATAAAAAAATTATAATTAATTATTTACTTGGAAAACAATTACAAAAAAATATGCATCACATCGGGACATGAATCCTCTACTTATATCTAAAATCTTATAAAAAATTATTATCATTTTATTGTGGTTAGGGTGGTCAGACAGACACCTACTTCTTATTTTTCCCTGAAATTTAAGTACTGCATTGAAATTTAAAATTTTGACCAAATAGATTTTTTTGTAAATAAACCTATTAGTTTAGAAACTACATTCAATTTTCTACAGATTCTATTCTTACATATTTTTGAAATAATATAGATAACTTATTCAAATTTTTACGTCAAGTTTCCTAACTCTGATTTTTCTAAATTTTTCGCTACTTAAGGTCCTATTTTTTCCATGATGATCCTGCACATACCCGAACAATAACCAAAACCACAAGTTTCTATCAATTTAGGATGCACTAATGTTAATATTGGCTTAGAAGAATCTTTTGTAAGAGTGTTGATATTAATTGAAGGCTTGTTCATTTCTTTCGAGGGACAATATCCAAGACCATTAGTCATTTCTTGTGTGTTAGGCTCTATAGGGACATAGATACCTTGTTCTCTATAGCACCACATCCTTTTCCACTATATCCAAGTTGTTTCATAAGTTCATAACCTTTTCCAAAAATCCTTTTCATTTCTTTTGGATTTGGTGGTTGCTCATAATCAACTTCATCAAAGTTTGTTGCGCAATTTTCTTTTTCTTCTAAAGTGTTTGAAGTGGATGCTCTCAAATTTTATGTTGACATTACTGCTTTTTAATGAGTTTTTGTTATGATCTTCGGTTTCCCATCAAATATAGGTGTGAAATCCGAGGAACCCCAATAATCTTCCAATAAATTTGTAACTTCTTCAAAATGCTTTTGGGTGATCCCACAAAACTGGTTTACAATTCTGTTGATGAAGGAAAATTGGAAAAATGTTCCCATGAAGAAAATTTCAGGTTTTGGGGGGTTCGCATGAAGGGGGTTCCACTCTAACTAAAAAGGGGTTTGCTCGAACGCCCCTTCGAGCGAACTATTTAATGATGGGACCCTCATTTTGCATGTTTTCCAAAACGGAAACAAAGAGAATTTTTAAAAAAATGGGGATTCACTCGAACCCCCCTTTGTTTGAAAGGTCAAGAGGGGTTCACTCAAAGGAGGGTTCGAGCGAAACCCCCTTTTTTTCCCTTCTCCCCTTCTTGCACTAGATTTTTGTATAAAATTCCTTTCAAAGCTCAGGTTGAGGATGAAAATGGAGAAAACTTCACAAACCCAACCTGATGATGGTATTCCTTAGAACGAGCTATCCATCAAATATAATTTGAATATATTTTGGTTTTATTATGTATTTTTTTAGTTTAATTAAACATAGGTTTTTCACCGAAAATCAAGCTCTATGTTCTACACATGTGGAAAAATAGTAGATTATAAAAAAAAATGAAAAATATGTTCAGGGTAGGTATTGATGTCCTTGATCTAGTTAACAAAAAAAAAATTGATACATAGAAAAAAAGTTATGTTGTTTACGATTCATCTATGTCTGAATTGTAATTGGTTTGACATTAAAACTTGATTAAGAAAAAATATTCAATAAATCACTATGAAACCAAATGGACTTGGTAGATATCATAGTTACAAAGCTAAATTAAAAAAAATAGAATTTTATCCTTCATAGAACAAAAGTTATGTTGTTTACGATGATCATCACTCCTTAAAAATGGTGTTTACTGATAAAAACTAGTTTTTGAAAGGAGATGGAAAAAGAAATGCAATCTGATTCAAAATAAATAAATTAAAAAGATATTTAGAATCTACAAACAAAATATCACAAATCACTAGTTCACATCATCTTCAAATTCCTCATGGTTTAGCAATAATAGGTGCTCGAAAGTGAAGATTTAGTTAAAAAAAATCAGTTCAATGTCTAATTTGGCCAAAAATTGTAAACCAATATTGTGGAATCACTTTTTTCTTTGTCTTTTTATTTCACTTGTTCCACGTGTACATTTGGTGTCAATGTTTTTAAAGTATTTTCCTTGTTTTTCTCAATGAGTAAACTATCTGATCTAGGGTTAGCTTTGATTGTATACACTTTGTTAATGTAGACTTACTTCATTATACAATGAAGAGTTGAAGGCACTACTTGCATTTCATGAATCCATGGTCTACCTAAAAGAAGTTATATGAAATTTCATGAGGCATAACATGGATAAGGGTTTGTAATGTGGCCTTTCCAACTATAATAGGAAATGTTATCACACCAAGCAGTTGTTCTCCTACATTGTAAAATTCCTTAATAGATAAAGAGTCAGGTTTAATTCTTGATTTATCCATGCTAAGCCTATCCAAAAGGGTTACCCTACACACATTAAGAATTGATCCATTATCAACAAGGGTTCTCTTTATCCCTATTCTATTATAGATAGCTATTATTATGAAAGGTTCATTTTGTTTTTACACTTCCAAAGGAGGTAGCTCACTTTGGTGGAAAACAATATTTGCATTCATTCTGTGAATCATTACTGCTATGCCATTTAGTTGCACATTAGAAGGGATAGGTACTTGTTGTAAAGAACTTTGAATCATGTTATGATAATGAGGGGAGGCTTGAATAAGGTCCCATAAGGATATCTTACCAGGAGTATTCTTAAGTTGTTCAACAAGGTTATACTTCTTTCCATTATGTAAAGGAAAGTGAGGGGCACTAGGAAAGATAGGGTTAGGTAATGGGAGGAATGTTGGAGGTGTTTTTCTTGGTTACAGATTGTTTCTAGTGTTATATGTATGAGCAACAGTATTATAATTTGCTTACTGTGAAACATTATGCTTAGGTGGTTTGAGGATAAGGACGGGTTTGTTTTGAGTTTTTGGTTTGTGTGAAGGTGGGTAAAGTATAAGTTGAGGTTGAATAATATTAACTTCCCTTAGTGAAGGAGAGTCTAATGTCAGGGTATGTGCAGGATCATCATGGAAAAAACAGACCCTTAAGTGGCAAAAAATTCAGAAAAATTAGAGTTAGGCAACTTGATGTAAAAATTTGAATAAGTTATCTATATTATTTCAAAAATATTTAACAATATAATTTGTAGAAAATTGAATGTAGTTTCTAAACTACTAGGTTTATTTTTAAAAAAATAAAATCTATTTGGTGAAATTTTGAAATTTCAATGCAGAGTACATAAATTTCAGGGAAAAAATAAGAAGTAGGTATCTGTCGACCACCCTAACCACAATAAAATGATAGTATTTTTTTATAAGATTTTAGATATAAGTAGAGGACTCATATCCTGATGTGATGCATATTTTTTTGTAATTTTTTTCCAAGTAAATAATTAATTATGATTTTTTTATTACAAATTTTAAAAAATATAAAAACTCATATGTCTAACCACCTTAACTTGGTCAAAAATCCATGAAATTCATTTTTTTTTTTAATCCTCTAGTATAAGAAGCATAGAATGTGATGGAAGTTTCAGATTCAAAAAATGTGATACCGTTTGAAAGCTATATATATTTTTCAATCAGCCTATCAATCAGGACTTTAGTCGTAATTCAAATAGAAAATGAACAATAATTATTTATTAAATTCAAAGTAAAGCATAATTTATATTGGTGGAAAGATGAGAATATCTTTTAAAAACCCTTTTTGTTTCATTAATTTTGGGTTAAAAAAAAGTCGTCAGCCACATACCCTACAAATACCCATCATATCGCCACTTTTTCGCCTATCATGATCCTACACATACCCATCACTTCATCATCTTCATCTAAGGAGGCCTCATTACTAGTGTTCGAAAGACATGTGTCAATAATTTAATTTTCCTCCACCATTATATCTTCCCTAGTGGGATATTTTTTAGGAGAGCTACAAACTAGATTTTCATGACATTCAATGTTTGGTTTTTCTAATTTAATAGCTTCATCTCAAGTAAGGGAGTTATCAATGGTTGGATTGTCCTATTCATCAGTGATGGTTTTCTCTTGTTCAATAATTTTTTTCCTAGGGGAAGAGAGACAAATATGACTCTCATAACTCTCATTGGTTTGATCTTCTAACACCAAAATATCTTCATCACAAATAGGAGAGATATTAGGATAAGACTATATTTGATTGTCATGATTTTCCACTATTGTATTATCTTTCACTAAAGCATTCTCATAGGTGGGAGGGATGAAATTTTTCATAGCATGCTTAGAAAGGTAAGATACTAACATTTCTTGACCAAAAATGAAAAGTACTTCTAACCATTTTATGTGATGCTTGAAGAATGTAAACAATGTATACCCAAAGATGAAAAGTACTTTTGTCCAATTTATGCAAAGCTCCAAAAATGTAAACAATGTGTATCCAAAAATTAAAAGCACTTTTATCAAACTTATGCAAAACTTAATGAATGTAAAAATTGTGTATGAAAAAGTGAAAAGTACTTTATCCATATTATGCAAAGTTTCAAAAATGTGAACATTTTCAGATCTTATGATTTTTGCTACTGAAATGATTTAGGAAGAATTCAAAAATGACTACCCTAAATTGATGTTTTTGACCTAGATGCATAAACTAGAAGATCCTGAAACTTTCCAGACTGATACTATAGGTTACCATCAAGCTTAGGAAGTATAGAAACAAGGTTTTTAATGTTGTAAAATGTTGACTAAGACTTGATATGGGACTAAATCGCCCAGAGGGGCATATGTTTTCTAGTGTGAATGTTGTCTAGACTAAGTGAAATTATAGATTTCAAATGAAATTCAATGATGCAAGATGCAAAAATGCAACCTATATGCACTTTCACTAATGCAATATTTAGAATCCCTAAATGCAAATTAACTAATGAAAGACCTAATGGAAAGTTAATGTAAGCTAGATCTAGGACTATGATGCACTCCAAATTATAAAATAATGTGTTCTAAAGGCTAGGTTCACCAAAATGAAACCTTGAAAATAGTGTTCCACCTTTTGAGAGATGGAACTAAAGGGGAATTAGGCTTCCTTCAACTATTTCACTTATGTTTCATTGAAGGAAACCTTAGGGATCTCAATCTAGGGATGGAATGAGGGAAAGAGATCTGAAATAAGGTGTCCTTGGGGTGTGATTAAAGACTAAAGAGGGGTTCATCACCAAGAAAATGCTTAGAAAGAAATGGAATGAAAGCAATGTGCCAATCTAGCTATGAAACCTAGAGAATTAAGAACCTAAAATTAGATTGATAAAAGAGAATGAAATAGAAATGTACCTAGAAGACAAGCTCCAAAACCCTAAAATTATAATTTTTAATGCTCTCTGGGACTCATATGCCAGACTAGGTGATTTAGTCCCAGACTAGGGTTTCTGGGAAGAAATTGAAATTTCCTAATGACTAATCTAAATCTTCTGAACATTGGCAAGAGTGTTGTAATGGGACTCATACACCCAAGGTGGTGATTTAGTTCTAGTATTAGGGTTTGATTAAAACTTTGGTATCCTCTAGTTATTTGTTGTAGCTTCCCTCGTTAGATCTTCAAGTTTGAAAGCTTGAATTATGGCCTATAGGTGAGCTTCCATGAAGATGACGACTTCTTCACAACTTGAAAACTTTCCTCTATCTTGCAACTTAGTCTTCAAAGGATCTTCATGCTCCAAAACACCTAGATCTATAATCACACATGTAGAGAGAGAGAGATAGAAACTTGTTGATTGTTAGGGAATAGGGGTTTTCCTTGGTCAAACCCCATTTTGGTAATCAAACCTTAATGAAAAATGAAACATGAAACATAAGATGAAGCAATAGAATCTTGTTTGAAACCTTGTAGATCTACAAAAAAGCATGAAGTAGCCTCAATGGATGTAGATCTTGATCACACCACTTGATTAGAAACAATTCTTGAATGGGGTCTTGAATTGATCTTCAATGTTAAATCACAACATTAGATCAACAACATGCATGATGCATCAAGCCTTTGACATGCTAATGTATATTGAATACTACTCCAAATACTTGATGATTTACTCTTGAATTCTCTCTTGAATACTCTCTAATGCTCTACAATGCTCTTGTGAAATCTTAGGATGCTTGACTCAAATTTTTCTAGGTGAAACTAAGTGGAATGACCTTGTATTTATACTTGTTTATGCCAAATTTCCCAAAATTACAACACTACAAGTCGATATCTTGGATCTAGGATAATAAAATCTCACCAAAAATTTGATTTAAAATAGGTTCTAGTTAAAGTGGGACTCATATGCCAGTTGTGGGATATGAGTCCCAGTAGAAAAAACCCGAGACATAGATTTCTAGGAGTGTCTTGTTTAAGTTGTAATTTGAAATCAGGTCCCAAGACCTAGGTGGGACTCATACACCCAAGGTGGCGTATGATTCCCAAATCACCAGATCTGGAACATAGGACCCAAAACATTGAGTTATGATTGGTTATTTGCTAAGTTTTAGGATTATCCATAGAAAAATACATTTAATAAGGCTACTCTAGATGCAAAATAGGACCAAATAAGGCATATAGAAGCCCAATCCTAGCAGGGAGGGCCCAAATAAGTGCAAAAATGTAAATGGATACATTTTTCTACACTATAAAAATTTTAAATAAATATTTAAAAATGTGAAATTACCTTACCAACCTATAGAAAAATAGAATATTCTTATGCATATGCCAAGATGATACAAATCATATGATGAGATAGGGAACTAAAAAAAAACCCTCTAGTGACTATAATGAAACAATATCCAAATTAGGATCATAATGAATCCATGTGTATATTTGGACATGATGGGCTCAACCATGAGATTAGATCTAGACCAAGATGCACCCAATAAAAATCATGGTAAGATCTCCCACAAAAATTGAGAAGGGGATTGTTGGTTCAAATATCTAATACCATGTTGAACTCACCTTGAGAACTCATAGGAGTGGGAATACTACAACATCAACTAAAATTTCACACAAGAGTGAAGAAATGAAAAATATTATATTGTTAATAATACCAAAACAATGCATACATGAGATGAATAATATACACTTGAGAACCCTTGTTTATATAGGAAAGGTGAGACAAAGGAAAATGCAGGATTATGAAAAGTGTTATAATCATATTATACATTAGACATAAAAATTAAATACCCTAAATGTTTCCTAATTGTGACCTAAGTAAACTCAACTAACCATGTGTAAGAAAGACCCAAGAGGGTTTTCATGTCCCCCAAAAACTATGACACTAAATAGAAACCTTGAATACAAATGAATAGAAAAGACATAAAATTTTCCAACTTCCTTATATTTATAATTATCAAGATGATATTATAATTATGAATATAAACTTCCTTAGAAATTATAAACATAAGAGTCACAAATAACAAAGTTAAAATAAAACCAAACTTATAGAATAAATATGAAATATAAAATATACAATTATGAAGTAAAATAAATAAATAACAAATTGCTTGAATATCAAATATTAAATAAAAAAATATAAAAAATCAGTAAATATAAAGAAAATCAAAATTGACATATGAAGTAATAAAGAACAAAACACACAAATAAATATCTATATATATACAAATGAATGTAATCTCAAACATCATACTATAAACCAACAAAAAGCATTGATGGGCCAAAATAACATTAAGAATAAAAAAGGAAAAATAACAAATAAAACATAAGCCAAAATGCATAGCACAAAAAGACACGACCATTCAAAGACCCATGGTTTGGGAAGGGCGTGATCTTCCACCAAATTGTGGGCATTTTAATAGACACTCAGGAAAATTCAAAGGGAACCACCATTTAAGTAAAAAAAGAAAGCATCAGGTGTGGAGAAGAGAATACTGATAAAACTTAGAAGTGTTAAGAGCATTGGGTAATATTGGAAAATCAAAGATTACGGTAATGTTACTCTTTATTGTGAAGGAGATAATATTAGGAGCATAATATCATTTAGAATATCATTACGTAGTGTTCTTCTTTATTGTGAATATGGTAATTCTTTATTCTCAATAAAATAATGTTAGGTGCATAATATTATTATTTGGGATATTTGTATGATGTGTTACTTCTTATTAGGAATAAGATAAGATTAGATACATGATGTTATTTAGAATATCTTGAGGATAAAATCATTCCATTATTAGGAATAAGAGAATATTAGATGCATAATATTATCATTATGATAATGTCATAAATAAGATAATGTTATATACAGTGATGTGGTTGATGTTCTTACTAATGTTGTTCAAAAGTAAGTACATTTTATACTATTTATAGGAATGATAATTATATAAATTGAAGTCAGCTAGAAATAATGATATATATAAATTTATATAGAATGTGTGTGTGTGTGTGTGTGTGTGTATATATATATGATTTACAATTATCCAATAATGATGCTTGCAACAATTATTGAACCTTATAAGAAATTATGATTTTTTAATATAAGAATGGATTTTTTAGCATACTCACTTTCACTAATACCCAATTGAGGATAGGGAGTTTGTGGGGGGAGAAGCGGAGTAATTCAGTCACTTGATGGATGGTCCCAAGATAGGTAGGAAACCTTGAGGGAGTCCTTTTGGAGACTGTTTCACGTTCCCCAGGCATAGTAATTCTACCATCCTTGGCCTCGGGTAAGGAAAGAGGGAAGGACAAAAATATATTCAATACATAGTAATAGGTTATATAAGAATGTGATGTTTTCATTTAAATACACTAGGATAGCAATGCATCTGCCTTATTCTTAATGTGTACAACTTGAATTATCTAATCTAACTATGATCAAGGATTCTATGTGGTATTTGTTTGTTATGCATGATGTGTGCAGGTCCTAAAGGCAAGTTTCATTTACAAGTTAATTGATTGGTAAATACAAAATCCCTTATCCTAACTTGTGCATTTTATGTCTCTAGGTCAAGCTAGCCTAATTTTAATAAGGGGACATTACAAGGTTTTAAATTTGTTAGGGAATAACACTAATTCACACCAAAACCCCATAACCATAATCAAAATGATAGTTGAATCTATAGTCGATCATGAATTCTTTCCCTTATGGATAGATTTTAGTATATAATCAAATCCTCATTAACCCACAAGATCAATATAATGTTCCTTTCATAACACCTTGGGGCACATTTTGTTATCTCTTGATGCCATTTGTCCTTAAAATAATTAATAGAAACATATCAAAAATATATGGTCCTTATTTTTCATTACTTTGTGCATTCTATACTTGAAGACTATGTACATGAACTAATGGCCAATTATCATGATAAGTATCACCATCCAAAAAAATTACATGTCATATCAAAACAACTTAGATAATAGAACATGAGACTTAGTCCAAAAAATGTGTCTTTGGAGTACAAACAAGAAAGATTCTTTGGTTCATTATCTACAAAAGATGCATTGAGGTAGATTCTAATAAAATAGGTGTGATTACCAACATGCGTCCACTAAATTGTATATCTCAACTCAAGAGTTTACAATTTCTTTTGCAAGTCATTTTCCATTTTATTTCTCAAGTCATTGACCACACATTCCCTTTCACACACCTCTTGCAAAAAGGAGCAAGTTCTTAATGGAACCAAGGATATCAAAAATATTTTAATACCATTAAAGAATAATTTTCCAATCCATTTATCCTTATGTTGACAATTCAAAATCAATCATTATTGTAATATATACCTCTAATATTGGCCATGATATTGTTACTTTACTTGCACAGAAGGATGAATATAAATGAGAACAAGAAATATATTATATATATCACACACTCATACATTATTACAAAAACTATACCTTAGTTAAAATAAATGATTAACAATAGTATATATGTATCTCAAAAATCATATAATTACATGTTGTATGTTCAAACAGTTTCCATTATTAAAAGTGACCTATTAAAATACCTATTTTCAAAAACAAATTTGTCAAACCATGTTACATGATGGGTCATGTTGGTGATATAATTTGATCCTTTGTTCCATAACAAGTAATAAATGGATGTAAGTCATAGTTGACCAATTAGTTGAGGCATCATCATCATCATTGTCCTTTTTTCTCTACTTCTTAATTTCCTAGATGAACACATTCTTATGGAAAATATGAGAAACACATAAAAAATTTAATTTTATGGATTATGACATGTATAATAAGAATAGGTGCTATAGTTATCCATATACCCCATTGGGAAAACCCATTACGTTATCTTTTAAAGGAAACTCCCCTTCCACAAATTATATTGCAAAATATGATGCCCTCATAGCTATATTAAAGGTAGCCAATGCACTATCTATTAAATGCTACTAATCCCATTTCCCTTCTCTCTAGTGCCACTATTAATTTTCCCCTAATAGAATCATGTCCTTTAGAAGATAGACCATGTCTTGTGGTGTGAATTTGTGTGTTGAAAATATTCATAACCTTGTTAAGACATGATTTGTATGACCATTTTCATAAGATCTCCTATCTTGAGCGTAGGACATAAATTTTTCCACCTTTGACAAAATTTCATCCTTCATCTTGTAGGTTTCATCTCTTATATAATCAATGGTTATGGTATCCATCTCTTCTACCAATAGATTCTCTTTCTCGAAAGTCTTTGTAGGAGTGATCAAATTCCATCATTTTCCTCTTTGGCAAAGTCCCAATCATGATGCTACAAAAACATTTTTCACAATAAATTACTCAAAATAAATAAAAATAATATAATTTTTTATTGTAACTTATTAAGGAATATATTTTACTTGTCACCGAAATTCTCCAAGAAATTCATTGATTTATAAAATTCAAAATGAATTTGGTAAAAATCCTAATTTCATAATAACTCATTCAATTATTCTCCAAATGACCTTAAATATGGATTTTAGTAGCTCTGATATTCCCTTCATCAACAATCAATAATTCAAAAAAAATGTTTTTACAACCTTGAGAGTGAATTTGATAAAAATCCTAATGTCATTGTAACTCCTTCAAATTTAATCCAAATGGGCTCAAGTTTGGATAGCAATAGCTTCAATATGTCCTTGATAAACCCTCCAAAAATTAAAAAATAAATCATCAAATTGAGACCAATATGCACTTTATAACCCCACATCCTAAATAAACTAATTCCTTGTCTATTGCATTCTATTAACCAATATCATGCTCTAATACCACTTGCAATGAAATAACTTACACAAGAGAATAACATAATAGGAAATATATTACAAATATTTAGTAATATCTTGGAATAATAAGCCCCTTTGACATGGGGAAAACCTATAAAAATTTCCAATAAGAGCATAACTCACAATATGATGATTGTAACAATGGAAACTATACTCCCTTGGAGATGGTACAGTTTCTCTTAATTTGGGAATGATTAATGTTAAAATGAACTTAAGGTTGCCTCGATCTAGTGTTGTGATGTGTTTCACACATCCACGTTAGGTCTTGGGCCCTTTTTAAGATAAATAAAATTAACCTTGCCTTGATTTAATGTTGTAAAGTGTATTCATTTACAGCTTCATAATAAATTTATGGCTCTTGGACCTAATGTTTCCTTAATCTAGTGTTGTAATGTGTTGTACACATTCACATTGGATTTAGGGCCCTTTTAAGCTATATAGACCTAATTTTTCCTTAATTTGATGTTGTAAAGTATATTTATTTACACTTTCACATTGATTTTTGGGCCCTCTTGCATTTATGGCCTTAATATCATCATTAGTAGGCCCCTAATACCCTATATTATGCATCATGAGGCATATTTTAACCAAAATCCTAACATAGACATCAAATAAATTTAATTTCTTAACACCCCGACACTTTTTCCAGCTAAAAAGGCCCTGTGGGACCCATACACCACCTTGGGCATATGAGTCCCACCCAAGTGGGACCCATATACCACATATCATGTATGAGTCCTATTTGGCCCCCTTTTAGGGTTTTGAGCAGGAAATTTTTGTTTTAAGTTCAAATTTCATGAATGTCATCTTGTAGGATCTAATAAATAGGATATTAGATGGATTTCCTATATAAAAAAGGTCTCAAATCATTATTTCATCAAGTATTCATGATATCAAGTCAAGCACTCAAGAGTTAAGCATTCCAAGGCTTCACAAGATCATTTCTAAGGCATTCAAGGGTAGAAATCTTCATCAATTGTTGCAACAATTCAAGATCCATCATAATTTCAAGGATATCAAGCATCATTCATGTTACTGAGCTAGTGTTGTGATGTTACATTCAAGATCCAAGGTCATGCATTATTCTACACTTATCTCATGATTTAGATCTACATCCTTCATGGCCATTTCATGTTAGATTGTACATTTACAAGACATCATTCAAGGTATCATTGTTCATGTTTCATGTTTTATGTTTCATTTCGCATGTCCTTATTTCATTGCCTCATCATTTGGTTTAATTACCTTAAAGGGATTTTTCCAAAGAAAACCCCCATTTACTAACAAATTGTAACGCCCCGTTGTGCGAACCCCAAAGGACATTTAAACAATAATCACTACACAATTTATTTTTTTTAAAGTAAACATAACATACATGTAATACACATTAAGTCATGACATGAATTTCATTTAAGAAGATTCATTAGCACATACATCCCTTGGGGTACATGAAGAGTCATTACGCGACTTAGATCCGCACAATGACAATAAAGAATAAAATCCAAAAATATAATCCATAACAAAGTAAACATTGACAAATATAACACATGCATGAAAATTCATTGATAAGAAACCAGCTGTGAATGTAAATTTATCAAAACTACCAAAATGGAGTCAAATAGAGTTTACTATAATACTTAACCATGGCCAAGGATACACAATTCCATAAAAGTTCAGTACAAACACCCATGACATGATACTCAACAATTACTTAATTAGAATGTACAATTAAGAGAATCATTGTTCCTAGTAAATTTCTATAAGATGCGAGGAGTTAGATATTAAGATAATATTTATTTAACTCTTAAACTAAAAGGAATATAAAAGAATTAAAAGATATCACGAAATTAGTACTATAAAAATTAAATCGCCAAATATGAGAACATATAAGAAAGGGTCAATATATACTCCATATTTTAAATTTTTCATTTAAATAAATCCCAAGTTAAAATATTTAACCTACCTTTCCATTCTAACTTAGATACAATGATTAATAATATTCTGAAAGAACATATGGTACTAAAAGATACACAATTGTATTATTTAAGAGTTCAGTACAAATACGATACTCAACAATTAGAATTATAAGGATTTCAATAATCTATACATTTCTACTCTATTTTATTTATTAAATAAATTCTTCTTTGATTACATATAATAAAAAAAATCAATTCTCTTTTTACTCCTAACTAATTTTAAAATCCATTAACTACTTCCTTATTTAAATACTAGAACACACTAAACATTTCTCATAATTTAAGAAACAAGCATTCATATATATAACACCTACTTGAGTTCGCAATCATTTAATTTAAAACTTCTAAATTGAATTATTATTCCCTTAATTCTACAATTCCATTATAAGGGAGTACTATGAACTCAATATTCTAGAAAATAAATGTCTTCATTAATTCATATTCGTTTTTCGTTATTCTAAGAGAAACTAAACGAAAGCAACGAGTTCAACCAAATTGTCCTTCCTACTTAAGGCATAACAAATTATAATAATATATTCTTATACATTTTAAAATATAACTAATGTAGTTAAGTGATTTAAAATCTCATCCTACAAGAGCCATAACTTCACTATATAAATATTTCACTAAATACCTTGCTTCGATATTTTATCTCCATAATGAAGGTATATTTACATACCTATTCATATACCGCCCAAGAGACTAACTTATGATAATGCAACAACTATGAAAGAGTCTCTGGTTTAGCAAAGGAGGGTAATTTCTAATTTACTTATTGAAAAGTTCTTCTAATTTTGGATCCACATTCTTATACTAATTTGAACAAAAACTGAGACAGGTTGACAATAAAATCAGAGAGATTAATTAAACCTTTAAACTTCCTATTATGTTTAGGTACGCGGCTGAGACAGTTGACAAAAGAAATCAGAGAAAAATATTTAATTTACTACACCCATGCAAGTCTAAAAGTTGCAGCTGTGAAAGGTTACCAAAGGTTTCAGGGAGACTATTTAATCTCAGCTCTAAATGCCGCCACAGTAACAGGTTGCCAAGTATAATAGAAAGTGACTATTGGAATTTGAAATATCGCCATCTACTTGCATTATTATCAAATTCAAAAAGTTATCTACCAGTCAAAAGGGAAGGAGAAAGGTGAGGTGCAACTATGTGGCTTGAGAGGAGGAGAAACAATGAACAACTTTTTTTTCTGTTTTGAACTAGACAAATTTCTATTTGGTGGTGAGTTCCAGAGACGTGCCAGTTTGGAGGATAAACTTCACCACGATCAATGGGAAGCTCTTTGTTATGCTAGAAAAAGACAATATTTTATTTTCAAGCACTGCAACTGTGATAGATTGGCGGCAGAATCAAGTAGGTTATTTAATCCTTTAACTCCTTATTAAGTTCAGGTGACTAATAAAAAGATGGTTTGAGTTTTGAGATTCCAGCCACGCCAATTAAAGAAGACAATTGACAGTAATTGAGGAATTAGTTACTATACATGTCAAGGCCTAAATGGGGTCTTTGGAACATATTTGTGCATCAATCAATAGCATAGGGGATCTATGAGGTTCTAGATAGACACACATGTGAACTAAAAGACAAAGCACAGGAACCATCTAACGTATGCCTCAAGAAGACAAAGGATGCATGAACAATTAAATATAGGTGGTCTAATGGAATGTCGTCACTTAAGATACTAAACAAATTGCATTGTGTTGATGATAACGCCCAAGAGAAGAGAAAAGACCAAGTTTGCAAGAAACGTATTTCAATACCTTAACAAGCAGATTTTACTTTAAAGGAGTTATATTCGAACCAAATCTCCCTACTATTGCTGCTTCAAAACTCTACGATATAAAGATCAGAGAATATCTAAAAGGAATATAGGTTTTATAGCTACTATATTCTTAACTAGCTTGAGATATCACTATCTTATTTAAATAAAATTATGAAAGAACTAATTCTTATAGTTACAATTGCTCATATGAGATATTTTGAAGGAGTGCAGACTTAAGTTGGATGATACGCCTCTGAGGTGATTTCCTGTAGATCAGAGATGACGAAATTAAGTTCCTCCTCCCCTATCGGTCTCCAAAACATCAAGTTTTTTTTTCAGAAAACATTCCAAGAGCAGGTCCATCTCTCTCCGCCAAGAGAGATTTTGAAAACCCCCCCTGTGTACGATGAGGTGGCTCCCCCGAAGAAGCTCACGACCCCCCTTAATGAAAGCTCTCTTGATCTCTTCGACTTCCAAATGCTCCAAAGGCGAAATTTCTCTCCAGCTTTTCTTGTTGTAAAACACTTCAGCTTCCTATCCATTTAAATTTCTTATAATAATAATTATCTTTGAACAACTAATAAATTATTAATTATTATCGAATATCATTAAAGAATATTTTTTTCAAAACAATTAGTTTATTTATTTATTAATAACTCTTTACTTAATATTTTATAAAACTAATTTATTTAATTTTCATCTTAATTTCTAGCTTTATTTCCTCAATGCTATTTTAATTAATTGAGTACAAATTCCATCAAATATTATGTTAACTGCATAAACTAATCACACAAAACAACAATAACACAATTAAACACTTACACAAAATCCGGAAAGGTCACAACGGAGGGACACTACATCCTCCCCCCCTAAGCTTCGACTTACTCCTGGAAGTCGAGCTCAAGCATAAACATGATAACACCATAAACTAACAATAGTATTAATAATCATAAACACATCAACACGTTAAATCATCAATTAAATGTCACTAGGTAAGGAATGAAAATTAAACATACGAAAAATAAAGAAATGATACCAAAACAAAAGTGGTGATGGGGTTGCAACCAGACCAATTTTCCAAACACAAAGACTAGAGATGAGCTAGGTTGGGGAAACTTTCTTGTCAGTCCCTATTTTTTCACGTCAATCCCATTGGGTGTATATAATGCTCGCCCTGTCCTGACAATGCAGGTGGAATCGAGATTTAGTTCCTGCAATCCTGCATGCAAACAAACATTGTGTAAAATACAGATATATCACAAATACATCGTGAGAGGAAATCCCAACATAGTAGGGCACTCATGAGCAAGTGATACCACACTGTCCCTCCCACCAAACCACACATAATAGTCAAAAAAATTCTAGTAACTCGTAAACAGTTTGCTTCTTATTAGTTAGGCAATATTCGCATAAGGATGCTAACCATAAACCTAATTCATCTACTATATCAAAATTAATTACTACTTGACATTATAAGTATCTATACCTGCATATTACAATTACCTTCGTCACTATGCTTTCTGAAGCGAACTTCCTGTAAATCAAAAGCTACGATAAAACATTGCACATTAGTACCAGTAATTCAAGTTGCATCTTAACCTCAAGATCTACGATATTCTACTAAAAATCATAGAATAATTATCCACAGAACCTCACATTCTATGTCAGGACTCATCATTTTAACACAAAGAAATCCACTTTAAACATTATACAACTCCACATTTCACATCAATTTCAATAAAAAGGTTAAAATTTTACACCTTCACAGATTCAAGAAAACATAATTCATCACTCAAGGGCAACAAAATCGCAAATTCCACACACTCTTGACATATTCACACACATAAAACACATCACCAAACACACATCACACTAAAACTCAAGGGTCCATAGAGCATCCCCGACAGGAATGATATCGGTGCATTGCGCACTACACCGAGGGTCCTATCCTTTCCCATCAGTTTCCTGCACCATCTACCCGACACCAGTTAACAGTAGAAACTCAGGTTCACAACAATGACAGCAGAAAAGTAAAACTCAAGACTCGCGGGTCTAAGCGCAAGGTTACATAGTGAGCACACATAGTGCCCAGTGTATGAACCTATGCTCTGATACCAATGTTGTAACGCCCTGTCGTGCGAACCCCAAAGGACATTTAAACAATAATCACTGCACAATTTTTTTTTTTAAAGTAAACATAACATACATGTAATACACATTAAGTCATGACATGAATTTCATTTAAGAAGATTCATTAGCACATACATCCCTTGGGGTACACGAAGAGTCATTACGCGACTTAGATCCGCACAATGACAATAAAGAATAAAATCCAAAAATATAATCCATAACAAAGTAAACATTGACAAATATAACACATGCATGAAAATTCATTGATAAGAAACCAGCTGTGAATGTAAATTTATCAAAACTACCAAAATGGAGTCAAATAGAGTTTACTATAATACTTAACCATGGCCAAGGATACACAATTCCATAAAAGTTCAGTACAAACACCCATGACATGATACTCAACAATTACTTAATTAGAATGTACAATTAAGAGAATCATTGTTCCTAGTAAATTTCTATAAGATGCGAGGAGTTAGATATTAAGATAATATTTATTTAATTCTTAAACTAAAAGCAATATAAAAGAATTAAAAGATATCACGAAATTAGTACTATAAAAATTAAATCGCCAAATATGAGAACATATAAGAAAGGGTCAATATATACTCCATATTTTAAATTTTTCATTTAAATAAATCCCAAGTTAAAATCTTTAACCTACCTTTCCATTCTAACTTAGATACAATGATTAATAATATTCTGAAAGAACATATGGTAAAAGATACACAATTGTATTATTTAAGAGTTCAGTACAAATACGATACTCAATAATTAGAATTATAAGGATTTCAACAATCTATACATTTCTACTCTATTTTATTTATTAAATAAATTCTTCTTTGATTACATATAATAAAAAAAATCAATTCTCTTTTTATTCCTAACTAATTTTAAAATCCATTAACTACTTCCTTATTTAAATACTAGAACACACTAAACATTTCTCATAATTTAAGAAACAAGCATTCATATATATAACACCTACTTGAGTTCGCAATCATTTAATTTAAAACTTCTAAATTGAATTATTATTCTCTTAATTCTACAATTCCATTATAAGGGAGTACTATGAACTCAATATTCTAGAAAATAAATGTCTTCATTAATTCATATTCGTTTTTCGTTATTCTAAGAGAAACTAAACGAAAGCAATGAGTTCAACCAAATTGTCCTTCCTACTTAAGGCATAACAAATTATAATAATATATGTTTATACATTTTAAAATATAAATAATGTAGTTAAGTGATTTAAAATATCATCCTACAAGAGCCATAACTTCACTATATAAATATTTCACTAAATACCTTGCTTCGATATTTTATCTCCATAATGAAGGTATATTTACATACCTATTCATATACCGCCCAGGAGACTAACTTATGATAATGCAACAACTATGAAAGAGTCTCTGGTTTATCAAAGGAGGGTAATTTCTAATTTACTTATTGAAAAGTTCTTCTAATTTTGGATCCACATTCTTATACTAATTTGAACAAAAACTGAGACAGGTTGACAATAAAATCAGAGAGATTAATTAAACCTTTAAACTTCCTATTATGTTCAGGTATGCGACTGAGACATTTGACAAAAGAAATCAGAGAAAAATATTTAATTTACTACACCCATGCAAGTCTAAAAGTTGCAGCTGTGAAAGGTTACCAAAGGTTTTAGGGAGACTATTTAATCTCAGCTCTAAATGCCGCCACAGTAACAGGTTGCCAAGTATAATAGAAAGTGACTATTGGAATTTGAAATATCGCCATCTACTTGCATTATTATCAAATTCAAAAAGTTATCTACCAGTCAGAAGGGAAGGAGAAAGGTGAGGTGCAAATACGTGGCTTGAGAGGAGGAGAAACAATGAACAACTTTTTTTTTGTTTTGAACTAGACAAATTTTTGTTTGGTGGTGAGTTCCAGAGACGTGCCAGTTTGGAGGATAAACTTCACCACGATCAATGGGAAGCTCTTTGTTATGCTAGAAAAAGACAATATTTTATTTTCAAGTGCTGCAACTGTGATAGATTGCCGGTAGAATCAAGCAGGTTATTTAATCCTTTAACTCCTTATTAAGTTCAGGTGACTGATAAAAAGATGGTTTGAGTTTTGAGATTTCAGCCACGCCAATTAAAGAAGACAATTGATAGTAATTGAGGAATTAGTTACTATACATGTCAAGGCCGAAATGGGGTCTTTGGAACAGATTTGTGCATCAATCAATAGCATAGGGGATCTATGAGGTTCTAGATAGACACACATGTGAACTAAAAGACAAAGCACAGGAACCATCTAACGTATGCCTCAAGAAGACAAAGGATGCATGAACCATTAAATATAGGTGGTCTTAGAATGGAATGTCGTCACTTAAGATACTAAACAAATTGCGTTGTGCTGATGATAACGCCCAAGAGAAGAGAAAAGACCAAGTTTGCAAGAAACGTATTTCAATACCTTAACAAGCAGATTTTACTTTAAAGGAGTTATATTCAAACCAAATCTCCCTACTATTGCTGCTTCAAAACTCTACGATATAAAGATCAGAGAATATCTAAAAGGAATAATAGGTTTTATAGCTACTATATTCTTAACTAGCTTGAGATATCGCTATCTTATTTAAATAAAATTATGAAAGAACTAATTCTTAGGGTTACAATTGCTCATATGAGAGATTTCGAAGGAGTGCAGACTTAAGTTGGATGATACGCCTCTGAGGTGATTTCCTGTAGATCATAGATGACGAAATTAGTGTCCTCCTCCCCTATCGGTCTCCAAAACATCAAGTTTTTTTTTCAGAAAACATTCCAAGAGCAGGTCCATCTCTCTCCCCCAAGAGAGATTTTGAAAACCCCCCCTGTGTACGATGAGGTGGCTCCCTCGAAGAAGCTCACAGCCCCCCTTAATGAAAGCTCTCCTGATCTCTTCGACTTCCAAATGCTCCAAAGGCAAAATTTCTCTCCAGCTTTTCTTGTTGTAAAACACTTCAACTTCCTATCCATTTAAATTTCTTATAATAATAATTATCTTTGAACAACTAATAAATTATTAATTATTATCGAATATCATTAAAGAATATTTTTTTCAAAACAATTAGTTTATTTATTTATTAATAACTCTTTACTTAATATTTTATAAAACTAATTTATTTAATTTTCATCTTAATTTCTAGCTTTATTTCCTCAATGCTATTTTAATTAATTGAGTACGAATTCCATCAAATATTATGTTAACTACATAAACTAATCACACAAAACAACAATAATGCAATTAAACACTTACACAAAATCCGGAAAGGTCACAACGGAGGGACACTACACAAATCAACAAGTTTTTCTCTCTCTCTACATGTGTGATTGCAGATCTAGGTGTCTTGGAGCTTGAATATCCCTTGGAGATTAGGTTACAAGCTTGGAGAAAGTTGGTGGAGTTTTCCCCTAATTTTGCAAGGTTGCTATCTTCACAAAAAGTCATCAATAGGTGAAATCAAGGCTTCGGATCCGAAAATCAGTTTGGAAGGAAAGAGTAGAGATTGGAGCGTAGATCTAGACTTTGAATTCCCAAAAAAGTGGAATGGGATTGATACACCAAAAGTGGTGTATGAGTCACACTATAAGCATTTTTCCATATTTTTGTAGTTCCAGATACCCTTTTTCCATAAACCAGTTCCTACCCAAAAAACCCTAATTTGGGACTAATACACCCAAATTGGCGTATGAGTTCCAGTGTACCAAAATTTTAGGTTTTTCATCATTTCTAGTCCTCATTCAAGCCTCTTCCAATTTCTTGGTGAACACTTTTAATTTTACAACCTTCTATTCTAATTTATATGCATTTATAGGTCATTTATTCAAGTTTCATGCATCACTAGGTTTAAACATTAGATCTTGCATTTCATTAGTCTTTCCAAGCCCTAGCTTGGTGGTGAACCCCTCATTAATTAATAATTAGACCCTAGGACAACCCTATTGTCAGATCTCTTTCCCCTTTCTTCATTGGATCGAGATCTCTAGGGTTTCCCTTCAATGAAATAATTGTGAAGTGGGTTTACTCTATTTTCTAAGCCATACAAAAGTGAATCCATTTTCCATTGTTTCAATGATATCATAAACCAACCAAGTTAGCTACTATATATACCATACTTATGTCTTGAATTCCATATAGGATGACTTAACTAAATATATAAGACTACTAACTAGGTCATATAACTTTATTAAGAGTTAAGGTAGCCACAAGGGTAACTACTCATAACACTATGCTTACTATAAAATTAAAGACATGACATTAATCCACATCCAATCTTTTTAGAAAGAAGGCAATGGTTTTCAATATCATACTCCCTATTTTCTTCTCTCTTAAGATTCACAAGGAAAATAATAGAATAAAATATTTTATTTTTTCATTTAAGCCAATAACCAATATCCATTTCCCTTTTGATCCTTTTCAAATTTAACTAATTCACTTTGAGATAATATCTAATTTTCAACAAGAAATATCTAGCTTAGAAGCCATTTTTATTTATTTTTTGAATGTTATACGTTTTCCCAATCACTTTATTGTTTGCATTATAAGTATCTTTGAACTTAAAATGAAATATTTCCTCAAACTTACTTTTCCTAGCTTAATAAAGAAATTCTACCTTTTTAAATAATTTATTCTAAGCTATATATTATTTCATAAATTTATATAATCATTTCACATGCATGTTAGCATTTGATTGCACTATTTTAAATGATTTTTCTCATAGTGACCAAACTGTACCTAAAAAGAAAATGCGAACATGTTACTGGGGTAGTGTGATGCAGATAAAAAATTGTACATGATTTGAATAGGGTTGATTGATTTCACACATCACATGTCTTGCACCTTGATATGATTTAGATAGGTAAGCATAACAAACAAAAATGTGAATGTCTCAAATTAACCAGAATCAAAATTTTACCTATACTTGTAAAGTTGAATCACATATTACACACATCTTTTCAATGTGTAACAAGAGCCAAAGAGAATGATAAAATCAAGCAAATATTAAGCAAATCACATTTTGATATTTTTATTAGGGTTAAATCATTTATCAAAGCAATTATGTATAATTACAAAATTAAATCATCTCGTATATTATTTTAATTAATGAAAATAGTGAAATTGGATACATCAATACATGATTTATCATAAAATAATGCATATGTATGTGTGTACCCAAATATACATATCGAATATCCAAAATCAATACATCGATATCCACAAACAATAACCAATCACTACAAAACAAAACAACATATCATAAACCATTATTATGCAACTAAAGGATGAAGAAAAAGAAATAAATGCATAGGAACCTTACACTTATAGCTCTTCTTATGTGTTATAGATGCTCTTACATTCCTAATGTTGGATGCCTAATTTTCAAAGGCCTAACACCTAGTTAATACTTTTTTCTCTTGCTTAAACCTGCTTTGAGCCCCTTACCTTAATAAACAATTGCAACAATCTATTAATATAATTTAGTACAAATCTCCAAAGTAATTATGACACCATCATATCTAACCAGGTATAGAGGGCAATGATGAGACCATAGTGTTATGAAAAATAGTTAAAAGGATAAACAAATATAAGCTCTGTATTTCCCTTTGAATGGCATAAAATGTTCTTGTGAAAGATCAAAGGCGTCTTGATACGCTTATACATGTATGTATCGTTAAAGTTTCTTGCCCGCATTTTATTTTTTAAGTGGGTATTTAAAACAAAATAGTACAATGGTTGGGACCGGGAAAACAATATTCGAAGCCTCGGGAAGAAGAAAAAGAAATCATAGCCAATCGGAGAGTAAAGGTCATGATGTTCTCCAAAGTGGAGACCAAAGGCTTTCTTCCATTATAGCGAATATTATTAGTTACCATAAGGAGTAAGAACGACATGCTATGGATTGGAGCAACGATAAAGATTTTAGTGATATGAAATTTCTACATTCTATCAAAAAATTATTTTTATTCTTTATGTTTTTGTTTACATTCTGATGATGGATCACAGAATGTGATCCGTAACGTTGATAGAAAAATTTACACATAATCGAATTTAGAAATAACAAAAATACGATAAAGATTTTGTTACATTCTTACATAAATTCATCTCATTGAGAGCATTGAGTGAGTTGTTCATATACTTAGTCTATGTGGTTTATTAGTTTCGATGTTATTATAGTATTTCTCACATTTGATCATCTTATAATTGCATTTATATATTTTTTTATAAAATATAATTAATTTTAAAAAAAATTGTAACATATAAAAATAAGATTTGAGATAGGCTGTTAAAAGTCTTGTAAGATTATGTGTATATATGTGTCTAATTTATTGTATATCTTTTAAAATAAAATGTGTCTTAATATTTGAAGGACAACTTTAAATCAATAACTACAAAATTAATTGTTTAATAATTATATTTGACAGTCAAATTTATACTTTAACTATCAAAGTTAGGATGATTTTGTTCTTTAAAAATTTAAAGACATATGAGTTGAAGGACTAAGTGCCCCACTTTATCTTTATAGTAACTCTTGGATTCTTTGAATAGACAACTTTATTTCAAATCCCATTTTAAAATATAATTCTCTTAAGTCAATATTATTGCTGTTTGTATAAAAAATTGTCCAAGTCTATCTTCTCTCTAAAATTAGATTCAAGATTTCTAATTAAAATTCTTTTTATTTTTTATCACTTAGTGTGGAATGATTGAAGAGACATAGCCTTTCAATGTGAATATAATAGAAAATAAATTTATATGAAAGGAAATATAATCTTATATTATTACATCCATTTATTCAAGAATTTCAAATAGACAATACTTAGTAGTTTTACTTTCAATTTTTCTTGGACAAATAAAACCAATTGATAAAGAATGAACATTCACCCTGTTATTAGAACAAAATCTTTCCTTTTTAATCATCCAAAGCCATCCATAACCCTTAACATGCACAAATTAATAAGATTATGTAATAAATTATTTGCAATCTTAGTTAATATTAATGTATGCATATTTATTTATTTTTGTATAGTAATGAGGATTTTAGTGCTAATGGTTGTGGATCAAAAGATGTGTTTTTATAAAAGTAATACATGTTCAAGAAAGATAGAAGATTTGTAGTGCCACATTTGCAGATCTCTAAAAACGTTAAGCATCTCTAGAACCTTCACAAGTTAGGCCTCTATGAGAGGAGTTCTAGAGACAAATGTCTTGTTTTTCCTAAAGTTGTGAATTTCCACAAGGTTGCTATTTCTCCATAAATGAAAGAAGCATAAATGAATTATTTTATAAAAGTTTTCTCAAGAAATTAAAATTTACAAATTTAATTCAACTCAAACTTTATTTATAAATCTGTAGACACCGAAAAATGACATAGGTCTGCAAGCTTCATTTTTACCACTTTCGTCCTAGCATAAATGTGACATTTAATTATGTCCTCGGTCCACATTCGACTATAATTTAAATAATTCATAATTATTTAATTAATTCATGTCCTTTTATTCTCCATGATTATTAAATAAATAAGTTTCATTTATTTATTAAATACGTCATTAATTGTCTGAGTCTACCCTTAATTAAATAAATTTCTTAATTTATTTAATCACCCTTAATTCATTTATTTCTTCCTAATTATTAAATAAATGAATTTCATTTATTTATTTAATATGTCACTAATCCTCACAATTAAATAAATTCATTAATTCATTTAATTCTTGATCATATCTTCTAAATTAAATAATTATCTTTAATTATTTAATTGTCAAAATTAATATTCATTTCATTTTAAATAAATGAAATTATTTAAAATGTCATCACAATCTTAACTGACAGTCCATTTTGGTAAATAATCTAAAAAAATATTATTTATTTGTCTCACAAAATCCATATTTTGAGTTGATTGGTAGCTTTCTTCCAAAAATCAAATAAAGCAAGCAGGTTCTTGATTTTAATCAAATTTGTTTTTCAGTCCATCTTTTATGAATCTCACAAAGCAGGCTATCTTTATCTTCTCAATTTTGAAAATCTTTATTTTCAAAATTAATTATCTCACCTTTTCTCCACCGCCGATCTGATTTTCTCAGATGACATCTTGACCACTCACTTAAGGATTTTTCCCTAACCCTGATTAGGGATTATCAGGTTAAATCTCGTCCTCTGATTTTAGGTTTCTTTCAAGAGTCGATCTCATCTGTCCATTCAAAATTGGGTTTTCTATAAAAGACAATTTTGTTCATAATTTTGGGACCACTTCATTAATATAGGCATTATAGTCATTTAGCATTGATAGCATTATTTTCATTTATCATATTGTCATAGGCATAGGAATTTAAGATTCAAATCCTTCAAAGCCTGCATAGGACAATGGCATAGTCAAAATTGCTCACACACTTGATCTAAGGGCAACACAAATCAACAAGTTAGAAGGTGTAATGGAGATCAGCCATGGAGATTGAAGACATTGGGTGAGATTGTTCTATTTTCTATGTTTTCATTTATTTTCCTTTGCACTTCATTACCTCTTTGGGTTTTAATTGATTGAATCTAATCCTTAGAAATTTACCCTTAGTTACATTTGGTGAACCCGACGTGAACACGACTCTGTTATTTGCTATTATTTCCGTATAGTTTTCGTGTCTTTTCTGTCGTTTTTGCAGGTACAAGTATGGAGTGACGCGGTCTTTTTTTTTAAATTGTGACGCATCGGATGCATCGCGATGCATTAGAAGACCCAAACTCCACAATCGCTCTATCAAGCCGCAATTGTAGTCTGGAAAGCCGCAGTTGAAATACCGAGCCGCATTTGACGAACCAAGTGACGCATTCGCTCTGTCATGACGCATTCGCCTGGTAATGTTTTCTTCTCATTTGCATTCGGATTTTTGAGGTTTTTCTGTTCTTTCTATTTTTTTTAGCACTCTGGTTTTATTTTCTGCATTCTTCCCAGTAGGGGCTATTGTGTTACTAATTATGTTTCGTAGCGTGTGGCGGTTAGGTTTTGTGGATCCAAGACTGGTGGATGAAACTACTACTTGTGGTTTTGCAGCTACGCTTGTCAAAGACTCATTTCTCAAACAACATGTTTGCGATTTCTAATATAGAAAACACTTCATTTGGTGCTTTTAAAATGGATGTGTGTTTGATTATGTTTGATTGTGCTTAAAGGTGGTAGGTGATTATGCTCTCACCTTGTGAAAACTAGGTGATCAGAAAACCAGACCCATCTTATTTTGTGTCACCTTCATGATTTGGTAATCGAAGTATCCTCTCCCCTTGCGCACTTGTGCGATCCTGGGTGTAAGAGAAATGGTTACTAACTCTAGAACTTGGGCCTATTCTGGTGGGAAAAAGTACTCACCCCAGGACGACTCAGACCAGTAGCACCCTGACACCGAGGGACTTCCAACCGGTATATAAAAGTGGGTTCTTGGGGAAAGCCCAAGAATCACGAGTGTGGTTCCGATGAGATGGATCTGAAAGGGGACTCTCGCCGCATGGATCATGCCCCACGAACGGAATTCCCGTATTAAACACCTCTTGTCTTAGTGTCCAACCGTTCTATTGGTCGTTGCTTGATATAGTGCAGGGTACAGTATCATGCCTGAAGACACTCACTACTGATCCCCTTGAGTAGAGATAGCAATTCTTGGGATGTCATTACCCAAAGAATCCAAATTTGGTGTGCTTGAATGATGTTAATGAGCCGTGGAGGGGAGCCAATGCCACCAAAATTCTAAGCTATCCGATCTCGAGCAGTAAAGGTGTTTATCACCAATCTGGGGTATATCGCTGGGCTATATCAAGTATACAAACCCTTGGCTTATTGGCCTTTTAGGATTGTACTTGTCTTATGTGCGATTGCTTACATACAAAACACTATGTTTGGCAAGTGCTTTCTGGTTTTATCACATTTATAGTTCTAAACAAAACATTCAACACCAAATAGATCAAACTTGCCATCAAAACAACAAGAAAATCAATTTTAAACAAAACTTTGTCGCATCTGTTGAACCGCAATCAATTTTATGCATTGCAATTGCTCTATTAAACCACATTTGACATTTAAAACGCCGCATCTGTATGCGACATGATGCATCTGAACACTACAGGGCTGCATATGCAAAATCGAGTCGCATCTGACAGTCTAAAAGCCGTAATCGCAAAAACAAACCACATTTGACAAATTGTGACACATTCGCAGCTTCAAACGACGCATTCACCTATCATGAATCAAAACTAGAAACAAATCCAAATCTGAGTCCACATTTTGTCAATATTTTGTCAAACATTGTTTTCAAAGGAATCCTGTCAGAAACCAATTCTGAAATTGCTCAAAACTTTCTCCATTAGTTTGCGTTCTTTACCATAGGTTTCACCATTCATTTTTTTAGGTGCATACATTTGACATTAGTTTGTCCCTAGGCTTCAAATCATTGCATAATTTGGATTAGATAAATCTTAGCACCAATTCGCAAACGTCATTATTTTTGAAACTAGGTTATCTTGGACTTCATCATCATTATCCTTTTTCAGTCATTGTCCCTTTTTGTGAGATTTTTTCCGACTCAAAAGTCTAGTTAGGAAAACTCACTAGTCATATTGGCCTTCTCGTCTTGTTATTTTCAGCAAAGTCCTTAAGTAACCGAAATCAAAAACAAAAAGTTAGTTTAGAAGTGCTTAGATATCCTAGTCTTAAATTGCATTATAGGTTTTGACATTGCATATTTTATTCCCAAAGATCCAAAAACATTACACATTTTAGTCATCATTTTGAACTTAGACTTCACATAGTGTCATCCTTGCATTTAGTTGTCATCTCCATTTTGAGCAATATCATTTTATGGTGGAAACTATACTCCGAAAACAAAAGAGACAAATGGAAAACTTTCGACAAGACCCCATGTCCACTGTCAACAATCCCACATACGATCCAAACTGGACTTTTGACGATCCATTTGCCAACACAAAGGACCAACCTCTCACAACAACACCCCCCTCATCAAACAGTCCATTTGAACCATTCTTACGTAAGGATGAATACGATCAAATACTTGAGAAAAAATTAGAGGTAGTGGCACAAGACCCAGAGGCCTCTCAATTCGTTGAAACAATGGTCCTTTATGACAGAGACAGATACTTGGCTATACTCTTGAGTCAAGGAGCCAAATTACCTAAAGGATTCATCATCGACACATTGAGATCAACATCTCCAGACCCTAATGTCAACAACATACACAATATATCAAATAGTGGTCAACCCCCAAACACTACGAGCAATATTATTTGACACTACAACGACAGTGCATGCTACTCCCAATGTCCCAAACACCTCCAACTCAATAAATGCAACATCCATTAGAGGATCACAATCATCCACAATGCTCACAACATCCACGACACTATCACAATCGGCTAGAACCACTCTTGGCTCCTCAACAATGTGGGCGAGTTACTCCAATCCTCTCTTTACCACTACGGTAAATTCCATGGGGGCATCATCAACTCACACTAATTCCCCCTTGACAACCACATCCAATACCATGAGTACACCTTCGACACATCCACTCATCGGTATATCACACAACCCTTTAGGAGGAGGCAAACGACATGTATTCATTCAAGGACAACAATAAAATGCGAACACGTCAACACTATCAAATACCATCAAACCCCAAGGGCACAATACGGACATTCCCCTTGCACAAAATCAACAATTTGGACAAGTTAGTCAACGAACACAACCCATGACATCATTCACAAATCAAAATGTTCATGGTCACCATATTCCCCAAATATCAACACAAATGGCTGGGGGACATATTCCAACCTACTCATCCCACGTTCATACTCACCAACAGACACCCAACCCTAACTTTCAGTACCAACAACATACCAATCCACACACATCATACATGTCACAACAATCTATATCGCCACAATTCACGAATATTCATGCACAACAAACAGGGACCTATGGTGTACCAAGAAACCCAACACACGGGACCACAAATGATCCTGTTATGGATGCCTTATAAACAAGATTGATGGGTTTAGAGAAAACTATCTAAAACATATACGTATCAGGCAAGAAATCAGAAATATCATATGATCTAAATGTATACCCATTCGACATGAGCTTATACATGCCTCCATTTCCTCCGGGATATGTGTCACCCAACTTCACAAAATATAGAGGCAAGACAAACCCCATTGAACATGTTCGCAAGTTTGCAACTAATTGTATGGACATCGCTTATGAACAAACATACTTGATGAGACTTTTCTCTAAAAGTCTGGCGGGTCCTGCTCTTGAATGGTTTTCCAATCAAAAGGATATCCAAACATGGAATGAACTTAAACAAAAATTCATAAAAAATTATGCATACAACATTGACATGGATACCTTTATCACTAGCTTGTGTAATCTGACGCAAGAGGATGCTGGTGAGACTTTCATCCCATTCTTTCAAAAGTGGAGAAGTCTAGCTAGTCGATGTCATATTGATATACCCGAAAGGGAAAAGGTCGACATGTTTGTGCAAACACTCCTTGGGCCCCTAAAATATGCATTGCAAGTACATTGTTGCACAAACTTCACAGACTTAGTTGAAAAAGGGGTCTAGATTGAGAAAGCCCTTATCGCAAAGGGAGAACTAAGGTACGGTCCCAAAAACACAAATGTCAATCCACCCGCTGACAAAAACAAATATTGGGTTAAAAATAAACACGTTACAAATGATGGCATTGTTGACGCCAAGGCTACAAACATTGTGGGTCCTGTACTGGCCCTAAAAGGGGTTCAACAACAAAACAAACCAACAACGACATTGACATCCCCTCCCAGTGTCCCCTCAAACAACCAAAGTGGTCAAAACAATCAGGGACAATACCGTCAAATGAGACAATTTCCTAAAGGTCGCACATACACTTCTTTGGGTGAACCCATTGAGGAAGCCCTCAAGAAATGCATCCAGACTGGCGTCATCACACTTCAGGAACCAAAACCATATGACCTAAGACAATTCAAACCAGCATGGTGGGATGATAATGCATTCTGCGATTATCATCGTACAAAAGGACATAAAACCTCTAACTGTCGACAATTGAAAAATCTATTACAAGATCTTATCGAAAGTCATATCATTGAAGTAGGCGGATCTCAATTCACCTCCAATTCAGATCATACTATCCATAAGAACCCACTGTAGGACCATGGTTCTCATAATGCTTCCACCTCAGGTCCACAAACAAACAATAATCAAGCTAACTTCACCCGAGCCAAGTATGATTATTCTAGTGGACCAATTATAAATAATGTACGAACTGATGACAAATACATCAACACCATTACGATCAAGAGAGCACCTTAGTGTAATGCTACTACTCCAAGTGGCAAGGTCACCATAGTTGGTCTGTCTCTCGCTAGGCAACCCAAAATTACCATACCTGGCCCATCTGCTAAACAAACAAGACCCACCCCAACCACCAAGCAAGGGCAACCCAAAAGTCAATTCAACCTTATTGAACAGGTAGGCAAGACTCCAGTGCAAATCTCTATACTTGAGCTACCTCGTATCTCTCCCGAGCACAAGGATATACTAGATAAAACCCTGCAAGAGTCATCGGTCCCCAAGGACATTGATGTCAATCAGTTTGAGACCATGGTGGGATACCTCACTACGCCTCACCATGTCACCTTCTCGGATCAAGACTATTCATCACCTAAAACCAACCACAATGATGCCTTGCATATAGAAACATTTGTCCACAAATACAAATTCAGACGGGTGTTAGTAGATGGCGGAGCAGGATTGAACATATGCTCCCTCAAATTGGTTAAGGCTCTAGGATTCTCTGATGCATGCGTAGACCCAACAAAGAGTATAGTGATCAAAGCATATGATGACAAAGAACACCCTTCACATGACGTTATCTTGCTCCCTATTAGAGTGGGACCAATCATTGTAGACACAACCTGCCAGGTCTTGGATTTGGAATTACCATATAACATCTTGCTCAGCCGTCCATGGATCCATGCCTTAAAAGCCATTCCGTCCACATATCACCAATGCCTAAAATTTCCATTTGATGGCACAGAAATAACCATATATGGAGACACCGACCCTTTCCAATATTGTACAAACTTAAGAGGTATCTCTGAAAAATTGAGTGCCTATTAACTGAGAAGCACCTGGCTCCTCATCATCCAAATACATCGACCCATCCACAATCATGCCATCTTCCACATCCGCTCCATCCACGTCTTCTGCCATACCACCACCTTCCGCAAACCCTAAGGCTGAATCCACTGTCAAGATCCAGGACCTCGACTATGGAGAATTCAAACTGCACACAACATATAGCATAACAACAATACCCAAGTTGCCAAAGGTCTACGGTAGGCCATGTTTCAGAATGGAACCCCAAATTATTTTTAAGGTTCCACCAAAAATAGTTTTCATCAAATGGGGGGACATGAGTAATGAAGACCTTGTTGACATCACAAGATGGATCTATAAGGATACTATCACACTACCCCCATTACCGGTTCAAAAATATGGCAAAGGTTATGACATAATGAAGGCTAAGGGCTATGATGGTACTAGTGGCCTGGGCAGAAATAAAGCAGGATGAAGGAAGCCCATTAAACCTTTCAAAATACCAAAGTATCTTGGATTAGGGTTTGGATTGCCCAACTATGATGATCGACGTACCTCTGGACTTTCAAGTGAGCGAGTACATGTTTCGGACAGTGTCGAGACTACTAGGGAAACCCTCACCGAAACTGACTCCCAAGAGTGGGAAATTGGCTCAGAACGATCCCTAAGTGATTGTTGCCTAGATGATTTGTTTGTCGAAGAAGGGGAACTGACCTCTGAACAAAAATTGTGGCAAACATTTAAGAGTGATCAGGCACCCAATAGTCAAACTCCCATTACTACCTCCCATGATTTACAAACCCCACTATCTGAATCCTATCAGTCCAACCCATCCAAACTACCAAATGACATTGATAATCATGACTCTAGGTCCTTCACCCCTTATTTCGACAATGAATATGAGACAAGCGACTTGGGGAATATTGGATAGAATCTAATGTGGAGTTGGACGATGATAACCTCATCTACAATATCACTGAATCCGTCTACATGCTTTCTGCATCCTCCCCGTAGTTCATGAACACTGACAATGGCATTTCCCTAGTTTATCCTCAACTAGTCGATTGGGACCAACAAGGCCCGCCAGTCCTGGATATGTTTCAGAATGATGAGGCAATTGCAGAATTTATGGGATTATGTGAAGACATACCTAATGGTGACCACAAGGTAGGGTTTGCTATTGATCTGTATTGTACGACATACTTTGGCGAGACTGCTCTGTCCTCCAGTCACAAAAGTAAAAATAAAAATAAAATAAAAAATGAAACGTCTCTAGGTGAAAACCGAAAGGCACCTTTTGACGACAAAATAGTAAAAACAAAGGACATATCTGCGGGTGAAAACCTCTCTAAGGCGCCCAAAGATGGAGGACTGGACTTTCTTCGTGTGCAACAAGAGAAGTCAGCTATGCTGGTAGAAGATACCATAGAAGATAACATATCGACAAAAGAAGACCCCAAAATGGTTCTCTTTGCTGCATCATTGACTAAAGAAGAGAGACCAGAATTTCATAAATTCTTTGCTGAATGTAAAATAAACTTCGCATGGTCCTATGCAGACATGCCAGGATTAGACCCAGAACTGGTCCTGCACCATCTGCCACTATTTCCTAATGTCAAACCAGTCAAGCAAAAGTTACGCAAAATGCACCCTCAAGTCGCTCTATTGGTCAAGGAAGAGTTGAAAAAACTTCTAGACGCTGGATTCATTTAGTTGATTGACTATGCAGAATGGATATCTAACTTGGTGCCGGTAACAAAACCAAATGGGTTGATTTGTGTCTGCACAGATTTTAGAGATCTAAATAAGGCATGCCTAAAGGATGACTTTCCTTTACCCAATATTGAAATCATAGTTGACCTTACAGTGGGATATGAGATGTTATCCCTCATGGATGGTTTCTCTGGCTATAATCATATTTGCATTGCCCTAGAAGACCAGCACAAAACGGCATTTACTTGCCCATGGGGAACATACTATTGGAATGTCATGCCCTTCGGTCTCAAAAATGCAGGCACCACATATTAAAGGGCTATGACTACAATCTTCCATGACATGATGCATAAAATAATGGAAGATTATGTAGATGACCTATTGGCTAAATCAGCAACCAGGAAAGATCACCTCAGGGTTTTAGACATAATTTTCAAATGACTGCAAGAATACAAACTCTGACTAAATCCTAAGAAATGTGTCTTCGGTGTAACATCAGGTAAAATCTTAGGCTACATCGTTTCTCAAAGAGGCATTGAGGTTGATCCAACAAAATTCAAAGCCATCATAGACATGCCTCCTCCCAGAGGAATCAATGAACTCAGAACTCTACAAGGCAGGGTACAATCTATTCGGCGCTTCATAGCCCAATTGGCTAACAAGTGCCACCCATTCTAATACCTGTTGCGCAAGGCTATCCCCTTTGTGTGGATGGAAAAATGTCAAGAAGCCTTTCAACAAATCAAAGACTGCCTACTATCAATGCCAGTTCTCATGCCTCCCATTCATGGAAAGCCATTGATCCTATACATCTCGACAACTAGTTCAACACTGGGGACATTATTAGCACAAAACGACCAAGAAGAAAAAAAAGAACTATATACTATATTAGTCGGACGTTGGTTGGGTATGAGCTGAACTGCACACCAATTGAACGAGCTTGCCTAGCCGTGGTCTTTGCAGCACAAAAACTAAGGCATTACATGCTAAGCCATCAGACGTAGCTGGTAGCAAAGATCGACCCCCTAAAATATTTGTTGAGTAGGGCAGCATTAACAGGACGTCTAGAAAAATGGGTCATGATTCTAAGTGAATATGATATTCAGTATGTGGAAAGAAAGGTGATAAAAGGACAGGTCATTGCATACCAACTAGCAGACGCACCTTTGCAAAGTGATCACCCGCTAGTGGCAGATTTTCCAGATGAGTCGATATTCCATACAGAACCTAAGGCACCTTGGTAACTCTATTTTGACGGATCACACACAAATCATGGCTCAGGGGTAGGAATCTTGTTTATCACCCCTCAAGGAGACTCCATTCCTAAGTCTTTCCGCATTGCATTCCCATGCACGAACAATGTGGAAGAATATGAGGCATTGGTTACAGGTCTAAGAATGGTAATAAAATGGAAAATTAGCACACTACATGTCTATGGGGATTCTCAGCCTGTCATCAACCAAGTTAATGACGACTATGACACAAAAGATGAGAAGTTGATTCCTTATAAGCTAATGGTTGACAATTTCCAAACGTACTTTCATATGGTAACTTTTGAACAAGTTCCAAGAACATAGAACAAAGCAGTGGATGCAATGGCTACAATAGGCTCTCTCCTTGACATCGCAAGCAATCTACCACAGTTGGAGTTTCTCATAGAACAATTGTTGGTTCCTGCCTATGATATTTTGGAATAAAAAATGGTCTGCGAACTTGTTGGTCCCAACTCTCCCTGGTATCAAGACATTCATGACTACCTTAAGTCCCAAACCCTTCCACCCAACCTATCCAATAACCAGAGGAAGTCCTTCATCCGAAAAGCTGCGAGATATGCCATCGTCAATGACACCCTTTACCGCCGTAGCTTTGACAATACCCTCCTTAGATGTCTCGACACTAACAAAGTGGGTACAACCTTACGCGAAGTATATGATGGTATATGCGGATCTCATTCGAGTGGTCCTACTCTAGCTAAGAAGATAACGAGACTTGGGTACTATTGGCCGACCATTGAAAAGGATGCATTAGAATATGTCAAGACTTGTCACAAATGTCAAATTCACAGTGATTTGACCCATGCTTCTGCATAGGAATTTTGGCCAATCACCTCTCCTTGGCCCTTCGCTCAATGGGGACTCGACCTCGTGGGTAAGATCCATCCAACCTTGTCCAACGGCCATAAATTCATTATCACCGCCACTAAGTATTTTACGAAGTGGATTGAAGCCATCCAATTGACATATATTACCGGCAAACAAATATCCAAATTCATCCTTAACTACATTATTTTCCGGTATGGCCTTCTGCAATCCATCATCACCGACAATGGATGTCCATTCAAAAACCAAGACGTTTGTGAGTTATGTGAGCGATTCCATATCCAACACCATTTTTCATCTCCAGATTACCCACAAAGAAATGGTCAAGCTGAGGTGTCGAATAAAACCATTGTTAAAATCCTCAAAAAGATGGTCAATGATGCTGGCCGTGATTAGCACATAAAACTCAATCCTACTATGTGGGCTTACTGCACTAGTATTCATACGCCTACAGGAGCCACTCCATTTTCCCTGGTCTATGGTGCTGAGGAAATCTTGCCCATTGAGGTCAAAATTCCTTCGTTACGAGTCTCCCTGAAGGGTTTGACAGATGAAGAGGAGTATAGACAATCACGCCTGCATGAGCTGGAAATGCTGGAAGAAAGAAGACAAAATTCCTTGAACCACCTACAAGTGTATCAGAACCGTCTCTGTCGCAGTTACAATAAGAGGGTCATGGTCAGGAAATTTGACATTGGTGACTTAGTCCTAATGCAGAACCCTAAAAACCAAGCTGATAGAGAAAAGCCAGGAAAGTTTGAACCGAACTGGTTAGGTCCTTATGTCATCATCTCTTCTTTTGGTTCTGGAACCTATCAGCTAGCGACTCCAAATGGAGAACAATTGACAGATCCCATCAACAGTCTACATCTCTAGAAATTCTACGCATAGCATCAGGAGATCGAGCTGAAAACTATAAAGTACAAAAAATAAAATGGAAAAAGGATAAAAAATTGTTGCCCTAATGAAAACCTGGCAAACAAGCGTCTTGGAAAAACCAAAAAAAAGGAAAAAAAGAAAAATGAAAAAATAGTAAAGAGAAAAATTTCATCCAATGGTGAAAACCTGGCAAACAGGGGCCTTGGATAGGTACCATGGTGAAAATCTGGCAAACAGGCGCCATGTGTAATCGATCATTACTCTGCCATCTACTGTCACTTTGTCTGCCTTCGCTTAAGATGGAGGACATCTCATGCCATTATCACGCCAGTCGACATAACATTATACCCTTCCTTTCATAGTTGATAAATGATTGACATCAAGTCCTGATGACTGTCTGTCTAGTAAATCAACAACATCCCGTCCATATTCCTTAAAGATGGCTAGGTCTTGGACTTGACTGAGGGAAAAATTTGTATCATATAACTGCAGTGGATGTCACATACGGCTTCAGAAAACATTGAAAATGTCCTGAAAAAAGACCTAAACATTGAAAATGTCCTGAAAAAAGACCAAAACATCGCAAAATGTCCTGAAAAAAGACCAAAACATTGCAAAATGTCCTGAAAAAAGACCAAAACATCACAAAATATCCTTAAAAAAGACAAAAAACATCGCAAAATGTCCTGAAAAAAGACAAAAAACATCGCAAAATGTCCTAAAAAAAGACAAAAAACATCATAAAATGTCCTCAAAAAAGACAAAACACATCGCAAAATGTCCTGAAGAAAGACCTAATTTTTTTTTTAAAAAGACCTGAAGAAAACAACAACAAAATGTCAAACACAGGATCATCTCTGGTCAAATCTATCCTATCAATCGGTCAAGTCTTTGTCGTTTGTCTGAACTAAATTGTCTCTGTGCATTTGCTACGTAGGCAAGACTCAGTTTCGAGTCCCCGAGACATTAGGTCAGTTCTTTTAGGTTTGTCAAAATAAAATCATGATGCAATCTTTGGTAGCCAAGACAAAGTCATTGGTCATGTCAAACTACGAGGTCTCTGAGTGTATGACGTAGGCAAGGCCATCTGTCGATGAGCCCCCAAGGCCGCACTAGGTCAGTCCATTAGGGTTCATGACATCACACTGGCACACACGTCAAAAATTCTTCAAGACAACACGAATCTTTTCCAAATAAACAAAACTCATAAAGCAAATTATGGCAATCATTATCACAGCATGACAATCTCATCGACACATATCATCATGACAATAGCGAAACTTAGTCAGCATGAGTCAAACTCGGTCAAAACAAGTCAAATCCCTGTAACTTTTCAAACTAACAACCCCTAGTTATTCTTCAAATATGTCCTTCTGAACGATAACCTTTGTCATTTATGCCTTAGGATGTGTCTTTCCTAAGCATCGTCATTGTCATTCGACATTTTGAGCGATCCTCTTGACATCTAAAGATCACTCTTCGTGACATCAGTATTCTTCAGATGTGTCCTTCTGAAGAACCAACTCTGTCATCTATGCCTTAGGATGTGTCCTTCCTAGGCATTGTCATCATTTCGAGGGACCCCTTTTGACTATTAGGGATCAAATCCTCTTGACATCAGCATTATCTAGGATGTGTCCTTCCTGAATTCACCAATTCTTGACATTTTTCATCTAAACATTATCAAAACTTTAAACATTTCGGCATCTCGACATTATCAAACATGGCATCTTAACATCAGAACAATGGATATCCAGACGCACTTGGCAAACATTTGACACTTGTCTTTTGGCTTTTTATCACAGGTTATTAGTTTTTTAGCGAGATCCCACTACCAAGATTTAAAGAAACAACAATGTATCATGACGATTGGCACACATGACTACTAGTTTCTCAACAAGGTCCTGATTCTGGGATTTAGAAAAAAAAAATGATGTATCATGATAAGGGCTCTATTTTGTTATATTTTTGGCAATCATGTCGCTAGTTTCTCAAGGATGTCCTAGAAACAGGATTTAGAGAAGCAACAACGTTTCATGATTTGTCTGTCTTTTTCTGCTTGTGGTTGATTATGACAAAAAGATTGGGGCAATCACGCTCTGAGTATGAGTCATGATCATCCTTGTCTATGACTGCTGGTCTTATGTAATGGCACGACCTTGCACACCTTGATCTATGTCATATCATGGTGTTTGTGGGCCATTACAACAGTCTGCCCAATGATGATTAAGAGCAATAATATAAAAGTCCTACAGTAAAGCTTTGAAGGATTTGGTCTAGGAACTAACTTGCATCTCCATCGGTTTGGTCCTCTTCTCTAATCGGTCTGGTCGTCTTCTATCATCGGTCTGATCCTCCTCTTTCATTCATCTCTTGATGATATCCTGTGACATACAAAAACATTAGTGTATACATGATCATATAAACATTGCATTAGGTCCATACATACATCATCCATAGCATTTACATAATCACAAAAAGTGCATTAACATAATCATCAACATTGCACCTATTTCATAAATAATGCATATTATTATCATCATCATCTCATATAAGTAAGCACTACATTATCATGGCATCATAATCATAAGCACATATCATAGGACATACATGGCATCATAAATTAAGCATCATACATAGGACATCACATCATATACATAAACCAAAGAACATCACATAATACACATGTAGGCCATGTCAAAACTGCATCATCATATAAATACCATCTCAAAAATGTACAATGTCACAGGATAGAGTCAATAGATATCCCAAAAATGGAGCTCGCAGGCTCAATAAAATACATAATGTGTTGTAAAAACAAGCATGCCCCTAAGGTAGACTCTCATCATGCCCTCGTGGCGAAGAGTGTGGAGGTAGAAGCTCTGTCACTAGTACTGAAATCATAGGCGAACCTATAGCAACCTCTGTCTATGCTACTGGTGGAACTAAGAATGAGGGTGTCATCTCCACGGTAACAAACATTTGTGATGTCACTGCTGCCTGACTCTGAGAAGTAAATGGATCAACTGGTGGTTGTCCCTATACTGACCTCTGTACTAAACCAGTCAACCCATGACTATGGCTCGAATGGTGACTCGGGGTGTGCTGGCATGAGTGATGTGACCTATGCCCTGATGTGTGCCCTATTGAGGTAGACCCTCTGACGCTGGTATGACTCCTATTGCCACTGGCACTGCCTAATCTGTGGCCACTGCATGTCCTCGTCTATGACCGTGACAAGGTCGGATCCCGTCGCTCAGGTGGCACTGCCTGCTCATATAATGTCTTGTACTGCCCCAATCTCGTGCTCACCCTAGCCAACTCATGAGCCATATCCCCTACAGGCCCTGTACATAACTCTGCAAACTATGTGCACCACTGAGTCGAGTCCTGCTGGTGGATCACAGCCTAATCCTGCTCTACCTGGGCTACCTCCAACTCTGACTGCAATGATCTGATCGGGGCCATGCTCTCATCTAATCTCCGCTATAGGTCTGCCACCCTCTGATCTGTCATGGCATCCTGGGGCAATCCTGAGGAGGATAGTATCTCCTCCTCTCCCTCCACCATCCGCCATCTGAGGAGTCTCTCAGCCTCATCCATAGCATTGCCCTCATCATCGTCATCATCACCCACATCCTCTGCCACAGCCACATCCTCCTCCTGGCTCTCCACCTCCACCTCCACATCCTCCTCCTATCTCTCCTCACCCTCTCCCTCCTGTTGGGGCTGCTCCTCTCTCTCCCCCTCCTCGCCAACCTCGGGGATAGCATCTAGTGCTACCCTCGCCATGTGTGGGTGCACCCTCCAGACCTGTCTCTGCCCATCCCGACGTCGCCTTCGGTCGTCTCCGCCATCATCCCCACCTCTGCCTCTGTCTCCACCCCGGCCTCCATCCCTATCTCTATCCTGGCCTCCATCTCTCCCCTGCCTCTGTCTCTGCCCCTGCCACCTTGCCTAGCCCTTGGCACATGAGGTATAACTAATCGTCTGTCCACCGATGCTGGCCCATCCAGATCCGTCAATGGCACTGGCCTGTGTGTCTGCCACCATAAGTCATAATCAGCTGTCGTCTCAGGATCGGCTGCTCCTCCCCTCTATCCCCATGCCTGGGCTCCTAGCCTATCAATCTTCTGCTCTACAAAGGCCACTGGAATGGCTGGTCCCCAAGCATACTCTCTAGAAGACCGAGCATACTCGGTTGTCCCTGCAAGTACACCCTGCTACTCTCCGAACTGCCTCAAAACACATTATGGTAAATACATCTCAATAATCAGTGATGTCTGCACTGTCCTGCCAATCAAATATTTGTACTTCCTGTACAGACTCAAATGGTCTACCTCATCATCCCACTGTGCGCAGTCTCTGTATGGTCTCCAGATGAAAGACACCATCATGTCAATCCTGTGTCACCACCAGCCTGTCTCGCCCATCCGAGTCTGCTGAAGGGCACCGACGTAGTAATAAGCATAGGGCATACCGTTGGCCAACTGTGGTCTGTCAATCGGTGGACGAAATATAGATATGTGCTCCCAAGCCCATATCATCATTAACGTAGTCCCACACGAGATACTCTCTCCTCTCCTATAGGCAATATCATGTAGCTAATGGTAGAATGTCCCCAATAGGCAAGGAGCCCAAGCATACACTGTCCTATCATGTCTCATGCCAACCAAGACGTCTCCCCAACCAATAGGAAATATGTGTCCCCAACGATCGAGAATCAAGATCCCCCCAATAAGAGTAGCAAGGAATGCATCAAAGTGACTATAGTGATCCGCCATGAACTCCCATCTGATCTCATAACCCTGGATGCCCAATCATGCACTCTGATCTCGGTAGTATGCTCTAAAGGTCTACTTGCCATGACGAGGGTCGTAGACAATCCACTCCCCTTGGATCGGCACTCGCAAAATCCGGTAGACGTCCTCCAGAGTAATGGTAGCCTCACCTGTCGGCAGGTGGAACGAACAAGTCTCTGAATTCCAACACTCACACAGCGCAGTCAGTAATCCCTTGTTCACCTGAATAGCGGGCATGTAAGCAACATAGAATAATCCTAGTCGCATCAACCGATGCCGCTCTCATGGGCTCAACTGGTCAGCAAACCGAAATGTGGTCGGTTTGCTCTCTCGCGTGTAGATAGGGGCAAGCTGCCTCTATAAAAAGATGAACAATATATCAGTACTTTCTAGACAACTATCTGCATCATCAAAAGCATTAAGGGTTTCACAAGTATCACAATTGGTCTCAGTAAAAGGGAAAAACCGCGTCGCGTTATAGCAGTTGCGTCGCAAATATTCGAATGCATCTCTAAAATCCTCAAATGCATCGTAACATGACAGTTGCGTCACTTGGTTGCCCAAATGCATCACATTATGGCAATTGCATCACGAATTCTAGCAATTGCAACACAAAAATGCGAATGCATCGCTCAAATGTGCAATTGCAGCACAAAATGACAATTGTGGCATTGCAACCCTCATATGTGACTCGGTTAGGCGAATGCGTCATAGTTTTTATCAAATACATCGCAACGCCTTGCCCACCCTACGATTAACTCGTAATTCGCGTCACGACGCATCATATGTGTCGAATGCGCAGATGATTACGACTTATGCGAATGCAGTTGCGTCGCGACGCAGTTGTTGTTTGCCCTAGAAACCTAAAATTGACATGCAAAATGAGAAAATTACAAAGTGGGATAGGGGTACATATCGCTGGCTCTGAGCCCTCTGGCCACCTGAATGTCCGCACGATCTCCCTGCGATGCTCTATCACTGGAATCACCATCGTCGCTGCGCTCCTTTTCGCTCTAAACTCTCAAAATTCGCAAGGGAAATAGTAGAAATGAATTGACTTTTACCCCTTTGTCAACCTATTTATAAGGTCAAAATGACATTTCTCAAACAAGGTTAATACTGGAAGGTCATTTGACCAAGTTTGACCACCTCGTTGGATACCTTAAACATGTCTGAATCCAAAACCGACTGCGCCATTGTTTTTCTGGTCATTAAATTCACTTATCGGGACCCTTTCCAAAATTTTCTGCCAATGACTCAAAATTTAAAAAATTTCCCGAGGGGGCATTGATACCCTTTACCTTCACTAGGGCATGGCTTTGACTTATTTTCTTTGTCACAACGTGACAAGTGACATTATGACAAAGAGGGGCAAATGTAGACACCTAAAAATGACCTAGGCCTGCAAGCTTCATTTTTACCACTTTCGTCCTAGCATAAATGTGACATTTAATTATGTCCTTGGTCCACATTCAACTATTAATTAAATAATTCATAATTATTTAATTAATTCATGTCCTTTTATTCTCCATGATTATTAAATAAATAAGTTTGATTTATTTATTAAATATGTCATTAATTGTCTAAGTCTACCCTTAATTAAATAAATTTCTTAATTTATTTAATCACCCTTAATTCATTTATTTCTTCCTGATTATTAAATAAATGGATTTCATTTATTTATTTAATATGTCACTAATCCTCACAATTAAATAAATTCATTAATTCATTTAATTCTTGATCATATCTTCTAAATTAAATAATTATCTTTAATTATTTAATTGTCAAAATTAATATTCATTTCATTTTAAATAAATGAAATTATTTAAAATGTCATCACAATCTTAACTGATAGTCCATTTTGGTAAATAATCTAAAAAAATATTATTTATTTGTCTCACAAAATCCATATTTTGAGTTGATTGGTAGCTTTCTTCCAAAAATCAAATAAAGCAAGCAGGTTCTTGATTTTAATCAAATTTGCTTTTGAGTCCATCTTTTATGAATCTCACAAAGCAGGCTATCTTTATCTTCTCAATTTTGAAAATCTTTATTTTCAAAATTAATTATCTCACCTTTTCTCCACCGCCGATCTGATTTTCTCAGATGACATCTTGACCAATCACTTAAGGATTTTTCCCTAACCCTAATTAGGGATTATCAGGTTAAATCTCGTCCTCTGATTTTAGGTCTTTGTCAAGAGTCGATCTCATCCATCCATTCAAAATTGGGTTTTTTTATAAAAGACAATTTTGTTCATAATTTTGGGACCACTTCATTAATATAGGCATTATAGTCATTTAGCATTGATAGCATTATTTTCATTTATCATATTGTCATAGGCATAGGAATTTAAGATTCAAATCCTTCAAAGCTTGCATAGAACAATGGCATAGTCAAGATTGCTCACACACTCGATCTGAGGGCAACACAAATCAACAAGTTAGAAGGTGTAATGGAGATCAGCCATGGAGATTGAAGACACTGGGTGAGATTGTTCTATTTTCTGTGTTTTCATTTATTTTCCTTTGCACTTCATTACCTCTTTGGGTTTTAATTGATTGAATCTAATCCTTAGAAATTTACCCTTAGTTATAAAATCTATTTAGCAAACTTCTAAATGAGATCAATGCATGTCACCATGATGCTATAATCTAGGAATTAGGTCATAGTTATATATATTCCTTGTTATTAAATAAAGATAGATCAACTTAACTTTGATATTTGACATTTTGATACATATACAGTAATAGAGAATCTAATTCAGCTAAAAAAATAAAATTTCCACTTAAGAAACATTGTTGCATTTTGTTAATGATTTTGTGAGTATACTATTTTAAACCTATGTTGAGCATGCTATTCGACCGAGGAATTGGAGTGCATGTACATATAATTAATTTAGTCTTTCAATAATTTTATGTTTGCGTCTAGTTATGTTCATATTATTTATAGCCCGCAAGTTTAATGCATTTAATGTTATCTATGCTATTAGTTTTGTACTTGTTATCTATGTTATCTTTGCTAATTTTTGTGTTCTTCTATAAGACTATATTTACGTGAAAAACAAGTCAAGTTCTATCTCGATACATAATTTAGACTGTAGTTATATTCTTCATTCCATGTTAATTATGTGCTAATCAATTTTGAATCATTGTAGCTTTACATTCAATGAAAAAGAAAGAAAAAAAATAGAATAATTCATATTTCATTTCCAAAAAATTAGTAGTTAAATAAATTTCATTTTGATACAACAAATTTTAAATTCTTTATTTTAAACTATATTTTCTACATCTTTGTAAATTACATTTCATATGCTTTCATAGATTACAGATTTTAAATTTGTTTTAAATAATATTTCTTTTTAGCATAAGAATTCCCCAATTTGATAACCTCTAGCATGAATTATGATATTTGAAATATTTTTGTAGACAACCTTGAACACAACCTTGGTTGATACAATAATTAACTGATTAAAGTGTGAGACTTAATGACATCCCATCACCAGTCTTATTCCCAATATAAATTTTATTCTCAATGTCATGTTAGTTGTATCTTTTTTTATACTTACCTTGAAAATAATTCAAACTCTTTTACACTTACATGTATTTTGTATATTAATATTTTCATATTTTTCTATTTTTTTAAAAAGTTTGAATTCATATTTTCTTGAATTCTTATAATTTTTTTATCACAACATCAAAATTAATAAGACATAAGCAATCATATTCCCTTATAGCCTCTATGCCTCCTCCCAACCACACCACAACCCTAACAAATACAAAACAATTCTCAAGATGCTTCCTATTATAGCCTTTTTTATGAGGTGCACCAATCTTGTATTAACCATTTAGTTTGAATATTATTTTATGGATACAATTATGTCAACCTATTTAATCCTATATATATTTTTTTTCCTTCAATATACTTTAAGGTTTTTTCAAAAGATTTTAAATACATATACATGAAAGAAAAGGGAAAAAAATGAAAATGAATAGTGGAAATAATTAGTCGTATATTACTCTAAGAGTCTTATTCCATAGCATGAAAAAACACATCTTACTAACAAAAATAAATGGCATTCACATTCTTTGAAAAAAAAAAGACCTCTACCATGATAAATACGGAAATCTACCACTTTATAAATACGATGCTGCAACATTTTACACTTCTACTAATATATGTACAATTAGAAATTTTGCTTACCAAAATGGAATGTAAGTAATGACTTACTAAGCTACACATACTAATTTTCATTATACATTCTAGAGCAAGGAGACCCAAATTACCTCATGTCCCCATGTGGCTGCTTAGCTTATTTTGGCTAGCAGCCACTGCTCAACTTATTTAGGAGTTATTTGTGGAGCTGATGGCCCCATGAATGCTTAATTTTTCTGCTTATTTTTAGTAGCCAAATTAAATTTGTATTAACAATATTAAATAATAATTTATAAAAAAAAGGATAGAAAAAAAAAAAAAAATCTTACAAAAGAGGGAAAGAAATTTATGGAGCCATGTGGATTTTTAACAATATGCAGTTGTTGCTTATTTCCAGCCCCCCTTTTTTCCCATAGCTTATTTTCATTTCCTAAATAGTAGCTACTCCATTAAAATAGGAAAATATTCCAAATTATCCTTTCCCAACAATAAAATTTATGCATGGGAACACTCCCGCTGCTTAATTTTTTTAAAAATGGAGTTAAGTAGGCACATGGGGACATGAGGTTAGCTTCAAAGAAATATTAGTGGCATAAAATGGAACATGCTTGTATGGGCACAACTAGTGTAACATGCTTAGATTAACTTTCTACACATTCTAGAAAAGAGAGATTAACTATTTCAAATGAAATTTGGATCCTGATTGGGAACCGAGCACAGAATGTTACGAGAAAATGGGAAATTGGACATAGTATAGATGCCACAAAGCTAGAAAGACAAGAATGAAGGCATCTGCGGAATAAATATTGAAGGAAGAAAGACCTGGCACATCTTTAGACTAGCATGGCATGCTCAAGATATCTTAAGCAACACAAAGAGAAAGAGATCCTCCAAGCACACTTATAAAACCCTACACATATCGAGTGTTTTTGTGAGATCACTGGTTTGACACTGATTGAAGGTTTGTTTGTAGTCATTATTTCCTCCTGCGTTAAGAGTTTGTTTTTGTTTGGAAAATGGAATTCCTTGGAATAGTAACCAATCTCTTGAAAACAATTATGAAAGAGATTAAGCACCTAACCAATTTTCCCAACAATGTCGAACACCTCGGCTGTAACATAGATCATGTGAAGGGAATAGCCAAACATATCAAAGTTTGGCTAAGTGGGAAAGGTTGAAAACCTTTGCTAGTGGTGAGGCATTGGCTCAACACACAAGAGAAAATTGTCAAATCTGCTGAAGAGGTTTTTCATAGGTACGAAGAAAGCAAGCATCATCACTTGTGTTGGTGTTGCCCTCATTGTTTCCTTCTCCAAAGAACCAGTCAAAAAATCCATAATGCTCTACCGGAGATAGATGAACTTCTAAAGAAGAAATATTCAAACTTTTCCATGAATAGAGAGTTGGGAGAGCTTCCTATGGCATTGTTGCAGCCCATGGAGAGGGTATGTGTAGGATCATGATGGGCCAAAAAGTGGCAATATGTAAGTGATATGATGGCCCATGTGGCTGATGATTTTTTTTGCTCAACATTGATGAAATGAAAAGGGTTTTTAAAAGAGATTCTTAGCTTTCAACCAATATAAATTATGCTTTACTTTGAATTTAATAAATAATTATTATTCATTTTCTATTTGAATTACGACTTAAGTCCTGATTAATATGCTGATTGAAAAACATCTATAGCTTTCAAATAGTATCAAATTTTTTGAATCTAAAACATGTGTCACATTCTATACTTTGCATACTATGGGATTAAAAAAAGAGAGTTGAATTTCATGAACTTTTGACCAAGTTAAGGTGGTTAGACATACAAGTTTTTTATATTTTTTAAAATTTATAATAAAAAATTCATAATTAATTATTTACTAGGAAAAAAATTACAAAAAAATATGCATCACATTGGGACATGAGTCCTTTACTTATATCTAAAATATTATAAAAAAATATTATCATTTTATTCTCGTTAGGGTGGTCGATAGACACCTACTTATTTTTTCCCTGAAATTTAAGTACTATGCATTGAAATTTCAAATTTTCACCAAATAGATTTAAAAAAACCTAGTAGTTTAGAAACTACATTCAATTTGCTACAGATTCTATTCTTACATATTTTTGAAATAATATAGATAACTTATTCAAATTTTTACATCAAGTTTCCTAACTCTATTTTTTCTAAATTTTTTGCCACTTAAGGGCCTATTTTTTCCATGATGATCCTGCACATACCTGAGAACAAGCTGATCGACGCATTTCTTCATGAGAAGTTGTCATAGCTAGAGATGTGGTTGTTGCAAGATGACTCTGTTCATGTCATTGGTGTCTATGGAATGCCCTACATGAGAAAGACGTCCCTGCTCAAACAAATCAACAAGAATGGAAAGGTAGTCAGTTTCTCTAAGCTTGTGATTTGGGTTACTGTGTCTAGAGACTCTGATATATCTACTATGCAGAGGTGCATTTGTGAGAGAATTGAGTTTCCTTGGTGATCTAATTTGAGCATTGACAAGAGCGCAGGGGTGTTGTATTTGGTTTTCAAGGAGAGGCGACTACTCATTTTGGACAATGTGTGGGAAAGAATAGATGTTTCCAATTTGGGAATTTCTCCTTCCGATAATAAAATAAAACTTGTACTGACTACGACAGATAAAAATGTGTTCAAGAGCATGAAAAAAGACAAGATGATTGCAATGAAGCATCTGTCGGAGGAAGAAGGGTGGGAGATTTTCTGTAGAGGAGCCTTCATAGCTGGCGTGAAGCAGAATATGGATAGAAAAATAGAGCACTTGGCCAGAAGCATTGCAAAGGAGTGTAAAGGGAATCCTCTGGCCATTAAGATGCTTCCTCGAACAATGCCACAACTTCATGACAACACGTCATCTGAATGGGAATATATTCTAAAGCAACTAAAGGTGATTAATCCCTAGTTCTATCACATTCATGAAGAGATTATAAGGGACCTATTCAAGCTACTGAAGCACAACTATGATGTTCTGGAAACAGATGATCTCAAGCTTTTTTTCTTGTACTTGGCCTCTTATAGAGAAGATGAGGAAATTGACGCAGATCAATTGATACAATTGTGGTTGGTAGAGGGCCTGGTGAAAAGCAGAGAGGAGGGGCACCACGGTTTTCTCAAGATCTTGATGGACTAATGTTTGGTTGACATTGAGGTTAAAGAGGAAAATGGCCTTGATATTTGGGAAGTGAAAACCCATGATGTGCTCAAAGAATCGTTTCATATTTCTCCCTAAAATTTTTGATTCCATGAATTTGTTGACTTTGTTGTTGAGCTAGAACATAGGTTCCAGAGGGATTTCTAGAGAAGCTGAACATGTTGAAGGTGCTTGATCTCAATAGAACACCCATCAAATTCTTACCAAATTTCATCCACCAACTGAAGCATCTCCTCTATCTCCAGCTTTCCAATACCCAAATTAAGGTAATCCCTCTTCAAATATTTGAGCTGAGTGGATTGCAATTTTTATATCTTTCTTTCTCCCCTCTTAAGAGTATTCCATCCATGGTAAAGGAGTTGAACATCTCCAAATTCTCAACTTAGCCCACTATTATGCTTTGGATTTCGTTTTACTCAACATATCACAGTTCACTGGCTTGGAAGAGCTTGACATGTGGAAGACGCGATTTTCATTTTCATGGGGACTAAAAGAAGGTGAAGAATTAAAGGAGGCTTCTTTGCAAGATGTATGCAAACTCCATCATCTCAAGCATCTATGTCTATGTCAGATTTCTAAACAAAACAAAAGCCATAGAGTTGCTTCCCTATTTTCTAGCCAAACTAGAAATACACAAATCAAAAATGTGGAATAAACTTGGAGACATGAAAATTTTCTTTCTATTCAATAACTAGAAATGAACAATATAGCAAAGATAAAATTGAAACTACTGAAAGATAATTCTAAGCTATGAATCACAATTTGTTGGGAGCAATCAACTTCTCAACCAAAAATAGACAACTTTAGGAGCTACTAAGAGCTCACTGGTAGGAGATACGTAGAGCTCTTCAGGAGAAATCACTGCTTACATACAAAACAAACATCTATTGTTGTTCAAGAGCTTTCAGAAGCTCACACAGAAAACATTCTCTGAACCACATAGAGAACAAAGAGCATTCCCTTCAGATTGTTGTTGCTCAGGAATTCAACACTTCAAATTACAACTAATAGAATAAAACTGTCTTAATTACTTTTGTCTTCAACAAACATTCCCTCTCAAATTTGAAATTACCTACCAGCATTAAATTTGGAATTCAAAAAATCCTAACTTCATTAATTCTTATGTAGTCTTCAAGTGCACATCAAGAGCAAGTGAGGAAAGCAATCCCTAAAACAATCTTTCAGCTGCAAGCATCAAATTCCCTTGACAAGTAGGTACCAAGGGGAAGAGGTTCAGGAGCACTCAATTTTCCAACACTCCCCCTTGGTCCTGAGCTGACAAACAGGATCAATCCTGATCCAAAACAACAACGCCCAATCTACTCCTCAAGCGTTCAAAACTGTCTCTACTCAAAGGATTGGTGAATATGTTTGTTAGCTATTGCTCAGACCTGCAGAATGCCATTTTAATTTCACCATTCTCAACCAATTCTTTGATAAAATGATACTTGATTTCAATGTGCTTGCTTCTTCCATGAAACACATAATTTTTCGTCAAGGTTATTGATGAAACATTGTCACAATAAATTACTATTCCATCCTCTTGTTCTTCTCTCAAATCTGCCAAGATTCTTCTCAGCCAAATAGCTTGGCATGTTTCTGCTATATACTCAGCCTCAGCTATAGATAGGGAAAGTATGGGTTGTTTCTTGGAATCCCACGAAATGACTCCCAAACCCAAATGAAACACATAGCCCAATGTGCTCTTCCTATCATCCAAACTTCTTGCCCAATCACTGTCTATGTATCCAACCAGCCCAAACTCATTTTTTTTTGTGTACAAAATACCATATCCCTTGGTTCCATTCACATCCCTCAAGATTCTTTTACCCGCATGCCAATGGTTGTCCCTTGGAGTCTCCATAAACCTAGAAATAAGACTCACACTGTGCATTATATCAGGCCTAGTTACAGTTAAATACATTAAGCTTCCAACAAAACTTTTAAGCATGGTCAGATCCACATTGTTGTTGCAATCTTCCTTGCTCAACTTCAGACCTATGATTGTTGGTGTGGGGGCAGGCTTACTTTCAAGCATCCTAAATCTATTCAAGATCTCATTTGCATATTTTTCTTGAGAGATAAATATACCATCATGCATAATTTGTTTTACTTCTATTCCTAGAAAATATCTCAAGAGACCTAAGTCTATCATTTCAAACTCTCTTTTCATGGCCTCTTTAAAATCAACAATGAGGAAATCATCATTTCCAATAAAAACTAAATCATCAATGTACAAGACATAATTAAAACCTTACCATTTGCTGCCTTGATGTAAAGAGTGGGCTCACCATTGCTTTTGCTAAAGCCATTGCTCATCAAATGATTCAATCCTACTGTACCATGCCCATGGAGCTTGCTTCAACCCATAAAGAGCTTTCTTCAGCCTATACACTTTGTGTTCTTGACCCAGAACTTCATATCCGAATGGTTTCTCCACATAAACCTCTTCTTTCAACACTCCATTAAGGAAGGTGAACTTCACATCCATTTGAAATACCTTCCACATGTGTTGGGTTGCGATTGCTATGACTACTTGCACATTTTCCATCCTTGCAACAAGGGAAAATGTCTCATTATAATCTCTCCCAAACTATTGTTTGTACCCCTTGACAACTAATCTTTCCTTGTGCCCCTCTATCCTTCCTTTGGCATTGCATTTGGTATTGTAGACCCATTTCACCCCAATAACTTGCTTATTTGGAGGAAACTCTATTAACTCCCATGTGATGTTCCTCTCTATTGCATCTATCTCCTCATCCATGGCATCACACCATTTCTCCTCTTTCACAACTTCTTCAAAATAAACTAAATCACCATGAGAAAATAATGCAAAATTCACACTCTCATCAAATTATTCATCATACCTTTCATTCTAGTAGATCTCCCATAAACTCTTGGTCTTCTTTGGCATTAGGGAGGTGAGAGGTGGTTCTGAACTTTCACTGGTGTTGCTGCTATGCTGAACAGGAAGGTTCAAGAGCTATCAGGAGATTTTAGAAGCTCTACCGGAGATTTCAAGAGCTCTTAGGAGCTCTTCAAGAGCCGATCTTTTGGAGATTTTGGGAGCCAATCTTCTGGTTGTCTCTGGCTACTTTCCTTTATGTCTGCTCACTTTAGGAGCTTTCAAGAGTTGTTGGGAGCTTTCGAAAGCTTGACTGATACCTTCAAGATCCAATCCTTTGGCTGACTGTGTCTATCTTTCTGACTATCTTGGTGAGTGCCTCCCTACTTTAGGAGCCGTTAGAAGCCATCGGGAGCTTTCAAGAGCTCTCAGGAGCTCTTTAGGAGCTTGACTGATGCTTTTAGGAGAATCTGCAGACTCATCTTGTTGAACTTCATGTTTTGTTTCTGCTTCTTCAAGAGTTGTCAGGAGCGGTTCTAATCTATCAAAATCTACCACTCCATCCCATGACTTGTCTTCTAGGAACTCTACGTCCCTACTAATGACTATCTTTTTGGTGATCAGATTGTATAACCGATAAGCTTTGGACTCTTCACTATAGCCTGTGAAAATGCATTTTTCACCCTTGTCATCCAATTTTTTCCTCTTTTCTTTAGGCACATGTGCATATTCTACACACCTAAACACTCTCAAGTGCTCAATTGTCCACTTGCGTCTTGTCCATGCCTCTTGAGATATCCTGTCAAGGACCACCTTTGTTGGAATTCTATTAATTAGATAAATAGTTGTTGCTATAGCCTCTCCCCAATATTCAATTGAGAGTCCTTTTTCTTTCATCATGCTCCTTTCCATCTCCACGATGGTTCTCTTCCTTCTCTCAACCACTCCATTTTGCTACAGAGTATAACTAGCTATAAGCTCCTTCTTGATACCATTTTGTTTGCAAAAATTCACAAACAAATTAGAGGTATACTCTCCTCCACAATCTAACCTTAGTACCTTAAGCATGTGTCCACTCTCGTTTTCAGCTTCGGCCTTAAACAATAAAAACTTATCAAAAGCTTTAGATTTATGTTGCAAAAAATTGACCCATGTCTTACGGTTGAATCATCTATGAAGGTCATAAAAAATCTACTTTTACCAATAGATATGATTTGTATGGGGCCTACCAAATCCATATGCACTAGATCCAATGGTGCTCTTTCCCTTGTAGAGTTTCCCAATTGAAAGGGCTGCCTATGTTGCTTTCCCAAAATACAATCCTCACATCTAACAATAAGCTCTACTATTCTTGGAAAACCATCAATCATTTTTTTCTTAGACAAAAGACTCAAAAAAACATAGCCTAAATTTCCATACCTGAGATGCCATAGCTTGGAGGGATCTTGAATGGTCCTCTTGAGTGCTACATGATGTATTTCTATACATTTTTCATTCATGAGAGGTGCGGTAATCAACTAAGATAAGAAACACGTCTTAATCTTCAATGAAAACATCTAGTTCTTTGTCATTTGGACCGATGCAAACACCTTCTTCCTCTCATTCTTGTCATAAATGACGCATTGACCCTTCTCCATTAGCACTTTGTATCCATTTTGGATCAGTTGACCAACACTCATGAGGTTTTGCTTTAATCTAAGAGAAAGAAATACATTTTGTATCTCCTTCTCACCTTGCTTGTTGTGGATCATAATAGATCCTCTGCCAACAACAGGAACTACTCCATTATTCCCCATTCTTATTTCAGACTTGACATTTTTATCAATGAAAGAAAAAAGAATTTCATTACCACTCATGTGGTTGCTGCAACCATTGTCCAAATACTAGACTTTGGGGCTTCCTTCTTCACCAATGTTGCACATGATGAAGGCTATGGATTGGTTTCCTTCAACCACATTTGCACTTTGTTTTGACTGATCTCTTTGCTTGGTCCATCATTCAATCGCATAATGCACAAACTTATGATAGTAGTAGCATTCAACATTGCTCTTGTCATTCTTCATATTTGAACTATTGTTCTTCTTGCCTCTTTGGGAGCTGGTCTGAGAGTTGCTTGCTCCCTCTTGGTTATTTTCTCATGCCAAGCTATCTTCTCTATCATTACCATGTCAAGATCTCCCTCTACCATGTCTGGAGTTATTTCTACCTCTCCCCCTTCCTCTTTCATTTGATTGACCTTTAAAAGATTTCTCTTGGGAGGAACTTGTAGACCTATTTAAGTGTTGATCATGGGTTCGCAGAGAACCCATCAGCTCATCAACAAACAACATTGTGAGATCCTTTTCGTCTTCAATGGAAATCACCACTGCATCAAACTTCATGGGTAAGTGCATGAGGACTTTGTCCACAATCCTCTGATCATCAATGATCTCAAAATTCACTCTCAACTAGTTTATCAAACGAGAGAGTCTTGTGTGGAAAACTAAGACGGACTCACTGTCCTTCATTTCAAGAGTCTCAAACTCTCTTCGAATCATTTGGGGCTTCACCAATATGACCTTGTCATTTATTTTGTAGTTCATCTAGAGGATTTACCAAGCTTCCCTTGCATAGTTAGCTACTGCTATTTTAGGAAAAATAGCCTCTTTCAAGGCTGCTTCTATCAAACTAAATGCCTTAGCATCCTTCATCCTCAACTCCTTCAATTGGGTCTTCTAGTTGTTTGTGAGGACAACATATGCTATTGGGTCAGTTACATCATTGAAACCACTGACCACGAACTCCCACAAATCATTGACGACCATAATGGTCTTCATATTCTTCGCCCAAACATCATAGTTTTTTCCATTAAAGGATGGTGGTTGTTTCCATCTCTTTCCTTCATCTCCAACCATGTCTTATGCACAATAAATTAACACCCAGAAAAAAATGCCCTAACTCGCGAGGAAATGGGACCTATGGCTCTAATACCATGTCAGATTTCTACAAAAAATGAAAGCCACAAAGTTGTTGCCCTATTTTCTAGCCAAATTGGAAATGCACAAATAAAAAATGTGGAATAAACTTGGAGACATGCATCTTTCTTTCTATTAATTAACTAGAAATGAACAATACAAGAAGATAAAATTGAAACTACTGAAAGCTAATTCTAAGCTACGAATCACAATCTGTTGGGAGAAATCAACTACTCAACCAAAAACAAACAACTTCAGGAGCTACTAGGAGCTCACTAGCAAGAGCTACGCAGAGCTCTTTAGGAGCAATCACTGCTCACATACAAAACAAACAACTGTTGTTGTTCAGGAGATTTTAGAAGCTCACATAGAAAACATTCTCTGAATCACACAAAGAACAAAGAGCATTCCCTTCAGATTGCTGCTACTTAGGAATTCAACACTTCAAATTACAATTGATAGAATAAAACTTCCTTAATTCTTTTTTCCTTCAACAAACATTCCTTCTCAAATTCGAAATTACCTATCAGCATTAAATTTGGAATTCAAAAATTCCCAACTTCATTAATTCTTTTGCAGTCTTCAGGTGCACATCAGGAGCAAGTGGGGAAAGCAATCCCCAAAACAATCTTTTAGCTGGAGGCATCAAATGCCCCTGACAAGTAGGTGCCAATGGGAAGAGGCTCAAGAGCATTCAATTTTCCAACAGTCTAACCCTAAAATCCTTAATTGAGGAGAGAACAATGGGGAATCTAGTGGAGCTCCAAGAACTTTGGCTACTTTGGATGCCTAAAGTCTGTCAAACGCATCTACAAATCGACATGTGGGCCATGCACAACTTGGAGAGGCTCCACTTGTATGACTGTGGGATTGAGGGAACCCATGATTTATTCTTAGAATTACAAAATATTAAGTACTTAAAGTTGAACTCTTCTCGAATGCTTCTCACTCTTTCTGGATTAGGGTTGAGCAAATTATCCAATTTGAAGGAAATAGAGATCAAGGAATGCCTTCAGCTCATAGATTTGGGAGGAAAGGTTGTTTTCCAAGGTTGTGCAAGCTCAAACTCTGGATGCTACCTTCTCTGCAGAGCCTTCCTAGTTCTATCGAAGAAGGGGGTCTCCCAGTGTTGCAAACTTTGGCTATATTCTATTGCATGAATGTTAAAGTACTGCCATGGGGTCTTCATAATCTCCAATCTCTAGCATAGATCAGAGGAGATCAGGAATGGTGGAACAAAATTGGGTGGGAAGATGAGGAGATGAAGAACGATCTTCATGGTAAGTATGTGGAAATAGTGGGAATCGTGGGAAGATGAAGAGATGACGAACCATCTTCATGCCTATACAAATGATAGGCTGTCGTCGTTTTTGAAAAATATTGCTTGTGTATAATTATGTAATAAAAAGCTTTATGCTGCTGAACTAGTTGTGCTATAATAGGTATTTTGAACACGTGGATATTTTTTAGTTTGCAAATTTAATTAATCTAATTATATGTCTTCATGCTTCTTTTGTACATTTAGGATGATATAGAGTGACTTTACATAAATTATTTATAAACTCTATTTTAAATTTTTTAATATAAATTATTGTAGTAAGATATTTTAAACACATTTAAGGGTATATATTTTAGATTAGGATTAAAGAATTATTTTATTTTATTTTAATTTTTAAATTATATTTAATAATGTATATTGATTTATACTATTTTAAAATATTAATTTTTATCTATAAATTAATAAATACTTAATATATTTTAAATTATCTTAGTGTTATATTAGTAATATTGAATTTGTCTTTTGCATTCTAGTTTTTCTTTTCTTTTTTTTCAATTTAAAAATGTATAGTATATATAAGAATATGTCTTTAATTTAAATGTTAATAAACTGGTAATCACACTTTGGTGTGCAATGGGTTCAAAGAAGTGTAAATGGTCAATTAGGTGATTTTTTGGTTTTTTTTTATATACATTTGTGTAGTATACATGAAGTCAATTGGTAGGCTATTTTTAAAATGATTTTTTTTTGTGAAACAAAGGTCTCAATGGAGAAGTGATAACTTATAATATGGAGAGATAGAGATAGATATAGAGCTAGAGATATGGAGAGAGAAACAAGGAGTGTGTGTGTGTGTATGAGTCAGAGATATATGGACAGAGATGGAGAGGGAGATAGATATATGTATAAATAGATAGAGGGAGGCATATGGAGTGAGAGAAATAGAAAGAGGGAGAGGGAAAATAGGGGTATAAAGAAGAGATAGAGAGATAAACATAACTTGGGAAAGATAAAGAGGGTGAGAGAGACAAAGAAAAATACAAAGATAGAGAAAGAAATATAAAGGGAGAGATGAAAGGAGAGAGGAAGAGGGAGAGAGAGAGATATATATATAGAAAGAGGGAGACAATGAAAGAGAGAAAGATGGAGAGAGAAATATAAAGATATAGGAAGTGATATATAAAGAGATGTAGAGAGAGGTATATATATAAAGAGAGAGTGGGGGAGATGGAGGGAGTGATGTATTAAATAAGAGAGAGAGAGAGAGAGAGAATAGAGGGGGAAAGAGAGATAAATTGGTGATATAGAAAATTAATAAATAGATAGATAGAGAGGGGGAGAGATAGAGAGATATATAAATGGATAGAAAGGAAGGGAGATATAGAAAGAGAGAGTGATAGGGAGAGAGGGGGAGATATGGATAGAAATATGGAGAGATGGAGAGATATATAGTGGGAAATATTGAGGGGAAAGAGATATAAGGAGAGATAAGGAGATAGAGATAGGGAGAGAGGTAGAGAGGAAGATAGAGATGGAGATGGAGATGGAAGTGGAGAGTGAGAGAGTGAAATAGAGATATAAAGAGGGGGATACAAGGAGAGAGGGGGAGAATGAGAAAGGGAGAGATTGAGGGATAGAAAGATAGAGATAGGAAGTTATATACAGAGAGGTAGGGAGAAGTAAATATGGGGAAATATTATAGAGATATGGGAAGAGAAAGAGATAGATCTCTTTATATATTTGTCTCCCTCTCTGTACTTATATTCTTGATTATCTTTCAATCTCTCTCTTCCTATCTTTCCCCTATTTCTCTCAATATTTGTCTTCCCTTCTCTCTTCCTCTATCTATCTTTCTCCCATTTCTCCTCTCTGTCTATTTCCCTCTCCATATCTTTCTCCCCTTACTATTTTTTTATCCCTATTTATCTCCCTCCTCTCTCCCCCTTTCCCTCTTTATCTCTTAATCTCTCAACCTCTATATATATCATTGTCTCCTATTTCTCTTTATCTCTCTATCTCTCTATCTCTCTTTATGTGGCTATATCTATCTATGTATCTCTTCTTTCTTTTCCCTTCTCTTTCTTTATCTCTCATCCTCTCTCTTCCTCTCTCCATATTTATTCCTTTATATTTATACCTCTAGTTTTGTATCTTATCTCTCTTTTTGTCTCTTTGTATCTCTTTGTCTCCCTCTCTATTTCTCTCTTTATTTTGTCTCTTTCTCTCTATATCTATTTTCCTCATAAGTGTGCAATGGGTATATTGAAGAGATTTTAAAGGTGAATTATAATATCCTTAACCAAATGACATGCAACCTTGAGCATAAATCCCTAGTACGTGCTATCCTTGGATTGGTGGCATGAAATGACTAATCAAAAGTCACATTCTCTCTCTCATTCTATAAATTTTAATTTATATTTTAAGTTTGAAATTCATTTTATTATATAAATTATAAAAAAATCCAAAATAGAACTATTCTGCAATAATTAAAATTTTTAATAAGATAAATAATTATAAATTAAATTAATTCTAATATTTTTAATTATTATTTATAATTTCATAAAAACAAAAATATTAAAAATAAAGTTCAAACTTAAATCTAAATTAAAAATTAAATGGAAAGTCCAAATATATCAAAATCTAAATATTAATAAACATAATAGTTTTTAAAAATTAGTAACAAATAATAAACTTATTAAATTAATAAATGATTAAATAAAAAGTAAAACTATTTTTTCAATTTATTAGAATTGAAATATTAATAGAATATGTACCTAAAAAATATAATTAATATATCACAAACAATATTAACATAAACTCAATATTAACAAATGAAAATATATTATTAAATATTATTAAATAAATTAAATTTAAAAACTAAAATTATATTTGAAATAAAATATTAAAAATAAATATAAATTATATTAAAATTGTTAAAAGTAAAATTCTTACTTTAATATGGAAAATTACAAGTAAAACTAAACTTAAGTGAAAATGAAATGAAACTTTATTTAAAAGACAAAAGGTCAATTTATAATTTATTGATTTATTATTAATAATACTATTATTTGAAAAATATAAAATGAAACTTTATTTAAAAGATAAAAATTCAATTTTTTAATTTATTGATTTATTTTTATTAATATTATTATTTGAAAAATATATCTATTTATTAAAAAAATATTATTATTTATCTAAAAAATCCAAGTTTAAAAAGTTTAAAAGAAAAAAACAATTCTTATCCTATCTTTTCTTAATTTAAAGGTAAGACTAGATAAGAATGCAATTTTTTCCTTTAATCATATATTATATCTTTTAATATTTTAGAAAATTTGATGGTTGAGATCATTTCAACAAACTTGCATCCTTCTCTACAATTTCCAACTATTGATTTTCAAAAGTAGGTCATTCACTTCATATAAGGAACACCTTCGGTGTAAATAATTAGATTATAAATATTATATAAATATAAATTTACATATTTACGTTGAAGACGTTGCCTATATGAAATGGACAACCTCTTTTTGAAATCAATGGTTGAGAATTAAGGAGTAAAACAATGGAAATAATGTTCCACCTTTTGGGAGGTGGAACACAAACTAGGTGTTTAGAGACATAGACCTATTTCCCCCAAGTTTAATTCAATGAATCCCTAGAGATCTCACTCCCAAGATGGAATGAAAGAAGGATATCTTGCAATAAGTTATCCTAGGGTATGTTTAGAGATTAATTGAGGCTGAATGAGGGGTTCACCACCAAGTTAAGGCTTGGAAAAATGTATGAAATGCAAGATCCAATGATTGAATTCAATGATGCATAAAACCTCACTAAATGAACTATAAACGCAAATAAATCAAAACAACAAACTGGAAAAATATAGAGGAGCACCTAGAAACCTAAGAGAGATTGAATGGAGGTATGAAATATTGAATAACCTAAAATTTAGGCCTACTCAGACTCATACACCAGTTTGGGCATATCAATCCCAAATTTGGGTTTCTATGCAAGAACTGGTTTCTGGAAAAAGGGTATTTGAAACTGCCAAAATCTGAAAAGTGACCTAAACTGGGACTCATATGCTAGGACTGGCGTATGAGTCCAATTTGGGTTTTCTAGAACTTCAAAGGCTTAATATGGTCTTCAATGTCTACTCTGTCCTAAATCCAATTGATTTATGGATCTGCAACCCTGATTTTGGGGCTATAGGTGACTTTTTGAGAAGATGACAACCTTGTGACAACTTGATGACTTTCTCCAACCTTGCAACCTAATCTTCAAAGGATTTTCAAGTCTCCAAAGCATCTAGATTTTTAATCACACAAAGAGAGAGAGAGAGAGAGAGAGAGTGTTGATTGCTAGGGAATAGGGGTTTGCCTTGGTCAAACCCCTTGTAGGTAATTAAACCAAAAGATGAGATAATGAAATTAAGGAATGAAACATGAATCATGGAAAATGATACCTTGAATGATTCCTTGTAAAAGATGTCTTGTAAATCTACAACTCAACATGAAATGGCCATGAAGGATGTAGATCTTGATCTTGACAATAGGTGTAGAACAATGCTTGATCTTGGATCTTTAATGCTACATCACAAAACTAGCTCAATAACATGCTTGATGCTTGATAATCTTGGAATGATAATGGATCTTGAATTGATGCAATAATTGATGAAGAATTATTCCTTTGAATTCCTTAGAAATGATCTTGTGAAGTCTTGGAATGCTTAACTCATGAATGCTTGAATAGGTGAATTATCAATCACCTAATACTAGTGCCTATTTTATTTTAAGCACTCCTAATGGAACTATTTCACCTTTCCTAGAATTTGAATGACTTGGTTCTGGGTACCTCCCACCCTACCCAAATTTCACACGACTCTATTTTAGATGTCTCCTACCCGGTGGTGTATACCTTGTCACCTGTTTGCAACCTAGTCATTGACCTCAATTCTCCCACTCCTATGTTTGTTTCTTTAGTGGCTATGGCTAGGGATTCGGAATTACTTCCTGATGGTGTGGGTCCTTCGACTATCTCTATTCCATTTGCAGTTAGTGTGGCAGAGCAAATTGTTGGTCCTAGAGTGGCTACGACGGATGTGGTAGCCCCTTTCCCTAATGTGGATGTTGTTGTAGATGTGGTTCGAGCTTCCTCAAACTCTACTATGGGGTTGGGTGTTCATCCTCAACCTTCTTTTGTTGATGTTGTGAAGTATAGAAGAGACTAAGGGAGGGCTTTGTGTATCCTTTGCAGTGTGTAGACAGTGCTCCTGTTGTCTCTCTTGGTAAGGAAGTTGCTGAAAATATTGCTTTTTACTCTAATAATGCTCTTATTTGTAGATTTTTCCATTTGTGGCCTTCCCTCCCTGATTTACACCTTTCGATCACCAACCATTGGTCTCCTATGGTTGATGGTTTGATGGAGATTTACCCTTCTGCAAGTGGCTTTTTGTTGATGGTTTCAGCTCTCTTGAAGATAGACAAACTATTTTAGACTATGGCTTGTGAGTTTATGAATCTCATCCCCTCTCCATTAGACCTTGGGTTCATTATTTTAATCCTTTTAATGAACCCTTAGATTTTATGCCTATTTGGGTAATATTACCTCATCTTCCATTATAGTTCTAGTGCTCCTCTACCTATGAGGGCATAAATAATGCTATTGGTAGATTCTTGAGAATGGATAAGGCTTCCAAAAATTTTACTCATACCTCCTATTAGGGTTAGAAGGAAAATATATAACAATTGAATGCAGATTTGATCAATAAAAATAGAGAAACAAAACACACAAAAAATTCAACACAGAGAATTTAGCATGGTTCACCCAATCTGGGCTACATCCACAAAACCGTAGCCATCCAGTGATTTTGTTATCCAATGCATAACCTATTACAACCTCGCGAATAATCGCATTTTTCTCATACATGTAACTCCCCATCCCAACCACTTATAGCAAGCTTTCTGAAGCTTCCAGAATTGGGGTTTCTACAAAGTCAGTTTTTTTCCCATTTTTGGTGATTTTTCCTTTTTCGGTGATGATGCGAAAAAGTAGGAGAAATTTTTTTCTCGGGGGCTACCACCCCTAAACCCCCGCCCGAGGCCCAACCTGGAAATGGACCCTAGAGAGGATACATGAAGAGTTTACAATATAGCCTGATTCAACACCACAAACCAACACCTCCTTTTCTAGGATCTTGGTGGAGGTTGCTCTTTTGAAGGCTCTACCTGGTGAGGTAGTTTTTCAAGTTAATGATTGGTCATGGTCTTAGATGGTGTATTACGATGGTCTTCCATTTTGCTACAAACAATGTTTTGTTGTTGGTCACTTGGCCTGTCACTATTCTTGTGACTCCCACCTTATTTCCTCTACTACCTGGTGGAAGAACTCACTCCCTGAGCACTTAATAGTGTGCCTTGTTGTTGATTTTTCTTCTTCTAATGAAGATTCAAGGCCTCATTCTCCTTCTATGAGGAAAAATAATATTGATGTACTGGTTGATGCTCATCCCATGGATACTCTTGTTGCCCCTGTGAACTCTCCTTTGTAGGTTCTTTCTGCTTCACATGAATCAGTTATGATGGATGTTGCTCCTCCTGTGGATATTGCGGTGCAATCTTTGGTTATGGCTATTCTTAATGTTGTTTGTACTGCTTCTCTTAATGCCCCTATTTTAGAGAATGATGTCATAAATCCTACTATTTTAGGCTTGGTTTCAGATGCTTCACTTGAAGTGTTAGCTATTCCTCTTGGCTGCTACTCTAGAGGGGAGTCTTCCCCCTCTAATTAATTTTTTTCAATTTCAGTTCCTAATTCTCCTTAGATAAAAATTCATAGAAAGAAGAAGCATTTTTTGAAGAAGGTTATGGTTTTTTTTAACTCACCCTCTAAGGCTTAAGCTTAGTTCAAGCTCTATTTCTTGAAAATTTTCTCGTAGTTTTTTGTTTTTGACTGGTCCTTTGTTGGTTGATGTTTTTTTCTTGTTGTTCCTCTCTAATTAGCTATGTTGGGCTAGTCTGTTTTGTTGAGCTATTTCACCCTATTTTTTCATTTTGTAAGGGTTAGGGCCCTACCCTGATTATCTAATAAAAATCATGTAAACCTTATGAAATAGTGGTTTGAAAGCTCATTTAGATAGGAAATCCATCTAATATCTCGTGTATTAGATCCGAGAGGCTGATATACATGAAATTTGAACTTAAAACCCAGCTTTTCCTGCTCAAAACCTTAAAAATAGGCTAAATGGGACTCATATGCCACTAGTGGTGTATAGGTCCAAATTAGATGGGATTCATACACTGAAGGTGGTGTATGGATCCCACAAGGCCTATTTGAAGAGAGAGAATGTAGGGGAGTGAAGAAATTAAGTTTATATCATGTCTATGTTGGGATTTCAGTTAAAATATGCCTTAGGGTGCATGATATAGGTTCTTAGGGGCCTATTAATGATGATATAAAGTTTATAAATGCAAGGGGACCCAAAAATCAATGTGAAAGTGTAAATAAATATACTTTACAACATTAAATTAAGGAAAAATTGGGTCTATTTAGCTTAGAAGGGCCCTAAATCCAATGTGAATGTGTAGAACACATTACAGCACTAGATTAGGTCCATTTGATTTACAAGCCTGGTTGATCTCACAATACTAGTTTATAATTTTTGGCAAAGCTTGACATTGAACTTATTTTTTATAAACTAAATCTTCACTTTCGGGCACCTGTAGCGGCTAAACCATGAGGAATTTAAAGATGATGCAAACTAGTGATTTGTGACATTTTTTTTGTAGATTCTAAATATGGTTTTTTCAAAAAAATTGGAATCAAAATGCACTTCTTTTTCCATCTCCTTCAAAAACTAGTTTTTTTCAGTAAACACCATTTTTAAGGAGTGATGCTCACCGTATACAACATAACGTTTTTTCCATGAAGGAAAAAAATCTTTATTTTTTTGAATTTATATTTATAACTATGATATCTAGCGCTTTCATTTGATTTCATAGTGTTTTATTGAATATTTTTTCCTTAATCAAGTTTCGAAGTCAAACCAATTACAATTTAGAGATAGGCGAACTGTATACAACATAATTCGTTTTGTATATATCGAAATTATTTTTTTTTGTTGGATCAAGGACTTCAATATCTAGTGCATTGATATTTTTCAAAAAACAAATTGATAATAGGATTTTTCCCACATCTGCAGAACAACGAGCTTAATTTTTGGTGAAAAACCTATGTTTAATCAAATTAAAAAAATATATATATAATAAAACCAAAACATATTAAAATTATATTTATTGGGTAGCTTGTTCTGAGGACTACCATCATCTAGTTGGGTTTGTAAAGTCTCCTCCATTTTCATCCTCAACTCAAGCTTCGAAGTGAAAAACTATGCAAAATTTTGGTTCCAAAGGGGGAGAAGGGGGGAAACAGGGGGTTTGAATGAGCCTAGATTCAAGTGAACCTCCCTTGGAGGTTCACTCAAACCTAGCTAGGTTCACTTGAACCAGGGATTGAGTGAACCCCCCTTTCCATTGTTTTTTCCTTTGTTTTTCATTCTGAGAAATGTTGAATATGGTGGTACCTAGCATTAAATAGGTTCACTTGAAGGGGGGTTCGAGAAAACGCTCTTTGCGTTCGCTCGAACCAAAAGTTCGTTCGAACCCCCAAAAACAAAAATTTTCTCCATAGGGGCATTTCTTGCAATTTTCCTTCCTCATTGGAATTGTAAACCAGTTTTGTGGGTTTACCTTCCTTCTGAATTTCATGTGAAGGTGTAAATAAACGCATGTTACACCACTAAATTAAAGAAAGGTTAAGTTTATTTAGCTTAGAAAGGGCCCAAGACCTAATGTGAATATGAAAAACATATTACAACACTAGATCAAGGTGATATTAAGTTCATTTTAACATTATAACTTCCTAGATTAAATAGGGAAAAGGTGTACTTTTTTCATTGGCACATTTAGCCCTCACTTTAGTGAGAGGATGAACTTGCTTCAAACTCACACTAAAGTAGAATTTCAAGAGGGGTCCAGTCATACCAATGTGGATGGTCTAGGATAACAAAGATTGAGGAGATGGTCAAGACCCTAGGATCCAAGATCCTATGTCAAACTGACATAAGCACAAAAGGACATAGGTGTATGATATGCAATGGTTACAGGACATAATAACCTAGCCAAAATAACCCTAGCTAGAATAACCCAGTCACAATAACCCAAGGAAAAAATAACCCAAGGTCATAATAACCCAAGCCAAAATAACCCATGGTCAAAATAACCCATGGATAGAATATCCCCATAAGAATATAGGGAAATTGTAAAATGACCACGAGTTATTTTGTCCATGGGTTATTTTTACCACGGGTTATTTTTTCCATGGGTTATTATGAGCATGGGTTATTTTTTCCTTGGGTTATTATGATGGGGTTATTGTGTCCAGGGTTATTTTGGCCTGGTTATTATGTCCTAATACCTATGCATCAAAACAAAATACACAAACATACAATGCCAAAGATATGAAGATGAAAGGAAAAGAAAGAAATGGTGGATCAAGCTTTGACAAAAATGCGCTCACTTTGGGAACACAAAATTTTAGGTTGTCTATGGGGTGACTAATCTAAGAAGGTGAGACACATACACACATGAATGGTATGCACTCACACACACATGCAAGTGGATACTTGGGAAATTCATGCCCTTGTTTGGCTTCCTGTAAAACCATACCAAATTTATACCTCGTAATAACTTTGATAAGGTTCCATGCAACAATGAACTTCAAGCTTCATGAGAAAGCAGAGCTTCATATGCTTGAAACTAATGAACAAACAAGATGGCTCCACAAGCATGCAAAGTGTGTTATGCAAGGTGGCCATATAACCAATGTTGTAAATGTGAAATAGTGTAAGGTACATTCAAAGTGATTTTGCTTAGTTCATGTAAGGCCTCTTCTTAGGGAAAATCATACTCAATTTCTCTAAGAGAGGACAAGTCAAATAAATATCACACTCTCGAAGGAAATCAAGCTCAATGAAACCACAAAGAAAAGGATGCATCACAAGAAGAAATAAATTGCACAATGAAAGATTAGTGTCAATGTATTCCCCCACTTTAAAGCAGATGCTAACACCATTGTTGTGATAAATTGATTTAAAGTAGAAGAAGACATGAGAGCTTATTCAGAAATCCCTATGCCATGTCATATGTTTATGAATTGAACTACATCATGAATAAGTATGTCACATGTGATCCAACTTAAGGCATGTCATCCACATCCCAAGATGTCTCTTATATTTACATGAAAGGTGGTCAACTAGCCAAAAGAGACAATGACAAGTGACATGTGAGGACAAGGCTACCTAATCCCTTGTCCCCACTTACTGTAGGATAAGGATGAGATGAATAGGATTAAAATAAGTTTTGATTAGAGGAACTAGGTGCTTCAATACAAGGAAGAGCACCACATTCCCTAAGATGTTGAATTTTGTTACTCAAAGCCTTACACTCATTAGTAGAATGAACATGAACTCTATGATATGCACAAAATGAATTCTTGTAATAGAATTTATTTTTTATTCTTGGAGGGAGAGGTATCAAATTCAATCTTGGAGGAGTCTCGTCAAGATACTCTCTTGATCAAAAGTAGAGGATGTTTCATTATTTTACGACAAAGATATATCTTGCTTAGATGTACAAGGTGTCATACCTACACAAGACTCTATATATTGTGATATTTTGTTCTCTCCTTGAAAGGAGGATGTAAAATCTAATGAGCTCAAAGTATTTTGCATGATGACATTGATGTTAAGTAAGGATTTCTTTGTTTCTTTTGTTTCTTTCAAAGGGTAACAATCAAGACCACCAGTTTTCATTCGTTTAGGATGCACTAATGTTAAAGTTGGCTTAGAGGAAAATTTTGTAATAGTGTTGATATTAAGTGAAGGCTTGTTTGTTTGTTTTGAGGGGCAATAACCAAGACCACTAGTCATTTCTTGCATGTGAGGCTCTATAGGGACATGGATACCTTCTTCTCTAGCACCACATCCTTTTCCACTATGTCCATGTTGTTTTATAAGTTCATAACCTTTTCCATAAATTATTTTCATTTATTTTGGATTAGGTGGTTGCTCATAATTAATTTCATCAAAGTTTGTTGTGCAATTTGTTATATTTTGTTCGAAAGTGGTTGAGGTGGATGCGTTCAAGGGGTCTTCTAAAATTTGTGTTGATATTACCGCTTATTATCGCTTTTTCTTTCCCATTTTTAGGATCTTTGTTTATGATCTCATATTCACCCATGAATGATGTGAAATCTAAGGAACCCCAATCATCTTCTAATAGTTTTGATACTTTTTCCATCTCTTGTTTCTCTTCATTTATAGATTCTATGTTCAAAGTTGGAATTAGTGTGTCTAGAGAATTTGTCCTTCCTTTTTCAACTTACAAGCAACTTTCAGGCCCGGGGTCTATTTCAACTTGGTATACTTTATTGTTATAGATGTATTTCATGATACGATGAAGAGTTGAAGGCACCACATGCATTTCATGGATCCAAGGTCTTCCTAAAAGAAGATTATATGAAAGATCATAAGGCATAAATTGAATAGGAGTTTGTAAGGTAGCCTTTCCAACTATAATAGGAAAAGTAATCACACCAAGCGGTTGCTTTCCTACATTGTCAAATCCTCGAATTGATAGAGAATGGGGTTCAATTATTGATTTATCCACACCAAGTCTATCAAAAAGTTTCACACTACACACCTTCAAAGTTGAGCCATTATCAACAAGGTTTCACTTTATTTCCATCCCATTGAATCTAGCTATTATCATGAAGGCATCATTTTTTTTTCTCATTTCCAAAGGGGGCAGCTCATGTTGATGAAAATTAATGTCTATGTTGTTCAAAGCTATGGCTTGAATTTGGGCTACCACATCATTTGAGTGCCCATTAAGAGGGGTGGTAAATTGTTATAAAGCACTTTTAATCATGTTGTGATAATGAGGGGAGGCTTGAATAAGGTCCCATAACATTTGATATCTTAGTAGGATTATTTTTTAGTTGTTCAACAAGATCATAATCTTTTCCACTTTCTAGAGGTAATCGAGGTAGCCCTGGTAAGATAGCGTTAGGAAATCGGAGGGATGTTGAAAGTGATTTTATTGGTTGCGGATTGTGTCTAGTGTTATATGTATGATCAATGGTATTATGACTCAGCTGCTACAAAAAATTATTCTTAGGTAGGTCAAGGATAAGTTCCATTTTTTTTTTAGTTTGAGGTTTGTGTGAAGTTGGACCTAGAGGATGAGTTGAGGTTGAATAATATTAAATTCCCTTAGTGAAGGAGAATATAGGGTAAATGCAAGAAGATGAGTCCACGAAACGTGGAAGTTTTTGCCTTAGGCAAAAAACAGAAATTGGCTTCCAAAAAATGGGATCTCGCTTTTTAATAAATGGGATCCCATTTTTAAAAAGTGGGATCCCGTTTAGCTTCAAGATCCCGAGCCTAAATTTAAAAAACTTCAAAACGGTATCCTGTTTTTTAAAATTTCCATTTTTGGAAAATTTTCAAAACAAAACAGGATTCCATTTTGGAAAATTTTCAAAATGGGACCCTTTTGAATTTTTTCCAAAACAATTTAAAATGGAAAGTTTTCAAAATGGGATCCTGCTTTGAAAACTTTCCATTTTGGAATTTTTCCTTTTTGTAATTTTCAAAACAGGATCTGTTTCATAGAACCATAAAAAATGTTTTTTTTATGAAACAGGATCCCGTTTTTTAAACTATGAATTTTTGGGCGGGTTTTTGGCTTGTTTTTTGGTTTGGGAAATGGCTTGGGGACCGAACCTAAGCTTTGCACCTGGTTTGACCTGCAACTTGAAGGTCCTATTAATGTCACAGGAAAATAGTGACTTTGGACATATGTCTGAAGACCTATTTTGCAGAATTGTTTTACATAATTAAAACCCATTATAGATGAGATAGTGCAGATTCCAAATATGTAATTTTTTTAATAATTTGATTAATTTTTCTATTTTTCAATTAATTTCTAATGAAACTAGTCCATAAACTTGAATTATCAAGTTTTTTTAGTATTTTAATAACTTTTGATCAACATAACATTTTGACAAATGGATTGCATGAGAACAAACTTCAGACAATTATTTTCAATTTTAAAAAAAAAAATCAAAAAATGATAAGTTTAGGTCATCTTATGCGTGTTGTACACAACAATTTTTCAAAACAAAAAAATATGACTAATAAAAATTTAATAAAAAAAAATATCGAAAACAAGCTTCAGTGAGTCACAAATATTTTCCCAAAAGGATTTAGAAAAATATGATAATTTAGGTCAAAATATGGATGTTGTACACATGCATGGTATGGTATAAAAAAGTGACTTTTAAACAGTGGTTTTTAGAAACACCTATTGAAACTCAATTTTTACAATCCTCGTATTAAAATAAATTACATATTTGGAAACTAGACTCCAAGTACTACATTTTATGATTAGTGACTTTTTTGAAGATTCCATCTCTAAGTGCTTCAAATTTTAAGGTCAAATGTGTCAAATTCTTAAAATTAGGGAAAACACTTCCACTTTTTGGCCAAAAAGTGGACTCAACTTCTTGCACACACCCTCTAATGTTACTCCATCATCTTCATCTAAGGAAACTATATCACTGTTCTCAATGTTATCATTTTCTTGCACCATCATATCCTCCCTGGGAGAAGAGTTTTTAGGATAACTATAAACTAGATGTTCATGGCATTCAAAGGTTGGTTCTTCTAAAATGACTTCATCACAAGTAGGGGAATGATAAATGGCATTCTTTTGTTCAATATTTTTTTCTCTACGGGGAGAGAGGAAAATAAGATTCTTTTGACTCTCATAGCTTTGATCTTCTAACACTAAAATATCTTCCTCACAATTAGGAGAGATATTAGGAGAAGGATAAATGTGATTGTCCTGATTGCCCATGATTTCATTCTTTTTTTCTTGGGTCTCATTCTCTTGTGCCATAACTTCTACCCTAGTAGGAGAGATTTTAGGAGAGAGAAAAATAAAACGTTCAACACTCTCCATTTTTATGTCGTGTAAAGTAACTTCATCACTAATAGGGGAGACATCAAGAGAAGTAATACTATGATTGTCATGTTTACAAATGATTAGATGCTTTTTTTTTTAATAGGTCTTTCCAAATGTTAGGTAAATTAGGAAGGAGAGATAATGTTAGCACTCTCAATCTACATGTCCTCTTGAAAAATGTGATTTTTGTGATCATTCACGATTGTATCCTCTTTTACCAAAGCGTTCTTACAATTAGGGGAGTTGTTGAGAGGTGAATTTAGACTAAGTAGTGGCAACATGATCTTGTCTTCTTGTGTCATAATATCTTTCCAAGAGGGAGGAGGAGAGAGGTAATCAAGACTTTCATGATCCTCAATGATTGCATCTTCTTTCACCAAGATACCTTTGTCTCTAGTAGGAGAGGTATCGGGAGAAGAACAATTATGGTTTTAATGATTGTCTATGCTTATATCTTCTTGTATCATACCATCCTCACCAATAGGCAATGTAACATTAAGGATTGTGTCAATGGTTTGATCTATTTTCCCTAAGATTCTCTCATAACTATGAAAGGTAGTAGAAGGATGAGTAACATTTTTCATAATGACCTCATTGTTTTACTCTAAATTGAACTCATAAGAGGGGATGTTATACTTATGAAATCCATTTTTAACCATATGAAAGCCACATCTCTTGAAAGAAAATATGGTATTATGGAAAAGTAAATAAAGTGCAATTCTATACCCAAAGTGAAATTTTTAAATGCAATTTTTAGATTTGAAACATGAGGTAATTTTTTTTAATACACTATGCAATAATTTGAAAGTGAAATGTTGTAAATGCAAATTTGGGATTCAACAATGCATTAAATGAACCAATTTTAGCTAGATTTAGTGAAATGCATGTAACAAAAACTCATCCAACTGAAACAAATAACTAATGATAGAAAACATAACTGTAGAAGCAAGGTTTTCAATGGTGTAAAAGGTAGTTTCAAGGCTAAACTACAACTAATTAGCCCAAAGGGGTGTATGAGTCCTAGTTAGGGTTTTTTTCATGATTTTTAGAAAAATTTAAGTGTTTTCTATGCTTTCTGGTTTGTATGATGTCTGTACTAAACGCAAATGCAAATTTCAAATGATTTTCAGTGATGCAAGATGTAAGAATGCAACCTATATGCACATTTACTGATGCAATATTTGAAAACCCTAGATGTCAATTAACTAATGCAAAGCCTAATGAAAATCTAATGCAAGCTAAATCTAGTATGAAAATGCACTCCAAATCAAAATTATGATGTTCTATATGGAGTTTCACCAAAATTTGCACAATGAAAATCATGTTCCACCTTTTGGGAGGTGGAACACAAACTAGGTGTTTAGAGACCTACACCTATTTCCCCCAAGTTTCATTCAAGGAATCCCTATAGATCTCACTCCCAAGATGGAATGAAAGAAGGAGATCTTGCAATAGGGTATCCTAGGGTATGTTTAGAGATTAATTGAGGCTAAATGAGGGATTTATCACCAAGCTAAGGCTTGGAAAAATGTATGAAATGAAAGATCTAATGATTGAATTCAATGATGCATAAAATCTCACTAAATGAACTATAAACAAAAATAAATCATAACAATAAACTATAAAAATATAGAGGAGCACCCAGAAACCTAAGAGAGCTTGAATGGAGGCCTGAAATGTTGAATAACCTAAAATTTAGGCTGGTTGGGACTCATACACCATTCTAGACATATCAGCCCCAAATCTAGGTTTCTACGCAGGAATTGGTTTCTGGAAAAGGGGTATCTAAAACAACCAAAATCTAAAAATTGACCTAAATTGTGACTCATATCTCAGGACTGGCTTATGATTCCAGTTAGGTATTTCTAGAACTTCAAAGTCTAAATCTAGTCTACAATGTTTGCTCTTTCCTTCCCAATTGATTTCCAAATTTGATACCTTGATTTTTGGGCTATAGGTGACTTTTTGTGAAGATGACAGGGTAAACCCACAAAAGTGGTTTACAATTCCAGTGAGGAAGGAAAAGTTGCAAAAAATGACCCCATGAAAAAAAATTGGTTTTTAGGGGTTCGAACAAACTTTTGGTTCAAGCGAAATCAAAGGAGGTTTGTTAGAACCCCCCTTCGAGTGAACCCATTAAATGTTGGGTCCCACATTTCCTGGAAAAATAAGCAAAAAAAATGGTTGTGGAAAGGGGATTTGCTCGAACCCCCCTTTCCCCCCTTCTCCCCCTCTGACACCAAAAAAATCTAGAATTTTTCCCTTCAAAGCTTGGGTTGATGATGAAAATGGAGGAGACTTCATAGACCCAACTAGATGATGGTAGTCATCATAACGAGCTATCCAAAAAATATAATTTTAATATGTTTTGGTTTTATTATGTATTTGTTTTTTAGTTTTCTTAAACATAAGTTTTTCACCAAAAAATCAAGCTCTATGTTCTGCAGATGTGGAAAAATAGCAGATTATCAAAAAAAAATTGAAAAATATGAGTGCACTAGATATTGAAGTCCTTGATCCAACAAAAAAAATGAATTTTGATACATACAAAAGAAGTTACATTGTATACAGTCCACCTATGTCTAAATTGTGATTGGTTTGACTTCGAAACTTGATTAAGGAAAAAATATTCAATAAAACACTATGAAACCAATTGGAAGCACTAGCTATTGAAGTTACAAATCTAAATTCAAAAAAAATAGAATTTTATCCTTCATGGAAAAAAATTATATTGTATACAATGAGGGTCACTCCTTAAAAATGGTGTTTACTGAAAAAAATAGTTTTTGAAGGAGATGGAAAAAGAAGCGCAATCTATTTCCAAAATTTTTGAAAAAATAATGTTTATAATTTCTATAGACAAAATGGCACAAATCACTTGTTTGCATCATCTTCAAATTCCTCACAATTTAGCTGCTATAGGTTCCCGAAAGTGAAGATTTAGTTAGAAAAATATATTTCAGTGTCTAGTTTGGCCAAAAATTGTAAACTAGCATTGTGGAATCACCCGAAAACCTTGTGACAACTTGATGAATTTCTCCAACCTTGCAACCTAATTTTCAAAGGATTTTCAATCCTCCAAATCACCTCGATCTTCTATCACATAAAGAGAGAGAGAGAGAGGGAGAGAGTATGTTGATTGTTAGGGAATATGGGTTTGCCTTAGTCAAACCCCTTGTAGGTAATTAAACCAAATGATGAGATAATGAAATGAAGGCATGAAACATGAATCATGGAAAATGATACCTTGAATGATGCCTTGTAAATAATGTCTTGTAAATATGCAACTCAATATGAAATGGTCGTAAAGGATGCAGATCTTGATCTTGACAATAGGTGTAGAACAATGCTTGATCTTGGATCTTCAATACTACATCACAATACATGCTCAATAACATGCTTGATGCTTGATAATCTTGGCATGATAATGGATCTTGAATTGCTACAACAATTGATGAAGTTTTCCTTTGAATTCATTAGAAATGATCTTGAATGTTCTCTAGATGATCTTATGAAATCTTGGAATGCTTAACTCTCAAAAGCTTGACTTGATAACATGTATGCCTTATGAAATAATGTTTTGAAAGCTCATTTATATAGGAAATCCATCTAATATCTTGTGTATTAGATCCTAGAGACCAACATACATGAAATTTGAACTTAAAACCTAGTTTTTCTTACTCAAAACCTTTAAAATAGGTTTTTCTTACTCAAAACCTCTATCCCTCTCTCTCCCTCTCTCCTTTATCTCTCTCTACCTCTCTATATATGACTTCATATCTCTACTTTTATACCCATGCATCTCCCCCCTCTCTATCTCTCTTTCTATCTCTATTTCCTTCTCTCCCTCTTCTTCTCTCCTTCTCTCTCCCTATCTATATATTAATCCTTATCTATGTCTCTATCTCCATCTCCATCAATATCTCCATCTTTCTCTCTTTCCCTCTCCCCTATCTCTATCTCACCTCTTCCAACATATCTTTCTTCCCCTATCTTTCTCAATATATGTCTCTCTATCTCTCCCTCTCTCTATCTATAGATCTCCCTTTCTCTTCCTCTCTCCCTAGATCTATCTCTCTCTCTAGATCCTCTCCCTATTTCTCTCTCCATTTCTCCCTCCTTGACTCCATCTCTACCCTCCTATCTATCTCTTTATCTCTACCTCTCTCTAATTTCTCCTCCCATATATATTTCTCTGCCTCTCTCTATCTCCCCTTATTTCTCTCTCCCTCTTTTCCTATATGTCAACCACTACTCTCTATTTTCCTAATCTCTATCTCTCTCTCCCCCTCTCTCTATCTCCCCCTATTTTTATATCCTTCTCTCTATTTTTATGTATCTCTATATCTCTACATCTCCCCCTCTCTCTATCTCCTTATATCTCTCTCTCTATCACTCTATCTCACCATCTATATGTCTCTATTGTTGAACACTAGAAAAGTGAGAGAGGAGGTGAGTCAATATTATTTTAAACCATTTAAATATTTAAAAATTAAATTCTCATAGTATATTCAACTTTCAATAATGAATGAAAGCATGAAAAAAACCAAGAATGTCACATAACACATGAACACCAAATTTTTACATGGAAAACCCAAAGTGGGGAAACCATGGTAAGGATTAGCTAACAATATATTATAAATGGTTATAGTATATTATAGAAGTGCTCACTGCAAGTGGACTCGCTGCCCATTGAAAGAAGAAAAGATAAAAGAGATTGGGGCACATAGCCAGGACTTTGAACTATTACAAATGCATCTACAACATGCTAGAATATAGTTTCATTGAACCTCAAAATACAAACTTTCACAGTTCATAGTCAAGAACGTGGATATTAAAGGTGTAGGGATAGTTTTTAATGCTTATTCTTATGAATGTGGGTAGGAAATTTTCAAATTCAAGAACATGCAGACTAAAGGTGTAGGGGTATTTTCTAATGACTTAACACTTAGGGAAATATTATGGATAACAAGAGTCAAAGATGTAGTCTCCAAAAATGGAAAGGACAAGACATTACAATATTTTATGGTTATATTATAATTATTTTTAGTTTCATTATGTTATCAAATTTGTGATCTCAAATTCATCCATAATATATCTAACAAAGACTTTGAAAACTCACATGTTTGTGCTACCAATATTGTTTAAAGTAAAGAGGGTTGCCCCTTGAATAGGCTTAGGATATTTGTAACAATTTTACAATTACTAACAATGAACTTTGTGTAATTATTCATTTATTCAATTAATAATTTGTAATGCAAATATGGATAACAATGGTAAAAAATATTTGCATTAACCAAAAATCCATAAGGTCATACAACATTACATGTTAATATAAGTATATTAAATATATCCAATAAAGCGATATAAGTTTGCAAAAAATTCATATGAACATAAATTTTCACATATCTGTAGTAAAAACATATGTTCAAAAATGCCACATAGGAATACAAAAAATCACCCTAATTTAGTCATTTCCCACTAGGGGAAGGAAATAGATCACAAGATTCCTTTGATTATCGACTAGATGGAGATGCATGTGATGCTAGTTTCTTTTAAGTGTGCTCACTCATCCTCAAAGATTTGCTCGACACCCTTGTACTCACAAGTATGCCAAAACCTAAGGGATCAATCAAAGATGTAAGTGACTACCAGAAGGATAGCCATGGATTATATGATACAACTATGGAAGAATTAGAAATTACACCTGAGGAACCGGTTGAATACCCCCTCCCAATATTAGATTCAGAAGATCAAGTGGCCCCACCTATGGCTCATTCTATCCAAGTGCCCATAACCACCTCAAAAGGATCAACTCCAACTCATGACCAGCTTTGGACCCTCACGTTTGATGGATCCAAGTCCAAAATAGACTATGGTGTTGGGATTGAATTAACCAGCCCGAAAGGAAAAACTTTCTTTGCTTCTTACAGGTTGCAGTTTGGATGCACTAACAACGTAGCCAAATACGAAGCTCTAGCTTGAGGGCTGATGTTCGCACATAAGAAGAAAGTTACTGCCTTGATGGTTAAAGGAGATTCAAAAATAGTTATCCGATAGGTGTGTAGCCAATATACATGTCACAATAAAAGGCTGGCGGCATACAGAAACCGGATATGGAACCTGATTGAAGAATTTGATGCTTTTGGGATTAGTTTAATCCCGAGAGAAGAAAATCAAATAGCTAATTCATTAGTTGTTGCTACAAGTAGCCTAGAACCCATGCAAGGCTCCAAAATTAAAATATTATCAGTAGAATTGATATCCACCCTAGCTGTTCCTGATAATATCAAGAATTGTCAAGTCTTTGATGATGATCGACATATCCCTGCTTTTCTAGCAAGTTCTGATGTTTTTGAAGGGCAGATCATTGATGAATCCAACAGGGATCAAGGAGATTGGAACCCTGAAGATTGTGATATGGAGGGGGTCCTTAACTTAAAAATTAATAGCATTCCCAAGGGAATGGTGGCTTTAGAAAGAATTTTTGATTCAAACCCAAGGGCTCAGGAGAAAATATCAGCTGAAGATAAAGGAGGTGAATATGAAGTTGTTAACCTAGCTGATTCTGGCCCTGAAAGAAATGTCTACAGAGGGAAAGCCTGCCCTGAAATGATCAGATTAGATATAATGAGGGCACTAAAGAAGAATATTGCTAAGATAGCCTGGGGGTATGAAGATCTGAAGACATTTGATGCTTCTGTGATAACTCATACCATTCCTCTGAAGCCTGAAGCTAAACCATTTTGAGAGAAACAACACCATGATCGAACCACTGATCTTCAAAGAAGTTCAGAAATTATTCTCGGCAAGAATAATCTTCCCTGTGCGACATTCAACATGGGTGGCTAACTTAGTCCCAGTCCATAAGAAAAATGGAGAGATCAGTGTATGTGTCGACTTCAGGAATCTGAATAGAGCTTCAGAAAAGGACAACTACCCACTCCCTTCTCTAGACGAAGTCTTGTAGACTGTCAATGGGTCTCAGATGATATCATTCCCGGATGGTTATTCTAGATACAATTAGGTAATTGTTAATTATGAAGATAGGATGAAGGCAACCTTCACTACTAAATGGGGAACATTCGCTTATAGGAGGATGTCGTTCGTTTTAATAAACGCTGGAGCAAACCTTTCAGCATGCCATGGACATAGCATTCAAGGATCTAATCGGTAAATGCATTATCATTTACATGGAAAACCTGACAGTATTCGTTAAAGATAGACTAAACCATGCTGCAGACTTGGCTAGGTTTCTTGAATGGTGTATCCAATATGGCATCTCCCTGAATCCCAAAAAGTGTGTGTTCAGAGTTTTGAAGGGTAGCTTTTGGGACACATAATCTCAAAAAGAGGAATATCAATCGATCCAGACCGAGTTGAGTCCATTCTCAAGATAACCAGGCCAAGAAGCAAGAAGGAGATGAGATATTTCTTTGGAAAGATCAACTTTGTGAGAAAATTTATCAGGGGTTTTGTAGAAATTGTAAAACCATTGAATGAAATGATGAAGAAGGATGCTAAAACTGAATGGAGTGATGAGGCAAAGGCCGCATTTTCACAGGTCAAGCAATCTATTTTAGAAGTGTCGGTCCTTACCAACCCTGACTACATGAAGCCATTCTACATTTATTCCTTTGCTTCTAAACATTCATGTGCAGCTTTACTAACTCAATGAAGAGAAGAGGCAGAGGAGAGACCAATTGCTTTCATGAGTTCCCCGTTCAAGAATGTTGAAATCAAATACCCACCTCTTGAAAAGCAAGATTTTGCATTGGTCAAGGTTGTCAAGAAGTTTAGGCACTACATCCTCTGAAGTCATATTATTGCGGTAGTTCCTAACATAGCTGTGAAGTCTCTACTCATGCAGAGCAAACTGGGAGAATGAAGAGGGAAATGGATGGACATTTTGGAAGAGTTTGACCTAGAGATATGCCCCATGAGACTTGTCAGAGGTACGGGCCTATCTAGGTCCATGGAAAATGTTGGTGACAATATCATTTGTCAGCAATATGCAACCCAGTCCTTCTCCAACGACCCTTGGTATGCTAATATTGTCTATTTTATGCTCAACAATCGGTGCCCAGAGGGAATGAATACTACTCAAAGGAGAGCACTGAGGATGAAGAGCTCGCATTACATGCTCAAAGGAGGATTGCTATACAAGAAGAATTTTGAGGAAGTGTACCTACGATGCCTTGATCAACAAGAGGCTAAGCATGTAGTTACTCAGTTTCATGGGAAACACGACACAGGTCATGGTTCTGCAGATTCATTGGCACATCAGATCCTTAGATTTTGTTATTACTAGCCATGTGTGTTCAAAGATGCCCATTAGCATGTAAGAACATGTCACATATGTCAGATTTCTACATCAAAGGAATGCCATTAAGCCATCCATTGTAGCTTGTCTACGAGCTAAGGCCATTTTCCCAATGGGCACTGGATTTTATTAGGGTAATTAACCAAAATTCTTCTGCAGGACACAAATTTATTTTGACTGCCACTCATTAATGCACAAGATGGACAAAGGCTATCCCTTGCAAGAATAGCACAATAGAGGTAGTGATCAAGTTCCCCACCGAATGCATCACCACTAGGTTTGGGGTACCCTTCGCATTAGTATGTGACAACGGCCCTTCCTTTTCTTTGGTTGAGTTCATTTCATGGGCATATGATCACAAAATTATCTTAAAATATTCTTTGAACTATTACACACAAGGAAATGAAGTTGCAGAGTCAACCGATAAGAATCTCTTAGGGGTAATTAAGAAACTATTAGAAATCAATCCTAGGGACTAGCACACCCAGCTAAGGTTTGCGTTATGGGAAGATAGGACTAGGATCAAGGTTGCTTTAAAAACTTCACCATTTAAGCTGGTATATGGCCAAGAGCTTGTGTTCCCTATCCATCTGCAAATACCTATCCTTGAGTTCATGCAGAAATTCTACTCTAGTGATGATAGGATAGAAGTAAGATTAGATGCCTTGTTGAAATTAGAAGAGCACAGGGATGCTGCCTTGCAACAATTCTTTAGGCACCAGGCTGTTGTCAAACGTTGGTTTGACAAAAGAGCCAAAATAAAAGCTTTTAGAATATCAAACCTTGTGCTACTATGGGATAAAGCTGGTGAAAAGAAGGGTAGTCACCAGAAATTTGACAAGCTCTGGTTAGGTACCTATCAAATTGCAGAGATCCTAGGAGAAAATGTTTTCCGGCTGAGCAGTTTAAGTGGAGAACCTGTTCCCTTGCCTATCAATGGACAGTTTCTTAAGCACTATTTTGAGTCATGAAGTTGGTATCTCTGCTGGATGGTACATTCCTCTAAATAGCTTATGCGTTTCTACTTGTAAATAATATTTGTATGTAAATAATTCTATTCTATGTTTGTAAATAGTCTTCTGGGTGTTTGCTTGTTCTTCCTTTTATGTCCTTTCATTTCCTTTGTTCTTTTGTTTTTGTCTTGTTTGTTCTTTCAGGTTTTCTCTGTTATTTCCATCTTAAAGTGGTGGGTTGATTATCTAAAGTATACTGTGGTTATTAGGAGAGAAGTGGTTTAGATATTTTTAGGATTTAAGTGCATAATTTTGTCCTAAATTCTTTGCTTTATGCCCATGGTCAATAAGAGTTATGGAAAGTCTTGAAAACAAGGTGCAAAGTAAATAACCTTCATTATCTCCTCTGAATCTGTCACAAATCATCAAGACCATCTCCTTTTGTAATGGTATATTTGTCCCAGGATGATAGTGTTGTGAGATTTGAGTGAAAATTTTGATTTCCCAGATGTTGTTATGAGGTCCAAGGTAGTTTTTAACCGAGAATAGATGTTAAACATCTAACATATTGAGAGAAAATTGAATGAAATATTTGAGACTCCAAGAAAAAAGGTGGGAGAAAAGAATGATCTAAAAGAAAAGAGGACTCAATATGAATGGGTGATTCCAGTATCTCTACCGGGGCTATGGACGCCTGGCTGGCAGTAGAGCAATGTTGTGAGAAAACTAGAGGTATCTCCGTCAGGGCTATGGACGCCTGGCTGGCAGCACAACAATGCCCAGGATATCATTGCACAACAGCGAAAGGAAATTGACTCATGTAGTTCAAATATTGCACATTATTGTTCCAAGGATTAGGAAAACTTTATAAAAGGATGATGCACCATCAAGCACACACATAGATTCAGGGGTAGCCAATGTTGGTTTACATTTGAGATCCTAACTCACCCTTGGTTGTTAAAATGGACCCAACTGGAGTTGTGATGTTCATAAACCAGGAGTTTTGGGTAGTTGAATCCTTCAGTTTCTTGAAAATGGTTAAACCCCTTTTCCAGCCAAGTCGCCATTTGTTATGCCTTGCACAACCAACCCATTTTATTCTGGAACAAAATGGGTCCCCCCTCTTTCTTTTTTCTTTTGTTTTCTTTGCCTTTGGTTGTCTAGTTTGGTCTTGGGAGTTCTTTTGTTTTATTCCTAGGTTTGTTTTTGTTCTTGTTCTGCTGAGTTTGGTTCTGCCTCTGTCAAAATTTGGGTTTTCTCCCTAGTTCGGGATTTTCCACCCCATCCTAATTTTCTCAAATATCTCTCAAGGTAGTCAACTAGAAAGCATGCCTCAACCCCATTCAACATAAAATTCCTCAATGAAGAAGGTTGGTGAGACCCTGCAGTTGTCCTGTCGACTAGCAGTGTGTTCTATTCATTTGAAGCTCTTTGGTCGCCTAGACATTCCTGTCACTGTGAGTTTTTATATGTCTCGCTAGAGGGAGTTGCATTCAGTAAACGGTTTTTCCTTCGGCAGGAGGTCTCACCGATGGTTACTGGTCTTAGTGAAGGAAGCCTCTGTCATCTAAAGGTCTCGCTGACAAACCAAAGTCTCCCCAACAGTTGTTCAAAAATTTTGTCTTCGGGGAGAAAGATATGTTTGGCAAGAGGTTTGGCTGAATGGTGAAGGTCTCGCCGAAGGGTTCTCCCTTCGATGTGATGTTTGGCCGAAAAGGCGTAGTCTCGACGATAGGGGTGGTGTAGAAATGACATCTCACCGATACGGTGGACTGTTGCTAAAATGAAACAGAGTTGGTGAAGGATTTGGGGTCGCTATGAAGTCTCGGCGACTAAGTGATATCTCACCGAAAGGGGATGAGGCCTTCGATATAGGGTTGTGCTTTCGGAGAGATGTCATGCCGACACATGGTGTCTCACCAAAAGATTTAAGTTTGGCGTGAGGTCTGGCTGAATGGTGAAGGTCTCACCGAAGGGTTCTCCCTTTGGTATGATGTCTGGCCAACTACGAAGAGTCTCAGTGATAGGGCGTGAGTTTGGGGTAAGGTCTTCTCGACATGAAGGAGTCTCCCCGAGATGGAATGTGCTTGCCAAGAGAAGAGGGGCTCGATATAAGGTCTTGTCGATTGTCTAATGTCTTGCTGACAGCAACAGATTTACAAATAGAAAAGGGATATCGGTGTGACCGATGGGAACTCGCTGTGACTTCTAACCGATGACAACTGTCTTGCCGACCATTTTGTGCTATGCCGATAACTGTTGTAGAATGTAATCAGATCGGCGAGACACTAATGGTGTCTCACCGACATGTGATTCTATGTGAATAACTTTTGACTTCCTAGGAATCTTATGTGGAGTTTGTTCCACCAATCAGAAGAAGTTAAAAGGGTCGCCCACTAACAGTTTGACTCATTGACTACCCCTACGAAGGAAATCAATAGAATGTGAACGACATGAACTTAATGAGCTGATGGATCAGCCTAGGAATGATGGTGTTCGAGTCTGAATAGGAATTCGGATGTTGTCTCTCAAGAAAGGTCAACTTGCAGAAGGATCTGGAGTGGAGAAAGGGCAGCAAGAAAGAGGAAACCGCGGGTCTTAGGGACATCTGTGGTGTCCACTACAAGAGGTAGATCCGCATTAATGACAATGCTTTAGAGCATTCAAGGCAACCCTTCAAGGAAGTTTGAAGATGGACACAAAGACTAGGAGTAAATGTTGTAGCTACAAAAGATCTGAGACCATCCCTAAAATAATATTTCAACAACATGAATAGCAGGGATACACATTTAAGGCAGAACCAACTTTATTCAAAAGATCTCAAGGCTGACCCTTCTGGGGTGAGATATTTTGTAAACCCTAAAGCAAGGGCCAACACATTCTTGGGATATTCTCTATATATGGAATTTTGCCTCTTTGTAAGAGAGAGGGAGAGAGAGGGAGAGAGGTTAAAAAGTGAAAAAAAAGAGAAGAAGAAATATAGATGGTTAGAAGACATAGAGATAGATTTTTCAAGAGTAGGAATTCTCTAAAGGATAGAGGAGACAGAGCTGCATCCTGATTCTTTGTAATTGGAGCTTCTTTTGTCTTCTTAGTTAGCAGTTAGATTCAGTAGAAGCCAAAAATGTATCTTTCTAGTTTTCTTAGTATAGATGGAAACAATTTGGAGTCATGTATTTTTTGTACACTAGTGATTGCGCCAGATTTGTAAATGTTGCTTATCTGTTTCACTAGTAGTAGAAGCAACCAGATAAAAATCTACTTCATGTTGTGTTCTAGAATGGTGTTTTCCTTGAGTTAATCATTTGATTTGAGAAGCTTTCAAGGAATGAAGTTTGATTCTATGTTTTGTTCAAATGGTGACTTGCAATCTATTATTGAAATTAGCACTGTGAATGAATGAAACTGTGTGTTAATCACAAGTTAATTTTGTTCTACAGTTTTAGTTAGGAATTCCTTGAAAGGTAACAAGTTTGGTTAAATTGGATGAATTAACATTATTTTATGTTCCAAATCTCTAATCTATCCTTTTTCGTTTCTTTAAAAACCTTGGTTAGAGTAGGTCTAAGTTTATGTTTGATCTCAAAACAATCTAGGAGCTCAACACCAACATGCCCCTTGAACATTACTATTGTATTGACCATTGAGTAACATCAGCATAGTTGAGAACCAACTACCAAGACCTTGGGAGCTAAGATATCCATTTTTTTTCTTTCTCTTTCAGGAGAAATAGAATAGTAATATTATTTTTACATCTTGTTGTGCCATTAGGACACGTCAACAAATCTAGCGCTAGAAGGAGGACCAATAGAGCAAACTGGATAATACTAGGTTTTTCTCACTAGAGAGGCCCCATGGATTTCTTCAATCAGCTGAAAATCCACCACCTTTGATAGAACTCAAGACCCCAACAAGACATAAGGTTCGCAAGACTAGGGCAACCATCATACCACCCTTGTTGGCTCCACTCACCCCACCAAATTTTTCACCAATACCCTAGTGGACTCCTATCAACCCATCACCAAATCCATCTCAATTGTCACTACAGTTGGTTCAAACCATCCAATAGCTGGCTCAACCACCACCACCACCAATGGCATTCTTTTAGAATAATCCCTCTCCTTTCGAGACTATTCTTGAAGTTTTTCATGATATGCCTAAGAATCCTGAGAAATTTTGTCCCAAGTACATTCACGGTGAATCACGGAGTGTTGAGGAGCACGTACAAGCTTTTAAGGATGCTTGTAGCAGAGCTCAGATAGCCCATCATGATGTAGTTTGTAGGTTGTTCCCTTATTCCTTACGGGATATGGCATACAACTAGTACCTAAATCTCCCTTAGCATTCTATTCTGAGCTGGATAGACCTAGAGAATGCTTGCATCAATCATTTCAAAATCTATGTGGATCAAGCCATTCTGTTCCACCAATTTGCTACTATTACGAAGGAACCAGGTGAACCTTTTCACTTTTTTAATACCAGGTTTCAACGAATGTATAGGAGACTGCAAGACCCCTATCTGGTCACTGAGAATAGTGCCATTCAAGCATACTTTAGAGTCATAAATCCTTTGCTTGGTTTGTTCCTGCAAAGGACTTATCAGCCGACAGATATTGATTCTCTATCTAAAGTTTACCATTTGGCTATCAAGTTGCAACAACATATAAGTTCTCAACAAGGAAGTTTGGGTGGAGGTTTTCCTTCAATAGGGTATCAGATGCATAGCCCAACCCCTCTATTCAATACTGTCCTGAGAATGTCTCCTTCCCATTAGGGACCTATGTTTGAATTGCAGACTCAACCTCCCATTCCATTCTTCACTAGTGGGACTTCTAAATTTTTTCAACAACCACAGGTCCCTCAAGGTCCCCATGATCATCATAACCAAATTGGGACACCAAGTCATGTTGATCAGCCACTTGTCGCTAAGGCTGTTGAAAGTGAAAAGACAGTTCAACTCACAAATGAGGTAGAGACCTTGAAGAAAACACTGTCTCAAGTTACAAATGACATGGCCCAACGTAGATTGAACCCTTCATAGAACCAAGGTAATTATCCTAATTGGAACAATAACAATTAGGGTAATTATCAGAATCATAACAATTACAACCAAAGGGGTTATCAAGGCCAAAACTCCTCTAACCAAGGCTATCAAAATCAAAATAGAGGATACAACCAGAGACCAAATAACAACTGACAATGGAATGTAGGATGGAACAATGGTGGAGTTTCCCACAGTTATCAAGCTAGTGAGGACGGGTTACATACTACAAATGTGGCTGACCTCAATTTTATGACTAAATGGTACATGTTGCATGATACTGCCACTCATTCCGAGGTAAACTACCCTGAAATGGAGAAAGTTGTTAAGATGGCACAAGCAGATGCCCAAACATTCCAAGGGAATTCAAAAAAAGGAGGTGACTCAGTAGATACAACAATGACTTATGACCTCTTTGAGGAAAAACCTTCATTCCCAATGCAAAGTGAGAATGAACCAGAGGAAGACATGTATAATTCCCAAGCCTTTCAAACAAAGGGAGGAGACTTCTTAAAAAATCAAAGTAAGGGCTCGTTCACCACATCAGCACCACCTAATCACATGGTGCCTCCAAATCAAAGTACTGATAATAAGCCTCCTCCACCAAAAGGTCTGCCTAACTTCCATAACAAAGTTAATTCATCTATTATTTTAAAAAATAATGTAAGTTATAACACTGAATTGGATATTTTTTCTTAGATGTAGAAACAAAAAATGTCTTTCTCATACTTTGACATATTAAAGTGGTGCCCTACTCAATGGGAGATAGTGTTGAAAGCCTTGGAACAAGCTAATAAATCAAAAGGAAAAAAAAAGGTAGCGCCTGTTGCAGACATGAACGCAACTTTGTATCGAAGCAAGGTAGGTACCCCACCATTTCTTCTAAGTTTGAGAATCTGTAGGAAGAATCTACATAATTGTTTGTTAGACTCAAGGGCTTCTGGCAATGTTATGCCATCTTCTATATCCAAGAAGTTGGGATTGAACCCTTTCCAAACAAATAAGGTCATCCAACTTGATAAAATAAAAGTTAATGTAGTTGGAGAATTTAGAAACATACATGTGCAAGTAGGGTCAGACCCTAGGATTCAAATCAATATAGATGTTCAAGTGGTAGACATTCCCGAGACCTATGGTATGCTATTGAGCAGAGATTTGATGAAAGGTATTAGGGGATATCTCTCCCTTGAATTTTCACATATGTGGCTACCATGGAGAGGAATTCCTATGTAGATTAGGATTAAAAGTGAACCTCACCTCAAGCATGTCATCACTAAATATGATTGCCCCAATGAGGTAACCTATTTCAAAACCAAGAAAGGGGTTTATAAAAGAGAGGAAATTTTGACCTTTTCAGTTCTTGATCCTAAAGAGTTATTAATACAAAATTCCCCTGACCCCATGATTAATGAAAATCAACAGACATTGATCAGGAAGTTGCAACAAGATCAGCTGGTCTTAGGGGAAGATATCAATTTGCAGAGTCTTTTACTTCCCAATTGGTGCAAGGTACATCATCAGAGCCATTCGGAATCGACTTGCCAACCCTACATTAATATTTTAAATCATGTCTCCCAAGCTGAGGAAACTAGCTTGAGCCACCCTAAGACTGCTAAAGATCACTTCTCAGTTGAAGCCAACGAAGCAATAATGCTAACCAGGAATAAGATACTCTCAAAGGAAGTTCCTTCTCAAATCGAACTTGCCTCAACCACATTTCCACACCAGCATCTTTATGAGGAACAACTCCAAGATTTTCCTGACACCCCTACACTCACAAGTATGCCAAAACCTGAGGGATCAATCAAAGATGTAAGTGACTGCCAGAAGGATAGCCATGCATTATATGATATGACTATGCAAGAATTAGAAATTACACCTAAGGAACTAGTTGAACACCCCCTCCCAATATTAGATTTAGAAGATCAAGTGGCTCCACCTATGGCTCATTCTATCCAAGTGCCCATAACCATCTCAAAAGGATCAAATCTAGCTCATGACCAGCTTTGGACCCTCACGTTTGATGTATCCAAGTCCAAAACAGGTTGTGGTGTTGGGATTGAATTAACCAGCCCGAAAGGAAAAATGTTTTTTGCTTCTTATAGGTTGCAGTTCGGATGCACTAACAACGTAACAGAATATGAAGCTCTAGCTCGAGGGCTGATGTTTGCACATAAGAAGAAAGTTACTGCCTTGATGGTTAAAGGAGATTTATAAATAGTTATCTGGAAGGTGCAAAACCAATATACATGTCACAATAAAAGGCTGGCGGCATACAAAAACTGGATATGGAACCTGATTCAAGACTTTGATGCTTTTGGGATTAGTTTAATCCCTAGAGAAGAAAATCAAATAGTTGATTCATCAGTTGTTGCTGCAAGTAGCCTGGGACCCATGCAAGGCTCCAAACATAAAATATTCTTAGTAGAATTGATATCCACCCCAGCTGTTCCTAATAATATCTAGAATTTTCAAGTCTTTGATGATGATCGACATATCCTTGTTTTTCTATCAAGTTCAGATGTTTTTGAAGGGAAGATCATTGATGAATCCAACAAGGATCAAGGAGATTGGAACCCTGAAGATTGCGATAATGAGAGGGTCCTTAACTTAAAAATTAATAGCATTCCCAAGGGAATGGTGGCTTTAGAAAGAATTTTTGATTCAAACCCAAGGGATTGGGAGAAAATATCAGTTGAAGATAAAGGAGGTGAATATGAAGCTGTTAACCTAGCTGATTTTGGCCCTGAAATAAATGTCTACATAGGGAAAGCCTACCCCAAAATGATCAGAAAAGATATACTGAGGGCACTAAAGAAGAATATTGTTGTGATAGCCTAGGGGTATGAAGATCTGAAGACATTTGATGCTTCTGTGATGACTCATACCATTCCTAGCCACAAAAATAGAATGGAGTGATGAGGAAAAGGTCGCGTTTTCACAGGTCAAGTGATCCATTTCAGAAGCACCGGTCCTTACCATACTTGACTACATGAACCCATTCTACATTTATTCCTTTGCTTCTGAACATTCCTGTGCAGTTGTACTAACTCAACGAAGAGAAAAGACAGAGGAGAGACCAATTTCTTTCATGAGTTCCCCATTCAAGAATGTTGAAATCAAATACCCACCTCTTGAAAAGTAAGTTTTCACACTAGTTAGGGCTGTCAAGAAGTTCAGGCACTACATCCTCCGAAGTCAGATTATTGTGGTAGTTCCTGATGCAGCTGTGAAGTCTCTACTCATGCAGAGCAAACTGGGAGAACCAAGAGGGAAATGGATGGCCATTTTGCAAGAGTTGGACTTGGAGATACGCCCCATGAGACTTGTCAGAGGTACGGGCCTATCTAGGTCCATGGAAAATGCTAGTGACAATATCATTTGTCAACAATATGCAACCCAGTCCTTCTCCAACGACCCTTGGTATGCTAATATTGTCTATTTTATGCTCAACAATCGATGCCCAGAGGAAATGAATACTACTGAGAGGAGAACACTGAGGATGAAGAGCTCGCATTATATGCTCAAAGGAGGATTTCCTTGAGCCATGCCATTACAGCCTGTCTACTAGGTAAGGCCATTTTCCCAATGGGCACTGGATTTTATTGGGGTAATTAACCCAAATTCTTCTGCAGGACACAAATTTATTTTGACTGCCACTGATTATTGCACAAGATGGATAGAGACTATCCCTTGTAAGAATAGCACAATAGAGGTAGTGATCAAGTTCCTCACCAAATGCATCACCACTAGGTTTGGGTTACCCTTCGCATTGGTATGTGACAATGGCCCTTCCTTTTCTTTGGGTGAGTTCATTTCATGGGCATATGATCACAAAATTGTCTTAAAATATTCTTCGAACTATTACCCATAAGGAAATGGAGTTGGAGAGTCAACCAATAAGAATCTCTTAGGGGTAATTAAGAAACTGTTAGAAAACAATCCTAGGGACTGGCACACCCAGCTAAGGTTTGCGTTATGGGAAGATAGGACTTGGATCAAGGTTGCTTTAAAAACTTCACCATTTAAGCTGGTATATAGCCAAGCGCATGTGTTCCCTATCCATCTGCAAATACCTATCCTTGAATTCATGCAGAAATTCTACTCTAGTGATGATAGGATAGAAGTAAGATAAGCTACCTTGTTGAAATTAGAAGAGTAGAGGGATGTCACCTTGTAGCAATTCTTTAGGCACCAACCTATTGTCAAACGTTGGTTTGAAAAAAGAGCCAAAATCAAAGTTTTTAGAATATCAGACCTTGTGTTGCTATGGGATAAAGCTGGTGAAAATAAGGGCAGTCACCAGAAATTTGACAAGGTCTGGTTAGGTCCCTATCAAATTGTAGAGATCTTAGGAGAAAATGCTTTATGGCTGAGCAATTTAACTGGAGAACCTGTTCCCTTTCCTGTCAATGGACAGTTTCTTAAGCACTATTTTGAGTCATGAATTTGGTATCTCTGTTGGATAGTACATTCATGTAAATAGCTTTTATGTTTCTACTTGTAAATAATATCTGTACATAAATAATTATATTCTATGTTTGTAAATAGTCTGCTAGGTGTTTGCTTGTTCTTCCTTTTATGTCCTTTCATTTCCTTTGCTCTTTTGTTTCTGTCTTATTTGTTCTTTGGGGTTTTCTCTGTTATTTCCATCTTAAAGTGGTGGGTTGATTATCTGAAGTATACTGTGGTTATTAGGAGAGAAGTGGTTTAGATATTTTCAGGATTTGAGTGGATAATTTTGTTCTAAATTCTTTGCTTTATGCCCATGGTCAATAAGAGTTGTGGAAAGTCTTGAAAACAAGGTGCAAAGTAAATAACCTTCATTAGCTCCTCTGAATCTGTCACAAATCATCAAGATCATCTCCTTTTGTAATGGTATATTTGTCCCAGGATGATAGTGTTGTGAGATTTGAGTGAAAAATCCAATTTCCCAAATGTTGTTATGCGGTCCATGGTAGTTTTCAACCTAGAACAAATGTTAAACATCTGACATATTGAGAGAAGATTGAATGAAATATCTGAGACTCCAAGAAAAAAGAGGGGGGAAAAGAATGATCTAAAAGAAAAGAGGACTCAATATGAATGGGTGATTCCAGTATCTCTACCGGGGCTATGGATGCCTGGCTGGCAGTAGAGTAATGCTATGAGAAAACTAGAGGTATCTCCATCGGGGCTATGGATGTCTGGCTAGTAGCAGAGCAATTCCCAAGATATCATTGTGCAACAAATAAAGGAAATCAACTCATTTAGTTTAAATCTTGCACATTATTGTTCCAAGGATGAGGAAAACTTTATAAAAGGATGATGCACCATCAAGCACACACATAGATTCAGGGGTAGCCAATGTTGGTTTACATTTGAGATCCTAACTCAGCCTTGGTTGTTAAAACTAACGTAATTGGAGTTGTGATGTTCATAAACTAGGAGTTCTGGGTAGCTAAATCCTTTAGTTTCTTGAAAATGGTTAAACCATTTTCCTAGCCGAGTCACCAGTTGTTATGCCTTGCATAACCACCCCATTTTATTCTGGAACAAAATGGGTCCCCCCTCTTTCTTTTTTCTTTTGTTTTCTTTGCCTTTGGTTGTTTGGTTTGGTCTTGGTAGTTCTTTTGTTTTCATCATGGGTTTTTTTTTGTTCTTGTTCTGTTGAGTTTGGTTCTTCCTCAGTCATAATTCGAGTTTTCTCCCTAGTTCAGGATTTTCCACCCCATCTGGATTTTCCCGGATCTCGTTCAAACTTTGGCTAAATACTGTGGTTCAGGGATTTTTGGTCTTCGCGAAATTCTGCATGGGCCAGATTTTCCTGATTTTTCTTCTCCTCTAGATTTTCTCAAAATTCTCAAGCCTCCGGAGTTTCACCTTCTTCGCGGATTTCTTTCCCCTCTGGATTTTCCAGCAATCCTTTGTTCCCCATTTTTTCTAAAACTTGCAGGAATGTCTCCTCCCTCACAGAAATCTGTCCCATGCGGATTTTCCCAGAACCTGATGGAATGTGAAGAAATATGGAGTAATAGGACTTGTTAAGAAATGATGATGCATTTTATGATTAATTTATGCTATTTTGAGATCTCAGATGTGTTTTCTTGATTGATAACGATCGGATTAAGTTGCTAATAGGTGTTTTCATGTTTATTCTGCTAGAATGCACCTGGCTCAGAATTCTCCAAAATTCCTCCCTAGCTTGGATTCCGCGGGTGGACCTAAAACCCGAACTCTAATATGGTCATTTTATTTTAAGACTTAATGACACCTTGCTTATCTAGGATTCATCTTAATGATGATTTTGATTGATTAACCTTTGTATGTATGATCTTTACTATGGTTTCCTCTGTTTCACAGGATTGAATCACTCATCTAAAGATATCTCTCAAGGTAGTTAACTGGAAAGCATGCCTCAACCCCATTCAACATAAAATTCCTCAATGAAGAAGGTCGATGAGACCCTGCAGTTATCCTACCAACTAGCAGTGCATTCTATTCATTTGAAGCTCTTTGGTCACCCAGACATTCCTGTCAATGTGAGTTTTTATATGTCTCGCCGGAGGGAGTTGCATTCAGAAAATGGTTTTGCCTTCGGCAGGAGGTCTCACCAATGGTTGCTAGTCTCGGCGAAGGAAGCCTCGGTCAGCAAAAGGTCTCACTGACCAAGCAAAATCTCCCGGACAGTTGTTTAAAAGGTTTGTCTTTGGGGAGAAAGATATGTTTGGCAGGAGGTTTGGCTAAATGGTGAAGGTCTCGCCGAAGGGTTCTCCCTTCAGTGTGATGTCTGGCTGAAAAGGCGTAGTCTCGGTGACAGGGGTGGTGTTGGAATAATGTCTCACCGACAGGGTGGAATCTTTCCGAAATGAAGTGGCATCGGCGAAGGATTTGGAGTCGCTATGAAGTGTCGACGACTAAGTGATATCTCATAGAAAGGGGATGAGGCCTTCGATATAGGGTTGTGCTTTCAGATAGATGTCCTATTGACACATGGTGTCTCACTGAAATATTTTAGTTCGGCGTGAGGTCTGGCCAAATGGTGAAGGTCTCACCAAAGTGTTCTCCCTTTGGTATGATGTATGGCTGACTACGAAGAGTCTCGGCAACAGGGTGTGAGTTCGGGGTAAGGTCTTCCTGACATGAAGGAGTCTCCCCGAGATGGAATGTGCTTGCTGAGAGAAGAGGGGCTCGATATAAGGTCTTGTCGACCATCTTATGTCTTGCCGACAGCGATGGATTTGCAAATAGAAAAGGGATATCGGTGTGACCGATGGGAACTCGCTATGACTTCTGACCGATAACGACTGTCTTGCCAATGGTTTTTTTGTGGTATCAATATGACTTATGCGGGTCGATATGAGGTCTTGTCGACTGTTTTGTGCTATGCTGATAACTGCTATAGAATGTAATCACATCGGGGAGACACCGATGGTGTCTCACCGACATGCAATTCTATGCGAATAACTTTTGACCACCCAGGAATCTTACGTGGAGTTTGTTCCACCAGTCAAAAGAAGTTAAAAGGGTCGCCCACATACAATTTGACTGATTGACTACCCCTGTGAAGGAAATAAACAGAATGTGAACGACATGAACTTAATGAGCTGATGGATCAGCCCAAGAAGGATGGTGTTCAAATTTGAATAGGAATTCGGATGTTGTCTCTCAAGAAAGGTCAACTTGCAGAAGGATCTAGAGCGGAGAAAGGGCAGCAAGAAAGAGGAAGCCATGGGTCTCAAGGACAATTGTGGTGTCCACTGGCAGAGATAGATCCGCATTAATGAAAATGCTTTAGAGCATTCAAGGTAGCCCTTCAAGGAAGTTCGAAGATGGACACAGAGACCGGGAATAAATGGTGTAGCTGCAAAAGATTTGAGACCATCCCTGGAACAATCTTTCAACAACACTGACAACAGGTATACACATTTAAGGCAGAACCAACTTTATTCAAAAGATCTGAGGGCCGACCCTTCTAGGGTGAGATATTTTGTAAACCCTAAAGAAGGGGCCAGCGCATTCTTGGTATATTTTGTATATATGTCCTTTTTCCTCTTTGTAAGAGAGAGGGAGAGAGAGAGAGAGGGAAGGAGGTTAAAAAGAGAAAAAAAAGAGAAGAAGAAATATAGATGGTTAGAAGACATAGAGATAGATTTTTCAAGAGTAGGAATTTTTTGAAGGATAGAGGAGACAAAGCTGCATCTTGATTCTTTGTAATGGGAGCTTCTTTTTTCTTCTTTGTTAGGAGTTAGATTCAGCAGAAGCCAATAATGTATCTTTCCAGTTTTCTTAGTATAGATGGAAACAATTTGGAGTAATGGATTTTTTGTATACTGGTGATTGTGCTAGATTTGTAAATGTTGCTTATCTATTTCACTAGCAGTAGAAGCAACCAGATAAAATCTACTTCATGTTGTGTTCTAGAATGGTGTTTGTCTTGAGTTAATCATTTGATTTGAGAAGCTTTCAAGGAATGAAGTTTGATTCTATGTTTTGTTCAAATGGTGACTTGCAATCTGTTATTGAAATTAGCACTGTGAATGAATGAAACTGTGTGTTAATCACAAGTTAATTTTGTTCTACAGTTTTAGTTAGGAATTCCTTGAAAGGTAACAAGTCTGGTTAAATTGGATGAATTGACATTCTTTTTTGTTCCAAAGCTCTGATCTATCTTTTTCATTTATTTTAAAACCTTGGTTAGAGTAGGTCTAAGTTTATGTTTGATCTCAAAACAATCCAGGAGCTCAACACCAACAGGCCCCTTGAACATTACTGTTGCATTGACCATTGAGTAACATCAGCACAGTTGAGAACCAACTACCAAGACCTTGGGAGCTAAGATATCCATGTGTTTTCTTTCTCTTTCAGGAGAAACAAAATAGTAATATTTTTTTTACATGTTGTTGTGCCATTACGACACGTCAACAGTATTGTTACAGTAACACCATGATCCAATGTGTCATGAACATCAAGAGGAGTATCTAATGTCAACATCTAAAAATAAAACAATTTTTTTTTGTTCAATTACCATAACTACCTAACATTATTTTATAGTTCGCCATTAGTGAATAAAGGTTACCTAGGTGAAATTTCATCGAAAACGATAAGTGTGAGGTGTCAATGTTAAAGCTTCATAATCAAAATATTCAACATCCCAAGTGAGCTATAAGAAAACCATTCATATAAGGTTCAACTATTCACATATAATAATTATATTTCCTTGCTAGTTACATACCCGTGGACTCGATGATGTCATGAAAAAGGGATCTGGGGGAGTGCTACAAATAACATGAACAATTTGAATTTGAATTCTCATCATAATTATTCTACTAATTTAGCTATTCTTACATTTTAGAATAAAATTTAATAAACAAAATAAAATGAACTTGCTGAAATTTACCTGAGTATCAATTTTGAATTTTTCATTCAACAAATATTTTATAATAACCATCCCCTGTGTAGTTGATGTATCTTGCATAGCTACATCCTAACTACTCTTAGTATCATAAGTGCAAAAATATCACAATATTGACAAAAATTAAATGAAACTTGAGGCCTAGAAGACTTGCCCACATCACCCTATACTAGAGGCCTCACATACTATATAAGGCTTTGAGTGAGCAAGCTAATGGAGTTTAAGGTGTCCAAGTTGACACTATCCTTCAAAACAAAAAGAAACAGTCAATGCCCCCCCACAGGTCTAGCCATAGGTTTCGATGCTAGCTGTGGGTTATGTTGTGCCCCCACTGTATCATGTGTGGAGCCCCCACCTCTACCCTGGAAATCTAGAAATTAAAAATAGTTTAGAATTCCATTAAGGAAAAACTCATAGCTCCTTGGGAACCACTACAAAAGATAGTTTTCCCCCTTAATCTCCTTCAAAAACAATTCCTACCACTAGCAGTGTTCTTGGACCAGTTTCCACCTCTTTTTTCTTAGTCACCAATGGTGTAAGAGTATGCTTTCTTCCATTTTTCTCCAAAGTGTAATTATTTCTCTTCCATTATGGATTGCCTTCCTATCAAAACTTTCATGGTTTTTGTAAGAGTAAGTGACATACATCCATAGGCATGATATCACACCACACCTCATCTTCATAAGTGCCTATTAACAATTTTACTAGGCATTACTGATCAACCGAGAATTGATTCCCTTTTTGTAACCATGACACCTTGTATAGGGTAGGGTGATTTGTTCTTTTTAACCCCAACTTATCCACCATTTCAATTGAAACTAAGTTATCAGTGTTTCCACTATCTATTATGACTTTGTAGCATTTTCCACTCGACTTACATATTATCCTAAATAAAAATTTCCTTTGGATAGGTGCATCTTGTCTTTTGGTTGGCTTTGGAAGTGTCCTCTTCATCATAATTTCTTCTCCTCTTTCAATTCCATCTAGTTGACTAATAGACCTATAGATTTGGAATCCCCTTTGGCTATGTGTGCACTTGGAGCCCATGTTCTCTTTGATTTGGTCTACACTATGGTCATTCATAAAATCTATGGCTTGAATGTCCACATGTGAAACATGAAACTTAGAGGCCTCTACCTTGGTCTCTTCCATATCCACCTTTTCCTCTCATGGGGTATGGTCGTGGTCTTGTTTCATCTCTCTCCCTTTGACTTTTCAAAGGGATGGCATCCTTACCATGGCTATAATTTTTATATTGTTGTTTGTTTCCTTTTTTGAATCCACCTCTTCCTTTGATTGTTCCCTTCTTTCTTAATAGTTTATCATTTTCCTTTAGAGCATATTGATATTCTTCCTCCATAGTTCATAGCCTTGCCATACTTAGTTCATCTTGAAAACTTAGCCTGAATCCATTAACATATCTAGCTGCCTTTTCATGGTCTAACTCATTATGGACAATCTTATGAATTTTTTTTAAAACTCCTCTATATAGGCCTTCACACTTCACTCTCTTTGCCTTAAATTCTATAGTTTCTTGAGGAGTTTAAGTTGATAATAACCAAGTAGAAATTGAACCTTCATATTTCTTACCATTTGATCACATCAAGTGATCTTATCTTTACCATTTCTTCTTCTCTTAGCCCACACTTCTTTCTATCAAAGTTTTGCATGCCCTTTCAATCTTTTTTAAGAAAATTTCACTCTTTTAGTTTCTTCCACTTCATCATACTCAAATCATTTCTTCATCTTAATTATCTAATGAATTAATTCATTTAGTTCTAAACTTCCTGAGAAGCTTGGTAATTCTACCCTTTTTCCTTTCCCAATGCTAGAAATAGCTCTTATAAGCCTTTGCTCTCCTGCATCCATATCTCCATCTACATTTTTCCCTTATTTCCCTACCATATTTACTCATTCATCATCTTCACTATTAGTATCTTCATGGTCCCTATCTCTTCTCATTCCACCTTCTATTGCATCCATTCTTGTCTATACTCCCCTTAGAGACTTTAGTACCTCATCAATCCTTCATGTTTCTTGTGTAACTACAACCTTTTCCATCCTTCTCCTTTGTGGCATCCTACAACCCTAAATCTTGTTTATTTCCTTTTTCTTCTTACTACAATCTTTCTAGCTGCAATATCATTTACTATAGCAACATACCCATAGTCACAACTTATAGGGATTCTTCCAAATCTAATCGTAAGTCACTATCTGCCTTCCCAGAGTTAAAGTTGTGCTCTAATACCACACTGATGGAACCCACCTCCTCGTAGGCACCTAAAACCTAACTAAACAAGAGCTAACAAGTGAGGAGTGGGCTTATGTTTTTGTGATAAACTCACACAACCTCTCTAGAGGTCTAAAACACTAGCTACAAGTCAAATCTTGGTTTGAGGTGGAAAAAAAAATCTACAAGAACAAATGACTAAGTTGCAACCAAACCAAAAATAGTTGTTACATGCAACAATCTATTGTTGCAAGCATAAAAATGATGTTGTAGATCTGCACAAATAGATGCTACACAAATAATAGACTTATATATTGTAGGTTCTTGACCACACAATACCCAATCATAGACACTCCAACATTCACACAAAAAATAACCCCCTTCTGAATATCAAACTCGTAAAACTTAACATCCACAATCAAACCCACAAAAAAAAATTAGAAGACAACAAATTTCAAAATATATAATATTCTATTTCATTTAACTTAGAAATATTATCATTTATAATCAATTTATCCAGTCAATTAATTCATTTAGTTCTAAACTTCTTGAGAAGCTTGGTAATTCTACCCTTTTTCCTTTCCCAATGCTAGAAATAACTCTTATAAACCTTCATTCTCCTAGATCTATATCTCCATCTACATTTACCCCTTCCTATCCTACCATATTTGGTCCTTCTTCATCATCTTCACTATTAGTATCTTCATGTACCCTATCTCTTCTCATTCCACCTATTGCATCCATTCTTGTCCATAATACCCTTAGAGACTTGAGTACCTCATCAATCCTCCATGTTTCTTTTGTAACTACAACCTTTTCTAGTGTAACTACAACCTTTTCCATCCTTCTCCTTGGTGGCATCCTACCATCCTAAATCTCCTTTCTTTCCTTTTTCTTCTTACTATAGTCTTTCTAGCTGTAATTTCTCATACTATAGGGACACACCCATAGTCACAACTTATAGGGATTATTCCAATCCTAATCTCAAGCCACTATCTTCCTTCCCAGAGTTATAGTTGTACTCTAATACCAAACTGATGGAACCCACCTCCTCATAGGCACTTAAAACTCAACTAAACAAGAGCTAACAAGTGGGGAGGGGGGGTTGTGTTGTGATAAATTCACACAACCTATGCAGAGGTCTAAAAAATTGGCTATAGGTTCAATCTTGGTTTGATGGGGAAAAAAAATATACAAGAACAAATAACTAAGTTGCAACCAAACCAAGAACAACTTTTGCATCCAACAATTTATTGTTGCAAGAACAAAAATGATGTTGTAGATGTGGAAATAGATGCTACAAAAATAATAGACTTATATGATGTAGGTTTTTGACTACACAATACCCAATCATAGACACTCCAATATTCACAAAAAAAATAACCCCCTTGAGAACATCAAACTCATAAAACTTAACATCCACAATCAAATCCACAACAATTTTAGAAGACAAAAAGATTTAAAATAAATTTAATATTCTATTTCATTTAACTTAGAAATATAATCATTTATAATCAATTTACACATCTACAATTTCGGGAACAAATCTGAGATCCCCTATTCTTCTCTTTCTTCCTCTTTATCTAGCACGTGCTTCTCTATGCATTCCTCTTCCTAAGTTCTAGATTTTTCTTTTGTTCTCCTTTGTTATCCTTATCTCTACTGCTCTCTTCTTCTCCCTCTATTCTCTCTCTTTTGTTCTATTATTTTCCTCTTCCTCAAAATCTTCCAAAATTATGGAACCTTCTCCAAAATCCTACCTAAAAGTGTGTGCAGACCTCAAAATCAATCATTAATGCTTGTGTTCGATTTGAGTTCAAAATTTCCACTCAAAATTACTCTCCTTCATTACCCTTGGCTAGTATTCATTAAATGAGTTTGTAAGTAGGTTGTTATAGCTCTAAATGGCCAAAAAAATAAAATTTCAAATTACTACCAACATGCATGGTGGCGGGTGAAGGAAATGACAAAAAAGAGGTTTAAAAAAATATGATGCCCTTGCTTCAAATTAATATGTAAATTTTTCACACAAAAATAAAATAACAACACAATAGATCATATAGTGTGTTATAATATTAATATGATTCCTAATTACAATAAATACTACTACACTAATTCACATTTAACATAGTTTTTTTAATAAAGAAAAATTTAATTGATTATAGACTATTTTTATATATATTTTTAAGTAAAAGAATAATATTTACACACTATCAAATAATAATGAATTTTTCATGCAATAAAAAGAAATAAAGAAAGCAACACACATGTAAAAAGTAAAATCTTAATAGAAAAGAATTTTACATTGGAGAAACTTAAAGTAGAAAACATTTAGAAGTGTAAAATATTATCTACATTTCTGACTATCTCATTGCACTATTTTAATTTCACTATCTTATCAAGGCCATATAATTGCTATCTTTTAATTACTTTACAACTTACTTTTAAACGTGCACTCTCTTACTACACTCACATATACAACTCCTTAGAACACTTTTTTAAATAAAGAAAGAACTATTATGATTCCTCTATGGATATTTATGAACAAGCTCATTAAGAATGAATCAAACAATTGATCTAAAGAACATACAATTTATTTTTTCTCTTTTCAAATATGAGTAAAATTGTCATATATAACTAGGAAAAATAATCATAACATTTCCAAAAATAACATGACATAACCAAATCTACCAACAAGCATCTAAAACTAAAGTGACACAATTATAATTACTAAACATAACCAAATGCTACTATTTATTTAAATGCTACCACCATATTATAAATTTTGAAAGTATTTTTAAAAATCACCATGATTTTGACCATTAAAAATAATTAAAAATAAGATAGTTATTATAAATAAGATGTAAATTAATGGTCCTTTGTCCATGGAATATGAGGGTGTCATTGCCAATTAGGCCGCAGGAGAGACCGGTTGAAAACTATATCACTCGAGATGTTCTTGCAATGATGTTCAAGATAGACAATGAAAGGATTGAAGACTGCATTCATATAATTTTGAGACTTGAGGTTACCAGTCCACATGCATGGAAGATTATCTTCCCTTCCCAGGTGATTTATATACTTTTGTCCAATGCGCTTGATTTAATCCAGTCTCTGAATGAATTGGAGGAATTGGCTAGAAAATATATCAATTTCCAGTACCTTCTTGACAATGCAATTCTTCACACTGTGCAAAATTACAATTTCTTCTCTGGGGAAGGGTTTATTGGAGTTTTGTTTCCAAGGAATTTTGTGCAAAGACGACAAGGTTTTGAAGAAATTTTTGATGCCATTAGACTGGCTTTACAATTTAACAATGATAACATTTTTTTGTGTGCTTTAAGGAAAAACCAATGGTATATTTGCTCTGTAATGGAGTTGGAGATCAAGGAAAAATATTATTCTTTGGTATATCTTCATGCGTATGTTCCACCCCCTCCAAACAATGGTGTTCAACTGGACTTACAGCTTAGAGTCAATTTTCCAACCAGTGGTCAGAATCATGTTCAAAACATTCCTAATCAGGCTTCAAATAGAATTTAGGTGAATACAACTATGGTGAATGCGACACCGACTTCTCATTTCCAATTCCATAGAGCTCCTATTTGAAGTAGAAGGGTTTTTTAGAGAGGTCTTTAACTAGAAGAGGGATTAGAATTGCAAGATGAAAATTCAATTAATGGGGGGTCAATGAAAATGTAAAAAATTGTATTTAGTGGGTTTTTGTTTAAAATTGTTGGGTACTTTATATTTTGTAAAGGGACTAAAAATGTTATTTGAACCATAATATGGGTTTTTAGATTAGTTTTTGGGGTAGTTGTTTTGGGATCTGAGTGCTGAATTTTGAACTATCAACATGCTTAAATTATAAGTCATAAAATTGAACAAAATTGTATTTTTTATTTTGGGCTATAACTGGAGGTTTTCTTACTGGTTCTTTCCTGCAAGTATTCCCTTTAGAACCAATTTTTGTAATATATTATTTAAATATAATATAATATTATAGTGACTTGCCACTTTCACCAAAAAAAGATGTAAATTAATTATTAATTATTTAACCATTAAAAAATATAATACTTAAATAATTATTTTTAGACCAACAAATGTAAGTAATTACTTTCTTTCTTTGTGCCCCTTGGCCAAGGTCGAAGCCATGCTGCTGCAACAATTCTCTTAGTGACATAAATGGCCTATATCTATACACCAAAATAGGGGAGATCATCCCCCAAACAATGTCGTGACAAATGCAAGACTCAAATTATAGACATTCTTAGAACATGCTTAGATTATCTCTCTACGCATTCTAGAAAAAGAGAAATAACTTGAAAATAAATTTGGACCCAAGTTGGGGCCAAGCACAGAATGTTATGAGACTGTAGAAGTAAAAAATGGGAACATAGATGCCACAATGCCAGAAAGATAGGAATTCCAGACATCAATAATGTTAAATGAAGAAAGATTTAAGATGAGAACAACACGTCATGCTTGGATACAATGGGGAATCTAGTGGAGCTTAAAGAACTTTGGCTACTTTGGATGCCCAAAGTCCTTCAAAAATATCTACCAACTAACATGTGATTCATGCACAACTTGGAGAGGCTCCACCTATATGACTGTGACATCAAGGGAACCCCTAATTTATTCTCAGAATTATAAAAACTTCAGTATATAAAGTTGAACTCTTTTAGAGTGTTGCTCACTCTTTCTGAATTAGGGTTTGGCAGATTATCCAATTTTAAGGAAATTGAGATTGATGAATGCCTTCAGCTCAAGGAATTGGGAGAAGAATTTGGGAGGAAAGGTTGCTTTCCAGTGTTGCACAAGCTCAAACTATGAATTTTACCTTCTCTAGAGAGTCTGTGTAGTTTTGTCGAAGAAAGTGGTCTCCCCATGTTGCAGACTTTGACTATATTCCATTGTATGAACATTAAATTATTACCATCGGGTCTTGATAAGCTCAAGGCTCTAGGAAAAATTAGAGGAGATAAAGAATGGTGGAATGAATTAAGTGGGGAGATGAAGAGATGAAGAACCATCTTCATGCTAAGTACATGGAAATCATGGATATCCATTATAATGATCATGTTTAACCCATAGTTTTCTTGTAAGTATTTGTACAAATGATAGGTTGTTGTATGTTACAAAGTATTGCTTGTGTGTAATTATGTAAATAAAAACCTATATTTTTGTAAACATTATGCTACAAAAAAATTGCCCGAGTTTGTAATTATAACACCATGATGTACAAGGATTGCTATATTATTTTGTGAGAAATTATATGTTAGCATCCTTGATTTATGAAAAAAAAATTGTCAGTAAGTTGACGAGCCCTCACCCATAAAATATAAAAAAAAAATTACAAATAAAATTGGATAATTGAGATTCAAAAAGCCTATGTAGGCAACCAGCAACTCATACAATTTTCCTCCAACAAGAGTCAACCCCACCAAAGGAAACAAGCAACATTGCCACAAAAACTGACCACCATGGAGTGCATATGCACACAAAAATAGCTCCCATGACCCATCTACCCACAAAATAGAAGTACCAAGAACAACAATAGTAAAAGGAACCCCTACAGCGCACCATCATGTTGAATCTCTTAGTTTCTATGCAAGAGGCCACAAGACAACCTAAATCATAAAAAGGTAGTTGTTGTGCATGGGTAACCCCATTTATGGTGAAGACATGAACCAAATCAAGCTCACCAAGCAGAAGACCCATAAGATAACTCATAGCCCTTTGATGTACATGGCTAGAATAAGACAAAAAAGAAAAGGGAATCCCCATGAATTAAGAGTGCATCACTTGTCAGACTTTGTGCGACACATCAACCACTGCTACCAAACATAAAATTGGGGTTGATTTTGCCTCATCAGAGAAAACTCATAAAATCACGATTTTTGCATCAATATAGTCTCTGGTTAGAGACCAATCCTATTGAATAGTAGATTTTTGGAGCACTAAGTCTCTCTAACTCTTATAGGGTTTTTCACCTAAAAAGGAGAGAGATTAGGTCCAAAAATGCTAGGAGTTCATTCAAATTATGATGTTTAAGATGTTTCCTATGCTAAATGAACTAAACTAAGTGAAATTAACTAATCTAAATGAATGAAAATGGATGCAAGTCTAAGATCTAAGCTATGTTTGAAAACACAATATGATATGCAAACAACATGAAAATCAAAGAAATACTGTGGAACAAAAAGTATTGGATTAAATCTGAGTGCACCTGGACAAGTGTCTGGAAAGTGGATTTGAGATTACAAAAAATTCACTGAGGGACTCATTTTCCAAGGAGGGAAATTAGTCCATTGTCAAGTGAAAAGTGTCAAAAACTGATTTTTGTCTGTCAAGATCCTAGATCTGACAAAATTTGGATTTTGGATGTCAAAGTGGACTCATTCACCAAGAGTGGTGAATCAGTTCAATCTTAAATTTTTGAAAGTACATTCAGCAACTCTACAACATCAAATATGTCCAATCCTCAATGTCGGGTTGCGGAGGTCAGATTCTGTAGAAAACAAACAGAAAGTACTTAAAATGGATGAAAAGATGATGTAATGTATTGAAGATCTCAATTGACTTGATTCCACTTTTCAAAACCTTTTAGACCTATTAAATCTGCAAAATAACACATGCAAAAAGGGGGAAAATGTTTGTGGGTTAGCAAATAGGGGTTTTCCTTGGTCAAACCCCACTTTGGTACTCAAACCCAATGAAAATATATGAAATGCAAGGGAAAGGATAAATGAATACCATAAAGTATTACAACTTACCTCAAAACCCTTGAAGATGCAAATCCGAATCAATGTCAATGGTTGCTCCAAGATGCTTCAATGGTTTCTTAATAATCTATTGCAAAATGCTTGAAAAAATGCTATTCTTGAATGCCTGAATGCTTGATGTATGCTTGGAGATTATTCTTGGATGTGCTTGATATTTTTTGTAAAATGAGGTAAAATTAACTTACTTATACCATTCCTTTGTCTTAGTACTAATTATACATCATCACAGGCTGACATTAAGTGTAGAAATTGAATAAATCCCAAAATAAATTTGAAATTATTTTTATTTTTGTGTCAAGGTGGACTCATTCGCCACCCATGGCGAATGGGTTCCACCTTGAGGGTGTGTTCAAGTGTCAGGAATTAAATGTTATTTGTAGTGTGTTGGGGTATCATTCAAAAATACACTTAAATAAACCTTATGAGTGCATAAGAAGGTCCAACAAGAAATAAGAAAAGTGTAAATAAGGGGGAAATTCCTAGAAAAGAGTGAATCTTGATAACAAGACTTAATGACACTTCAAAATAGGACTTGTTGATGTGTCAAATGATGATTTTTAAGTGAACTATATTAAATAGAATCTAGAATAATGTAGAAGTGTTTTACAACACTTCACAACACATTCACAAGACTTCAATATTTAATAATTAGCATTTAAAATAAGCATGTTCAAGCCATATTGCAATATAAAATTAAGACAAAAGATGTAAAACATGATGAAACAAGACTTAAAAGGCCATGAAAATGACAAGGGGCCATTTTTCTATGGCACATTTATCCCTTACTTTAGTGAGAAGAAGAACTTGCTTCAGACTTGAACTAAAGTAGCCATGAACATTGAAAAGAGAAAGGGTTCAAATGCACTTATGTTAGCAAGATGGAATAAAAAAACAAGAGGGATGATCAACCCCCCAGGATTAAGATCCCATGACAAACCAAACATAAGAACATAGGAACACACAAGTTTTGATACATTAAATGAAGCTTCGATCATCGATCCAACATGTTTGTGAATCAGATCTAGGAAAAAAGAGAAAATGTGTACTCACTCTAGGCTCGCAGACTTTTGGACTATCCACAGGGTGAGAAGGGCAAAAAAGTATGAAAAACAAAAAGAGTAACATACGCTAGTTGGCATGCACTCAAAAAGACAAAAGTGACTATGAGGAAAAGTCATGTCGCTAGCTGGGCTTCCCACTAAACCATGCCAAATTATACCGCTTGATAACTTTAACAAGGCACCACAAAAAGGAAATGCAAATGTAAATGTTGATTTACAAAATTTCATGAGACACGCAAAACTCTGTATGCTTATAACTCATGAACAAAATAAAATGGCACAATAGGCATCCAAGTTGTATTATGCAAGGTGGCCAAATGAAAAGTGTAATAAATGTAAAAATGCAATGTAAAAGTTTGTTCAAGGGAGTCTTGTTCAATTTATGTAAGGTCAATCACTTAGGGAACATTGTATCTAATGTCTCCAAGAGAGGACCAATCAAAGGATAGTAGATTCACAACTTAGGGGATGCAATGCATCACATCAAGCCACTAAGAGGAATATAATATGCTAAGAGAGATCGTACCTATGAAGGACATCATACCCAATGTTATCCACAAAGTAATGAACACATCATATAAATGACAAGGCTACGCAAAGAACACAAAGTAAAATATGGTGTTGTATGCTCCACACTTTAAAGTAATTGCTACACCTCATTTGTGAGCAATTGCTTTAAAGTAGAAGAATGAAAATGCAAAAGAAAAACATGAAATGATAGCCAACTAGAAAGCTCTATGCCAAGTCATATGTTTTTAATAGTAAGGCTTCATCATGTCAAGGAAGAAAAAAAGGAAAAGAAAGGAAAATGAAAGGGAGTTTCCCCCCAAAAAAGAAAACACACCAAAATGCATAAGGGATCTATGCATTTGGGGTCAGTATGTTCTGTGCTACAATGTTTTTATGAAAGAGCGTGGAACTATCATCATCCCCCAAAGACATAGAATGAGAAGAATGACACACACAAAGTGAAAAAAAAGGAAAAGAAAGATTCATTTTGGGTCAACATGGAAGAGACATTGTGGTCTCAATGCCTTGCATCATCCCCAAAAGGAAAGCATAGGCAAAAAAGACAAAAGAAAAATGAAAAAGGCTTTTGGGTCAACATGAAGGAGAAATTTCGGTCTCAATGCCCTGCATCATCCCCAAAAGGAAAAACACAAGAAAAGACAAGGAAAAAAAGAAAAGAAAAGAGACCTTGTGGGTCAACATGGAAGAGACTAAGGGTGTCTCTACACTTTGCGTCATCCCCAAAGGACAAACACAAAAAAAAAAGAAGGTAGGATAGATAGAAGAATAGAGATATAAATAGAAGAAGTGTACGAAGAGAGAAAATAACATAAAACACACAATACGGGGGAACACGATACGCACATGAAAAAGAATGTACAAGAGAAAAGACTAGCAAGGAAAAGGAAACTCAACCATCTAATAGGTCATCCACCTCCCAATCATGATCATCAAACTGTAAAGGAGGTTGATTATCTAATGGAGGAATTGTAAGTGCCATACTAGGAGAGTCACCAAGTTGCACACTTGGAATAAGAGATTTGTCATCTAAGCTCATAGAGGAGGAAAATAAAGCATTCAAATTAGTGTGCACCTCTTCATAAATTTTAGCTACCTCTTCGTCGTCATCCTCATCAAGATTAATGACTACAGGAGGATGAAGAGTGTTCTCCAAAGAGGGGTGAATGAATAAAGTTCTGTGCAATGTAGGTTCAGGTTGTTCGGGTGAAGGGGATTGAGTTTCATGTGGTATGCCAAGGGGAATATCAGGAATAACTTTCATCAAGGGAGGAGGTTGATTTTCTTTGTTTGTTTCAGTTTTTTATTGTCTAGCAAGAAAATGATGACGTCATCGACACTCTCTAGCAGCTTGGTTGCATCTAAGTCTATTCTAAGTTTTTTGTGGTGTCAAGACGGATTGATCAACTTGAGGCTCTTTCGTTTCAAAAGGAGGTGGATCAATCTCTTTCTCTTTAACCTTATAAACTTGTTTAAGATGTGGTTGTGAAGCTGGGCTATTCTCAACCTCTCTAGGTCATTTAGACTAAGGGGTTGAAGAATCTAGATGTGATAGAGTGGGTAAAGGTTGATTATTGTTTGAGGGAGTGTTATGCATGGTTTTGTCTATAACAAGAGGTTCAAAAGTGGGTAGGGAAACACCACTAAGAGACAATTCAGCAATCCTTTTAGCTTTAAATTTTTGGTAGGAAATGAAGAAGAAATATTTTCTAGGTGTGATAGGTTCGATCGGTGTGGGCCAAAAGGCTTCTAAAGAAAAGTTACCTTTAGATGATAAGGGATTGAATCAGCTATGATGGATGGTAAAAACTTCATTGTCATGTAGAAAATTTAAACACTTATGAATGATTGATGCGACCTCTCTCATTGCACGAAGCCAAGGATGACCTAGCTGCAAATGAAATTGGTCAGATTGTGAAATAATAGAAAATCTCACACCAAGAGTTTTCAGTTCTATTTGTAAAGGTAGCTCAATTGATCTGATCATAGGGCAAGCAAAACCATTATGAGTTTTTATCCATGCTGTTGGTTTATCATATGCATCTTGATATAAATTGTGTAATACCAAGAACTCCTCTATGATCACGTTTTCACCACAAGTGGGATCTATTAGTATGCCATTAGTGGGCTTATCGTAGATTCTTGTAGCAATGTAGAGAGGACCGTCAAGAAGTTTTGGTAATATATCTTTGTTAGAAATGGTAATATCAAGAGATTTATTAGTATTTCCCTTACGAGGGATAACATCTATCATAGCCACAAGATCATTCATAGGACTACGTTCAAAATCCATAGGAGATATGCCATTTTTCTCAATATGTGTATCGACAGTCATTACATTAGGTTTAGAAGGTTCACTAGCCTTGACGAATGAAGTATTTTTAGATATAGGTTTGGTAAAGATTTGCAATTTTTGATTAGGTGGTGTGAAAAATTTGTTACTTCTATCTGTGATGGTCAAGTGTCCTAAATCAATGAGGTCTTCAACAAGATGTTTAAGATGCTTGCGATGTTCAATGCCATACCCATTATGATGATGGAAATGACAATAAGCATTAGGTCAGAAACAGGGTGGTAGGGGTTGGTTTGGATCAAGCAGAAAAATGGGTGGAAAAGTGAGCATACATTTTTCAAGTAATTGTTTCATGGTATTATGGAGGGAATCGGGTAAAGGAGTGAATTTTCTATTAGGGTCCCCATATTGATAAGGCACAACGAACTTAATAGTGGCCATAGCATTTTGAAAGGGTTGGGTAGGTTGTGGTTGCGAAGACAGATTAAATTGCAAAAAGCTTTTATTTGGTCATCGAAAGTTCTGATTATTATTATTGTTGTTTTGGTTGTGATTATTGTTTTCAGGTTTTTTGGTTTTCCTAGAAGTGGATTGGGAATCATGACTTGAAACCAAATTATGATATTCACAAAAATTCATGCATAAATGCATGAACGAAGGGAATTTCATCATTGTTAACTTGTCCTGAAGGTTTCTATGCAAATTCTCAATGAACATCTTCTGCAAATGTGCATTAGGAATCTTAACATCAATTTGGGAATACACAGATTGATATTGTGAAATAAAATCAATAATCTTTTCATCTATGTTTTGTCTACATCACATGAGATCTGCCATAGTTTTCGTAGGTTGCATGTGAACTTGGAAGTTTCTTATGAAGGCATCCACTAACTCATTAAAAGAGTGGATGGAATGATTAGGAAAATTTGAAAACCATTCTAAAGCACTATCTTTTAAAGTCCTAGGAAAGAGCTTGGCCAAAAGCCTCTCATCAAGGAAAAAGTTGCTACATAAGGTTGTGAAGGAATTAACATGGTTAGTAGGGTTTCCTTTACCTCCATATTTCTCGAATTGAGGCATTTCTATCCCTTGTGGCAATGGGGCATGAAGAATCTCTAAGGATAATGGGCAACTATAGACATGATATTGAATAGGAGGGAATTGACCTTGACTAATGGTGGAAATTTGATGTTGCATGGATGATACTATGTTAAGGAGTTGGGTAATAATAGGATCATGGTATGTAGGTTGTGATGGAAGGGAAAAGGGTGATGGAGTATAATGAATAATAGGTGAATTGAAAGGAATGGTGGGATGTGAAGTAAAAGGAATGGTAGAAGGTGAAGTGAAGGGAAGGGTAGGAGGTGTAAAGGTGGTTGAAGACATTTGGGATGCCACAAGGGAGGAAGGAATGCTAGATGGAACTGTGACAGAAGGAGTCACATAACTAACCTGTTGTAAAGTAGTAGTGACTTGTGGTGGGGTATAGGTTGGAATAGATGTAATGGTGGAAGGGGGAGGAACTTGAGATCCTCTTCGATTAAAATTAGGGATTGCAGATTGATTATTAGAAGGAGCATGTTTATTACAAATATCAACAATATTTCTTAATACAATCAAGCCATCATCATGTTCAAGTAACCGATGAATATTATAATGGTGGGTATAGCAATTTTAGACACATTCTCAAGAGTCAAGTCATGTTGTAAGTGTGAAAATTATTCATGAATGTGAATCCTATCTTGAGAATTGTTTTAAGTTTCATTTTGGATTGGGTGAAACGGTGAAGGAATGGTAGTATTGTCAGTTCCTAATGCTCCATTGTCCATACTAGTAGTAGGAGCTCGTGAGATCCCAAGGTCCACAACAAAAAGTGCTATCATGGGAATCCATGAATCTAGAACTTCTTCTCACCAAAGTATTATCAATGGAATACCAAACACTCATAGAAGTACTACGGAGGGGAAATGTGACTCAAATGCAAGACAAATAGAGGATATAAATGCTTAAGAACTAAACTACTGCTAACAGTAACAAAATGAAAAGTAAAAAAAACAAAATGCAGGAAAGAATAAAGAAAACATAGAAAGCAAATGCTAAAAAACTAGAAAAAGGACTAATTCGCCCTAGGTGGCGAATGAGTCCAACTATGCAATTTTTTTTGTGATTTTCAGAAATTTTAAATGAATGTGATGCAAAAACATAATGCAATTATCAATATAGAATGCAAAATGTTTTGATTTTTCAGTTTATGCAATAATGAAATCTAAATGATCTTTCCCTAATGCAAACAAAACAACTTCTATAATGCAAAAATAAATCAATACCCTAATTGAATTGTAATGCAAAGTGAACTTTAACATGCAATGATAATGAAAATAGAAAGTCTAAAGTGCTCAAAAGTTGGGTTCACCAAAATGAACCGTAGATTTTTGGAACACTGAGTCTCTCTAACTCAGGGTTTTTCACCTAAAAATGAGAGAGATTAGATCCAAAAATGCTAGGGTTTCATTCAAATTATGATGTGTAAGATTTTTTCTACGCTAAATGAACTAAACTAAGTGCAATTAGCTTATCTAAATGAGTGAAAATGGATACAAGACTAAGATCTCAGCTATGTTTGAAAACACAATGTGATATGTAAACAACATGAAAATCAAATAAATAATGCGGAATAGAAAGTACTTAGTTAAATCTGAGTGCACTTAGACTTGAATTAAAGTTGTTAAAGTGTCTGGAAAGTAGATTTGAGATTACAAAAAATTCACTAATGGACTCATTCGCCAAGGAGGGTGAATCAGTCCACTGTCAAGTGAAAAGTGTTTGAAACTGATTTTTGTCTATCAAGATCCTGGATTTGACAAAATCTAGCTTTTGGATGTCAAGGTGGACTCATTCACCAAGGGTGGTAAATAAGTCCAATCCTAAATTTTTGAAAGTATAGTTAGCAACTCTGTAACATCAGATCTGTCAAATCTTGAATGTCGAGTTGTCGAGGTCAGATTCTGCAAAAAATAGACAGAAAGTACTTAGAATGGATGAAAAGATGATGTAATGTCTTGAAGAGCTCAATTGACTTGATTCCACTTTTCAACACCTTTTAGACCTGTTAAATCTACAAAATAACACATGCAAAATGGGGAAAAATGTTGGTGGGTTAGCAAATAGGGGTTTGCCTTGGTCAACCCCCACTTTGGTACTCAAACCCAATGAAAATATATGAAATACAAGGGAAAGGATAAATGAATAGCATAAATTATTACAACTTACCTCAAAACCCTTGAAGATGCAAATCTGAATCAATGTCAATGGCTGCTCCAAGATGCTTCAATGGTTACTTAATAATCTATTGGAAAATGCTTGACAAAATGCTATGCTTGAATGCTTGAATGCTTGAATGCTTGATGTATGCTTGGAGATTATTCTTGGGTGTGCATGATATTTTTTGTAAAATGAGGTCAAATTAACTTATTTATACCATTCTCGTGTCTTAGTACCGAGTATACATCATTACGGCCGACATTAAGTGTAAAAATTGAATAAATCCTTAAATAAATTTGAAATTATTTTGATTTTTTTGTCAAGGTGGACTCATTCACCACCCATGGCGAATGGGTTCCACCTTGAGGGTGTGTTCAAGTGTCAGGAATTAAATGTTATTTATTGTAGTGTGTCAGGGTATCATTCAAAAATACACTTAAATAAACCTTATACGTGCATAAGAAGGTCCAACAAGACATAAGAAAAGTGTAAATAAGGGGGAAATGCCTAGAAAAGAGTGAATCTTGATAACAAGACTTAACAACACTTCAAAATAGGCATTTTTGATGTGTCAAATGATGTTTTTTAAGTGAATTGTATTAAATAGAGTCTAGAATAATGTAGAAATGTTTTACAACACTTCACAACACATTCACAAGACTTCAATATTTAATAATTAGCATTTAAAATAAGCATGTTCAAGTCATGTTGCAATATAAAATTAAGAAAAAACATGTAAAACATGATGAAACAAGACCTAAAAGGCCATGAAAATGACAAGGGGCTATTTTTCTATAGCACACCTATTTCTCTACAAATGAAAACCTAACATTTGAATTGTTCAAGATGTTATGCCATGAAGGAAATACAAGTCTGGAGCATTCCAAAATACCCAGTCCATCAAGCAATAGAATTAGCTATCAAGTCTGAACCAATCAACACTCTCACCATCAGCCATCGAGTTCACAAGAGCATCTGTTTCTTTATTAGCCTCCCTGTATATATGATTTTCTATTAAAGATTCAAAGAGAGATATTAATTCCAGAGCCTCCTCAAGTAAAACGTGTACTTTCCAGTTCGGAGTAGCCCTAGATCTTAAAGTTAATCATGATGGCTAAATCACCTTCAATCTCAATCCTAGGAAAGTGGGGTGCCTTGCACTTTCGTAACCCAAGGATTAGAACATAGAATTCTGCAATGTTCATTATTTTTTCCATTTGGCAAGGGTTGTGCAAATTTCCCTAAAACTGAACCATCACTATCTCTTAACAAACATCCAACCCCAAAGACCCCAAGATTGTCGTGCGAGGCCTCGTAAAAATTCAACTTGACCCATCCTTGTTTAGGTACCACCCACTTGGTAAGTTTCCTCAAATTCACTATTTCATCACCACCTGGGCCAACAATGGAAGGGTTTCTAATCCCATACCAGTTCTTTTTCATTTTTGCATCCCAATCACTAAAGAGAAAAAATTTCCCTTTGAGATTTCACACTATTATTAATCACTTCCACGATCAAAGCCTCAACTTTATTAAGAAAAGAAGCCACCAACACTGATTTATTTTGAAAAATCCTCTGATTCCACTCCTTCCAAAGTTCCCACAAGAGAATGGAGGGACTAATAACGCATAAAAATAAGAAGGTTGCACCCCTTTTGAGTATTGGCCACGCTTGGAACAAAATGACATTATGTTTAGGAAGAGCGGACCTCCACCCTAGTCTTGCACATAACCAAGTCCAACACTCTTGTGAATAAGGAAATGATAAGAACAAGTGATCTACTTCCTCGTCTTCACTTTGACATAGAACACATTGAGAAGGACCTTCATATCCCATTCTCCTAAAATTTTTGGCTGTTAAAAATTTCTTTTGAAGAGTTTCCCAAGAAAAAATACTAACTTTAGGAAAGCATAGTTTATTCCAACATAATTTCACCAGAATAGATGTAGCATCATTCAGAAATTTCATCTCAAGAATATTACACCTATCCTTGGAGTTATAGTTCCCACTCTTGGAACCATTCCATTTAATGGCATCCACCCCCTCTCTCTCAATACCAACCTAATTTGTCCCAAGATCAGTTTGATGTGACACCTCTCTTCATCAAGAAGACCCATGCCATCCAATGGCATCCACGACCAAACTCTTAATCCATCCTTTATTTCAATGTTTAGATAATCTAATACATGAATTCCCCACTGTTGTTTTGAGACCTCTACATCCAAGATCTTATCCAAGCTTCTTCCCAAATAGGGGCAAAGCATCCATCATGGATATCCCAGGTTATAAAGTCAATAATGAGATTATAGAATTCCTACATAAAGTTCCATATTCATGATCCCTTTAGGGAATCTTGAGTATTTAAAATATTGAAGCTGCTATCAACCCTTAGATATTTATATTGCAGAATTCTTGCCCACTTATAATTTGGTTCGAAAAATATTCTCCACACTAGTTTAGCACCCAATGTCATGTTCTGCATTTTTTGGTTTTTAATTCCAGCTTCCCCATTATCCTTTAGTTTGTTGACCTTCTCCCATGCAATCAAGGCCAATTTTTCTTTCCCTCCACTACCTTGCCAAAAGAATTTCCTGAGTGACCTATCCATCTTTTGTTGTGCTGATGTGGACAAAGAAGGACATGAAATTAGATAGATAGGAATGACAGATAAAACAAGTCCTTTACCATTGTTAGACACCTAGCCCAAGATAACCATCATCTTTTCCATGTTGTAGCTCTGTTTGATAACTTTTTGCATACGCCATCCCACAACTTGTTACTTCTAATTCCTTTATCCAAAGGAACCCCAAGATAAGTGCATGGTAAGTGACCTTTCTTATAGCCAACATTCTAACAATTTCATGTTCTTTCCTTATTGCCATAGAGAAGAATATGATTTCAAATTTTTTACCCCTACTTCTTGCCCAGAAGCATTGGAATATGATATTAGAATATCTTTTAACACCCTAGCTTCACTTTTTTTTGCTGCCCCAAATAATCTAGTGTCATTGGAAAATTTTTGATGTGACATAGGTGGTAGATTACTAGTGATCTTTATTCCTTCAAGAGAGTACCTAACCCTGGCATGATTCAATGATATCCCGAGTGCTTCAACCATTATAATAAATAGGAAGGGTGATATGGGATCGCCTTGTCTGATTCCTCTTGAGACCTCAAAAAAACCCTTAGGTGAGCCACTCAACAATATTGAAAATCTCAGGCTAGATATCCAATTGAATATCCAATCAAGCTAGCCCTTTGAAAATCCAAAAGCTTCCATGACTTTGAAGAGAAATCACCAATCAACCAAGTGTCATAAGCTTTCTTGATATCTAGCTTGATTATCATTACCGAAAGCTTTGATTTTAGAATTAAATGTATGGCCTCTTGAGTGATAATCACTTCATCCTATTAGTGTATTCTGCTCTAGTTACCTGCTAACTTAAGCCTAGTTAGGTGTTGGAGTTGATCCTTTACTCATTCAACATGAGGTTTCAAGGTTGTTGAGGTGACTTGAGAGGTGTCCAATCCCTCTCAACACCTCTCCCTTGTAGAGAAGAGAGCATCTCACCACCACTACAGGATGAGGAGTCCTCTCCTTAATCCATGGCATGTGGAACTTGTCACCATTGCAGGATGAGGAGTCCTCTCCTCAATCCATGGCATGTGATTGCCTATTCTTGTGGCATGAGTTTTCTCATCCTCATACTTTATATAATGAAGGGTTGAGCTCATTGTTAATAGGTCAACTAATACAATATTGCATTGTTCATGTGCATATTTTCTAATCTCCTATATTTCCTAGTTTCTAATATGGTATTAGAGCTTTAGCTGGAGATAGTGTAGACCTTTAGGTGAACTATTTTATTGTATTTTATAAAATTCATTTAGTCAAATCTACCTCCTCGTCCGGTGTTTCAATTTGTGGTGCTCTCTAATCTGTGAGGTGAAATCATTTCATTACTACGAACCTTGCTATTGATTGGCAGCTTCGACCATTGGGTGATTAAGGGGTAGTTACCTCTGTCCATCATGATTCTATTGTCGTTCATCATGATTTTGGTTGTGTTCATTGCATTTTCACCTCCCCATCAATATTTCATCTTTGGTCATCATGATTCTACATATGTTGACCAAAATTTTGGTTGTGTAACCTTTTGTAGAAGCATCGAAGGTTGTTCTTATGTTGCTCAAGCTGCAATTTTTTGGTGTAGATCGTGTAGAGAGCCATGACTTTATTTTCTAGAAATAGCAAATTTAATCACCCACAGGGTGCCAATTGGTTGCGTGAAGTGTAGCCCGTGAGTCCGTGATGAAATTTTCCCAACTTAGACGCATTTGGGAGCAGAAGTAATTTTAAAGCCTGAAATCACTGTGTAAAGCAGGGCTTAAATTTGACGGTCGACCTTGCCTGTCAACAATTTTTTTAATGATGGTTATCTATTCAAAGGCGCCCTTAAAACATTATGATATACTTTAGTGTAAGTAAAATTATATATATATATCATTATAATTCTATATAAATTTTGACAGTCTATCCAAAATCTCTCCTTTCATCTGATACAATCTTCTTAAAATTTTGATTGTATTTTACGAAAAAAATCTCTAAATACGGTCATACGACCATCAAATTTAAGCCCTAGTGTAATGGGAAAAATCACTACACAAAGGATGATTGCAGGTGCAAACTTTGTGTAGAGATACACCAATCTTATGAAGGCATGGAGGAAGAAAGGCTCAAAATTCTCCAACTGTCCAACCTTGCACTTCAGTTTGAGAATCTTGTTACTTCATAAATGCTCATTTGACTTGAGATTTTTAAGTAAATAGTTAAAGTTGCATTTAAAATGCACTCTTGTTGTGAGAGTTTAGTGCTTTCTTCTCCATGTGCTATATTTTTCCTTGTAGATTAGAAATATCATTATTATAGGCCATGGTTCTTCACTACCAGTTTGGATTTTGCATGTAATTGTTTTCTCCTCTTTTACAAGCATTTTCTAAAACTGTAAGTGCAACTGAACAATATTTTTTTATGCACAATGATAAAGTGCCAAAAATCAAGGAGGATTTATTAGAAATTCATGCACTCAAACTTATAAAGTGTTGCTTTTCTATATTTTTCTTTGGGGGGATTATGCAAGGCATTTTATAATTAATGAACTTAAATAAAGTTCCAAAGGGGGTAATTATCTAGTTTAAAAATGGGAATTAAAAGTCATCCATTTTTCATCATATTGGGAGAAGGAAACTATAAGTCTTGGCGAGATGGAATCCTAAAGCACTACCAATGGATTCATTTATTGCAACATTTGTTTGGACTTATTCTTAAACCTACTGCATGTTGGCAGAAATCTATATGGGAAAGTAGAAATGGTCATCTCTTAGGATTAATCGATTTAAGTGTTGGGGACCACACATCATAGGCTTTGTCACACATTGAGTGCCCTCACACCCTCTGAACCACTCTTTGGGAAATATATGGAGATCCCACTGAACCCCCATTCCCAGATAATCCCACTATAGAAATGCTTCTCTCCCATTAAAATGAGGATGATCCTTTGTATGATGATGATACTAAAGAGGAACTTGCTTATTGGAACAATCTTGATTGTCTTGATGACACAGAGACATATCTTCCTATTTCTCCTATTTCTACACCTCCTATATTGGTAGCTATTTAGTTTCCTCAACCTGCTATTTCAATGGAGATTTTGGCTTCTCTGAAGGATGCTTTAGATTCTCTTCTACCAGTTCACTCTTTTCCTCTTGATCAGGGAGATTTCATCCTTCATACATTCATCATTTGTTTGTAGAGTCTCTCCTTGATCCTGATGATAGCACTAAGGACACTTTTCTTTTTGATGTTAGCTTCATTGAAGTTGCATCAACCTTGTCTTCTTCAGATATTCTTGCTCATGCTTTGCCTACTTCAGCTTCTATAGTGATAGTATCAGATTCTTATGGTTCCAATTATCATCATACATCTATGATCCCTGTGGTCCCTGTTCTCGAATCTTTTTTCACACATGAGCTTTGGTGGAGATCATTAAGCATTCTACGAAGACATTATGGGAATCATCTACGTCTTTGGATCTTGTGCATGATTTAGAGACCTTTATGCTTCTTTCTACATGTTCCTATTAGGAATGGGAAGATTATTTGCACACTTTTGTAATTTTCCTTCATCCTAAGGGGAGAAATGCGGTTCAATGTTCATGGATTCTCTTTGGCATACTTCATCAAGCATCTATGCACACTACAACATATCTTCTGGGGGACTTCCGAGCCTCTTTCTTTCTCTCCTATGTGGGGAATATCTCTTTTAATTTTGTGATAGAAGTAGTTCTTGGGGGGTCTTGAGTCCTCCTATCTTTCTTCTTCTTTCACTTGTACATTTTTTGCTTTCTCTCTTTTTGGAGGATAGTTTTTTCCCACTGGGTTTTCTATCTTTCTCCATTTTTGAGAGTTTTGCATTGTGCATGGGTACCTCATTTGGCTAGTAGTCGGGACCCATTTCTACATACCCACCTAAGCTATGCTTAAGGGGGGGTGTTAGTGTATTCTAATCTAGTTAGGCTAACTTAAGCCTAGTTAGGTGTTGGAGTTGATCCTTTACTCATTCCCAATGAGGTCTCAAGGTTATTGAGGTGAATTGAGAGGTGTCCATTGATCCCTCTCAACACCTCTCCCTTGCATAGAGGAGAGCAATTTTCCACCATTGCAGGATGAGGAGTCCTCTCCTCAATCCATGGCATGTGCAACTCACCACCATTGCAGGATGAGGATTCCTCTCCTCAATCCATGGCATGTGATTTCCTATTCTTGTGGCATGAGTTTGCTCATTCTCATCCTTTACAATGAGGGTTTGACCTCATTTTTAATAGGTTAGCTAATACAATATTGCATTGTTCATGTGCTTGTTTTCTAATCTCCTAGATCTTCCTAGTTTCTAATACATCCAATATGGACCTCCTAGGAATAAAGCCAGTTTTCTCCTATGAAATGATGCCTGGTAGAATCTTTTGAGTCTATTAGCAATAGCCTTGGCCATAATTTTGTAGAAGGTATTGCACAATGAAATAGGTCGAAACTCATCCATGTACATTCAAATTCTTTCTTAGGAAATAAAGTTAGGAAAGTATTACCAAATTCCTTGAGAACCTTACCTGTAGCTCTTGAATCTTCAATTACTTCATAGACATCCTCACCAACTATATGTCAGCACTTCTAAAAAAATGAGGTCGAAAAGCCATCTGGTCTTGGAGCTTTGGTAGGATGGAATTGGAATATTGTAGCCTTTATCTCCTCCATAAAGAGCGTCACCATCAACATTTCATTTTTTCATCCATTATTAAATAAGGGATGTTCTCCAATAGTTTTTGTTGTGCTCCTAGATTGGATCCATCCATATTATTTAACAAATTATAGAAGTAGGAGACCATATGGGATTTGATTTCCTCCATGTCATCCAACACAACACCATCATTTTTGGTCAACCTAGAAATCCTATTGACTAATCTTTGAGCTTTGGTACTATTGTGGAAGAAATTAGTATTCTGATCACCCTCTTTTATCCAAACATCCCTAGATTTTTGTCTACAAAAAGTTTCTTCCTTGGACAACACAGATTCATATTCTCCAAGCTCCTTTTCTCTAAAAGAAACCTTACTTCATTCATTCCATAAGTAATTAGATCATCATTCAATCTATCTATTTCATCCACAATTCTCTTTTTGTCCTCAAATATGTTCTTGAAGTGAAATCTGTTTCATTCCTTCAAGTACAATTTGACATATTTTAGCTTGGTTACCACCTAAAACATTTTTTAGCCCCTCACTATGATTTCCTTCCACCATTTCAAAATCAACTCAATATAATCTAGATGTTGCATCCACGTACTCTCAAACTTAAATGGGAATCTAAATGGTTTTTGGCCCCACTAATCTCTAACTAGATAGGACAGTGATCTGATCCAGACCAAGGTTGAACCATGCACTCCAAACTGAAAGGAAAGTCCCCCAAATTTCCTTTCCAAAAAAATCTATCTAGCTTTTTAGCTATATCGTTGAAACCCAACCTTCTATTGGTCCAAGTATAAGAACCATTTGAAAAATGAATGGTTTATGAAAATTTTATTAAGGATTAAAGAATAGTTTTATTTTATTATATTTATTAATTATATTTAGTATTGTATATTAATTTTTATTATTTTATTGTTTAATCTAAACATTATCATTCATAATTCAATACTTTTCTATATATATTTAATTATATGTGTGGTGATATTAGTAATATTGAATTTCTTCTATCATATTGTTTATTCTACTTTTATTTTTATTATTTATTTTTTATGGAAATAGTTGACTTTCATAGATGTCATCATCTTTGTATTTATATAATAGTTTACAACAATCTAAGTATACATCTAAAGTAGTACATATAAATTTTAGAGATTTAAATTAGTATATATAAGAATATGTTATTAAGTATTAGTAAATTATAAGAAATAAAATAGATTATCAATATTATATATATATGGGTGTTGCCACAATAGTGGTTTACACTTTCTGGGAGATCTTGATTTTTGTTGAAATCATGTATTTTTAGAAATTATAATGATTTAAGCCTTGAAGAGTTCCATTTAAGGGATTCCAATTGAAGAGGGTTTGATCAAACCACCTTAGACCAAGCCCCCTTGGATAGAACCCCACCAGTTTTAAACCATACCTATAACGAAGTCTCCTTTACACCTATCAAAATGTGGATAAAAACCACTTTTGATTTACCCTTTTGGGGATCAAATGGGTTCATTTAAAATTTATTTTTTTGTAAGTATGTAGTCCTTATTATAAGATTCCAAAAAATTATAATTTTAATTAAATTTAATTTGATTATTATATTTATTTTTTATTTCTTGTGAATGTAGGCTTTTCACCGAAAATCAAGCTCTATGTTTTGCACATGTGGAAAAATAGTAGATTATAAAAAAAATAAAAAATATGAGTGCACCAGATATTGAATTCTTTGATCCAACAAAATAAGAAAAATTGAATTTTAATACATACAAAAAAAGTTACACGTTATACGGTTCGCCTATGTCTGAATTGTAATTGGTTTGACTTCAAAACTTGATTAAGGAAAAAATATTCAATAAAACACTATGAAACCAATTGGAAGCACTAGATATCATAGTTACAAATCTAAATTTGAAAAAATTAGAATTTTATTCTTCATGGAAAAAAAAGTTGTGTTATATGGTAAGCGTCACTCCTTAAAAATGTTGTTTACTAAAAAAAACTAGTTTTCGAATGAGATGGAAAAAGAAGTGCAATCTGATTCCAAAAAATTTGAAAAAAGAAAATATTTAGAATCTACAAAAAAATGTCACAAATCACTAGTTTGCATCATCTTCAAATTCCTCACGGTTTAGCCGCTATAGGTGCCTAAAAGTGAAGATTTAGTTAGAAAAAAATATTTTTGTGTCCAATTTGACAAAAAATTGTAAACAGTATTGTGGGATCACCCATATATATACTTTTTTAAAATATTCTTTTTAGAAAATAAGGTATATGATACAAATAATTTATCTTTAGTTGAATATATTATAATTTTAAAAAAATATGTGAGCATATAATATATATTGTGAATTAAAAAATTTACATTTAGAATTATTTTTACATCTAAGAAAAATTTATCTTCATACAAGTCTACAATACTCCACACTTTTTTATATCCTTAAATCTAAACTACCAACTATTATTAAAAAGGAAGGAAAATATAATATACAAATTTGAAAAATCTAGATTAATCTAGGAAACTGCACCCATAGGGTACACTTTTAAATATGTAAGTTATATCTTAAGGATACATCTGATCCAATAATATAACATAATTATTTGTAGCTAAAAGGGTTGGATCAAGTTAGCTTTTCCACTCCAACAAGTGTTGTGTAAGTTTTTGAGGTATCTCTTGAGTTCACATTACTCTTCCTCTATATTCATTTAGTTCAACAATCAAATATCAAATATATATAACTAACTTAGCATTTATAATATTTGTATGATCCATAAATTATATAATACACCATATACTATGAATGATGCAACTTTTATGAATAGAAACATATTCTATGAATGAGTGTTTCAAATTCTATATAAACTGCAATATAATCATGAACTATATTTAATATATTAAGTTAAAATATTCATTTTTGTTGTGTTAGTATCATATGCATTGTCACTTATTATGCAATATTTTTTTTCTCTTATACATTTCCTTAAAACATATATTATTATATGGCTAGAAAGAAATTATTGCATATGTGAAGTGAAGTTATTCAAATTTGGAATGAAGAAAATGGTATGCTCAAGGAGACTATTGAGGCTAAATTCTAGAGGAAGACCCTCTTACCTTTTTTATCTTTGTGTTGCCAGTCACTTGGATTAATTCTTCCTCCTACCTTAGAGGCCATGTATGGCTCTATATTTAGCAATTTAGGAAGGTGAACTATTCAAACTAGTGATCTTCTCCCCCGGGTTATTTCCACAAAATTAATACAAATGGATCCTTAATGGGTAAAGTGGGTCTAAAAGGAATTGATGGTATTGGCTAAGACAATACAAGCTTTGTTTAGTTTTTCTTTTCCTCATTCTTGAGTACTCATTCTAACAATTAGATGGAATATTAGGATATTCTCTATGCTCTTGAGAGAGCTTGTGCAAAAGGTTAGAAAAATATTATATATGATATTAACTCTATGATTCTTGTCAACCTTCTAAATAGTTAAATTTTTCAGGAATGCTCTTGGAGGTTAGACCTAGTGGCTAAGTAGATCCTTCACTAGAATAATGGAACATGGTTGTTGGTTTCTTAGCTCAATAGGCCTTGAAGGATGAATGTTTTGCATGTAAAAATTTGGAGAGATCTAGATCAGGGTAAATCCCATTTGCTTCTTTATATTTTGTATGATAAACAAAGGGATTGATATAAGCTAGCCAATATTGGTGATGATGAGGTTTACCTAGAATTGTGACTGTTATATATTATGTTAGATGGTTTTGTAGGGATCCCTTGTGGATTCTTATTCTATTATTTATTGTGGTGGCTATGACCATATAGAAATTTCTATGGTTTACTTTTATTTAATTTTTCTTTAATTTAAATTTTATTTTTTCCCCAAAATCACATATGTTGTTCTAAATTTTTTATTTTTTAAAATATATTTTTTAAAATTATAAAAAAATAAATATATAAAATTATTCATCTATCAATGCATATTTTTAAAACCATAATTATACCAAATTATAATATGTTTCATTCAATTTTTAATTCATTCCCCATCATCCATTTTGATATTTTCAACATAAATACAAAATTTAATTCTTTATCCAAAAACCATTAGATATATTATATCTAAGAAAATCCTTTATATGATATTTAAATATAAAATAAAGTGTATAATTTATTCTATAGATGAGTGTGTGTGTGTGTGAGTGAGAGAGAGAGATAATCAGTAATAACATAATGTGATGGTTAATTCATAGTGTTTTGGTTCTTGACACAAAGATTCAAACCCCTATATGGGATGTTATTTCTAGACATTCATGTTGGGGTTAGGGATAAGGTGAAAAATTATCATGAAATTCAATTTGAATAAAATGAATGTCTATTTTTATAATTATTTCATGAGAAAAAATAACTACCCAAGTTTGGATAATTGATCCTATATGAATATCTACTTTTCAATAAAATAGATATCCATTTGTATAAAAATACATAACTATTTTTTTAAATCCTTTTTATAAGTGTTTCTTACAAATAGATATCCATTTTAATTAGATACAAGTTGTGTTTGAAATTTCCTTGATTTTTCATTAATTTTTAACTTGAATATATAAACCAAAGCCTTGGACCTACAAATACAATGTCATGATATAATCCATTACCAAAACTAACTTAAAAAATATGTATAATTTTTTTTTAATATTTTTACATGAAATTAAAAACTATTATAGATAAGAATATCTATGTTTCAAAAAATATCAAATATTAAGCCTAATTTTCTAAATATTTATTAAGTTTCAAATGCAAAGTCTCATAAAATTGCAATGGTATATTTCTATTTTAAAATAAATATTGGATTTGATTTTTTAAATATATGATCTCAAGCTAGCCTTGATTATATACACATTAAAAAAATGTTATGATTATTATTTGTAAATTAAGGTTTTCATACATGAGGTGTTTCAAATTTATAACTTAATAGATTACTAAATAATTAATTTTAGAAATATTTGATAAAAAATTATTAAAAATATAGTGTACTATATGATGATCAGAAACTAGTCATTTGCTCCCATATATACCATACTTATTTCATAAATTTCACCTAGGATGAATTAATTACCTATAGAAGGCTATATTAATCATAATATTACTTAATTAAAAGCTAAGGTAGCCACAAAGTAGCTACTCATAACACTATGTACATTGTAGGATTAAGGTCGTAACATCAATCCACTTCCTATCTTTTTAAAAAGTAATTGTTGGTTTTTAGAGAGTTGCACATTAATATTATTATTATTTTATTCACTATTTTATTTTATTTTCAATATACATTACACACATATAAGAGTTTCATTTATTACATTGTAGGAACCACTCCCTAATTATGAGTTATTCTAACAACTCATAAAAAAAAAATCCTCAAAAGTAATTATTTTCACACCTAGAATAGTTATATGGGTTGTTACTACAACTCACTTCACCTCTTGACTCACATTATTATTATAATCCATGTGAACACTAAAATATATTTTTAAAAATAGTCAAAGATTCTTAATAACTACACTCCCTCTTTTTTTTCTATCTTAAAATTCATAAGGAAAAGAATACAATAGAATCTAAAATATTTTACGTATAAACCAATAACTAGTAACTTTCTCCCTTTTGATCTTTTCATATTTAACTAATTTGGTTTGAAAATATCTCATTTCTAACAAATATTTATATTCAACCCAAAACATCTAGCATAGAAATCAATTTTTACTTTTTAAATGTAATATATTTTCCCAATCACTTTATAGTATCTAATATAAGTACATTTCTAATTTACAATGCATTATTTCCATAAATTTACTTTTTTTAGCTTGGTAAAGAAGATTTACCTTTTTAAATAATTGAATTTAGGCTTATATTATTTCATAGAACTCTTTAATTATTTTAGTTGCATGATAAAATTTCACTAAACCATTTAGAATGGCTTTACTTATTGTAAGCAAAATATATAAAAAAACTAATGAGAGCAAGGAAGAATGCAACACATGTTATTGGGCTAGTGTGATGGATCAAGAATCATAATCAAATAGGGTTGAATGGTTTCACACATCATATCAATTGCATCCTAATATGGTAAATTTAAATAGGTAAAAATAACAAAACATGTGAATGTCTTTGATTAATTATAATTACAATTTTATCTATATTTGCATATTTTTATCACACATTACACAAATATGATCAATAAGTATCAATAGCCAAACTGAGTGGTGTAATCAATCAAATATCAAATAGATTGTGCATTTTTAATCTTTTTATTTTGGTTAAATCATTTATCAAAGCAATGATGCAAAGCTATAAAATTATAACATCTTGCATATTATTTTAATGAAAATAGTGAAGATGAACACATCAATAAATTATTTATCATAAAATAATACACACACACACATGTGTGTGTGTGGGTGTGGGTGTCTGTGTGTGTGTGTGTACCCAAATATACATATCAAGTTTCTAAAATTAATACATCAATATCCACAAGCAATAACCAACCACTACAAAATAAAATAACTTATCATGAACCACCAATATACAACTACAAAGTGAAGAGAAAGGCATAAATGCATGCAGGATTTACATTTATATCTTTTCTTATGTGTCATGGATGCTCTTACATTCTTAATTTGAGATGCCTAACTTTTAAAGGTTGTAATATTTCATCTACGAACTTGGTTAAGCCCATTTTTTAAAAATTGAAGATCTCAATAAGCTATAAGTCAACATAACATACTTTAGCCAATTAAAACTCATTTCAATACTTTTTTAGTCCAAAAATAACCTCTATAGCCCAAAATTTTTTTAAGATAGGGATGGCAATTTGAGACACCTACTTAGCACTTTTCTCTATGATTTAGCCCCAACTTCAGCCCCTTATCTTAATAAACGATTTTTAATAGTCTGTTATGACAATTTGACACATGAAATGTCTCTAATCCTATAATCCACTTCAATTTCAACCTTTACACACATAAACTGCCAAATCTCATTCCAAATTTAGTTATAAAACCAAGCTGAATATCATTATGAGTGGCAACATCCCTAATATTTGAAAAAATATTCACACACACAAAAAAACCATAAAAAATACAATAAAATATACAAATATAAAAAAGTAACTCTATTATTATACTTCAAAATGTGCACACACACTCATAAAGATACTAAATCTTGATTAACCAAACATTCTATATACATTTTTCCAAAATCCATCCCAATCTTTCACATCTTTGATGAGGCTTCAAAATTAACAAGCCTTCAAATTGCTTACAACATTATCCTATCTAAATATCAATTTATTTTTTTTATTGCAAGGATGAGACCATAGTTTTACAAAAATAACTTAAAACGACAAACAATCAAAAGCTATGTATTTCCCTCTGAATGGCCTAAAATGTTGTGAGGCGTATTTTTATCGTCTAAGCATCGTTAAAGTGTTTTGCCCGAATTTTAGTGTTTTTTGTGAAATTATTAAAAGTAAAAAAGTACAAGGAAGAGAATCTTGGACGCTTACGGAAGAAGAAAACAATTAACATGGCCACGGGAGAGTAAAAGTCGAAACTAAAGGCTTTCTTCTTCCATTACACCCAATATTCTCTCTCGCACCTACGCAACATCATCACGATACGTGTTAGGTGGAAAAACGGTAAGGTTTTTTTTCCATTCTTCACTAAATTCATCTCATTGGGAGCGTAACATTATATTATCTCAAAGAATCATTTTTAATAGATTGTCAAAAATTCTCTAAGATTATGTTTATATGTGTTAATTTATTTTATATTTTTATAACAAATTATAGGTAATTTTAGATAAATAATTATTTAATAAATAGATTTGACTATAAATTTACACTCTGATTATCATAGGTTGGAGATTTTAGTTTTGTAAAGTTTTTAGGATATATGAGTTGGAAGAGCAAGAATCCCACTTTATCTTTAGAGCAATTCTTGAATTTTTATAAGATTTGTCTAAGCAATTTTATTTGGAATCTCACTTTTAAATTATCTTTCTTTTCATTCAATGTTATCACCACTTATTTAAAAATATATCTAGATCTAACTTCTTTATAAATTTAAGTGCAAAAATTTTAATTAAAAATTTAAAAAAATCTTTCTTTTATCACTTAGTATGGAAGGATATATATATATATATATATACAAAATTTTCAAATGATCCATACTTAATATTTTTGCTTTCTATGTTTTTTCTTGGATAAGTAAAACAACACCTTGTTCTTAATATAAAATAAAGTTATAACATTAAATTAGTTCTTTAGATTTAAATAACACACAGGTAAATATGCCATAAACATCATGTTTTACATAAATATATACTTTTTTAATTTATTTAAATAAAACATATGTCTAATATAAATAAAATTAACACAATGAAATTTTCTAAATTAAATTAAACATCTATAATTTATCTCAATTGTTATGTAAAATATCTTAACAAGATTATTAAAAATGTATAACTTGAGAGTTATACATCTAAAAATCTAAATATGATAATTATTAATTTATTTGTATTAAATTTATAAATCTTTTTTAAAAATACCTTAATTTTAATATTTTATAGTTATTAGATAAATTATTACTTCATTTAAATAATAATAAATTATAAATGTTTTTAATAACTTATATTTGGTATTTAAATAATCTATAAATCATTGTTAAATTTTACCTATAAATCTAAATTTAAATACATTTTAATTATTTAAATCTAAAGAACTAATTTAATGTTATAACTTTATTTTACATAACATTTGTATATATAGATAAAAATTTGAAATAATAACTAAATAAAAACATGCTTCCTCCATTTTATTAATCTACACTAAATTTAAAAAATAAATAAAAATGTTTTATACTTATATAATTTATGCTTATAAAAATATCAATTTTTAATAATTTAATTTATCACATACATTTAAACATATTAATAAATATTAAATTGATTTAAAAACTTATTTATTTTTTAAAATGTTAAAAATTATATTTTTTAAATAAAAAATAAATAAAACATAACAATTGGGGCGGGGGGCCTAGCTCGATTGGCTAAAGCAACCTATTGCAGGCAAGAGGTCACGAGGTCTAGTCTCCCCCCAAACCCGTGGTACCGGAGGGCATGTCGCGCCAGCACCACCGATCACGTGAAAAAAGTTTACCAAGCGCACTGCAATTTATAGGGGGACGGATACCCGACCGATTCCTGCAGTCTAAAAAAATAAAAATAAATAAAACATAACAATTATTTATTTTGTTTAATAATATATAAATTAAAAAAACACTTAAAAGTTTTCAGCACGAAATGAGTAAAGAAATACTTCCTTCTTTCTCCAGTGTGAATACCAAATGTTGTGGTACGACCAAGTAATTGTTGTCAATACGTTTACTGTAGGATGTCATCTAATACATGGATGCAACATCATGCCTTAGTGCATTCCTAGGGTTGGATAGTCATTGTCGTAGAACCACAATATGCTAGATAGATTTGATTGTAAAATTATTAAAATAATTGTATAATAGATATATTTGATTGTAAAATTTACATATTGATCATTATAGATTAGAGACTTTTGTTTTGTGAAGTTTTAAGGATATATGAGTTGGAAGAGTAAAACTCCACTTTATTCTTAGAGTAACTTGGAGTTTTATAAGATTTTCCTAAGCAAATTTATTTCAAATCTTAAAGAATCTTTCTTTTCATTCAATGTTATCATTATTTATTTAAAAATATATCTAGCTCTAACTTTTTTATAAACTTAGGTGTAAGAACTTTAATTAAAAATTAATAAACTTTCTTTATCACTTAATATGGAAGGAATGAAGAGACAACCATCTAACTTGAATAAGTAAAACAACACCTTTATTCTTAATACAAAATTTATTCTCAAATTTATGTTAATCATGTCTTTCTTTATACTTATCTTGAAAACATTTCAACTTGATTTAGACTTACATGTGTATGTATATTATTTTTTCATATTTTATTAATTTTTGAATCCACACTTTCTTGCATTCTTATGATTTTCTCATAACAATATCCACATTATTAGGAGGTAAGCAAACACCCTATCATCTCCCTTCCCCCCTACTCTCTAGTCCCAACTACATGCAAAATAATTCATAATATGCTTCATATTATACCATCTTAAGAGGTACACAAAATTTTTACTAACCACTTACTTTTAAATATAATTATTGTTAGGGTTAGAGATGGCAGATATCTAACAATTAAATGCAGATTTAAGTAATAAACAGAGAAACTAAAACACACAAAGAATAAATCATAACACAGAGAATTTAACGTGGTTCACCCAATCCAGGCTACATCCACCAAACCGCAGCCATCCAATACTTTTATTATCCAGTATAAAACTTATTACAATCTTGCGAATAATCGCATTTTTCATCATACAGTAATACCCATTCGAACCCCTTTTTAACAAGCTTAGAAGCTTCCAGATTTTGGGTTCTACAAAATCATATTTTTCTTTTTTCATTGATTTTTCCCTTTTTCGGTGATCACATGAAAAAGTAGGAGGAAAATTTCTCGGGGCCTGCTGCCCCCGAACCCCCGCTTTTCAGGGGCTGCCGCCCCCGAACCCCCGCCCGGGGCCCAGCCCGGCCCCGGACCCCAGCAAGGATAGGGGCCAGGGTGTACAGTATACCATGGGCTATACAGTATAGCATGATCAGTCGCCACATACCAACAATCTCCCACTTGGAGAATGATCAGGCTCCACACCAACACAATTATATGCATATAATGATGTTAATCTATTTAACCATATATCCATGATTTCCTTCAATTTATTCTAAAAATATTTAAAATACATATATAAAATGAAAGGAGAAGAAAACTAGAAAGAACTCAAATTTTGGTGAAAAAATCAAATCTTTGGACCCCACTTCCAATCTTTCCAACAATGTTTAAAAGTATGAATGTTAATTTTGTGAACCTTATCAATTGGAATAGCCTCTGGTAGTGTCAAAAATATCATGATCTTGATTAGTAAGTTGAAACCTATTTCTTAGTCTCATTCCATGACATGAGATTCATAGAAGCTCTAGAGAATAAATATCATGAGCATTGGGTACCTTTCTTGTGAAACTGCAAGGCCATGACCCATGACAAGCAAGCCAAGAGGCAACCCCAATCTTGAAAAGGAGGGGATCACCAAATGTTCTACAGGTTAAGAGAGATGCCATCTCAAAAGCTGAAGACGTTCTAGAGAAGCCAAGGTTTAATAGTTTTTGAATCTTGCCATATAATTTTAACCATAAAAGTGCCCTAAAGGTGAATCACATCCTTCATGGTGGGAAGGGTTTGAAAACCAAATCCCCTTCTAGAAAATTCAATTAGTTGGATAGCCAAAGGAAATGTAATGTTGAAGAAGAGGTTTCTAGGCTTCAAATTTCCAATGAGGTCACGAATGATCCATTTGACATATAGAGTCAATCCTTGCCATTGGGTGGATAAAATCTCCAACCCTCGAAACTCATGAGGGGAGCAAAAAACATCCCAAGAAACTTGGTGAAAACCCTTGTGTTTGTAAGAAAAATCCCAAAGAAATTTGTAGAGAAGCTTCTCCAATTTCATATAAGAGGCTTTCAAAGGGGCCCAACATGAAGAATAATAAATATGAGTTTCATCTTTCAATGAAAGTGAGAAAGAAGTCATCAACAAAATGACTACTAATAAGTTGGGTTGATGAATCAAGCAAGAAAATGTCTCAGACTAACCTTCAAAAGATGGGAAAATAATCATAATACTTCCTAAATCAATATGATGTAGTTGAATCTAATATGAAAAAATTTAAAATTACTATAACACAATTAGAACTACTTAACACAATTAAATATTAATAAATACTATTATCATATTATGCACATTAAAAAAAATTTAAATGATTATTCTTCAACATCATCTAATTTAATATAAAAAAAATAATCAATAAAATTAAAATAATTATTTATTTCTAAAATTGTAAATAAATATATAAAATTACTTTTAATTATTTTTTAATTTTATTTTTAAGTAAAACATAAGGAATAACTAAGCTAAACATACTACTTTTCATGATCCATTTCAAAGCAGGGAGACCCAAATTAGCTTAGAAGAAAATCCTAGTGGTAGGATAAAATGGCCTCTTTACATGGGCCCAACTTGTGGAACATGATTAGATTAACTGTCTACGCATTTTAGAAAAGATAAATTATTTAAAACGAAATTTGGATCCCAGTTGGGACCGAGCATAGAATGTTACGAGAAACTTGGAAATGGGGCAAGGTATAGATGCCATAAAGCCAGAAAGACAAGAATGTCAGGCATTTCTGGAAATAATGTTAAAGGAAGAAAGATCTGGGCCATCTTTAGACCGCCACAGCACGGCATGCTCAAGATATCTTCAGCAATACAAAGAGAAAGAGATCCTTAAGAAACCCTGCACTTATCGAGTGCTATTCCGAGGTCACGGTTTTGGCCCTGGCCGAGACTCGTAGGTACTCGTTATTTCCTTTCGCGTTAGAGTTCTGTTTGCGTTTGGCAAATGGAATCCCTTGCTCAACCAGCGAGCAACATTATAATCAGTCTCTTTAATACAATTGTGGAAGAGATTAAGCACCTAATCAATCTGCCCAACGATGCCGAACGGCTCCGCACAGAGTTAGATCGTGTGAAGGGCATAGTCAATGATGTGAAAAACAAGCTGGTTAGGCAAGGTCAACAGCCTTCGCAAGTCGTGGGTAATTGGCTGAAGACACAAGAAAAAATCGTCGAATCTGCTGAGAAGGTGCTTCTCCAGTATGAACAAAGCAAGCAACGTCGCTTGTGTTGCTGCTGCCCTCACTGTTGCCTTAAGCAAAGAACCAGTCAAAAAATTCGTGATGCTCTAGCGGAGATAGATGAGCTTCTGAAGAAGAAAAAAAAAGATTTTCCCACGAATGGAGAGCTGGGAGAGCCTCTGGCGACGCTGTCGCAGCCAATAGAGCACGAGCTGGTCGGCGCATATGTTCACGAGAAGCTGTCGGAGCTGGAGAAGTGGCTGGTGGAAGATGACTCTGTTCGTATCGTTGGCGTCTATGGAATGCCCGGCGTGGGAAAGACGGCCCTGCTCAAACAAATCAACAACAATGAAAAGGTAGTCAATTTCTTTAAGCTTGTGATTTGGGTTACTGTGTCCAGAGACCCCGATATATCTGCTCTGCAGAGGCGCATTTGTGAGAGAATCGAGTTGCCTTCGCGATCCAATTTCAGCATTGACGAGGGCGCAGGGGTGTTGCATTCCGTTTTCAAGGAGAGGCGACTGCTCCTCATTTTGGACGATGTGTGGGAAAGAATAGATGTTTCCAATTTGGGAATTTCTCCTTCTAAGAATAAAATAAAAGTTGTACTGACTTCCAGGGATAAAAATGTGTGTAAGAGCATGGAAGCAGACAAAATGATTGAAATGAAGCATCTGTCGGAGGAAGATGGTTGGGAGCTTTTCTGCAGAGGAGCCTTCAAAGCTGGCGCCAATCAGAATATGGATAGCGAAACAGAGCAGTTCGCCAAAGACATTGCAAAGGAGTGTAAAGGGCATCCCCTGGCCATTAAGACGCTTGCTCGGACAATGCCGCAGCTTCAGGAAAGTAGACCATCTCAATGGGAACATATTCTGAAGCAGCTCAAGACGATTAATCCCCAATTCTATCGCATTCATCAAGAGATTCTAAGGGACTTATTCAAGCCGCTGAAGCAAAGCTACGATGCTCTGGGAACAGATGAGCTCAAGGTTTGTTTCTTGTACTTGGCCGCTTATAAAGAAGGCGAGGAAATCGACGCAGATCAATTAATACAATTGTGGCTAGCAGAGGGCCTGGTGAAAAGCAGAGACGAGGGGCTCCACGATTTTCTCAAGATCTTGGCGGACCGATGTTTGGTTGAGATTGAGGTTAAAGAGGAAAATGGCCTTGATATTTCGAAAGTGAAAATCCATGATGTGCTCAGAGATATGGCAGTACACGTCGCCGAGGTCGACCAGAATACTCTGTTCCGTGCAGATCAGAGTTTAACAGAGTTTCCAAGCTCTGTAAGCGCAACATCGGTGAGGATATCACTGATGCAGAACCGCATCAAATTTCTCCCTGGAAGTTTTGATTGCACGATGTTGGTGACTCTGTTGTTGAGCTCGAACACAGTTGCAGAGGTTCCAGAAGGGTTTCTGGAGAAGCTGAATAAGTTGAAGGTGCTTGATCTCAGCAACACGAAGATCAAATTCTTGCCAAAGTCCATCCACCAACTGAAGCATCTCCTCTATCTTCAGCTTTCTAATACCCAGATTAAGGTAATCCCTGATGAAACATTTCAGCTAAGTACAGTGCAGTTTTTAGATCTTTCTTTCTCCCCTCTCAAGAGAATTCCACCCATGATAAAGGAGCTGAAACGCCTCCAAACTCTCAAGTTAGCCCACTGTTATGATTTGGAGTTCGTTTCACCCGACATATCGCTGCTCACTGGCTTGGAAGAGCTTGACATGTGGAAGACGCTGAAGTTTACTGCTTCTTTGCAAGATGTATGCAAACTTCATCGTCTCAAGCGTCTGCGTCTAACCCTAAAATCCCCAATTGAGGAGAGAGCAATAGAGAATCTAGTGGAGCTTCAAGAACTTTGGCTACTTTGGATACCCGGAGTCCGTCAAACATATCTGCTCCCTGACATGCGGGCCATGTACAGCTTGGAGAGGCTCCACCTGTATGACTTTGGCATTGAGAGAACCTCTGATTTATTCTCAGTATTCCAAAACCTTAAGTACTTAAAGCTGAACTCTTGTGAAAAGCTGCTCACTCTTTCCGGATTAGGGTTGGGCAGATTATCCAATTTGAAGGAAATAGAGATCGAGGTATGTGTTAAGCTCAGGGAGTTGGGAGAAGAATTTGGGAGAAAAGGCTGCTTTCCAAGGCTGCGCAAGCTCAAGCTGTGGATGTTGCAATCTCTGGAGAGCCTGTCTAGTCCTATCGAAGAAGGGGCTCTCCCAATGTTGCAGACTTTGGCTATATTCCGTTGCATGAAAGTTGAAGTACTGCCACCGGGTCTTCATAATCTCAAGTCTCTCGGACAGATTAGAGGAGATAAGGAATGGTGGAATAAAATTAAGTGGGAAGATGAAGAGATGAAGAACCATCTTCATGCCAAGTACGTGGAAACCGTGGACATCCCTGGTAACTATCATGTTTAACCTACAGTATTCTCATAAGTAGACAGCACGAAATAATTGCTTGTACGAATGATAGGCTGTCGTATTTTGCAAAATATTGCTTGTGTGTAATTACGTAATAAAAAACTTTATGTTTTTAAACTTTATGCTGCAAAAACTTGCTGGAGTTTGTAATTAGAACGCGTGTTGCAGAGTCTTGTAATTGCTAGTTTTTCATGCAGCTATTGGCTGCAATCTCTTTGTAATCTGTTTCTTTATCGATAATTTTTTTTTAAAAAAATGCATCGTGTTGTAAACCCTTTTTTTTTTTTTTTTAAAGAGCAATTATATGTCAGCATGTTTGATTTCCAAACATTTTATTAAGATTAAAGAATAGCTTTATTTTATTAAATTTGTTAATTATATTTATCATTGTATATTAATTTTTATTATTTTATTTTTAATCTAAACATTTTATTTATAAATTAATATTTTTTCATATATTTAATTATATGTGTGGTGATATCAGTAATATTGATTTCTTCTATTATATTGATTTCTTCTATTATATTCTATTATTTTTATTTCTTTTCTTTTTATGAAATTAGTCAACTTCTATAGATACAATAATCTTTGTATTTATATAATAGTTTACGACAATCTAAGTAAGCATACATCTAAAGTAGTATATATAAAATTTAGAGATTTAAATTAGTATATATAAGAATATGTTCTTAACTTAAGTGTTAGTAAATTTTAAGAAATAACTTAGATTATCAATATTATTTAAATTTAAATGTATATATATTGTTACTTTTCAAAATATTCTTTTTAGAAAATAAGGTATATGATACAAGTAATTTATCTTTAAATGAATATATTGTAATTTTATAAAAAAAAATATGGACATATAATCTAGATTGTGAATTAAAGAATTTACATGTAAAAATAACTCTTTTTACATCTAAGAAAAATCTTTCATACAAGTCTACAACTCTTCACACTTTTTTATATCCTTAAACCTAATCCACCAACTATTATTAACAAGGAAGGAAAATCTAATATCTAGTACCTGACAAATCTACATTAATCTAGGAAACTAAACCTACAAGGTACACATTCGCATATTTAAGTTATATCTTAAGGATATATATAACCCAATAATATACCATTAATTATTTGTAACTAAAAGGGTTAGATCAAGTTAGGTTTTCCACTCCAACAAGTGTTGTGTAAATTTTTGAGGTATCTCTTTAGTTCACATTACTCTTCCTCTATATTCATTTAGTTCATCAATCAAATATCAAATATATATAGCTAACTAGCATTTATAATGTTTGTATTAACCACAAATTATATAATACATCATATAATTTGAATGATGCAACTTTTATGACTAGAAACATATTCTATGAATGAGTTTTTCATAGTCTAAAATACACTACACTATAAATTTAATATATTAAGTTCAAAATTTAATGTATTATTATGTTTGTATCATATGCATCGTCACTAATTATGTAATAATTATGTTCTCGTATAATTTTCCTTAAAACATGTATTATTCTATGGTTAGAAAGATATCATTGCATATTCCAAAATTTGTGAAGTGAAGTTATTCAATTTAGGTATAAAACAAAGGGTATGTTTAAGGAGACTATTGAGGCTAAACCCTAGAGGAAGACTCTCTTACCATTTTTTATCTCCACATTTATAATAACTTGGAACAATTCTTTCCTCCTACCTCAAAGGTCATGCTTGGATCAATAGTTTAACAAATTAGTAAGGTGAACTATTTAGATAAGTGTTCTTCTCTCCTAGGTTATTTCCTCAAAATTAATACAAATGGTTCCTCAAGGGGTAATTTGGGTCCAAAAGGAATTGGTGGTATTGGCCATGACAATGCAAGCTTTGTTCATTTTTTCTTTTCTTCATTCTTGGGTACTCATTCTAACAATCAAATGGAAGCTTGGATTGTTCTATATGCTCTTGAGAGATCTTGCGCTATTCTCTAAGCTCTTGAGAGAGCTTGTGCAAAAGGTTGGAAAAAAATTATGTGACCGTGACTTTATGATTCTTGTCACCCTTCTAAATAGTGAAAAATTTTAGGTTCATGTGCTTGGAGGTTATTCCTAGTGGCTAAGTAGATCCCTTGTTGGAAGAATGGAACATGGTTGTTTGTTGTTTAGCTCAATGATCCTCAAAGGGAGTGAGTTGTTAGAACGTAAAAATTTTGGGAGATCTGGATCAGGGTAAATCCCAATTGCTTCTTCAAATTCTTTATGAGGACCAAAGGGATTGATATAAGCCACCCAATATTGGTGATGGTGACATTTATCTAGAATTGTGACTTATTTATGTATTACATTAGATGATTTTGCTGGGATCCCTTGTGGATTCCTATTCTATTATTTATTGTGGTTGCTATGGACATATAGAAATTTCTATGGTGGAATTGTATTTAAGTCTTTCTTAATTATTTTTTCACCCTAAAATACCACATGTTGTTTTATACTTTTAATCTTTTTAAAAAACATGTTTTGAAAATCATAAAAAAATAAATATATCAAACTATTCATTTATCAATGCATATTTTTACAAACATAATTATACCAAATTCTATTATTTCTTATTCAATTATTAATTCATTCCCCATCATCCATTTTGATATTTTCAACACAAATACAAAATTTAATTCTTTATCCAAAAAACTCTTAGATATATTATACATCTATAAAATCCTTATACGATACTTAAATATAAAATAAACATTTCATTTTATAGATGTGTGTGAGAAAGAGAGCATTAGTAATAACATAGTTTGATGGTTAATTCATAATGTTGTGGTTCTTGACATGAAGGTTCAAACCCCTATATGGGCTATTATTTATAAGAATTCATATTGGGGTTGGGAATAAGGTGAAAAAATTGTCATGAAATTTAATATGAGTAAAATGAATATCCATTTTATATCTATTGCATGAGAAAAAGTACCTACCTAAGTTTGGATAATTGATCCTATATGGATATCTACTTTTCACAAAAATAGATATCCACAATGTACAAAATCTATTATCAAATAAGAATGTCTAGGTTTTAAAAAATGATCAAGTATTAAACATAATTTTCTAAATATTTATAAGTTTCAAATGGAAAGTCTCATAAAATTGCAATCATATGTATTTATGTTTTAAAATAAATTTTGGTTTTGATTTTTTAAATATATGAGCCCAAGCTAGCTTTCATTATATACACATTAAAAAATATATAATTATTTTCTTATTAAATTAAGGTTGCCATATATGGGGTGTTTCAAATTTACAACTAATGGATTAAAAAATATTAAAAAAATAGTCCTTTTCTCCCATATACACCACACTTGTGCCTTGAATTTCATCTAAGATAAAATAACTACCTTTAAAAGAATAAATTAATCATCATGTTAATTAAAAGGTAAGGTAGCCACAAAGCAGCTACTCAGAACACTATGTACATTATAGGATTAAGTGCATAACATCAATCCACTTCTTATCTTTTTAAAAAGCAAGTGTTAATTTTAGAAGAGTTGCACACTAATGAAATTATTCTTTTATTCACTATTTTATTATTTTGTTCAATACACATTACACATTTTATAGGAGTTTCATTTCCTACATTATAGGAACCACTCTCTAATTATATGAGTGGATTTCACATTCATCTAGCTGTGTTGTTTCATTAAAGAACCATTTTTCCTTCTAGCATGTGTCACAAATTGAGTGCTATCCCTCGAAATGTTTTGGCAAGTATCCATTATCAACTACAAATTTTGTGAGAGGAAGGCCAAGAAGAGGGGATTCTTCGGTTGCTCGCTAAGCTTCAAAATGGTAGTCATGAACAAGAAATAGATGCACAAGTTGTTGGAAGATAAGTTGGCTCACCTGGGGTTGGTGATGATTTGCGATAACTGGGATTACAACCCTGAAAATAATTTTCCTAATGAATTTTTCAAGGTAATACACAGCCCCCGACCTTACTGGGAAAAGAGGCCGAACCCGCTAAAAGATCTGGATGATCTACTAGTTGATTTGATCCACATTCCTACTAAGGATAGTAGGCCACCATGGAAAAAGTTCTACTTCACCATGGTGAAGTATGATGAAAAGAAAAGAATGGGAGCTAGCCTTTGAAATAAATTATTAAAAATAGGATGGAAAGAGGAAAGAATTAGAGATTTTTGGGTGTACCACCAAGAAATCAAACAACCTGAGGCCCCTTATGGAAGCATGGCATTGTATGAGGAGTTTGATAGATTGTGGAATGAGGCACACAGATTCTAACGCGATCGATAATAAGGATGATGACTCTAGTGAAAAATTTGAAGAAATTGTGGGAAAAGGAAAGGAGAAAGAAGTAGAAGTGCAATCGGCCTCCACTCATTAAAAGAGGAAGGTAATGTAGCGGCCTAGCCTAATTACTTCAAATGTGTGGTTAAACCTATCGAGAGCTTTGCAGACACTCACCTGGACCACAACAAGGACAAGAACGTCTCAACAATAGTTGGAAACCATAGAGGTGGAGGACTCCTCGCCCACCAAACGACAACACATAGAAGCAATTGTTGGAGAAATTTCACAAACACCTACAACAAGCTAAAAGGTCATGGTGAACCAGGCACCGCAATCATCCAGTCAATAGGTAACATTCACTCCCTCTTCTCTTACTTTACAATCTCTAGTGTCCCCTACTGTCTCTATAGTGCCCATCACTACTAGTGTCGGCCCTTCCTTTTCTACCTCCACCACAATGGTCACAGGAGATTTCTCCCGATTTTCTCATAAAAGGCCATTTATCTTGACACCTTCGTAGACCCTTACACCATCCGCTGCTACCCAATCTACTCTCGCCTCTCTCTCTACAAGCATGGACACTAATTGACACCCCTCCTTCTACCGCTATATCAAGCCCAACCTAGTCCATTCAATGGATGGAGTTCGTCATGACTCTCCAATCACTGCAACAACCTATGAGTCCTCTTGCGGGGTCGCAAATCGAGTTTTAGAAAGTTCCTCATTTCTCCCAGCTTACAATTGATCTCCCTAAGAAGAGAATGCTTAGAACTACTACCCTCACATTCCCTTTCGTCCTACCTCCTGGTGCACCTTTTGCAGCTGGGCTAGTTTAGTCGTCATCCCAATTTATGGTGCAGGGTGATGAACATTACAATAGAAGCACAGGTTCTCAGGATCCAAAAGTGAAAAGCCAAGGATGACAAGAAGCCAATGGAGCTGAAAGTGTATATTGTTTACCATGAAGCTTAGAATGAGATCCATTTCACAACCATGCATCTAAATGTCATCAATTTGCAAGGGGAGATGCAGCCTGATGATTACAACACATTCACCATGGGACTCAATCTGAGCATAGCCTAGCCACAAGACAAAGTTAAGCTCATGGAAGAAATGTAGTAGGTGGTGACCACGAACTTCCTCAAGTTTGGTCACCAACTAAAGAAGAAAGAAGAGATGGAACTTTTGAAGGATAGGGTCGAGTTCCTACAAACAAAGGAAAAAGCGATGGAAGCATAAGTTGTGTGCTTATCAGAGAGAGTGCAGGCAATAGAGGTGGAGCATAACAAACTCCAGGAGGAACTTGCAAAGTTCCAATATACTGACCCCTCCCTGGTCAACATGTTGTGGAAGAGGAAGTAAGACTATCAGAATCAGTTAACTCTGGCGAAACAGGCAGTGAAACAAAAGAGTGAGGAATTTGAACAACAATGTGCTCAATTCGAGAAATAAATGCAAGAGAAGGATGCAGACTTTGGGAGCCAAAAGGACCAATTAGAAAAGGAGCTCCAAGAGGCGAAGCCTTCCCTTGAATTGGATTCAACAAAAAAATGTTGGGCCAAGGAGAACTGGTCCAAAAAACTAAGAAACATCGAGGAACAACTTGCATCTGCAAGCAAGAGAGTTGTGAAATTGACATAGGATGTCAACTTGAAAGATGCATAGATTTCCCTTCTAAGGAGTGCTCCCCAAGCCCCTGCTGCCCAACCAAACCTCATTCGAGTGGCTCAGCAGCTATATGTTTCATATTAGAAAAAGGTCAAGACCTTCTACTTGACACTACAACCAACACTCCAATATATGTCAGAGTCGACAAAATTGAGCAGGGAGGTTTGTGGAGCAATTGAGCAGTTCCCGAAGTTCATCGTGCAGAGGGTTCTTGAAGAAAAAAGTTTGCTAAGTTATACCTAGTCTCAGATGAGGACTTAGCAAAGGTAGGGATCGAGGATCAGAAAGTTGCTACCAAGACGGTGAAAAAAATATCCACTACCAGTCACCTATCCTTCTTGCCAACACATGTGGGAAAATTTCTCTTGGCTGACTAAGATGGGCCTACCCTCCCTATTTCTTACAAATGAGTTAGTTTCCCTGGTAGAACAAATTACAGTGAAGATTTAAGAGAAGGAGCAGGATACAAACCACTTTTTAGAGTTTCAGCCAACCTTCTACCACAATAGATATTGAAGGTGTCATTCATCTGATTGCATAGCTACTCTTCTAATTTGAGTCTGCAGCTAATTTACTTGCGATGTTGCCTTATAAAGAGATTCCTAACCTGAGCGGAGCACAAGAGAATCTACGTGACATATCGAGACCATTCGAGGCTGACTAGCTACCTCTATAGGCAACTCTTTCTAAGATCTGACTATATCACCCTATGGATGGGGGCTCTTGTCTGCAAGCCAAGGAAAATTTTGGGTTCCTCATTCCACAGGTGAAACACCCCTGGTAGTCGCCAAAAGTTGTGAATGTAAAATTCTTCAAGCTCCCTTCATGTGATTTTGTTTTGCTAAATGTTGGTTAGCATCTCATATGTTAGAAGTGTTGCCCTTAGTTTTTCATTGGGCTCCTTTGGCTAAACTCCATTGGATGCCACCATGTGTCTGTTGGGTGCTCCTCATAGTAATTGTTTCCTTCGCTCTTCTACAGACTCCCACAATGCTTCCATGTGTCTATGTCATGGGCTATTCAGAGCTACTTCCCTTCACCTTTTCATCAGGCTCCATCTGTGTGCCATGTAGCTTCCATTCGCATAATTCTTTTGTGGACCCCATAGTCAGTGCCAATAGTAATAAAGGTTGCCACGTGTCTTCCTAGTGCATGCTTTCTCAAAAGGGATGGGAGAAAGAACCATGGGCTACAAACTGCCACCACGCATCCCTTCAGCGAGATTTCTATCAAAGGGTAGAATGGAGCAAGTAATAGGATGCGACATATTGTCGCATGTTCTAACTGCCTCCACTAGGAAGTGACACTTTTTTGCATGGAATTTTTCTAGACCACTACCATCATTCACAAGGGATGCATCTGGTTGGGGCACGACTACATGGTATGGCCCAAATATATTTTGTTACAACGGCCAAGGGGAATCATTGTTGTAGCCATCATTGCTCAAGATACATAATCTATTTTGTTACAAGCTCACCAAGCAGTGGATTGTTAACTATATATACTACTTCTTGCTTTAGAAAACAAGTTTAGAAGATGCAAAAATATTAGAGAAAGACACCAAGCCTTTTTTTATGCTTTTAGATTATTGTATGAGACTTTTAGACTGTTTCATGTTTCAGCCTTTTTGTTTTTCTTATATGTTATTTGATAAAACATTAATATTGTGTCATTATTGTTCTGAATTGTTCAGTTGCAAAACTTGTATGATTTTAATACAAGTTTGTTGGTTTAGATCATGTCTTTGACTCCTCTTTTCAGTAAATGAGTGTGAAAATTATTTTATGTCATTAGATGAATTGTTTGGATCTTTATCTTTAATTTTTGTTAATTCTGGAACATAGCAGTTTACCAATCAAGTTCTTAAATCGAATCCCCAAAGATAGATTTACCGTTCCTATATCTACCCCTTGGCTCATTGCCTTAGTTAGATCTTTATTTTTTTATATCTGCTTCATTTTCTCATTCTAATACCCCAATTATAGAAGAATTATGCTTCTTTAAAAACCCAAAGGTCACTCAGTTTAGCACAATTGGTCCCCCCATTAACTGAGTTTCCCATAAAGGTTGTTACCTTGCCAATTTTTGGCATCAACATATAACACAAATTCATATTCTCCAAGCTTCCTTTTCTCTAAAAGAAACATTTCTTCATTCATTCCATAATTAATTACCTCATCATTCAATCTCTCTATTTCATCCACAATTCTCTTTTTGTCCTCAAAGATGTACTTGAAGTGAACTTTGTTTCATTCCTTCAAGTATAGTTTGACATATTTTAGCTTGGTTACCACCTGAAACATTTTTGAGCCCCTCACTATGCTTTCCTTCCACCATTTCAAAATCAGCTCCATAAAATATAGATGTTGCATCCACATACTCTTAAACTTAAATGGGCATCTAAATGGTTTTTGGCCCCATTGATCTCTAACTAGATAGGATAGTGATCTAATCTAGACCAAGGTTTAACCATGCACTCCAAACCGAAAGGAAAGTCCCCCAAATTTCATGTCCAAAAAAATCTATCCAGCTTTTCAACTATATTGTTGAAACCCAACCTTCTATTGATCCAAGTATAAGAACCATTTGACAAAGGAATGGTTTATGAACATTTTATTAAGGATTAAAGAATAGTTTTATTTTACTAGATTTATTAATTATATTTAGTATTGTATATTAATTTTTATTATTTTATTGTTTAATCTAAACATTATCATTCATAAGTCAATAATTTTTATATATATTTAATTATATGTGTGGTGATATTAGTAATATTGAATTTATTCTATCATATTGTTTATTTTATTTTTATTTTTATTATTTATTTTTTATGGAAATAGTTGACTTTCATAGATTTCATCATCTTTGTATTTATATAATAGTTTACAACAATCTAAGTATACATCTAAAGTAGTACATATAAAATTTAGAGATTTAAATTAGTATATATAAGAATATGTTCTTAACTTAAGTGTTAGTAAATTTTAAGAAATAATCTAGATTATCAATATTATTTAAATTTATATACATACTGGTTTACAATTTGCGGGAGATCTTGATTTTTGTTGAAATCACATATTTTTACAAAATATAATGATTTAATCATTGAAATGCTCCATTTAAAGGATTCCAATTGAAGAGGGTTTGATTGAACCACCTTAGATCAAACCCCCTTGGATGGAATCCCACTAGTTTTAAACCATACCTATAATGGAGTCTCTTTTACACCTATCAAATTGCTAATAAAAAACCACTTTTGATTTACCTTTTGGGGTATCAAAAGAATTCATTTAAAATTTACTTTTTGTAAGTATGTAGTCTTTATTTTAAGCTTCCCGAAAAGTATAATTTTAACTAAATTTTATTCTATTATTATATTTTTTTTTTCTTGTGAATGTAGGTTTTCATTAAAAATCAAGCTCCCTATTTTGCACATGTGGAAAATTAGCAAATTATCAAAAAAAAACTAAAAAATATCAGTGCACTAAACATTGAAGTCCTTGATCCAACAAAAAAAATGAATTTTGATACATACAAGTTATGTTGTATATTGCCTATGTCTAAATTGTAATTGGTTTAACTTAGAAACTTGATTAAGGAAAAAATATTCAATAAAACACTATGAAACCAAATGAAAGTGCTAGGTATCGTAGTTACAAATCTAAATTCAAAAAAAAAAGAATTTTATCCTTCATGGAAAAAGTTATGTTGTATACGGTGAGTATCACTCCTTAAAAATGGTGTTTACTAAAAAAAACTATTTTTTGAAGGAGATAGAAAAAGAAGTGCAATCTGATTCCAAATATTTTGAAAAAAAATATTTAGAATATATAGACAAAATGTCACAAATCACTAGTTTGCATCATCTTCAAAATCCTCATGATTTAGCCACTATAGGTGCCTGAAAGTGAAAATTTGGTTAAAAAAATCAATTCAATGTCTAGTTTGGCCAAAAATTGTAAACAAGTATTGTGGGATCACCTATCCTTAAATCTAAACTACCAACTATTATTAAAAAGGAAGGAAAATATAATATACAATATTTGAAAAATATAGATTAATTTAGGAAACTACACCCATAGGGTACACATTTGCATATGTAACTTATATCTTAAGGATACATATAATCCAATAATATAACATAATTATTTGTAACTAAAAGGGTTGGATCAAGTTAGCTTTTCCACTCCAACAAGTGTTGTGTAATTTTTTCAGGTGTCTCTTTAGTTCACATTACTCAAGTCCTCTATATTCATCTAGTTCAACAATCAATTATCAAATATATATAACTAACTTAGCACTTATAATATTTGTATGATCCATAAATTATATAATACACCATATACTATGAATGATGCTACTTTTATGAATAGAAACATTTTCTATGATTGAGTGTTTCAAAGTCTATATACACTACACTATAATCACGAACTATATTTAATATATTAAGTTCAAATATTCATTTTTGTTGTGTTAGTATCATATGCATTGTCACTTATTATGCAATATTTGTGTTCTCATATATATTTCCTTAAAAAATATATTATTATATGGTTAGAAAGAAAGTATTGCATATGTGAAGTGAAGTTATTCAAATTTGGAATAAAGAAAAGGGTATGCTCAAGGAGACTATTGAGGCTAAATTCTAGAGGAAGAACCTCTTACCATTTTTATCTCTGTGTTTCCAATCACTTGGATTATTTCTTCCTCCTACCTTAGAGGCCATGTATGACTCTATATTTAGCAATTCAAGAATGTGAACTATTTAAACTAGTGATCTTCTCCCATAGGTTATTTCCTAAAAATTAATACAAATGGATCCTTAGTAAGTAAAGTGGGTCTAAAAGGAATTGATGGTATTGGCTAAGACAATACAAGCTTTGTTTAATTTTTATTTTCTTCATTCTTCAGTACTCATTCTAACAATTAGATGGAATGTTAGGATATTCTCTATTCTCATGATAGAGCTTGTGCAAAAGGTTGGAAAAATATTATATATGATATTAACTATGATTCTTGTCACCCTTCTAAATAATGAAATTTTTCAGGAATGTTCTTGGAGGTTAGTCCTAATGGCTAAGTAGATCCTTCATTGGAAGAATGGAACATGGTTGTTGGTTGCTTAGCTCAATGGGCCTTGAAGGATGAATGGTTTGCATGTAAAAATTTGGGGAGATCTAGATCAAGGTAAATCCCAATTGCTTCTTTAGATTTTGTATGATAAACAAAGGGATTGATATAAGGTAGCCAATATTGGTGATGATGAGGTTTACCTAGAATTGTGACTCTTTTATATATTATGTTAGATGGTTTTGTAGGGATCCCTTGTGGATTCTAATTCTAGATTATTTATTGTGGTGGCTATGACCATATAGAAATTTTTATGGTATACTTTTATTTAATTTTTCTTTAATTTAAATTTTATTTTTTCCCCAAAAAGACATATGTTGTTCTATATTTTTTATTTTTTTAAATATATTTTTAAAAATTACAAAAAAATAAATATATAAAATTATTCATCTATCAATGTATATTTTTAAAACCATAATTATACCAAATTATATTATGTGTCATTCAATTTTTAATTCATTCCCCATCATCCATTTTGATATTTTCAACACAAATACAAAATTTAATTATTTATCCAAAAACCATTAGATATATTCTATCTACAAATCATTTATATGATATTTAAATATAAAATAAAGTGTATAATTTATTCTATAGATGAGTGTGTGTGAGAGAGAGAGAGACATTATCAGTAATAACATAATGCATTGGTTAATTCATAGTGTTTTGGTTCTTGACACGAAGATTCAAACCCCTATATGGGGTGTTATTTCCAGTTATTCATGTTCGGGTTAGGGATAAGGTGAAAAATTATCATGAAATTCAATTTGAATAAAATGAATATCTATTTTTACAATGATTTCATGAGAAAAAATAACTACCAAGGTTTGGATAATTGATCCTATATGAATAGCTACTTTTCACAAAAATAGATATCCATTTGTATAAAAATGGATAACTATTTTATAAAATCATTTTTATAAGTGTTTCTTACAAATATATATCCATTTTAATTAGATACAAGTTGTGTTTGAAATTTTCTTGATTTTTCATTAATTTTTAACTTGAATATATAAACCAAATCCTTGGACCTACAAATACAATGCCATGATATAATCCATTACCAAAACTAACTTCAAAAATATGTATAGTTTTTTTTGTAATATTTTTACATGAAATTAAAAACTATTATAGATAAGAATATTTATGTTTCAAAAATATCAATTATTAATCCTAATTTTCTAAATATTTATTAAGTTTCAAATGCAAAGTCTCATAAAATTGAAATGGTATATTTCTTTTTAAAAATAAATCTTGGATTTGATTTTTAAAATATATGATCTAAAGCTAGCCTTGATTATATACACATTAAAAAAATGTTATGATCATTATTTTTAAATTAAGTTTGTCATACATGAGGTGTTTCAAATTTATAACATAATAGATTACTAAATAATTAATTTTTGAAATATTTGATAAAAAATTATTAAAAATATAGCTTATTATATGATGATCATAAATTAGTCATTTGCTCCCATATATACCATACTTATTTCATAAATTCCATCTAGGATGAATTAATTACCTATAGAAGACTATATTAATCATCATATTACTTAATTGAAAGCTAAGGTAGCCACAAAGTAGCTACTCATAACACTATGTACATTGTAGGATTAAGGCCATAACATCAATCCACTTCCTATCTTTTTAAAAAGTAATTGTTGGTTTTTAGAGAGTTGTGCATTAATAATATTATTCTTTTATTTACTATTTTATTATTTTTTTCTATATACATTACACACATATAAGAGTTTCATTTCTTACATTATAGGAACCACTCCCTAATTATGAGTTATTCTAACAACTGATAAAACAAAACAAAAAATCCTCAAAAGTAATTATTTTCACACCTAGAATAGTTACATGTGTTGTTATTGCAACTCACTTCACCTCTCAACTCACATTACTATTAGAATGATGTGAACACTATTATATTTTCTTAACAATAGCCAAAGATTCTTAATAACTACACTCCCCTTCTTTTTCTATATCTTAAAATTCATAAGGAAAAGAATACAATAGAATCTAAAATCTTTTACATTTAAACCAATAAATGATAACCTTCTCCCTTTTGATCTTTTTCATATTTAACTAACTCGGTTTGAAAAATATCTCATTTCTTACAAATATCTATATTTAACTCAAAACATCTAGCTTAGAAGTCAATTTTTACTTTTTAAATGTAATTTTTTTTTCCAATCACTTTATTGTATCCAATATAAGTATATTTCTAATTTAAAATGCATTATTTCCCTAAATGTACCTTCTTAGCTTGGTAAAGTGGTGATCCCATAGTGGTTTACAATTTTTGGCCAAACTGGACACTAAACTACTTTTTTTTAACTAAGTCTTCACTTTCAGACACCTATAGCAGCTAAACTACGAGGAATTTGAAGATTATGCAAACTATAGTTTCGTGAAATTTTGTCTGTAGATTCTAAATATATTTTTTTCAAAATTTTTGGAATCAAATTGTACTTCTTTTTTCCATCTCCCTCAAAAACTAGCTTTTTCAGAAAACAACATTTTTAAAAAGTGATGCTCACTGTATAACACATAACTTTTTTTCTATGAAGGATAAAATTCTAATTATTTCAAATTTAAATTTTTTAACTTTGATATCTAGTGCTTCCACTTGGTTAGATAGTTTTTCATTGAATATTTTTTCTTTAATCAAGTTTCAAAGTCAAACCAATTACAATTCAGACATAGTGCGACCGTATAACATGTAAATTTTCTTGTATGTATTGAAATTCAGTTTTTTTTGTTGGATCAAGGACTTAAGTATCTGGTGTACTCATATTTTTCAAAAAAAAAATTATATTCTTCTATTTTTCCATGTGTAGAATATAAAGCTTGATTTTCGATGAAAACCCTACATTCACAAGAAATAAAAAATAAATATAATAATCAAATTAAATTTAATTAAAATTATACTTTTTTGAAAGCTTATAATAAGAAATACCTACTTACAAAAAATTAATTTTAAATGAATTCATTTTATCCCCAGAAAGGTAAATCAAAAGTTATTTTTTATCAGCATTTTGATAGGTGTAAAGGAGACTTTGTTATAGGTATGGTTTAAAACTAGCGGGGTTCTATCCAAGGGGGCTTGGTATAAGGTGGTTTGATCAAATCCTATTCAATTGGAATCCTTTAAATGAAACTTTTCAAGGCTTAAATGATTATATTTTCTAAAAATATGCGATTTCAGCAAAATAGGATCTCCCAGAAAGTGTAAACCACTATTGTGGCAACACCCAAAGAATATTTACCTTTTTAAATAATTGAATTTAAGCATATATTATTTTATAGAACTCTTTAATTATTTCAATTGCATGAGAAAATTTCACTAAACCATTTAAAATGGCTTCACTTCTTGTAACCAAAATATATAAAACAAACTAATGAGAGAAAGGAAGAATGCAACACATGTTACTGGGCTAATGTGATGGGGATCAAGAATTATATTCAAATAGGGTTGAATGGTTTCACACATTATATGAATTTAATTCTAATATGGTTTAGATAGGTAAAAATAGCAAAACATGTGAATGTATTTGATTAACCATAATTACAATTTTACCTATATTTGCATACTTTGATCACACATTACACACATATGATCAATAAGTATCAATAGCCAAATTGAGTGGTATAATCAGCCAAATATAAAATAGATCATGCATTTTTAAAAATTTTATTTTGGTTAAATAATTTATCAAAGAAATGATGCAAATTTATAAAATTATAGCATCTAGCATATTATTTTAATGAAAATAGTGAAGATGAACACATCAATAAATTATTTATCATAAAATAATACACATATATGTATGTGTACCCAAATATACATATCAAACTTATCGAAAATTAATACATCAATATCCACAATCAATAACCAACCACTACAAAATAAAATAACTTATCATAAACCACCAATATACAACTACAAAATGAAGAGAAAGGCATAAATGCATGTGGGGTTTTCATTTATGGATGCTCTTACATTCTTAATGTGAGATGTCTAATTTTTGAAGGTTGTAATATTTCATCTACGAACTTGGTTAAGGTCATTTTTTTAAATTGAAGATCTCTAAAAGCTATTTAAGTCATCATAACATACTTTAGCCAATTAAAGCTAATTTTAATACTTTTTTAGGCCAAATTTAACTTCCATAGCCCAAAAGTTTGATTTCAATATAAAGATTCTAAGTTGAGACACCTTTCCTAATAGTGACTTAGCACTTTTCCCTCTAGTCTAGGCCCAACTTCAGCCCCATACCTTAATAAACAGTTTTTAACAATCTATTATGATAATTTGACACATTAAATGTCTCTAACCCTGTAATCCACTTCAATTTCAACCTATAAATGTAATGCCCCACCACAAAACCCTAGAGGACAACACACTAACACCTAAAATAGAACGATTTTTCTTTTAAAGAGTAGTGCTCACACAATTAAAAATGAAACATTATCTCCAATTCTAACCTAAGTCCTCTAAGGTCCATGACTACGCTACTAGATTCTCATAAGCTAAACTACAAGAATTGTGAAACATTACATTAAACAAGTACCATCTACAATATGAAATAACCATAACATGTGATCAAGATATCATTTAGGATCAAACTATTTAATTAGAATTTACATTAGTATCTTCTACATTGTTTATTACATAAAATATTTCAACCTTTATTACACCATTACATCGATACATCTGAATAACAAGGTCTCCTCGTATATGAGTGAGGAAAGTACATCAAATAAATGATACATGTGTAGACATGCAAAATTAGCATTATGCATTCAATTAGGTTCATTCATCAAGTAAACCATGTTTCACATTCATCCACTCATTAATTTAATCAAACTCATCAAATCCATTCACCAAGTAAATCAGGATTATTAAATAAATCAACTTTTCTTACATCATCCCTCTAATTAAATAAATCAAGCATTCATTTAATTAAATCTAAATGCATTTTCCATCCTTTTCTGATTTAAATAAATCAAATATTTAAGTCATAAAAGTCAAAATCATCCTAATCATCATTAAGCTAACCTAATCCTAATTAGCCTAACCTAATCACCCATCACATCCTCTAGATAATCCCACTTGCACAAATAAATTAATTTATTGATTTATTAAATTCCTTATTTTCTTTCAACATGGCATTTATGGGGAATATTCCCTCAAGTTTGAAAATGAGGACAAGTTGACTTGTCCCCTCCAACATTGCATTAATTTCCCATTTTCATGTCCCCCTCTCAAAATTTATTGCACAAATTTGAATTTGAAACTCCCTCTCTTGGGCACATTTCCCAAATCTTGCACATCCCTCGACCTATGGCAACTTGACAAGTGGCCTCCTTTCATTGGTTTACATTTAGTCCCACATTCACCCATTCGGCCAATCTCTCATCAAGAAAATCTATAAATAAAGGCCTTAATCTTCATCAACTCATCTACATTTTACATGCAAAGTTACTCTCTTGGTTTGAGAACTAATTTTTCTCTTCATCATATTGGCATTTGCATCATTTCAGCTTTTGAGCAAGGATTGGGAAAGGGTCATTTGCATATTTGACACCAATCCAATATGGAATAGGTGATTGTCTTGCTTTTGTAATGTCTTCTTGATCTTCTTTCTATTATTTGTGGCATTTTTTGAGCATAGACATGTTATTTCATAGAGGTATTTGTAGATTTGCATGTTTAAACTAACCCTTCTAATGAGTGTTTGAGATTGGTTTCACTTGCAGATTTTTAGCTACTTCAACATGATAAAATGTATTAATAGTAAAATACAAGTACATGTATAATAAATCACAAGAACAGGAACCAATGCAGAAGTCTTCAAACCTAGGAGCAACCACCATGAGCACGAACAAAGTGAGGGAACCCAATGGAGTGCATGGCACGTTCCACCCAACCATGTAGAACCCTAAGGTCCACCCCCATGCTAGGAGATGGTATTAAGGTCAAACCATAATATCCAAGAGACAAAAGATGATGCAAGGGCTACTTGATGACTCCAATGTACAAGTACGGTACAACGACACATGATAGTAACACCACTTCCAAAGGCACAAAACATCAAGGGAAATAAGAGGCAAGGGAATACTAGGTTGTCGTAAGAGGAGTTTCATCACATAGTTTGCTATGGGTTACCTTGGCATAACCTTCCTAGGCTACCAGACTATCCTAGCCACAAGACCCCCATATTAGCTATGCGAGATCAACATACCTTCTAGTCGGACCAGGTAGTTGATCTTGCCATTCCAGGCCTTCCCACTCATCTCAAGCCTAAACAAGCGCTTGAGCCATGAGTAAGGTGTTATCTTGATTAATGTGAACTACCCATCCCCTAATTAATTTTAGGTTATTACTTGATTAAACTCTTAATGGGTTACCCTGGACTTGCCACTTTGTGTGTCAGACCCCCATTGAGAACCACTCCCCCTACTAACAACTAGGAAACCTAATGAAATCCAAAGAACCAAGCCAACATGCACAATCACAAAACCTCATTAACATACACAAGGCAAGGCATAATCCTTCCTACACATAAGTTCCAACCACATTTGGTGAATATACAGTACAAGGCTAATGATCATCATAAACACATTCAATGCAAAAAAACCACTATCCCAACATGAATAAACATAAACTCCATCAAATAGAAAACTCCTAGCCTATGGAACACTTTCAATATTCCCCCCCTTACACAATGACGTAAACATTGAACATAGCCCACAATCATGCCCATTCCAAAATTATTCACATTACTACCGAAAAGAAACTTAGATCACAACAATATCAAGGAAAACATAATATTCTATAATGCAACCATTTCAAATACCAATTATTCATCTCAACAAAAGATAAACTAATTCCCTATAAACTAATCTTCCATAGATACAATAACTTTCCCTATCTATGTCTTCCTATATATTGCGTTCATTTTCTATCATAATAAGCAATCGTAAAACAACATTATCGAATGCAATCTCTACATATACACATATACAAGTATATATATATATATAATCATATAGTTGTCTCTAAATATATATACATTTTAAAATTGTTTGTGATGCAATAACCAATAATAATAAGTCATCCATTATCACCTTATATGCATTTATAGCTATATGCCATATATATTTGTTTATTAACATACAATTCCAATTTACAACCATAGTATCACATATTGCAGCAATATACATACAATGTAAGCTGAATACATATCACAATTAAAAGTATGTGATTGGTAACTAATTCACTAAACTCCATTGAAGCTAAGGATACATCCATGGGTAATCCACTAGATTAAATTGAATTAAACACCATATCAAATAACATCTATAGTATACTAAACAAATTCGATTTGTAGGCACAAGAGAAACCAACATCATAAAAGGAATCGCATGCCATGGTATTGAAATAGTAGCAAACTTCACACAAAGAAGATTGGGAATGCGGCGAAAAGGGTATCAAACCACAAATAAAAGTGTTTCCAGTGAACTATGGACAAAGTATACACATCAAATCAAAATATAAGTATCAAGTTTTGCTCAATCCATAAGATGGGAGATGCCATGAACAAGAAGAAACATTTGATGCAAAAGGAAACAAGTAATAAATACTTAAAAAAAGTTTAAGTGGAGACTAGGAATATCACAATGAAAATCATGTTTTAGTAAGGGAATCCTATCATTATATCAAAACATCGATTATCCCTTATAGTTTATATTTTACAATTATGATTCATTGACTAACAAAACAAGGCGTACTCATCATACCTAGTAAACAGTACCAATATTGAAGTATGTCCATCAAATCTAAATTTTCTATTCCTATCTAAACTCAGCTTACTAAAGACTAGACAGACACATGGAAGGATTGATAATAGGCAGTATTCAATGAGTATGTGCAATGCTAAGGGTTTGCATTCAAGGCATACCCAAACAGTTGTATATGATCAGATAGTATGCAAGAAAGAAACTATCAAACCTCCTATGATAAGAGGAATTCCATCGACCTACATGCAATCGACTATTCTTGAGAAAAGACATTGTCAAATGGGACTCAAGTGTAGTGAAGTCTTTACTAAGGCTATGGTACAGAGGATTTTAATTGCTATGAGAAATGAATGCCAAACTGATTGTATTTCCCAAATTACATGGCATGATACATGCAAGTAATCCTTAGCTTAGTAAAAACTAAATATCATTGTGAATTCCTACTTGAACTTATCGGCTAGTAACCGATTGTAAGACATCAATTGAATAACTTGAGATGATATAGGTCATGCCTATCATGCAAAATTTATTTAATTACACAAATCGATATAAACATGAGGGGTTTCCTACATTTTCTAGCTAGCATCAAATGTAATGAAAACTTGACCACTGAAAATAAGAAGAGAAGTATGGGGGTTTCAGAAGAGGGTATTGACTATAATAAGCATTTCCTGTAATATTTAGCAACATAGGGGCAACGTAAGACATGATTTAGTCATCAATAATTACAAGTAAACAAGGCGCATTCAAGCACTCACCATCCTCTTCAAACAGAGAAGGTGATACAAATAAAACACAAAAGGCATAAATTATGAATGACCAAGACACCTAATTGGCTACCCGATTTAGGAATTTAATACCAAAGAAAAATACTTAAGCACGCAATGGTAAAATCCCATTGCCACAACATAGGAAAAATGTGATAAATTGGAAAAAAATAATTTTGAAACACTACAGGGAAGCAAATGAAAAGCCTAATGCAAAACTCTTCTTCAAACATTTATGAGATTTCTAATTCAAGCTACAGGAATTCATCATGGGGTAACAAAACAAATATTACAGTTTGAAACTTGTAGAAGCCATGCAATTTAATCAACATTGTAAAACACATTTATGAGTAAACAACAAATAAAGCACACATCAATTCACAAAGAAACCTTTGAAATTCTCATCAAAAAATTCTCTAATTTGCACATTCAGAATTTATGAAGTAATTATTTTCTTTCCCAACTCAATCATTTAAAGGTTGTTTTCTAATCAGAATTAAAATTGAAGAATTACAAGGGAACCTAAATTAACTATGTTTTGCACAATTAATAAAATAATAAAAATGAGAAAGCAGTTGAAGATGTGAACTCCTCTAAGGATAGTGTCTAGCTATGTGGCCCTGCTAGCCACAAGAGAAACATCATGTACCTCTACCATTTCCTCTGCCTCGCTGGGGTGCACTAAGCTGCCAAGATCTACCTCTACTAGCCGCAGTCCATATTTCCCAAGTTGACTAGTCAAGATGATAAATCCAGGCTCGCAACCAACTTCAGATTCTTCTAGATGAAAAACAACCACCAATTTTAACACCAATCATCCAAGTCTCATCCTCCAAACCACTACTAAGACTAGGGAAGGTAGGAGAATGTTCCCTCAAGAGGTCCATCATAAGTTCTGCTATAGTTGAAACATTTCTTCTCCTTGGGGACCTTTCTCTTTCCCTATCCATCTATTGATTGCTCTCCTATCTAGGGCCAAGCTGGGTAAGAATCTCTTCAATCAAGGGATGTATCTTAGGGCCCAGGTGTTCCTCATGATCATTCTCATGGGAACTCAAAGGAGTACTTTGATGACTAACTCCATGACCACATCCTTGATCTCTACCATTACCCCTATTTTGATCATGACCTCTAGGCATCATCCTACACAACACCACCAAAGGACAAGTCTCAAATATTGGGTGATCACAATAAAAGGGGAGGATAAAAAAGATCAAAAATATAATACTATATTCATGGTTTCACAAGCATTCTCCACCTATGCACACAAATTGACATCACAAGGCTACCCGAGGGTCCATAATGCATCTTTGGTAGGAAGAATATTGATGCATTGCACACTACACCAAGGGTCCTATCATTTCCACCAATTTTTTGCACCATTGGACAACACCACTAGTTATGGTCAAACCTCAGGTTACTACTTGAAGAAGACAAAGGGAGGAAAACATACGCTCAAGAGCACACACAAAAAGGACACATAATGGGCTCATGATGTATCTAGAGTGCCCAGTGTATGAACTTGGGCTCTGATACCATGTGTAACACCCCGCCACAAAACCCTAGAGGAAAACACACTAACACCTAAAATGGAACAATTTTTTTTGAAAGAGCAGTGCTCACATGATTAAAAATGAAATATTATCTCCAATTCTAACCTAACTCCTCTAAGGTCCATGACTACGCTACAAGATTCCCATAAGCTAAACTACAAGAATTGTGAAACATTACATTAAACAAGTACCATCTACAATATGAAATAACCATAACATGTGATCAAGATATCATTTAGGATCAAACCATTTAATTAGCATTTACATTAGCATCTTCTACATTTTTTAATTACATAAAAGAGTTCAACCTTTATTACACCATTACATCAATACATCTGAATAACAAGGTTTCCTTGTATACTCAAGTGAGGAGAGTACATCAAAGAAATGATACATGATACAATGGATTTACAGTACAATACAACTACATGTATAATAAATCACTACATGTATAATAAATCACAACTACATGTATAATAAATCACAATAGCTAGAACCAGTGCAGAAGTCTTCAAATCCAAGAGCAACCACCATGAACACAAACAAAGTGAGGGAACTCAATGAGGTGCATGGAAAGTTTCACCCAACCATGTGGAACACTAAGATCCACCATGTGCTAGGAGATAGCATTAAGGTCCCACCACAATAACCAAGAGATAGAAGATGACACAAGGGCTAACATGACTCCAATGTACAAATATAGTACAATGACACATGATAGTAACACCACTTCTAGAGGCACAACACATCAAGGGAAACAAGAGGCAAGGGAATACTAATTTTTCGTAAGAGGAGTGTCATCACATAGTTTACTATGGGTTACCCTGGCATAACCTTCCTAGGCTACCAAACTATCCTGGCCACCTCTACCAACCGTCGTACCCCCATATAAACTATGTGAGATCAACATACCTTCCAATTGGACCAGGCAGTTGATATTTCCATTCTAGGCCATAAGTGAGTCGTTATCTTGATTAATGTGAACTACCCAACCCCCTAATTAATTTTAGGTTATCCCTTGATTAAACTCTCAATGGGTTACCCTGGACCTACCACTTTATGCGTTGGACCCCCATTGAAAGCCACTCCCCTTACTAACAACTAGAAAACACAATGAAATCCAAAGAACCAAGCCAACATGCACAATCACAAAATCTCATTAACATAAACAAAAAGGCGAGGAATAATCCTTCTCACACACAAGTTCCAACCACATTTGGTGAATATACAGTGCAAGGCTAATGATCATCATAAACACATTCAATGCAAAAAAAAACACTATCCCAACATGAATAAACATAAACTCCATCAAACAAAAAACTCATCCTAGCCTATGGAACACTTTGAATATTCCCCCCCCCCCCACACAATGACTTAAACATTGAACATAGCCCACAATCATGCCCATTCCAAAATTATTGACATTACTACCAAAAAGCAACTTAGATCACAACAAAGTCAAAGAAAACACAATATTCTATAATGCAACCATTTCAAATATGAATTATTCATCTGAACAAAAGATAAACTAATTCCTTATAAACTAATCTTTCATCTACAAAAACTTTCCCTATCTATGTCTTCCTATATATTGTGTTCTTTTTCTATCATAATAACCAATTGTAAAACAGCATTATCGAATGCAATCTCTACGTATACACATATACAAGTATATAAATATATATTTATATAAGCTCTATTTCCAATTGCAAAGTAAACAATTAAATCATATAGCTCTCTCTCTCTCTCTATATATATATATATATATATATATATACATATATACATTTGTAAACTATTTGTGATGCAATAACCAATAATAATAAGTCAAGTCGTCCATTTAACACCTTATATACATTTATATTTGTATGCCCATATATATATATATATATATATATATATATATGTATATATGTATTTATATGTATATGTATATGTATATGTATATGTATATGTATATATATATATATATATATATATATATATATATGTATATATGTATATATATGTATATATGTATATGTATGTATGTATATGTATATATGTATATATATGTATGTATATATATGTATATATGTATATGTATGTATGTACATACATATACATATATACATATATATACATATATGCATATATATACATATATACATATACATATACATATATATACATATATACATACATATATATATGTATATATATATATATATGTATATATATATATATATATGTTTATTAACATACAATGTCAATTTACACCCATAGTATTGCATATTGAAATGATATACATACAATGTAAGCTGAATACATATCACAATTAAAAGTATGTGATTGGTAACTAATTCACTAAACTCCTTCGAAACTAAGGATACATGCATGGGTAATCCACTAGACTAAATTGAATTAAACACCATATCAAATAACATCTACATTCTACTAAACAAATTTGATTTGTAACCATCATAAAAGGAATTGCATGCCATGGTATTGAAACAACAGCGAACTTCACACAAAGAAGGTTGTGAATGTGGTGAAAATGGAATCGAACCACAAATAAATGTGTTTGCAATGAACCATAGAAAGAGTATACGTGTCAAATCAAAATCTAAGTATCAAGTTTTGCACATTCCATAAGATGGGAGACACCATGAACAAGAAGAAACATTCGATGCAAAATGAAAGAGGTAATAAATACCAAACAAAAGTTCAAGTGGAGACTAGGAATATCACAATGAAGATCATGTTGTAATAAGGGAATCTTGTCTTTATATCAAAACATCGATTATCCCTTATAGTTTATATTTCACAATTATGAGCCATTGACAACAAAACAAGGTGTATTCATCATTCCCAGTAAAGAGTACCAATATTGAAGTATTTCCATTGAATTTAAATTTTCTATTCCTATCTAAACTCGACTTACTAAAGACCAGACAAATGCATGGAAGGATTGATAACAGGCAGTATTCAAGGGGCACATAATGCTAAGGGTTCGCATTCGAGTCATACCCAATCAGTTGTATACCATCATGCCATATGCAAGAAAGAAACTATCAGACCTCCTATGATAAGAGGAATTCCATCGACCTACATACAATCAGTTGTTCTTGAGAAAACACATCATCAAATGGGACTCAAGTGTAGTGCAGTGTTGACTAGAAGGCTACGATATAGAGGATTTTAATTGCTATGAGCAATGAACACCAAATTGACTATATTTCCCAAGTTACATGGCGCAATGCATGCAAGTAATCCTTAGCTTAGTAAAAACTAAATATTGAATTGCAAATACCTATTTGAACTTATTGGCTAGTAACCGGTTGTAAGATATCAACCAAATAACTTGAGATTATATAGGCCATGCCTATCATGCAAAATTTATTGAATTACACAAATCGATATAAACATGAGGGGTTTCCTACATTTTCTAACCAGCATCAAATGTAATGAAAATTTGACCACTGAAAATAAGAAGACAAGTATGGGGGTTTCAGAAAAGGGTATTGACTATAATAAGCATTGCATGTAATATTCAACAACACAGGGGCGACGTAAGACATGATTTAGTCATCGATAATTACAAGTAAACAAGGCGTATTCAAGCGCTCACTATCCTCTTCAAACAGAGAAGGTGATACAAATAAAACACAAAAGGCATAAATTATGAATGACAAGGTGCTTAATTGGCTACCTAATTCAGGAATTTAATACCAAAGAAAAATACTTAAGCAGACAGTGGTAAAATCCCATTGCCACATCATAGGAAAAATGTGATAAATTGGAAAAAATTACTTTTCAAACACAAGGAAGAAAAAAAAAAGCCTAATGCCAAACTTTTCTTTAGACATTTATGAGATTTCTAATTCAGGCTATAGGAATTTATTATGGGGTAACAAAATGATGAGGGCGCAACCCGAGACCCAGAAAATAACCCACAAACAAGACAATAATTTTATTATTCAGAAAATGGAGCTTCTTACATGTAGAGGATCTCAAATCCCCAAGTTCTACAACACATTCAAGCTACAGAAAGCTACAGAATAACCCTTTCGCAATATGCGAGCTTGTCCCCAAAAAGTTACCCAAAAATACTAGAAATCCGCCCATAAATAGAGCTCCTTTCTAGTTAGGAGCCAAAACAACATTAAAATTTGAGTTTAGGCGGCTTGGCGCTGAAAATTCCAACTTGAAGTTCAAATTTCAAAAGAACATTTGCAATTGTATCTTCTGGAAAGTGTGCCAACTTCCCGGGGCCATAACTTTTGATCCGGGGCTCCGATTCGCGAACCGTTTGAACCGTTGGAAACGTCTCAAAGTCAAGAACGCACTTGAAATTTCCTACGCCGATTTCAGCAAGTTTTGGGGCCATTCCGGAAGCTCTAAGTGCCTCAAATCCAACTTGGAAGATTTTTAGGTGCAAATCTGGGAAACTAAAACTGCAATATCTTTCAACCCAGGAATAGAAAATAAAAACCGTAAATTGGGAATTTCATTATGATGAAAAAGGTATCCAAAAATGTAAAAACATCTGAAAAATGATAAACTTGAAATTTAACTATTTTTGGGTGATAAAAGATTGCCCTTACACCACTGGATGCTCCTGCATCAGACACCCAGGTTAATTTGAGAAGTGACCCCATCACGTCTCAGATGGTTGAGGAAAACCCAACCGGTCAACTGTTGCCTTAGATAGCCAGGATGAATCTTCCATAGGCCTTCCTCTCCATTTCACCAGATATTCTTCATACTGCTTGTTTCTGGTACTCCTTCCCACACGACTATCCAAGATTTCCTCAATCTCCTCCTTTTCTGAAGTAGGTGCTGGAATCCCACACTGTTCCATCATTAGTACTTCCTCTGTGCCACCTTCATGATACTCTATCAAATCTGAAATGTTGAACACAGGGGAAATGTTGAATCCATCTGGCAACTCTACCTCATGTGCATTGCCTGAATCATGCTTCTTCAAAATTTTATAGGGACCGAACTTCTTCATCTTCAATTTGTTATATGTTCCCACTAGAAACCTTTCTTTCCTCAAGTGGACCATCACTTCATCACCAATCTGAAACTCCTTATACCTCCTTCTTCGATCGCCTTAGCCTTATACTGCATATTCATCTTGTTAATATGTTCTCTTACCTTCTCATGTATATCCTTGATGTGTTCGCAAAATCTTTGGCTTCAACACTTATTTTCTTCTCTTGGTCCATCTTCCTCAATTCGGAGCTGTTCTGGGGCTACCTCCATACACAATCTGGAATGGTGATCTACCAGTGCTTCTATTGACAGAATTGTTGTAAGAAAATTCTACCTGGGGTAAGATCAAGTCACATCCCTTGGGTTTATCTCCTACCAAACATCTCAGTAGGTTACCTAGACTCCTATTAACAACCTCTATCTGCCCATCTATTTGTGGATGGTGTGCAGAACTGAACTTCAACTCTGTCTTCAGCTTCTTCCACAAGGTCCTCCAAAAGTACCCCACAAATTTGGTGTCACGATCTGAAACAATACTCTTTGGCAGACCATGTAGCCTCACCACCTCTTTGAAGAACAAGTCAGCAATATGGACTGCATCATGGGTCTTCTGACATGGAATGAAATGTGCCATCTTCGAAAACCTATCAACCACCACAAAGATTGAATCATTCCCTCGTTGTGTCCTTGACAAACCAAGAACAAAGTCCATACTTAGATCCTCCCATGGCCTCTCTGGTATAGGTAAGGGCTGATATAAGCCTATATTCTGGCTCACTCCTTTAGCCATCTGACATACTCTGCAGCTTTGTACAAACTTCTTCACATCTTGTGACAACTAAGGCCAGTAATAATGCTCACTAATAATGGCAATGGTCTTATCTCGACCAAAATGTCCTGCCATTCCTCCACTATGCTTCTCCTTTATCGGCTCTCCTCATGGAACTCCTCGATACACAATTGACTTCCCTTAAATAAATGCCATCTAGATTATGAAATCTAGCCACCTTGTCCTGTCCCATTGCAAGGTTCCTTGCAAGCTTTCCAAGCCTCTGCAAAATCAGGATCTTCTACGTATAGTGTCTTGAGTTCATTGAACCCAACCAGTTCAATCTGCATCTTTGTCATCAATATATGCCTCCTACTTAAGGCATCTGCAACCCTATTTGACTTCCCACTCCTATGTTTCAAAACAAAGGTATAACTCTACAAAAACTCTACCCATTTCATATGCCTCGATTTGATTTTCCTGACTATTTAGATGCGCAAGGCTGATGATCGGTATATAGAACAAATTCCTTCAGACCAAAATAATGTCTCCATTTCTTTAATGTTTAACTATTGCATAAACCTCCTAATCATATACATAATACTTTCTCTTGGCATCATTTAACTTTTCCTTGAAATAGGAAATGGGCTACCTTCTTGGCTCAATCTTGCCCAATGGCACAACCACTAGCATCACAATCCACCAAACACCTTGTTGAAATCTAGGAGGGCTAGAACAGTTGCTCTGTCACCTTCTGCTTCAACAGTTCAAAACTTTTTGTCGCTCCAATGCTCCACTTGAATTCTTTTCTATCCCTCTCATTGTTTCAGTTAGGGGTCCACAAATACTACTAAGTTTCTAATGAACTTTCTATAAAAACTAGCCAAACCATGGAAAGATCTCACCTCGTAGCATTTCTTGGGGTAGGCCATTCGAAATAGCCTTCACCTTCTCTGGGTCCATCTTGAGACCTTCTGCTGAGACAACAAACCCCAAGTACACTAACTCCCTCTTCACAAAACTGCACTTCAAATTAATCAACATTTCTCTTCTCTTAACTTCTCAAAGACTCTCAGAATATGCATCAGATGCTCATCCAACGTCTTAATGAAAATCAAAATATCATCTAAATACACAATAAAAAACTTCCTAGAAATTCTTTTAATACCTCATTCATGAGCCGCATGAATGTGCTCTTGGTGCATTGGTTAGCCCAAAAGGCATGACTAACCACTCATACAAGCCCTCTTTGGTCTTGAAGGCAGTCTTCCATTCATCTCCCTCTCGAATCCGATCTGGTGATATCCACTCTTCAGATCTCTTTGTGAAGTACTCAGCTCCACTCAAATAGTCCATCAGGGTCATCCATCCTTGGCAAGGGAAATATGTACTTGATTGTTATCTTGTTTATGGCTTGGGAATTCGTACACATCCTCCACTCCCCATCCTTCTTTGGTGCTAGTACTGCAGGTACTGCACATGGACTCAAACTCTCCGTATCAAACCCTTTCTCAACAACTCTTGAACTTGTCTATTCAACTCCTCATTTTCTACTAGAGTCATTCTATGAGCTGCCTTATTTGGCAAACTGCCTGGAATCATGTCAATTTGATGACTGATCTTCCTTATTGGTGGTAAACCCTCAGGTACATTATCAGAAATAATATCTTAAAACTCATCCAACATCCGAAACTTCTTCTCTGGAACCTTCACTATCCTCCTTACTCACTCTAGGAATCAATGCATAACACTGCGCTCATGCTTCATACCTTCTAAAAATTTCTTCCATCTACGCAACAAATTCTAGCACTACATACCTTTTCTTCGGTCTCCTTCGGGGTTTCAACTTGTAGCGGAACCCCATCGCTTTGTCAAGGAATAAGTATTTGCACTTGGCCATCATGTATAGCTTCGCCTATGAACTGCCATGGCCTCCCAACAACATGTGACATGCATCCATGGGGATGATATCACAAAGTACCTCATCATGGTAGCTCTCGATCTTGAACTTTACTAGGCGCGCTCATTGACCAAAACTTTGTGGTCTTTTGCAACGGGCAATCCGTACGGATGCGGTGTTTTTCCCTCTTTAGCTTCAACTTTGTGACCATCTCCCTCCGACGCAGTTATCGGTTCCCACCATCAATAATGACATCACAACATTTTCCTTCACACTTGCACCTTGTGCGAAACAAATTCTTCCTCTGTTCTGGTTCCTTTTCTTCAGTCACTAGAGCTTCCTAATCACTAGGGTTTCTCCCCTTTCAGCATCATCTGAATGTTCAGATTGGGCCTCCTCATTTGCATGCACAACCCTTCCACGACCTTCTGGCCTTTTGTCTGCCCTTCCTTGGTGTTGTGGACATTCATAGGCGCGATGCCCTTCTTCACCACACTGGAAACACGTTCCTTTGAAACCACCTCTTCTAGATCCTTGTCCATATCTCCCTCGTCCTCTACCTCTTTGATCACCACTATTTTGATCACGAGGGTGGTAGAAGTTGTCATTATTTTGGCTTCGGCTGGTACCCACATCTTCAATTTTCTTTTCATCATCATTTCGGCTTCCTGAAGGTCTTCCATTGCCCCTTCCGCTTTGATCTCCTCATCCTTTTTGCTTGCCATCAAATCTTTTCTTCAGCTTCTTTTCCACCTTCAAACCAAACTAATACACATCCTCAATGGTGGTCATTCTGACTAGGCTTAACTCCTCTTGAATGCTCGGTCGTAACCCATTAAGATATCGGGCTACCTTCTCCTTATTGGCCTCTGTGTGACCCGTTCTGATGATTATCTTGTGAAATCTTCAGATATCTTTCACAGATGCTTCCTTGCTTCAACCCTTGTAATCTCTTCTTCAACTTCATTAGTCCCCTGGTATGAACTGCTTTTCAGTTTCTCTACCATGCGATCCCATCTAGTGATCTTGACTTTTCCTCTTCAATTTCTTTCCAACTAGACCTCTTTCCACCAAATACTGGTGTGGCCCTTTAGCTTCATTTTCGCAAACTTAACCCGATCTGGGTCCTCTATTTCCTCATACTCAAAATATTCTTCTAGCTCGTTGATCCAGTCGATCAACTCTTCCGGGTTTAGACTTCTGGAATAACTGGGGACTTCTGCTCTGGGTCTTTTCCTGATCTTTGAAATGGCCCTTATTAGCCGCATTTAGTCTTGATCAATTGCTTCTTCTTCCTCTTCTACCTCTGAACCTTCTTCCTCTCCTTCATCCTCACTTTCCTCCCTCGAGTTTAACCCTCTTCTCAACTACTCTTGTAACGCATCAATCTGTCTCTGGAGGGCTACCAGTGCATCTCTTCCACCAGCATTTCTACCGCCTCGACCACCTCTGGCACCACCACGCCTACCAGGCATCACTCTTGGAGGCATCTTTCTTGACCTCGACCCACAACCACGGTCCTGGTGTGAACTGCCTCATGATCGCCGATCTGTCCACACGCTCAAGAAAACCTTGCTCTGATACCACTTGATGAGGGCGCAACCCGAGACACAAAAAATAACCCACAAACAAGACAATAATTTTATTATTTAGAAAATGGAGCTTCTTACATGCAGAGGATCTCAAATCCCCAAGTTCTACAACACATGTAAGCTACAGAAAGCTACAGAATAACCTTTTCGCAATATGCGAGCTTGTCCCCAAAAAGTTACCCAAAAATACTAGAAATCCACCCATAAATAGAGCTCCTCTTTAGTTAGGAGCCAAAACAACATTAAAATTTGAGTTTAGGCGGTTTGGCACCGAAAATTACAACTTGAAGTTCAAATTTCAAAAGAACATTTGCAATTGTATATTCTAGAAAGTGCGCCAACTTACCGAGGCCATAACTTTTGATCCGGGGCTCCGATTCGCGAACCGTTTGAACCGTTGGAAAGGTCTCAAAGTCAAGAACGCGCTTGAAATTTGCTACGCTGATTTTGGAAATTTTTAGGGCCATTCTAGAAGCTCTAAGTGCCTCAAATCCAACTTGGAAGATTTTCAGGTGCAAATCTAGGAAACTAAAACTGCAATATCCTTCAACCCAGGAATAGAAAATAAAAACCGTAAATTGGGAATTTCATTATGACAAAAAGGGTATCCAAAAATGTAAAAACATCTGAAAAATGATAAACTTGAAATTTAACTATTTTTGGGTGATGCAAGATTGCCCTTACACCACTGGATGCTCCTGCATCACAAAAAAAATATTATAGTTTGAAACTTGTAGAATCCATGCAATTTAATCAACTTTGAAAAACAAATTTATGAGTAAACAATGAATAAAGTAGGCATCAATTCACTAAGAAACCTTTGAAATTTCTCATCAAAACATTCTCTAATTTACACATTCAGAATTAATGAAGTAATTATTTTCTTTCCCAACTCAATTATTTAAATGTTGTTTTCTAATTAGAATTAAAATTGAATAATTACAAGGGAACCTGAATTAATTGAGTGGTTGAGTGGAAGTAGATGCATAGGTGCAAAATCATCAATTCCAAAAACCCCTAAAAAATATAGAAGAATAACTTTCCAGAAAAGGTGCTTTCATGGGAGAAAGACCAACAAGATTAGTTTCTCCAAAAATAACTAAAAATCCCCTCTCATAGTTAACTCTAACTAATTTATTTACTCTTCGTTATTTCCTGTTACCCATGGACTCTCCAAATTAGTTATTTTATTTTATATTCTTTGATTATTTTCCCACAAGTTCACAATTTCCACTCAAATCGTTATCTTTTATAATTTTTAACCTTATCTTATGTTTTGCACACAATTAATCAAACAATTAAAATATTAATTTATAATTTTAATTCCCTTTCATTTTAATTTACTTGAAGAATGCACTAATTAATATATTTATTTAAATATTTTTGTATTAAACCATAGATTTTAATTTATTTAATTCAATTAAAAAATTGATAATGTATTATTTATCAAAGTCACAAATGTATTTAAACATTTATTTAAATTATCAAATACTTTTATTCCCAATAATCCTTTATATATTAAAATAATGATCAATCAAGCACTAATCAACAATTAACTTAAATGAACATAAATCCAAGCAGTTCTTGACCACAAAGCAAAACAAACGACAATAGAGACAAACCATATCACAATCAAGCAACATGGTCAGGGTGAAATGCAAATGGGCACTACAATAAACGCATCAACTCCCCAATTTTATTTTAAATCTAGTCATGAAACTAACTTGGATTTCATTATGAGTGAAAAAATCCCTAATATTTCAAAACACATTCACATACACACACAAAAGCCATGAAAAATACAGTAGAATATATAGATCTAAGAAACACCAATAACTCTATTGTTATACTTCAAATGCACACACACTCATAAAGATACTAATATTGATTAACCAAACATTCTATGTACATTCTTCCAAAATCCATTCCAATCTTTCACATCTTTGATGAGGCTTTTAGATCCCTCATGAAGAATTTAAAGAAAAATCATTTTCTCAAAACAATCCTTCAAAGTGCTTACAACATCATCCTATCTAAAAAAAAAATTCTTGTAGGTACTAAAAAGTATAGAGAGTAAGGCTCATCCTATCTAAATATCATTTTTAGGTTGAAGGTGTTCCCTCACTGAGCTTTTCCAACTCGTTTATACATCAAACGGTGCAGATTGGCTTTTACAAGATGGACAACAATGAAATGAATCTCAGTCGTTCATCATTTTTCACCATTTTCCCCAGTTGTTTTCACCAATTTTTGTTGCTCTCTCTATTGCTATTGCTTTCCACTCCTCCAAACTCTTCCTCATTGGTATTGACAGTTCACTTCTCCAATTTGGCAAGCTGTAGCAACTTGTCTGGCACTTTTTTCTGAAAATTTACTATTGCATTTACTCTTGCTGCCCACATTTGATAGACCATATTTTCTATGCCAATGTAAAGGTCGACAATTCTAGTTAAGCATATATATCAAAAAAAATGGGATCAATTGGTTTTTTTCCTGATAAACCATTCTTCTAGGGATTTGGAGTTTTCCTCAAACAACAAAACAGGGTATGATTTAAAATGAAGAAGCCTAAAATTGCAAGGAATGCATTTTAACTAAAAATTGGTTTGAATTTTCAAAATTTAGTTTGCATTTGTTAAGTAACTTAATTTTAATATTTTTATGTTAAATAAGGAAATTCCAGTGTGGGTTGATTACGATTGATCCATGATGAATCGAAGCACAATTTACCCAAATAAATCTGCATCTACCAAACAAGATCATTCAAATTGAAAAGTTAAACTAAGCATTTAATTAAAACTGAAAGTTACAAACTACACAAAAATAGTTAAATTCCTACTCTAACCCATTTGAAACTTATCCTATTTTGGAATTGGTGTCATGTTGATGTGGAACAATGACCCTTTCCCAATCCCATGATTAGTAGGTCTATTTGAGTCAATTCTATGAAAGAGAATCAATGAAACCATTGTGATTGATGTATGGAAAGCTAGTTTATGATAAATTTAAACATGATGCAAGCTAAGTTACCATAATTTTATGCTAAAAATGAACTAATTATGCAATTTCTAAGATAATCTAAGTTAATTCTAAGATAAAAGATAAAAACCCTAATTCATATACAAACTAAGATGGATGCATGGAAGCCATTAATTGATGCTTTAAGCTACTATGCAACTAGAAATAAACTAAAACAAGCTAAAAGTGAGTAAAATATGAGTGTGAGTGCAAGTGAATTCAACAACATGAGTCTACAATTGAAAAGATGGATCCATTTATCTCCAAATAGTGAAAATGAGGAATGGAGGGTGGAGATTGAAAAGATTAATAAACAGTCAAAGATGAAGGATATGAAAGGCATGGATCATGAATTCTCATCAACAGATGAGAATGCATGATGGGATTTTAATCAAGGGATCACACTTTCTTCAAACAAACACACTTTTGACCTACACACATAGGTCAATGGTGACTTGTTCAAAAGGTTAAAAGTTAAAACTTGCTTAAGAATCCAAGTCATAATATCTCTTTTCCAAATGATGGAGGAATAAGAATATTCTTTTGCAATATTCATTTGGGTGAGGATAAAAGGCATTTTGCAAATTAAAAGAAATTCTTAATTGTGCAAAATGGGATAAGGAATATTCCAATGTAATTTAGGGAATTTGGAGGAATAAAGTGATATTTATTAAATTAAATAATTTAATAAATGGGGGAGAGAGATTAAATGATATTTAATTAAATAAGATGACTTAGGAGATTAAATTAAATATCTTGATTTATTTAATTTAATGAGATGAATTGTTAGTGTGAAGGTGGATGAATTAACCTGATTAAATTAAATAGGCTAATAGATGAAAATGGTGCAATTAATTAAATTAGATAGGTTAATTTAATTAATGAAGCAGAAAAAGGATGGGTTAAAGAAGAAATGATGTTAGTAAGTCTATTTTGAGTGTATGATATTGTTTAGGTCATTTTTCAATGTCTACATTTTGCCCCTCTTTGAAGTGAGGTACCTGCTGCTTTAGTTCAAAGAATAATGCTTTTCAGATCAAAATTGTTACTTAAATCAAAAAAAAAAAAAAATTCTATTTTTTAGATGCCTCAGCGGAAGAATAAAATTGATTCCCTGCCCCCTTAAGAAATCGAGCAGAAATTTTGAATTTTGGGTTGATTTCTCGATAAAGGATAAAGCTACCCCAAGGGTCCAAAAAGCCTCTAGGATGTAAGAATTATGCCAAAAATGCAACAAAATGATGCAAAATTAGGTTCAGATTGGAAAAATTGGTGATAATGATGATAAACCCCATTTTAAAGGTGAAATTAGGGAAAAAAAACCTTAATTTTCTAGTTTAAATAAGCCAAGAAGGGTCACTTTCAGTTCATTTGTGCATTCACACATAAGAGATTCTTGATATTTTGAGCTTTGAACCTCCAACAAAATGGCACGAGTGCTTCCTAGGCATATCTCCAACCAAATTTGAGAGTTCCAGCTCGACTTCGAGGCACAGGACCACCAATATGTAACTCAAAACTTGATTTGAAATTTGACTTTTGGATGTATTTATTACACTTTAAAGTTTAAAATTTGGTGGTGTCACTATATAGTGATGCCCAAATTGCAATCGGTGATGATAAAATGAATTATAGTGATGCATATTTATATGGTGATGCTAGTCGCGATTTAAAATTGGGCTTTCTAATTTTAAATTCTGACACATGCTTATATGGCAACATTTCAGCCAATTTAAAAATTAGGGTTAGGGTTTACCAAAGATTAAATTGGGACGCTTGTGTATTTGGCAATGCATTTTTTGATTTACATTTTAAAATGCTTTCAGGCATCACAGTTTGAAATTTGAATATAGCGACGCTATTGTGATTTATGAGATGTAAATTCCACATTGAGTCAAATTTCCTCAATTTCCTGACACTGTATGCTTCATGGGTGTGGGAGGTCTCTCCACTATTGATGTCAAATGAGCATACGCCCACTGTGTTGGAGAGACTAGGCAATCTATTAAGATTACACCAAGAGCATTTGGGAGAGATCGGCCTCTGGTATGTCATGTATGCACCCGTGATCATGACACATCTTGCTATGGTGATTGCTCTATGTGAGAGATGGCACAGTGAGACCTCGTCCTTCCACCTTCTGATAGGCAAGGAAATGATGACTTTGGAGGATGTATGGAATATTTTTCATTTTTCAATACATGGCAATTGTGTGATCTATGATGTTGATGCCAGATTTGATATCTCCCTCGAGGTTATGGAGATGGATAACATTGTTTTATCGACATCACAAATCGACCTTGAGTCGTATAGAGGTCATGTGCCTACCTTTAGATTGATCATTATAGCCATCATTTTTGGTTTGGTTGCTCTTGACTGATGCAACAGAGGATTCAGCCCAGGATGGGGCTTAGCATGGCATCGCATACTCTACAAGAGGGCACTCTTTGTGTGGGGACCCATGATGTTGGCCTCACTGTATCATGACTTGCATGATTTTGCATACTGTGATGGGAGAGTCATTGGTGCAAGGGTGACTTTGCTACATATTTAGGTGTGGGAGCATATCATCATGCTTTGACCTATCATTTAGATGGAAAATGTGGAGCCAGATGATCCTATCATTTAGAGATGCAAATGTTTGATTACATTGAGGAACACCAGACAGATTGGGATCTCGTATTGGTGACAGGCCATTGATGATATGATAGTTTTCTACTAACGCCCATGACTATAGATGCCACCATGGTTTGATGATGTGAAGTAGTTATACTTTTCCAGGTAGACTTGATATATGCAAGGTCACAAGCACACTATTATTGAGTGTTATTTACCAGATATGGTTTCTCGGTAGTTTGGAGAGATTTAGGATAGGTCAGATGATGCATACAAAGCCATTTTTGCTAGGTCGGCCAGAGAAGTTCCTACATGGGGACTGACCATTCCAGCTCCCAAGGTAGTCAAGAGCTTCAAACAGTTAGCAACTTAGCCTTGGGCCTATGATAAGGGTCAGCTAGTAGCACAAACTATGCCTGCATATGATGCTTGGTTCACTCCTCCACAATGATTGATAGATCTGGCAAGTGCTCCTCCATGAAGGAGACCCAGAGGTTGGGGAGCGAGAGGCAGAGGATAGGCTTAGGGTGGCTAGGATGGCAAGGATGGTTACATTCTGGGGGATCCACCAGTAGGACAAAAACCTTCTCAATAGTAGGGTGGACAATAGGGACCACAACAATAGGCATCACCACCACCACCACCACTAGATGTGAGAGATGCTCAGATTCAACAGCTGCAATAGTAGGTGTAGGTTTTGATTGGTGAGTGGGATCAGGCTCACCAGCAGATTTTGGGCATTACTATTGAGTGAGACCAAGCACATAAGTAGGTGGTGGCCATCATGGTTGAGAGAGATCAAGCATTACAATGGGTACATGTCATGACCATAGAGAGAGATGAGGAGGTTGCTAGGTGTCAACAAATAGAGGCTATGATGGTGGCTAATCATGGTCAAATAGTTTTGGCGAGACTGTATAGAGAGGTTGTGACAGAGGTCGCATATTATAAATAGCATTACCACCAAGATGTACCACAAGCACTTAGACAACTTGATTTTTCATAGCACAACGGTGCATAGCTGAGAGCCGAGGATCAGCTTGAGAGACAAGCCGAAGAGGGTAGCAGCTGTCTAGCTATCGTGTATAAAAACTTTTTATTTTTTTGTTTCCCGATTCTTTACCATAGATATGCATTCATGGGCTCATTTTTTATAGCCTCATGGATATTGTATTTTTTATCGATATGCATACACTGATCCATACTTTGTACCATGACATTCATTTTTTGATATATATATGATACGGATATGGATGATTCTATATGATGTGATGTGTTCACTTTATTTCATGCTTATGGATGCATATGATATGAGATGCTTATATTACATATGGATGCACTTTACTTATGTCTATATGATATTTGATGATCATGATATGTTATGGATGAAATGTTGTGTTATTTTTTAGTATCTTTTCACAATCTACTATGGAATGAATGATATGTGATGAAAATTATGTGGATGTATTTCTTTTTGTGTATTTTCTATGAAATTTTATGTTGATGATGTATGCATATGGATGTGTGGATGCAATTTTTTATGCAACGATTTAAGATTCTTAAAATAATAAATCTATATTATTCATCACAACTCAAATGATAATGCAGAATGTATGATGTGAAATGCACAATGATTATGTTGATGGATGTTTTATGATTATGTTGTGATTTATGAGATGCATGTATGTTGATGGTTTTTGGATGCAGGGTGGATTCCTTGATGATGTTTTTGTTGATTTTAATGATACTATGTTAGCATAAAGAGAAGCTAGAAGAATAAAGAATGAATGAACGTTTATTTCAATGATTACTTCAAAAGATCCAACAAGTCCATGATCCATCAAGACTTTATTAGACATGGTGATGAGACAATGCAAAACAAAGATGAATGCAGGATGAGTTGCTCACACTTCAAGATTGGGATTTTACATCGTTCCTCATTATTTAGTATAACACATAGACATGATGCATCAAGGTATTGATAACCAAGAGTTGTATCTAGTGTTGGGAATAGGATTCCATTTATTTGCAATCCTAAACATATTTCATATATCTCCTAAGTCCTTAGAAAGTGTTCCCCAACACTAAGATTAGAAAGAAATTAAATTTGAATGAAATGAACATGTAAATTGACATTTGTAATTAATTCTAAATGATAGGAACATGTGGGGATGCCCAAGAAGAGCTCCTACAAAATAGGAGCACATGGGGAACCCACATAGAAGGTAGAACCCACCTTGCTTAAGTTAACTGTTTGGAGGTTTGATAACACTTCAGTAATGCATGTAAAGATCCTACAAGTTAGGGATTGATATTTACATGAAGTTCAGTTCAGTTCAGTTCAGTTATGGTTCAGTTATCTTCAGTTGCATGTAGTTAGTTTCAGTTGAATTCTAGTTGACTTCAGTTGACTTGGAATGCATGACTAATGGCTTGAGTTTCATGACAAATAGTAGGTGATACATTCAGTTAAGTTGGGATGATCAATCATGTATGATATTTGCATGAATTGATGGAGAGATATGTTTCAGTTAACAGAGATTGGCTTGGACCCACCTTTGGCGCCCAAGTTGGCATCTTGGAGTTAACACTTTTGCATGATAATATATTTTATAAGGCTGAGTTAAGTAGGCCCATTCTTGGGTGCCAACTTTGACAAGAAGCTTACAAGATATATTTGTAATCAACGTTGAGTTAGGACTTCAATTTCAGACATCCAAATTGATGAAGAACTTGGTTTGACATTGTTTTTCATGGAAGAACTCTACTTGCAAAGAATAGGTGTACATTTTGTGAGATAAGCTTTGTGATTTGTAATTGTAAACTCTTTGAAGTTTGCAAGGCTCATTATTGTCTATAAATTGCAGCAAGTTGAAGGAAGTTTTATTAGATTTTATTATAGGTTGTGAAGAAGAATTGTTGAAGGAAAAAGAAGCATCTCAAGCAACGATTGATAAATAATTATTGTAATCTTGTTCTAAGGTTAAATAATACAAGCACTATTGATTCTGGTGGTGGAGTTTTTTCTCGAAAGGGTTTCTCCACAGTATATGATGTGTCACTTCTATCTTCTAGTCTTATTCTTCTACAATCTTATGTCTACTTCTACAAATGGTAAAATAAATCTAAACATATAATCATCTACAAAGAAATTGTAACAAAGAACACTTAATTAGATCTACACTCTCATATTTTTACAAAGTATTAACCTACATAATTACCTTCATTTTCAACATTTGGTATCAGAACTAATGGTTGGGTAGAGTTTGGGACGCCTTTCTCTTAAAATTTTGAAGTTTTTTTGGCTATAGTGGGATCTTTTACTATTGTGTTATTGTTGATTTTTGAAAACAAGTTTGTTACAATGATTTTTAATTCTTGTTTATCTATTGAAATATTCAATGGATTTAATTATGAAATGTGGAAACTAAAAATGGAGGATCTCCTTGAAGAGAGAGATCAGTGGTTAGTTGTTGGTAATGAGACAAAGTCACCTACAATGATGTCAGATGAGGATTGGTCTAAGCTTGATAAGAAGGAAAGAGGGACCATAAGATTATGTCCTGATGATGTTATTCTCTTGAATTCTATAGAATAAACTACTACATGTAAGTTGTGGAAGAGAATAGGTTATATCTATAAAACCAAAAGTCTTACTAATAAGTTGTATTTGAAAAGAAAGTTGTATTTTTAAAGATGAAAGATAGTGATTCTATTGCAAATCATTTCAATTCTTTTAATTTTATTCTAGGTCACTTAGCATCTGTAGATGTAAAGCTAGAAGATGAAGATAAATGCATTTTGTTACTTTGTTCTTTACCAAAATCTTGGGAAAATCTAATTGTTGCTATCAATGGTAGTGATGCAAATCCGAAGATGGACAATATAATTCCTACTTTCCTATTAGAGGAGATGAGGAGGAAGTCCAAAATGGAAATCCAAGATATCATGTTTGTAAAAGGTAGTCTTGATAAAAAGGAACCTAAGGGAGACAATGAATTGAAGGGTAAGTCTAAAGGATGGAGTAAGGTAGAGTGTTGGAACTGTGGGAAATCGAGACATGTGAAGAAGGATTGTAAGAACAAGAAAAAGAGTTTTGATTCTTCTATAGAGGAATCCTCGAATGATTGTAATCATGCATTGATCATTTCATGTAAAAAAATTTAGTGATAACTCTTTCATTGATGTTAAAGAGTGATCTTCATGAGGAGAATGGTAGTCACGATGCCATGTGTAGCTTGTACCATGGTTCAGTGGGAGTTGTTGGCAATGACGTGGATGCATCATTGGTAAGGTTATCTTCATGTGATTGGGGATATTTTTTTTCTTGTTTTAGAATGGTTGCTATTATGTCATGGTTTACTCTTGATACATGTTTAGAGTTTGGAATGGTACTTGTTCACTTGAGACTAGGATGTTTATGTATGTTATGATGTGTGTGATCTCCTTGGAGGAGATGGTTAGATCATGTTGTCATGTTTATGTTCTAGATTCATGATTGGAGCTTTGAAATTGATCTTGTGTAGTTCTCTTATGTATTGGGTACATTAATCATTTCCTTGATTACTTCATGATAGTGCTATGTTGCATTTGGATTTTGGCATGGATTGGTTGGTTATAGGTCCTCATGGATACTTGGAGAAATAGATGAGGCTTGAGTTCTCTTATGGTAAGAGATATATGTTGGAATGGTTACTTTTAAGAAAATATTTTTCAACAATAAATACTGAGAAGCCTACACCTTGGTTGGACATGAGTTCAACACACTTGATAGTTTCACATGCCTCCAAAGAGGTAGTTTGGTTACAGAGACTTGGGAAAGGTATTAGTTTTAATTACAAGTAATTTAAACTTGAATGTGATAGTCAGAGTGCTATTTGTTTAGCCAAAATCCTGTGTATCATGCTCGTACTAAGCATGTTGATGTTCAATATGACTTTGTGCAAGAAATGGTTGAGAGTGGGAAGGTGTTTATTAATTGAGAAAGTTGAAACATTGATTAATGTTGTAGATTATCTTATGAAACCAATTCCTATAGATAAGTTCTTTTATTTTTGAGTATTAATGATTTTCTTGGAGCTTCATGATTAAGCAGGTTGCATTTGAAGTTGGCATGGATTGATTAGTTGGTGTAGGAAGTCTATTGGCCTTGAGTCCTATACTTTATTTATAATAATGATTCCTTGTTTAGAATAATCGTAATGTGTAATGTCAAGTGGGAGAATATTGGGAATAGGATGCCATTTAATTGCAATCCTAAACATATTTCATGTATCTCCTAAGTCCTTAGAAAGTGTTCCTCAACACTAGGATTAAAAAGAGATTAAATTTGAATGAAATGAAAATGTAAATTGACATTTGTAATTAATTCTAAATGATAGGAACATGTGGGGATGCCCAAGAAGAGCTCCTACAAAATAGGAGTACATGGGGCATCCACATGGAAGGTGGAACCCACCTTGCTTAAGTTAATTATTTGGAGGTTTGATAGCACTTCAATAATACATGTAAAGATCCTACAAGTTAGGGATTGATATTTACATGAATGAAGTTTAGTTTAGTTCAATTTAGTTCAGTTTAGTTTAGTTCAATTCAGTTTAGTTTAGTTAAGGTTCAATTATCTTCAACTACATGTAGTTAGTTTTATTTGAATGCTAGTTGACTTTAGCTGACTTGGAATACATGAATAATGACTTGAGTTGCATGACATATAATAGGTGATACATTCAATTAAGTGGGGATGATAAATCATGCATGGTATTGTATGAATTGATGGAGAGATACGTTTCAGTTAACAAAGATTGACTTGGACCCACCTTGGGCACCCAAGTTGGCATCTTGGAGTTAAAACTTTTGCATGATAATATATTTTATAAGGTTGAGTTAAGTGGTCCCATTCTTGGGCACCAACTTTGAGGAGAAGCTTACAAGATATCTTTGTAATCAACATTGAGTTTGGACTTCAATTTTGGATGCCCCAATTGATGAAGGACTTGGTTTGACATTGTTTTTCATAGAAGAACTCTACTTGAAAAGAATAGGCATAGGTTTTGTGAGATAAGCTTTGTGTTTTGTAATTGTAAACTCTTTGGAGTTTACAAGGCTCATTATTTTCTATAAATTGCAGCAAGTTGAAGAGATTTTTATCATATTTTATTATAGGTTGTGAAGAAGAATTATTGAAGGTAAAAAAAGCATCTCAAGCAAGGATTGATAAAGAATTATTGTAATCTTGTTTTAAAGTTAGATAATACAAGCACTATTGATTCTGGTGGTGGAGTTTTTTCCCAAAAGGGTTTCTCCATGATATATGTTGTGTCACTTCTATCTTCTGGTCTTATTCTTCTACAATATTCTATCTACTTCTATAAATGGTAAAATAAATCTAAACAGATAATCATCTACAAAGAAATTGTAACAAAGAACACTTAATTAAATCTACACTCTCATAGTTTTACAAAGTATTACACTACATAATTACATTCATTTTCAACATCTATTTTAATGGACTTTGACTTGACAAATAGATAGGATAGTTCTTGTTCACATCTTGACATACAGAAACCTCATTGGAATGCAAGTTAGAAGCCTAAAATATATTGGACCAAAGCATACGCAATAGTCAACAACATACTCAAAACAACCTTCCTACACACAACTAAGCAAGTATGTGCCAAGATTATTTTACAAGACTATCCACAAGCACAGAAAATGAAAGATAATGATCAATGTCCCATTCCTTTCTCTCTAAATCATTTTCATAGATATCATTGAGAGGTCCTCAGAATGGGTCATTAAGATAAATCATAAGAAAAGATAAAAGACAAACAGACAATGTTATCTATATTTATTGCCTAGTTTAAGTTTAGCTAAAGTGATATATGATACTAATGTCCATCGCAGGAAGGATATGTATCCTAGAACATGTTGATCATAGGGTTGTTTGATGTTAGGATGATGATGCTAAGATGAGTCGTTGATACAAACTTCACTGACGCATTTACCTGTGATCTAGACTTTAGATTTTGACAATTAGGTTCTCACTCTACGACTTGTTACGCTTGCTTTCTACTTGTTTTTCAAAAGGGTGAAGGTGACAATCAATTTATTATGGTTGAAGGTTATTATGGGTGAAAGTGAGATGGGGTGGATGGGTTTTGGATTTTCTAGAATATTTTAATGTTTTTTGTATTTTGAAGATGTTTTGAGGCTATTTTTTGTCTTTTGAAAGTTTATGCGAATATTTACGTTTTGAATTTTCTTAGATTGTTTAGGGTTTTCTAATATTTTTGAGGTTGTTTAGGTTTTTTGAATGTTTTCTATTGTTTTTGTTTTTTCTAAATATTTGGATATTTTGGCTTTTCCCTAAGATATATGGATGTTTTTGTATTTTTCAAGATATATGGATGTTTTGGATTTTCAAATTTTTTTAAAATGTTTAGGAATTTTCAAAGTTATTTGGATATTTTTTGGATTTTCTAAGTTTCAACCAAGAACCTAACCTAAAGACCTATCCTAGGGGTCTCAGAGGTTGATCAAAGATAATCCTTTCCTACATTATACATGTAGAGACCACGTAGTTTGACTGACTCGACCTATTAACAAGATGAAGATATGAACAATGATGGAAAAGTTAGTTTATTATGGCAGACTCCTAAAAGACTAACCTAGGGTTTCTCAGGGGCACATTAATGATGGCCTTGCCTACGTTCAAGCTCAGAGACAACATAGTTTGACAAGGGTAGAGCTTTTTGGATTTTTGATTTTCAACATTTTTAGGGATTTTGATGTGTTTTGGATGTTTTGGTATTTTGGCTTTACAATTTTCTAAATGTTTTTGGATTTTAGCTATACAGGATTTTACAAATGATTTTGGATTTTTGATGATCATTTTACGAATGTTTTTGGTATTTTCTGATAAGATTTCTCATGACGTTAAGATATACAAGAACCTGATATGATCTAGAAAAAAGTGCCCCCAACATGATATGTTAGACTACTTCGATCAAGGCAAGACATACTAACCTTTGGAATATTCCAAGTAGTACTAAAGGGATTGCGATACTTCATAGTGTCAAGTTGTGATAAGGATGAGGACAGGTGATGGATGAATGGTGGTGTAAAGAATGATGGGCCTAAAGAGCCAAAGAATAGATGGAGGTGCTTTATTTATGCAAGGTTCCTATTTTCTAGATTTTCACCAAGGTATTTTCCCAAAGCGCCAGCGAAGTGGTTTTCACTAGAGGACAATTATTTTTCTTTTCTTTTTTCAGTCCTTTTTCTCTTTTTTTTTGGATTTTGATCATTTTTTTATTTTTTTTGTATTTTCTGATTTTACACCCTTCAAGATTAGGCATAAAAAATTTTGAGATGCAAGTTGTTGGTTGGCTCCTCTAAGGGTTCACCTTCATGTGTTGACAATTGCTATGCTCCTGATCCATAGCTAGCTATGACAATGAAGGGACCCAACTAGTTAGGTTCAAACTTTCCTTTTTTGTCTTGATCTGGAAGGTTCTTCTAATTTTTTTTTAGGAAAAGATCCCCTACTTGGAAATACCGATATTTTATCCTCTTGCTATAGCTTTGTTTCAATCATTTTTGATACACTTGCAAATGAGTGAAGGCGCTAAGGCAACACTCATACAAGAATTCTAGCTCATTCAGTCGAGACACTATGTATTCTTCCTCAGTTATCAGGTTCTGTAATGACACTTGTAATGATGGGAGCTCAACCTCAATAGGAAGGATGGCTTCTTATCCATATACTAGGGAGAAAGGGGTTGCACCTATAGGCATGCAGATACTAGTTTGATAAGCCTAGAGAGCAAGATTTAGTTGCAAATTCTAGCCATGACCAACTTCATTGATTGTTTTCTTTAAGATTTTTAGGATAGTTTTATTTGGAGCCTCATCATGACCATTTACTTTGGGATAGTATGGGGTAGATAATTAGTGCTAGACATTGAATCTTTGGCACAACTCTTTCACATCCTAATTCTTAAAGGGTCTTCCATTTTTTGAGATTAGGGTTTGTGGTACACTGTAATGGAAAATATGGTAGTTTAGGATAAACTTTGCAATTTTTTTCCCCATCATGTAGATCATAGGAATAACTTCCACCCACTTGGTAAAGTACTTAGTGGTTGTTATGATAAACTTGTGGCTGTTGGATGAGGTTGGAGTGATTTTTCCTTTGAGGTCAAGCCCCCACTGTGAAAAAGGCCATGGTGTGATCATGGGTGAGATGGAATATGAATTACATCTCCATGTTGTTGACACTGGACACACTTCTACACATATGAATGAGCTTCCTTTTCCATGGTTGGCCAATAGTACCTCGTTCTCAACAATTTCTTAGCTAATGTCATACCACTAGAATGGGACCCACATATGTTGTTGTCTACTTCTATTAAAGTAGTTAAGGCTTCCTCTTGGTTAAGACATCGTAGTAATGTCCCTCTGATGTTTCGTCGATAAAGGGTATTACCTAAGATTACAAATCGAGATTCCTTTTTAACAAAGGTCTTTTTAAGGTTTGAGGTGATATCAGATGGGAGGGTTCCTCTACTTAAATAATTAAATATATCATGATACCACAGGGATCTAGGACCAACAATGACACACACAAATTCAAATTCATGGATTTTAAAACTTGGTACAAGAAGTTTTTCTACCAAGAATTCACATTGTAAGATGTTAGTCAAGATGTCTAGTAATGATCCAATTGTTGCCATGGTGTCTGTTGCTCTATTGTTTAGGCGAGGAATCTACCCAAAAGTTATTTCAATTAAAATATCCTTGAGATTGTCCACCATCTTTTTGTAAGGAGTGAGCTTGTCATCTTTAGTTTGATAGTCATCATTAACTTGGTTGATAACCAGCTGAGTCTCCATAGACTTTCATTTCTTGAATCTACCACTGAACTACTATCCTTAGACCTATGATTAGGACTTCGTACTCAACAATGTTGTTGGTACAAGAAAATGATAGCTTGTATGACTTTGGGATGCAATATCCTTGAGGGGTGATAAAAATAATACCTACTCCGGATCCATGTTGGGTGAATGATCCATCAAAGTACATTGAGCTATGAGATTGATAAGAAACATCGATTCGTCAGGGAACTCAAATATCAAGGGGTTGTTAGCATAGATGGGTGATTCTATTAGTTGATCTTCAATTACTTTTCCTTCAATTTCCTTGTGCTCTACATACTATATGTCAAATTCTATTTAGACCATCACCCATTTAGCCATGCATCCTATGAGAGTGGCTTTGGATAATAGGTATTTGAGTGGATCAATATTTGCAATGAGCTTGATTTGATGTGACAACATGTAGTGCCTAAACTTTTGTGAGGCAAAAATAACTACTAGGCATGCTTCTCAATGGGTAAATAGTTCATCTCACAGCCCACCAAGGTTCGGCCGATATAGTATATACCACTTTCCTTTTCATTTTCATCATGTTGTGCCAAAAGAGCTCCCAGTGTTGTTGATGTTGCCGACATATATAAGATTGAAGGTTTGTTTGGTATTGGTAGCATGAGCAATGGAGGTGTCAATAGATAATATTTGATCTACTGGAAATATTTATCACACTTGTCATCCCACTTGTAGGTTATCCCTTTATGGAGAATATGCAAAAAGGGGTGGATTTTATCTAATAGTTGTGCTATGAATCTCCTAATAGACTGCAGTTTGCCTTGTAATCCTCTCATTTGCTTCAATTTTTGTGGTGGTTCCATGTCTAGGATGTCTTTTATCTTTTTCAAATCAATTTTTATCCCTCTTTGTGAAACAATGAACCCCATAAGCTTCCCTGATGTGACCCCAAAGACACACTTCTTTGGATTTAGTCATATCTTGTATTCTTCAATTATGTCAAAGATAGGTCCTAAGACTTGTATGTGCTCACTTTTTTTCCTTGATTTTTCCAAAATATCATCCACATAATCTTCTACTATTTTGAGAATCATGTCATGAAAGATGAGAGTCATTACTCTTTAATTTGATAGGTTTCTCCTACATTTTTAAACCCGAATCACATGAACTAGCAATAACTTCCCCATGGACAAGTGAATGTAATTTTTTTTATCCTCCTTGGCAATTATGATTTGATTGTAGCCTGAAAAACCATCCATGAGTGACAGCATTTCATGCCCTATTATTAATTCCACAATGAGATCAATGTTAGGAAGAGGGAAATCATCCTTTGGGCATGCTTTGTTTAGGTCTCTAAAATCAATGTAGATTTTGATGCCCCCAGTGGGTTTTGAGACTGGTACCAGGTTTGAAACCCACTCAGGATAATCTATCAGTCACATAAATCTAACATCAAAAAATCTTTTGTAACTCTAATTTGACCATGAGTGCTATTAGAGGATGCATCTTTCTTAATTTCTACTTAATTGTCTTTGCTTCAAGGTAAATTTCTAAGTGATGCACAACCACTTCAAGATCAAGGCCTGGAATATCTATGTATGACAATGCAAAGTTGGCTCTTCGCTCTCTAAGGAATGCTACAAGATTCTTTTGTTCTTCATCCAATAACGATTTAGCATAGAAAGTGATCTTAGGTGCTTCCTTTGTTCCCACATTAATTGGAGTGGCCTTTTTTGCTAGTACTACTAACTTCTCTAGATGCATTGCACTAAGGAGGAGATTGAATCCCTCATCATTAGGCACCTTAGAGAGGTTTTCACTGTCAGATACATCCTTTTTTTTTACTATTTTAGGATCAAAGAGTGCCACTAGGTGGTTTTCAATCAAGGATCTGTATGTTAGTTGCATTTCATTAATTTTGTGACTGAAGGATTCAATCATCTCCCCATAGTATGCCCCTCTATCTAGTGCTCTATGTCAAATCCTACTTTGTGATCTTCCCATGATAAGTTGTCATGGAGTCCCATGAATTCTAAGATCACTTGATCATTTTTTAATAAATCTAGAATTGGTGGTCATTGTTGGTCCATGTCGATGAGTTGTGGGTATATTAGGCTTATTTCAGTTGGTTGGTTGCTTGAGACAAAGGATGTTATGGATATCATAAAGAGGGTGTTGTTCTCAAATTGGTAACCAACATCAAGGGGAAAATCGTCTAAGGTCGTATCATGTGATGTAGGTGACCAAGAGGAAGCCTTAGCTTGTTTAGTGGAAATACATTTTCCAATAAGTGTGACATTGCTAGGAATGATGGATTCTAGTAAACCATTATCATTTTGTTCTATCTTTTCATTCTTGTTATATCCCCAATTCTACATGAGTTGCAATCCTTTATTATCATCTTTCACAGGAAGAATAGGAACATGCCATTCATCTTGATAGAGGAGTTTGGAGATTTCTTCTTCATTGATATCTTCTTGATTCAAATCCCCCCACTTGGCGAAGGCAGTAGCTGCCATCTTGATTATTTTGGGTTCTTTAGTGCCAGAAATGGGTTTCCCATGAGATTGAGGAGAAATAGGTAACTCTTCTAAGAAAAAGGTGTCTTTCAATAGCTTGTAGTTCCCACAACTATTATCTTGGATCATTTCTTTGACGTCAGGTATACTTTACAAAATGGGTATTCTTGTTGCTAAGGTAGATTCTAGGGATGTTGGGTCAACAAATGAGCTTGATGGTGTAGGCCCTTCTTCATTCTTGGGTATTTGAGGGATCTTATAGAACTTGTCTTCAAGACTTTTGTAGTAGTAAAAAGGCTTGGGATCTCAATGGATAGTGATTTCTCTACCTTCAAAAGGAAACTTCACACATTGATGATCTAGGTTGAGCCTACAACTTTTAGAGCATGGATCCATGGTCAACCAAGCAAGATGTTATAAGGAAGACAAGATCAAGCACTTGGCATGTAGTTTCTACAATAAGAGGTCCCACTTGGATGGCAAATGCAATGATTCCTTGTGATACCTATTCTTCATCATCATATGCCCTGATGGTGGTACTCTTTGCTTTCTCGATAGTATATTTTGAATAGCCTAGATGTTTGATCAACTGAAGGGTACCAATGTTCAAACCAAAACCTATTGGATATTATGGTTGTCATTGATGTCAATACTATTAGCATTAATTCATTAGAAATTGTATATGTCAAGGATATTGAGAAAATTGTAATGAGATGAGTTACAAGTTGTCAATGGTGAAGTGAAGTTCAATATATTGGTAAGTTTTGTGTGTTGATGATCACAGGTTGTGGACTAAAGGGTTTTTTGCTAAGTGCATCTAGTTTATCCATGTCAAGTTTTAGATATCTGCATGAAGATTTGATCAAGTTATGAAGATTTACATTCTGATAGTTTTTATGTTGCTTTAGTTGGTGTTGTTGATTGAAGAGGATGCTATTTCAGTTAGTTCAGTTGTTGTGGATGCTTCTTTGGTGATTCATGATGTTTGTGGATGCTTCAAGATCATTCTCTATCTTTTTTACACATTCACATTGGCCATTGTACTTGTGGATAGTGATTTTCTCTTGTGTATTCATGTTTTTCTTGTTCTTCACCAACATGGTGTTTGTAGCATGTTGTGGATCTTTGAGGAGTAATTAATTGAAGTGTTTTCATGTTGGAGATGTTGATTTGGTTCTTCACTAAGTTGTGGCTGAACTTGGTTGATTCGTATTGATAATCCTTAATATTTTGGGCCAATAGTTTATATTCATTTTATTATTTTGTTAAAGCCAAAATGAAGGGATGAAATTTCATGTTGTGGATATATAAGAGTGATTGTTTATTCAAATTGAAGTGTTTGAGTGGATGCTAGAGTGTGCCTCTCTATGTATATGTGTGAATATTGATATAAATCATTTGAAGATAGAGTAGAGTGTGAAGAAGAGCGAAGAAGAGTAAAGAAGTGTTCATGTGTTTAACCAGAATTGTGATCAAGCATTAGCAGATGCTATTCTATCAATTCAAATCCTTGTAGATGTAATATGATTCTTTCTGTAAGATCATGTGTCTTCCTTTGGTTGGTTAGCCCTATTGTAATTGAGCAGTGAGCTCTAGGGAATGTGCCTGAATGCAAATGCATTCCCCATATTTTCATTTCTTATACTTTTAACAAGGTATAATCTTGTGGACTGACCTCCACCTTGGTTTTTCCCCTAACAGGGTTTCCACATAGAAAAATATTGGTGTTATGTGTGTTTCTGATGTGTTGATGATTTATGCTTTCATGGTTGATAATCAAATATGAGAATAAGGTTAATAAGTTGAATAAGTTTTAAATTCGGTGACAACTGATTCACCCCCCCTCTCAATTATTTGCTCTTGTATTGCCAACAGTTGGTATCAAAGTAGGTTCCTTGGAATAATTTTAATAGCTTGAGGTGATCCGGGATGGCGACATACAAGAAGGATAGTCTGAGATTTGATGGAACAAATTACTCTCTATGGAAGACTCGAATGGAGTGTCATTCAAGAGATGCATTGGTGAACCCTTTTGGAACATTACATGTTTAATGGGTATGTTATTCCTCAGAATGGTCCTACTACTAATATTGAGATTAGAGATGTTGAGTAAAATATCAAGGCTAAGGAAGCATTGTTGAGTGTCTTGACTGATTCTGAGATGACAAATGTTATGGATCTGAAGACTGCTTATGAGATCTGAAAAAGTTGGAAACCTTGTATGAAGGTGATACTAATGTGAAGATTGCTAAGTTGCAGAGTTTAAAAGGAAAATATGAAAAGTTGAGAATGGGTGATGATGAGAACATTATTATTTTTATGCAAAGATTGAATGAACTTGTGTGTGGTATCAGATGTGTTGGTGGATAGATAGACAAATCAGAGATTGTTGCTAAAATGCTTAGATCCTTGCCTAATTCTTACAAAGTAAAATCTAGTGCTATGGAAGAGCTCCAAATTGTAACAAATGTAACCAGAGACATGTTGGTTGGTAAGCTTACTGCTTTTGAGTTGAGTGAATTTGGTGATGCCCTTCCTAAGGTTGAATCTACATTTAAGGCTACTGTACTTCCAACAGAGATAGACACATATATGATCTGGGTGAGAGTTAAGCTAGAAAGACATTCAATTATGAGGATGAAACTAAATAGATTTAAGAAGAAAGAGAGTTGGAAGAGTTGGAAGCACTTATTTTCAAAAGAGTACCGAGAGGAAAAGGTAAGTATGAAGGAAAATTGCCTCTTAAATGTTTTTCTTACAATAAGATAGGTCATTTTGCATCAAGGTTTCCAAAAAGAACTCCTAAACCAAGACATAACAAGCCTATATTTAAAAGGAAGTGTTACTATGATGCTGATAAAGGTGTGACAGATGATGAATCTAATAAAGGAAATAGAAGTGATGATGAATGGGTGTTTATTGCTATCAAAGAAAATAATCTCGCATCTTCTAGTTGTACAAATGTGGAGAATGCCCTAGCTACTTGAGTTGAAGAGAAATATGAATGGGTGATTGGCATTGGATGTTCACATCATATGACAGGAGATAAAATTAAGTTTGTGAGCTTGGAAAAGTATGATGGTGGTGTTGTGAGATTTGGTGATAATACAGTTGGTGTGATCCATGGAAGAGGATGCATTTCTCTTGATGGTAAGCATAATATTGATGATGTCCTATATGTGGAAGGCTTGAAGCATAATCTTTTAAGTGTTGGTCAGATGATTGATAAGGGATACAATCTTCAGTTCAAGGATGGAAAGTGCAGAATATTGAGTTCTAGAAATGTAATTGCATTAGGTAGAAAAACAAAAGGTAATATCTTTCACTTGAGTTTTACATGTATACGTTGTTTGACTGCTCAAGTTGATGAAAGTTGGTTATGGCAGAGGAGAATGTGTCATGTTAACTTTCATAATATTGTCAAGATAAGTTATACTAAGGTTGTGAGAGATCTACCTAAGATGGTCAAACCTACTAATACCATATGCAAGGAATGTCAGTTAGGAAAGAAAAATAGAATTTCATTTTGAAGCAACCAACATAATTCAAATGAATTGTTGGAGCTTGTGCATACTGATTTTTGTGGTCCCTCTAAGGTCAGAAGTTTACAAGGTTACAAGTATTTCATGTTACTCATTGATGACTGTTCAAAAATGGTGTGGGTTACATTCTTGAGGGAGAAATCTATAGCACTGGAAAAGTTCAAGACATTTAAGGCTATGGTTGAGATAGAGATAGGTCTGAAGATTAAATGTCTGGGATCAAATAGAGGTGGTGAATTCACTTCTAGTGAATTTAATTCTTTTTCTCAAGAACATGGAATAAAGAGACAATTATCTACACCGTGGACCTCTCAGCAAAATGGAGTTATGGAAAGGAAGAATAGAACAATTGAAGATGTTGCTAGAACTATGATGTTGGAAGGGGGAGAAGTTGTGATACTGATGTGTACACACTCAACTGGGTAAAAATAAAAGGTGATACTGGTAAGACCCCTTTTGAGCTATGGACTAGTCAAAATCCTACTGTTAAATATTTTAAGATATTTGGAAGCAAATGTTATATCAAGAGAGATGAAGACATAGGAAATTTTGATGCTAGGAGTGATGAAGGTATCTTTTTTGGTTATTCTACTAATAGCAAGGCCTACCGATGTTACAATACAATATTGAGGAAAATGGTTGAAAGTGCAAATGTCAAGGTTGATGAAGACTTAGGTACACCATCTAGAACCTATGGATATGATTCTAATGATCAAAATGTCAGTACAAAAAAGGGAAAGCAAGTTCAAACTACAAATCAAGTACAAATCATTCTGGTGGATAAGGAAAATCAAGAGGAAGAAACTAGTGAAGTTACAGAAGAGAGAACACAAGAGCCTAAAGTTGAAGAACAACCTAAGAAGACTCTAAGGTATGTAAGATTGAATCATTTAGAAGATTATATTATAGGTGATAAGAACAAAGGTGTCTAGACTAGGAGAAATATTGTAGAAGAATAGTGCTTGATTTCAAAGACTGAGCCTACTAGTGTGAATGGAGCATGTAAAGATGAGCATTGGGTTGAAGAAATGAAAGAGGACCTAAAACAAATTGAGAAGAATGATACATGGATTCTTGTTCCTAGACCTAAGGATAAGAATGTCATTGGAACTAAGTGGGTCTTTAGAAACAAACTAAATGAGAAAGGAGAAGTGGTTAGAAACAAAGCAATACTGGTATGAAAAGGATATTCACATATGGAAGGAATTTCTTTTGAAGATACTTTTTTCCCCTATTGCTAGAATTGAAGTTGTAAGATTATTTCTTTCCTATGCTTTTTACAAGAACTACAAGGTTTTTCAGATGGATGTCAAGTCAGCTTCTCTGAATGGAGAATTGGAAGATGAAGTGTATGTTGAGCAACCTAATGGATTCTAGTTGACTAATGAGGGAGATATGGTGTGTCAGTTGAAGAAAGAATTGTATTGACTCAAGAAATCCCCTAGAGCCTAGTATACCAAATTGGACAAGTGTTTGTTGAAGCTTGGATTTAACAAAGGTATTGCTGATAGTAATCTATATTTCAAGAATGGTAATAAAGATTTGATTGTTGAAGTCTTTGCTAATGATATCATTTTTGGAGGAGATAATTTTTTGTGCATGAAGTTTACTAATGAGATGAAGAGTGAATTTTAAATTTCAATGATTGGTGAAATGAAATTCTTTTTGGGATTGAAAATTACTCAGATAGATAAAGGGATTTTTATATCTCAGTCCAAGTATTTGAAGCAATTGTTGAAGAAGTTTGGTATGGAAGATTCAAATCCAATCAATACACCTATGGTGACCGGATGCAAGCTAACAACAAAAGATGATTATTCGAAGGAAAATTAAACTAGATACAAATCAATGATTGGTTGATTGTTGTATTTAACTCAAACTAGGCCTGACATCATGAATGTTGTATGTACTGTTGCAATATTTCAAGCTCATCGGAAGGAATCTCATGTGACTGTTGTGAAGAGAATATTCAGATACTTGAAGGGAACATTAGACTTTGGCATGTTAGGTCTCAAAAATGTTGGTTTGAAACCACAAGAGGTTTCCAATCTCTTGATACATTTTTGGCTAATGTACAAGGACAAATGATCAATTTGAACCTTCTCTTAAGGTTCTACCAAACCTAGGTGGGTATAACTATGCAAGTAGAGCAGACTTAGACTGTCTGTTTCCTACTTAAGAAATCTTTCCACAAAGGCAATTGGAAGTGGAGAGATGCAGACCTTTTTGGTATGAATTGTATAAGCAATATCAAGGTAAAAATTTAATATGTTAAGTTAACAAATGTGAGGTTTTGAAATGAATTTAATGAAACTAAATAAATAAAATGGGTGAGTCCAGTGCCTTATTGGGTATATGGATTCAAGTGAAAGTCTAAGATGAGTGGCTTGTATTTGGTAGAAATTCTAATTGTTTGGCATACCAATATTAGTTTATAACTTTTATAAATAGGAAAGAATGTAATTACCAGGTTCTTCTTAGTGATCCAAATGACACTTCTGAATTACTGTGAATGACTAGAAGGATTTAATCTTTACTTGAAAGAACCAATTAATCATACCACACAAGTACAAAAAATGTGCATTGATAAATTGAGTATATACTTCGTATATCAATTTAAATAACAGAGAAATATCAACCTTGGAGACAACCTAATAATATTTTTCAATTAATTCAACAAAAAATTGACACCAGTATAACACCACAAAATCAGAGCTCTTTCACTGATTTCTCCATAATTTTATACATGCATCATGGTCTTTTGAAATGTAGACATTATCGCTATTTGCCTATTCTTTTCTCCTATTTCTAATCTAATATCCCCTTTTGTTCTTGGTCTCTCTTGAGAGGAAACAAGCTTTAGACCAAATGAATGTCTTTTGGCAACAAAACATAATAATGAAATTGAACTTAACTAAAATAACTAAACAACATGTGTGCTAATTCGTTTGTCTTTGAGTAAAAGCCTATGGTCATCTAAGAGTTGTGCAAAGTTTTTACTGTATGATTAATCTTTCATTGTGATGATGATGATCAATCCTCATCAAAGCCTAGCTGTGACACTTGACATCTTCCATATTATGTTTCTTTAGCCTATCAATTTCATCTTTCATCTGTTGAATTTGTGGGTCTTCAACTTGGATAGGTGAGTGATAAACAACTATCTCATCTCCCCTCACTATTGTTGCTTGTTGTAATTGTTGTTTCAACTTTACATTTTCAATAAACAATTTATTTACTTCATCATTTGATAATTTTAGTCTTTTCTCATATTCAGTTATTTTCTTCTCCATATTCTCCACCACATTTTTGGCAAACATTGTTGAATGCATGGTTATGGTGGCAGCCTCTATAGGAGTTGTATATTTCCTTGTCCTTACCATGGCTGGCCCCCTCATTTCTTGCACCAAATCTAAGAGTATAGGCTTCCTTGTACTCTTTTTTCCTGTCCATAAGGCAAGAGTCTGAGTGGTAGAGTTATACCGTGTTCCTGATACACCTTCCTCTGAGTCAAATTATGCAACTAACATTAGGTCATCTTGTGCTCTAATTTGATCCAAAAGAAACACCTTAGATAGCTCCATTCCTGGTATGATCAACATATCACCTTTCAATACTAACTCTCTTGCCTCCTGAGAGGTAACATTGATATTATCAATATTCAATTCCTCCAATGTTTGGGCCTGAACTTCAACCTGCTTTGCATCATTAGCTCTTATGAGATTAATCTTCAATCTCTCATCAAACTATTTCATTTTCATCTTGATCCAAAAATCTTTAAATTCATTAGTGTGAATAAAATTGTCATCCTCCATAAACCTTAGAGAGGCAACCAATCTCTCGTCTTCCTGAATCTCATCAGCACCTTCTTTTCATATCCTAATTTTAGGGTCATGAGGCTCTTGAATTTTCTATTGCTCTACCACCTCCTTCATCTTAGTTAGAGTCAAAAATGCTTCTTGTTCCTCATCATCACTAGATCCATAATCAATTAATGACTCAATCTTCTGCTTCTTAGCATGGAGTTCATGTGTGGGAGATGGAGTGGATAGATGTGCAGGTGATGGGGGTTATATATGAGATGTGGATGCTTCATGTGATGGTTGTTAGGGTGTAGGAAGTGGAATTAATCCCTCATCTTGAGACCTTTCATAAAATTCATCAAATTTACCAAGGATCATTGGAATCCTTTTGAGAAGATTGGGTTCATCCACAAAAAAACCTTTAAAACTATTCTTCTTCTTCTCCTAATATTCCCACCTCATCATCATTATCCATCTCTTTCTAGTCTAAAATACATCATCAAAATATACCAAGTTTTGTATTACATGCTCCTCAGGTTAAAATACATGATATATGGCCCTCTTTGTTAGAAAAGTCCTTTTGGCCATATTAATGTCACCCTTTGGGTTACATACTCTCTCCTTTCCAAACTTGAGGGGATAATTGACCCTCATGAACCTCTGTAGCTCCTCCAACATGTCAGATCCAATAGACAATTCTTCAAAAACTATCAAATCAAGCAAAAATGTCCCCTTTCTCTGATTCTTCATCAAGTCATGCTCCATCTAGAGCATCTTCCACATGAACTCCAAAAATCATATTCTAGCGGGTACAAATTTTGGCAAAATATGTGGTGCTTTGTCACAACTGTACACCCTGATAATAGTATGTTGTGGCATAAGGAACTAGTCATCATAATTGTGAGTATAGCCTTGGTCTAGATTATACTACATTGGCCTCAATACATTCATCAAAGATTGTGGTAACCTTGGTGTTGAAAAACCAAGGGCAACAATTATTCTAACAACAAAATCATCTATAAACACAACAAAATCACATTCAGTGCACCTACTGTCCCAAATGTAGCACCAATTTTGTACAGGGATTCTAAATCCATTCTCTTGTGTGCATAATTTCATCCTTTTAGTCCATTTTCTCTCATTTTGATACAAAATCAAATGACAGCAAAAAATATTTTCTAAAAGACATGGGAGCCTTAGCCTCCTTGACCTGCAACAAACCCTCATGAATTTTCTCTTCAACCATAGATGCAAAATCAAACTCAACATTTGACTCCGGATGTTGAATGATCATAGTCATCTTCATCAATCCTACTGACATATTATCTTGTACATCTATCCTAAGAATTTGACAGAATGCATGATATGTGTTTTTTAAGTAGACTTGAAAATTAGACACTAGAAAAGGCTCAACTTTTGAGAAGGGGATAGCAAGTATCTTGTTATTATCACCCCTTGATTATCACCCCTTTTTCATATGCAGGGGGAGCCCATCACTTTTGTAGGTTCTCCTTAGCCTCTTCTATTCTTGTTCTAATTTCCCCAAATTCACTTCTGTAGTAGCTTGTTTTTTTAGGTTAAAGCATTTGATAATAGCATCCCTTGAAACATCTACTAAACACCCACCATCTGGGAGCCTAAAAACTTTGGTTGGGGCATGGTATCTATGAGCTGGGGCTTTAATCGGCTTGATGTCAATAAAATTTTTTTGGACAATCAATTTTCCCAAGTCAAGGGTCCACGAGTTTGATGTCGGTACCTTGTCATTTATGTTCCTAAAGAAATACCAGTACAAATTCCACCCAGATTAAGGAATAATAGGGTCCCTACACCCCTAAGTTGAATCTCTAATAACCTTCTTTGGCCCTTATCTACTGACCTACGTATTAGAGAAAGAAATGGCAATTGTAAAGAGGGTTTACTAGACTTGGCTTCATCTTTCTTAGCTCCTACTTCTGCTTTCTTTGGTTCCATTGTTATAAATTCAATGAGTAGTGAATAGAGATTACCCCAAAATATAGTTTTCCTTAGAGAATTCCTTTCACTTTTACAACTTGAACTCATCTACACTTGGTCTCTGCTATTATGAACAATAAATCTCAATCTACTTTGTTTATCTCCACACCAAAATGCATTAACTCTTCAATCATAAATTCACATCATTCAAATATTTTGTATTGAGCTCAATTCATATTTTGAAGCTGACTGATGTGACTAGCAAGCTTCAAATGTCTCAACAGTTGCTTTACCGCATTACCTCATGTCACTTTTCACCCCCCTACGGTACCGCGGTACATATTGTTACCCTGCTTTAGTATACCTCCCTACTATGCACCACCTTTGTCTTCCTTGCGGTACCACAGTGTATCCTTGGTTCATATATTACTATACCACTCTACCATGGGCTACCTTTCTTCTTCCTATAGTACCACAGTGTCATCCCATTACTCCTACTTAGTATACCACTTTACCATGGGCTATGTTTTAACTCTTTGTGGTATGGTGGTGTCTCTTCTTATTACTATTCTTTAGTGTACCACGATACCATGGGTCTTGTTCTACCCCTCCACTGTATAGTAGTTTCCCTTGATAACTATTCTTCATTACACCACTCTATTATGGGTTGTGTTCTAACCCTCCGTGGTATAGCAGTAAAAGGGTAAAACAGATATAGTATAGTTCTAGCTTCTATTAACGCAATACCGTGAGCTTTTTTACAAGGGGTTGTGGTAAGGAGGTATGAGGTGAGGGCTATATAGGGTGGATAATGAGGTAGTCGTACATCAATAAAATGCTATTTTGGCTTTGTAGATGGAAATTATGTGATTTTTTCATGAAAATGATAATATGACTTTTGGATCTCAGTTGATAAAATCTTTAGAATTTTTATGGAAATTCTAGTTCCAACAGCGGCTCTAGTTGGGGATGAGTGATTTACCAATCACTGCAAGAATCTAGAATCTCTAGGTGCAAACCAAGATTTTAGAAGATATGAGAAATGGATGGTGCTGAGGATGGGATGAAGAAGGATAAGGAGATGGAAGTGAACCTACACTACTGTACATGGAAAGAATTTTTTTTTAATGAGGGAAATCTAGGATTGTCCATGTACTAGCAAGTCCTAGTCCCTTTTTTGATTTCCTAAACTACTGTGCATGGAAAGAGATCATTTTAAGAGGCTTGTTAAGAATTGTCCATGCACTGGAAATCCTTAATCCTCTGGTACTCCTCAAGAAAAGAAATTATTTAGAAATTTCCCATGTATTGGCAATTCTTGCTCCTCACCAAACATGTTCTGCAAATAATAAGAATCTTCTCCTCCCTTGCGAGTGATAACAAAGGGCCCTAACCAAAAGGCTTCAAATTTTCCATGCTTTCCCTTCTCCTAACATCTAGCATTCCACATCAACACCAAATCACTCACCTCAAATTTTCTATTTTTGGCTTTCTTATCAAAAAGGTACTTCATCTGAGATTACAGCTTTACATTCTACTTCTGAGCCATTCTCCTTATTTCATCGACCTCTGCAAGTTGCTCCATTCTTTCCTCCATTGGTTTTAGAATGTCTAAATCTTCCTAAAGGATGAAATTATAAACTGGTAAAAGGTTTTGTAGTGGAATCATGGCCCGTGTCCCATACACTAGCTCAAATGGAGATTTCCCAATTTCCTTTTTCATAGTAATTTTTTCTACCCACACAGCCATTCTCAATTTTGAATCCCAGACCTTTTTATTTCCATCTAACATTCTTAATATTTTCAAAATACTTTTATTGCTAGATTCTACCTAACCATTTTCTTGTGGATGGTAGGGGGTAGCATAAGAAACAATAATACCATATGTGTTGCAGAAGCTCTTAAATTCATCGAAGCTAAAAAGCATCCCATTGTCTATGATCAATCTAACTGGTGTACCAAATCTAGTTATGATATTCTCTATCAGAAAATTTATTACCACCTTACTTAATGCTTGTTTTGTTGGGATTGACTCTACCCATCTAGTGAAATAATCAGTAGCTACAAGTATCCATTTATGTCCCCTACTTGACTATTCCTATATTTCCCAAATAAAATCAATTCCCCACTAATGGAAATGGGCTTCTACTTGTAAAGGTTGAAGTGGTAGGGCTCCTTGATATTTCATTTTTCATGAGAATTTCTAGCAAGCTTCACACCTCCTTACATATGAAAAAGAATTATTGAAAACCTTAGGCTAGTAATAGCCTGCTCTGAGAATCTTATGTGTTGTTGCTTTAGTAGAATAATGACCCCCACACACTCCTTCATGCATCTCCCTCAAGATGTTTCTTTCCGATTATTCATCCAAAAACAATAACAACACCCCATCATTGTTTTTCCGAAACAGATCACCTTCTAAGAATACATACTTAGATACTTGTAATCTTAGTGTTCTCCTCTAATTATCATCCAATCCTTCAGGGCACTTCATGTGTCTGAGATAATACACTATGTTTGTATACCAATAAGTATGTTCAATGCTTGCAACTACACCATCATCATTTTCTACATTACAAATTTGGTTAGCTTCAATGTTTTTTTTCTGCCATTAGTCTGGCCAAACCCTGTCCCGTTACTAACTTGGTGATCTGAATTTCCATATTAAACTCTTGGATCTTATTGATCCATCTACATCTTTTCCCTATCACTTATGTCTACACCAAGATATCCTTCATAGCTGCATGTGGTACATATGCAATTACTTTGGCTCCAACTAGGTATGGCCTTAAAGCTTTTGTTACTTTGACCAATGCATAAGCTTGTTTCTCCATAATATCATACTTTAATTATGCCCCCTGCAGTGACTTGCTAAAAAAGGATATGGATTGCTCATGGCCTTCATCATTCTTCTGTAACATAGTAGCTACTATGGTGTGAAATGAGGCAAAAGAGAATATTTGAAATGGTTTGGTAAAATAAGGAGATTTTAGAATGGGGGCTTCTTTGATGGCTTTTTTGATGGATATAAAAGCTTATAGGGATTCTTCAGTCCAATCTATGTTTTCTCCCTTTTTCAACATTTTGGATATAGGCTTAAAAATCTCAACAAATTTTGATGCAAGCCTCCTAACAAAATTAATTTTCCCAAAAATGATTGAATAGCTTTGACAATTTTGGGAATGGAGATTTTTTCTATGGCTTCTACTCTTTTAGGATCTGTTCTAATCCCATCTTTTGATACAATATGCCCCAAAATCTTACCCTCTATGACAAAAAAGTGACATTTCTTAGGGTTGAGACTAATACCATATTCCAAAGCTCTGATGAATATCTTCTCCAATTGTTCTACATGGTCTTCTGCCCTTTTGGAGTAAGCAGTGAGATCGTCTTGATATACTACCATTATAGCATTGATTAAATCTGCAAATGCCACATCCATGGCCCTTTGGAAAGTTTCCCCTACATTTGTGAGACCGAATGGCATTCTCATAGAGACATATGTTCCCCACGGTGTAGTAAAAATTGTCTTATATTGCTTAGACTCTTTAACTTTGACATGGTTGTAACCAAAAAATCCATCCATCATTGGCAACAACTCACACCCAATCACTCTATGTAGTATGGCTTCCATATTTGGGAGAGGGTAATTATCTTTGAGGGAGGCAACATTTAACTTTTTGAAATCTACACATAATCTTATATCCCCATTTTTCTTTCTCACCGGGACCAAGTTTGAGACCCATGTTGAATGTCTAATGGGCTTGATGATACCTCTAGATCTGATTTTTGTCAATTCCTCTTGTATTTTAGGCTCCAGAGTTCATTCAATGGGTCTTTGCTTCTACCTGAATGGTTTTGTATCTAGCTTTAGAGGAATCTCATATTGGAATAAGTCTTCCATGTAGGCCTTGAAATCCTCATAAGACCAAGCAAAAACATGCTTGTACTTCCTCCACAATGCAATCAACATTTTATGATAGTTGGACTTATTTTCTTTCCAATATATACCTTTTTGGGTGCTAATTCAGTTCCTAGATTGACTTCTTCAACATCTTTTTTAACTAGTGTCTGCTTCATGAGAGCTCTATCATTCCCATGAAATACACTTTCTAATGCCACAAGCCCTTTTGGAAGTTTGATAGTTTTTAGCTGCACAACTTCTTTTCCAAATATAGTTTTTTTTTCATCTATTTCCTCCACAAAGGCATTAAAATCAATCTCCTGAGCTTCATACTAGTCTATACAATGGAGAAACTTTATAAGATTAGTATCATTGTTGAAAACTTGCTAGCTATATATATTATCGGGGAAGGTAGGCCTTGTTTTAAATTAAACTTGAGATACCCCAACCAAGGTGATATCATCTCTTCTCAGAGCTACATTAGCTAAAAATTATGCCATTATTTTTTCTGACCTATCTATCCATTCAATGGAGAAAGCATCAAATAATTCTATTGTATCCCATACAACATTCCTATATTGTTTCAACCTTTTGTGTTTTGCAGCATATTTTTACCTGACTTGTGAAATAATTAATTCAGAATCTCCCAGAACAGTTAGCAATTTGATCTTATGTTTAACATCCATATTCAAACCAATTAGCAAGGCTTCATATTCTGCTATATTATTTATACATTCAAATGTTAGCAAAAATGAATATTTGAATGTAGTGCCTTCAGGTGAGATAAACACTATCTCTGCTCCATTGCCTTCTTGGCTACATGCTCCATAGAAATACATCTTCGACACTCCATGTTGATTCTTGGAAATATGTTTGTCAGTTGGATCAATATTAACTAATTCTAGTTGGCATGGTTCTATTTTGAAACTCCCTAAATCTACATCAAAAAAACAATTTAATTGATCTCGAGGCACATAGTCTACAATTTGATTCATCCTTGGTTCCCTATATAACTTGACCTCTTGACCATTTACTGTTATTGTAGCATAGGATACATCAAATTATACATTTCCTCCCACCACTGCAGTCCACAACCTTGACAAAAGCATTCCAAAATGAGAAGTATCAATCACAGTTATATCTATATTATAAGTTTCCTGTGGATAGGCAACCAACTTCACTTCTACATCTTTCATAACTCCCACCACTAGGACAAGTCTGCTATCCATAGCATAGCACTTTCCATCATTAGTATCCACCCACATGCCAAGTTGTCTCACAACCCCTACTAGCATGATATGGATGGCAACACCTGAATCTATCCTACAATTCCTCACCAGTTTGTTATTTATAAGTAATGTAGTGAAGAATTGATCAACTTGTGGAGGATTAATCAATGCATCACCTAGACAAACCTCTAGTACATTTACCTTTTCCTACTTATTACTGATCAGGTAGTATTCCCCTTATTCTCAGATTTTTTTCTTTTATCATTCCCATTTAATATTAACTAAATAGCACTATCCCTATACTCCTTAATTTTCATCATTTCAAGTAGTGGGACAAATATTTTTACTTGGAATAAAGCTTGTGTGAAGTCAAAAGAGGCACCTTCCATTTTGATCATTTTCTTCTACTCCAGTGACTCTCCTTTAGTTTCCTCCTTTTTCTTTTTTTCTCATTTGGTCATATTTTTGCTTGTCCTTATGCAACTCTTTGCTTTCCTCCTTATAAACATGCCTTCGTTCATTCTTATCAGGCTACTTATTTTCTATTTTCTTCAATACTCATTGTGTTTCATCCTTCAAAAATATCCCTCTTGGAACACCATCACCTTCATTTATTGTTTTGTTTCTCAACCAATATTTGTTTTTCTCCTGTTCCACTATAGCAATGGTCAACTTCTTAATCTCTTCTTCCATTGGTCTCCTTATATTGCATTTAGGTGGTGCTCCAGAAGGGTATTGTTCATCATTTCTTTCTTCAAAATCAGAAAATACTTGTTGTTCTACCATATGTATGTTGTATTTCTAGTTAACAACATCATATTCATAGATTTCTTCCTCTAAAGATGAATATTTTTTCTCAATGGGATGAAAGATGTGGGAAGTTAAATAAATTTTTTGATCTCTTTCTTCATTTTTTCCTTGCATCTCTTCTTCTTGCACTAATTGAGCAACAATGCAATGATCAGGGGAATGTGGCAAGTCACAAACTTGACACCAAGGATTATTTTCCAGGCCATGTATGCTCCTCTCTTTTTTAAAGGTCCAGGTGTCTCTTTATTCTTAGGCCTATCCATCACAGGCTTTCCATCCTTCCAATTTGTATTGTAAGGCATGTCATGCATTCTCAGCCTCTCATTTCTATATTTATTTTCTTATTTATTCAGAGGATTGTTGAATTGTTGGGGGAACCTAGGATTATCTCTCTTACTTATCATCCCAATAGCCTTTCTATTATTTTCAATAGTCAATGTTATTTTTTGAGCTTCAGCTAAATGTCTGGGGCACCTATTTCTAAGCTCATATCCTGTCTTTGGATCAAATTCTTTTAGATAAATGCTCAATGTAGCAAGGTCTACTAACTTAGATCTAGGAGGTATTTTATTATGCAATTTAGAGAATATTTGGTTAAAATAATAGACTGACTCATTCTGATATTTTTGGATACTAACCAATTCATGCAATGCAAACTCTTATGCACACTTATTTCCATACTGCTCAAGGAACTAATCATGAAACTCTTGAATAGAAGCAATAGAATTTTTTGGTAAACTATTAAACAAATCTCTAGCTTCTTCAATTAATGACATCATAAATAGCCTCATTTGTACATCCTCATATTCCATATCCAGATCTTGAATGAAGGTGTTAAAACTCCTTAAGTGTTCTTTAGTTATGACTACACTACTTTCTGTAAATTTTGGGACAAGACTCCTCCAACTGCTATCCATAGGGTAAGGATATATTTGGAATCCTACAAGGTCAAATTGTCTGATCATGGTTGTGTAATGTTGTGGAGGTGGGTTTTGAGGATGCTAATATTGGTATAATGGATTATTGTATGGCACATGAGATGGTGGAATATATTGTTGTCCAGGAGGTGGTTGAGCATTTGGGTGTTGTGATGGATTCCTTGGTGGAGGATTTGATGATTTGTATTGATTACCAAATGGATTTTGAAGTGTCTTTTGTGGATTTGAAGGTCCTACATTATTATTCCCTTGCTTGTGGGTTGGTACATATTTAGGAAGGTTGGAAATTTGAGCATCAAATTGGGCCTTTTGCAGTTTCAGATCCTAGTTTTCTTTTATTGCTTGGACCCTTTGTTCATATTTTTCTTTTGATCTTTCCATTTCTTGTCTTTCATACTCCATCTATGCATTTAATTCTTCTTGAGTCATAAACCCATAAGTTTCTTCATGGACTTCATTACCATTCGGCCCATTCTAATTCCCTTATATTCCCTGATCATACTCATGTTGTCTTCTGATCCTTTCAACCTTGAATTCATCTTCTTTCTAAGGATCTGAATGATAGAAAGGATTCCTTTTTTCTTCAGGTGTGTGAGGTTCTCTAGCTAAGCTATTTGTCAAAGTATCATAGTGGCTATATGTCTAAAAATGTGGTTTTGATGTTTTATCTTTATTTTTCATGCACATGTCATCAGATGCCTTCTTACCCTTATCATTCTTATGTGTCCATTTACTATTTCACTAGGACCTCCTTTATACAGGGACCTTCTACCTTGCATTGTTTGACCTTTAGAGCTTATTCCTTCTGATGTGTAAATTATATCTTTATTCAGAGTCGCCACTCACTTATATAGAATTGAAAAAATTATATAATTTCTTATTCCTAGTGAAGTATGTGTAAGATTTTTGACTCTATGAAAAAGGCCCTAACTTGAAGCTGACTCCCCAATAGAGTCGCAAAACTATTAGGTCTCAAAAATGTTGGTTTGAAACCACAAGAGGTTACCAATCTCTTGATATGTTTTTGGCTAACGTACAAGGCCAAATGATGAATTTGAACCTCTTCTTTTCAAGTTCTACCAAACCTAGGTGGGTATACCTATGCAAGTAGAGCAGACTTTGACTGTGTGTTTCCTACTCAAGCAATCTTTCCACAATGGCAATTGGAAGTGGAGAGATGTAGACCTATTTGGTATGAATTGTATAAGCAATATCAAGGTAAAAATTTAATATGTTCAGTTAATAGATGTGAGGTTTTGAAATGAATTTAATGAAACTAAATAAATAAAATGGGTGAGACCAGTGCCTTATTGGGTATATTGACAAGTGAAAGTCTAAGATGAGTGGCTTGTATTTGGTAAAAATTCTAATTGTTTGGCAATACCAATATTATTTTATAACTTGTATAAATAGGAAAGAATGTAATTACCAGGTTCTTCTTAGTGATCCAAATGACACTTCCGAATTACTGTGAATAACTAGAAGGATTTAATCTTTACTTGAAAGAACCGATTAATCATACCACACAAGTACAACAAATTTACATTGATAAATTAAGTATATACTTGATATGTCAATTTAAATAACAGAGAAATATCATCCTTGGAGACAACGTGATAATATTTTTTAGTTAATTCAACAAACAATTGACACTAGTATAACACCACAAAATCAGAGCTCTTTCATTGATTTCTCCAAAATTTTATACATGCATCATGGTCTTTTGAAATGTAGACATTATCCCTATTTATAATCTAATATCCCCTTTTGGACTTGGTCTCTCTTATTTATATGAGAGGCAACAAGTTTTAGACCAAAGGACATGTCTTTTGGCAACAAAACATAATAATGAAATTGAACTTAGCTAAAATAACTAAACAACAACATGTGTGCTAATCTGTTAGTCTTCGAGTAAAATCTTGTGGTCATCTAAGACCTATGCAAAGCTTTTATTGTATAATTAATCTTTCTTTGTGATGATGACGGTCAATCCTCATAAGAGCCTATATACTTTTCCTACCATTTACTTATTGTCAAATCATTTGGCCAGTTGAATTCTTGTACAACAGTGAAATTCGTGAGGTCGCTCTTCCATCTATTATCAAGCAGGTTCTTGACATCTACCACAAATTTTGTGTATCCATTGTCTAGTATCACAATCCCTTCAAGAAAACTATGAAATCTATCAAGGCTGATATCCCCATCATTCTATATGTGTGTCAAGCACTAAGAAACCATCTAATAAAATTCATCTTTCCACTTATCCACATCTTTCAATTGATTATCCTCTTTGATGATCAGAGGGATGAAGATGTACTTAATGGAATTAAATGCATTCCTCCTATTTTCCACTTTCTGCTTCATATCTATTAAGTACTTATGCTCCTCAATTACACCCTTCACCATTTCTTGAGTAGGCTTGAGTCTCAGAGGGGAATTTGGATCTCTTTGTGTTGCATTACAGAGAGTAGTTAGAATGTGATAGGTAGGTTGCCACCTTTTCTGGAGTTCCTCAAGGATAGGGTAATTGGCATTTATCTGTTCCAAGGCTTTAACCAAATTTAAAAATCTTTCATGTACTCCACCTATTTTTTCCTTCAATATCTAAATTATGTGCTCCAATATTTTTCTCAGGGTATCTAGGATGTGACGCTTGACATCTTCCATATTATGTTTTTTTAGCCTATCAATTTCATCTTTCATCTTTTGAATTTGTGGGTCTTCAACCTAGATAGGTGATGATAAACAACTATCTCATCCCCCCTCACTTTTTTTTCCTGTTGTAATTGTTGTTTTAACTTTACATTTTCAATAAACAATTTATTTACTTCATCATTTGATAATTTTAGTCTTTTCTCATATTTTGTTATTTTCTTCTCCATATTCTCCACCATATCTTTGGTGTACATTGTTGAATGCATGGTTATGGTTGGAGCCTCTATAGGAGTTGTATATTTCATTGTCCTTACCATGGTTGACCCCCTCATTTCTTGCATGACATCTAAGACTTTGGGCTTCCTTGTACTCTTTTGTTTTTTCCATAAGGCAATAGTTTGAGTGGTAGGGTTATACCCTATTCCTGATACACCTTCCTTTGAATCAAATTCTGCAACTAACATTAGGTCATCTTGTGCTCTAATTTGATCCAAAAGAAATACCTTAGATAGCTCCATTCCTAGTATGATCAGCATATCACTTTTCAATACTAACTCTCTTTCCTCCTGGGGGTAACATTGATATTATCAATATTCATTTTTTCCAATGTTTGGGCCTAAACTTTAGCCTACTTTGCATCATCATATCCTATGAGATTGATCTTCAATCTTTCATCAAACTATTTTATTTTCATCTTGATCCAAAAATCTATAAATTCATTAGTGTGAATAAAATTTTCATCCTCCATAAACCTTAGAGAGGAAACCACTCTCTCATCATCCTGAATCTCATCAACACCTTCTTCTGATATCCTTATTTTAGGGTCATGAGGCTCTTGAATTTTCTATTGCTCTGCTACCTCCTTCATCTCAATCAAATTCAAAATTGCTTCTTGTTCCTCATCATGACTATAGCCATAATCAACTAATGACTCAATCTTGTGCTTCTTGGAATGGGGTTCATGTGTGGAAGATGGAGGGGATGGATGTGTAGGTGATGGGGGTGATGTATGAGATGTGGATGCTTCGTGTCATGGTTTTTGGGGTGTAGCAAGTGGAATTAATCTCTCATCTTGAGCTCTTCTATAAAATTAATCAAATTTACCAAGGATCATCTACATCCTTTTTAGAAGATTGGGTTCATCTACAAAAAACCCTTTAAAAATTGTATTATTCTCCTTCTTTTGATCTTCCCACCTCATCATCATTATCTGTCTCTTTCGAGTCTAAAATACATCATCAAAATATACCAAGTTCCTTATTACATCCTCCTCAAGGTCAAATACATGAGATATGGCCCTCTTTATTAGCAGAGTTCTTTTAACCATATTAATGTGACCCTTTGGGTCACATACTCTCTCCTTTCTAGACTTGAGGGGATAATTGACCCTCATGAACCTCTATAGCTCCTCCAACATGTTAGATCCAATAGAAAATTCTTCAAACGCTGTCAAATCAAGAAAAAATGCGCCCTTTCTCTAATTCTTCATCAAGTCATGCTCCATCTAGAGCATTTGCCACATGAACTCCAAAAAACATATTCTAGCAAGTACAAATTTTGGAAAAATATGTGGTGCTTGGTCACAACCATACACCCTGATAATAGTATGTTGTGGCATAAGGAACTAGTCAACATAATTGTGAGTATAGCCTTGGTCTGGCTTATACTACATTGGCCTCATTAAATTCATCAAAGATTGTGGTAACCTTGGTGTTGAAAAACCAAGGGCAGCAATTATTCTAACAAAAAAATCATCTTTGAACACAACCAAATCACATTTAGTGCACCTACTATCCCAAATGTAGCACCAATTTTGTATAGGGAGTCTAACTCCATTCTCTTGTGTGCATAATTTCATCCTTTTAGTCCATTTTCTTTCATTTTGATATGAAATCAAATGACATAGAAAATAATATTTTCTAAAAGACATGGGAGTCTTAGCCTCCTTGACCTGCAACAAACCCTCATGAATTTTCTCTTCAACCATAGATGCAAAATCAAACTCAAAATTTGACTCCAGATGTTGAATAATCATAGCTATCCTCATCAATCGTACTGACATATTAACTTCTGCATCTATCCCAAGAATTTGACACAATGCATGATATGTGTTTTTGAGGTAGACTTGAAAATCAAACACTAGGAAAGGCTCTACTTTTGAGGAGGGGATAGGAAGTATCCTGTTAGTATCACCATTTTTCATATGCAAGGGGATCTCATCACTTTTGTAGGTTCTCCTTATCCTCTTGTATTCTTGTTCTAATTTCCCCAAATTCACTTTTGTAACAACTTGTTTGTTCAGGTGAAAGCATTTGATAATAGCTTCCCTTGAAACATCTACTAAACACCCACCATCTGGGAGCCTGAAAACTTTGGCTGGGGCATGGTATTTATGAGCCAGGGCTTTAATTAGCTCAATTGCAATGAAATTTTTTGGGACAATCAGTTTGGCCAAGTTAAGGGTTTGTGGGTTTGATGTTGGGACCTTGTCATTTCTGTTCCTCTAGAAATACTAGTTCAAATTCCACCCAGATTGAGGAATAATAGGGTCCCTACACCCCTAAGCTAAATCTCTATATACCTTCTTTGGCCCCTTATCTACTTACCTAGGTAATAAAGCAAGGAATGGCAATTGTAAAGAGGGCTTACTAGACTTGGCTTCATCTTTCTTAGCTCCTACTTCTTCTTTCTTTGGTGCCATTGTTATAAATTCAATGAGTAGTGAATAGAGCTTACCGAGAAATATAGTTTTCCTTGGAGAATTCCTTTCACTTCTGCACCTCGAGCTCAACTGCACTTGGTCTATACTATTATGAATGAGAAATCTCAATCTACTTTATTTATCTCCACACCAAAATGCATTAACTCTCAAATCATAAATTCACATCATTCAAATCTTTTGCATTGAGCTCAATTCATATTTTGAAGCTGACTAATGTGACTAGCAAGCTTTAAATGTCTCAATGGCTACTTTACCACATTACCTCACATCACTTTTCACCCCCTGTAGTACCACGGTACATATTGTTACCCTGCTTTAGTGTACCACACTACCACGCACTACCTTTGTCTTCCTTGCAGTACCGCGGTGTATCCTTGGTTCATATATTACTATATCGCTCTACCGTGGGCTACCTTTCTTCTTGCTACAATACCGTAGTGTCATCCCATTACTCCTACTTAGTATATTATTTTACCGCAGGCTATTTTTTAACCCTCCACGATATGGCGGTGTCTCTCTTATTAATATTCTCCAGTGTACCACTCTACTACGGGTCTTGTTCTACCCCTTTGTAGTATAGTGATTTCCCTTGATGACTATTCTTCAATACACCACTCTACCGTGGGTTGTGTTCTACCCCTCGATGGTATAGTGGTAAAAGGGTAAAAGAGATATAGTATAGTGGTAGCTTCTATTACGGTGATACCGTGAGCTATTTTACAAGGGGTTGCGGTAAGGAGGTATGAGGTGAGGGATATATATGGTGGATAATGAGGTAGCAGTACAATGGTAAAAGACTATTTGACTTTGTAGATGGAAATTATGTGATTTTTTTGTGAAAATGATAATATGAAATTTGGATCTCAGTTGATAAAATCTTTAGAAGTTTTATGAAAATTCTAGTTCCAACATGGCCTATGGTATCCTAAAGATGATGATCTTACTTTGAGTGCCTTTACTGATGTTGATTGGGCAAGAGATTTAATGACAGAAAAAGTACTAGTGGGGGAGCATTTTTCTTGGGTAAGAAGTTGATTTCATGGTTAAGTAAGAAGTAGAATACCATTTCCTTGTCTACTGCAGAGGCCAAATACATTGCTAATACTAACAATTATACTCAAGTCCTGTGGATGAAACAGATGTTGATTAGAGTTCTGTATAATGAGCCTATTGCTATATTCTATGATAATTCAAGTGCTATTAACATATCTAAGAATTTGGTGCTACATTCAAAGACAAAGCATATATCTATTAAGTTTCACTTTTTGAGAGAAAAGGTGAGTGAAAAGGAAGTCTGATTGGATTATGTGCCTACTAAGGAGCAAATTTCAGACATCTTTACCAAGTCGTTTCCTAGGGATACTTTTGAGTATCTTAGAGGGAAGTTAGGGGTGATTACCCCTCCTAATCAAAGCTAAGGATGTATTGCATTGCATCAATCTATGCATTTCAAAGTCATATCTTGATCTAAATTGATGTTGTGGTGGTTGGTACTCAGGGAGAGTAGTCAGATGTTCAGATGCTCAAATATGTGGTTCAATTTTTGTGTGAAGTCTAGAGATCTTTGTCATTGATATCAAATGGGGAGACAAGTCATGTGAAAAACTAGTGATTATCTGGGGAGAAGAGCCTTGTGGGGAGATCATGTGAAAGAGTTAATGAGTCAAAATCTAAGGGGGAGTAAGTGTCAAGAGTTAGTTGCCTTGATGGTGTTTTTCACATCATGTGTTGCCATCAATGCCAAAGGGGGAGATTTTTTGATATTTTTGTTGTCATTGATGTCAACACTATTAGCATTAATTTATTAGAAGTTTTATATGTTGAGGATATTGAGAAAATTGTATTGAGATGAGTTGCAAGTTGTCAATGGTGAAGTGAAGTTTAGTATGTCGGTAAGTTATGTACGTTGATGATCAGAGGTTGTGGAATAAAGGGTTTGTTGCTAAGTGTATCTAGTCTTTCCATGTCAAGTTTCAAAGATCCGCATGAAGATTTGATTGAGTTATGAAGATTTACATTTTGACAGTTTTTCTATTACTTCAGTTGGTGCTGTTGATTGAAGATGATACTATTTCAATTAGTTCAATTGTTTCGGATGCTTCTCTTGTGATTCATGATTTTTTTGGATGCTTCTAGATCATGCTCTATCTTTGTTGCATGCCCGCATTGATTGTTGTACTCGTGGTTGGCAATTTCCTCTTGCATATTCATGTCTTTCTTATTCTTGGCCGACATGGTGTTTGTAGCATGTTGTGGATCTTTGAGGAGTAATTAATTCAAGTGTTTTCGAGTTGGAGATGTTTATTTAGGTCTTCACTAAGTTCTAGCCAACCTTGGTTGATTTACATTGATAATATTTAATGTTTATGGCCAACAGTTTATATTCATTTTATTATTTTGTTGAGGCCAACCTGCAGGGATGAAATTTCTTGTTGCAGATATATGAGCGATTGTTTATTCGAATTGAAGTGTGCGAGTGGATGCCAAAGTGTGCTTTTGTATGTATATGTGTGAATATTGATATAAATCATTTGAAGGAAGATTGGAGTGTGAAGAAGAGTGAAGAAGAGTAAAGAAGTGTTCATGCAATTAACCAGAACTATGATTAGGCATTAGTAGATGTTATTCTATTAGTTCAAATCCCTACAAATGTAATCCAATTCTTTCTATAAGATAGTGTGTCTTCCTTTGGGTGGTTAGCCCTATTGTAATTGAGCAGTGAGCTCTAGGCAGTGTTCCTGAATGCAAATGCATTCCCCATATTTTCATTTCTTATACTTTTAACAAGGTATAATCTTGTGGACTGACCTCCACCATGGTTTTTTTCCTAACAGGGTTTCCAAGTAAAAAAAATCTTGGTGTTATGTGTGTTTCTGATGTTTTGATGATTTATGCATTCATGTTTGATAATCAAATCTGAGAATAAGGTTAATAAGTTGAATAAGTTTTAAATTTTGTGACAATTGATTCACCCCCCCTCTCAGTTGTCTACCCTTGTGTTGCCAACAACACCTCCATCTACCAAGACTCTTTTGACCTTATTTTTATGAATGACAACCTCAAGGTGTAAAGCACGGTTATAATATGGGTGTAATGGTAGGTATTTCTTGAAGAAGGTAAGAAGATGGTTGGTGATGTGGCCTACCATATCTTGAAACTTATCAATATCAATATCCTCAGGGAAAAATGACTCAGACAAGAATTTATCCAATACTTAACTATGTGCGGGGGATAACCTTAGAGTTCTAAGAAAGATATATGTGTAGGGGTCTACTTAAGTTGATATAGAAGATTGTACTTGTTAGGATTAGATGTGGGAAAAGTACCTGTTGTGTCCTAGATTGAGATGGCACTCCTTGAACAGTTATTTTTCCACATCATGTGGTGACTCCACATTCTCTACTAGTTGGACTTTTATGGTGACAATATTAATGATGTTATCATAGGAAGCCACTACGTTGGAATAATTATGTTGCACGTTTGTGTAATCCTTAGCTTTTCCATTGTTATTTTCTTTGCTATGATTTGGCATCGGGTTCTTATATATCTTAAGATCTTGATTTCTAGTTAGTACTTCAGTAGATGTGGTATCATTTTCTCTGAGATCTTGAATGATGTTCTTAAGTTTCATGCAGTTTTTCATTTTATGTCCTTTGATTTTGTGAAACTCACAGAGATCATGTTCGTTGTACTAGGATTATTTCTCTTGTGGTTCTTGGTATTTTTCAAAGTTGGGAAGTGTTATTAGATTTGATTCTACCAACTTCTTCATCATTGTTTTGATGGGTTCCGATAGCTATGTGTACTTATGTTTGGGATAGTTATTCCTATTAGTGGTTCGCCTTTGTTGCATGTCAGTGTTATTGATGTGACTGTTTTGAGGAGGTGTTGTTTGTTGCACAATTGGTTGAATGTTAGCAACTTGATTGTTGTTAGTCCTAGGAGTAGTTAGTATAACTTTAGCATCTACCACACCATCATTTGTTACATTTTTTTCTTTGCCCAGACATGAGGTTTCTCATTTTTTTTGATGGACGGTTGCCTTTGTAAGCTTGAGTATTTCCTTGTGAGATTAGATCTCTTTCAATGTTGAGGGCTCTAGGGACAAGCTCATCATATGATGTGTTGCACTGCATTTTCAAGTGGAAAGATAGATCGGGGTCTAGATTGGCTATGATGATTCCCACTTATTGTTCATTGAGGAGAGGCCACTTGCTTTTACTAGCTCTCTATCTCCATCATTGCAAGAAATTTGTGAAATATTCTCCTTTGTTTTGTCTAAGAGCATAGAGTTCTTCTAGGTTGACGTCCATGTCAAGATTGAAGGAGAAATGATTGATAAATTTATTAGTAATTTCTTGGAAATTTTTTATGTCAGGAGGTAGATGAGAAAACCAATCCATAGCAGGACCTATTAAAATTTGTGGAAAGAGGCACATTAGATAAGAATCATTGTAAGCCACCTCCATACACATGACATTGAATCTTTGACATGATCAACAGGAATTCCTCTCCCTTGGTATTTGTCAATTTTTGGGATTTCAAATCTGGGAGGGAATGGTACCACTGCAATGTTTTGATCAAATGGATAGGGAAATAGATTCTTTGTATGGGGCTTCTTGGTCTTTCCCATTCGAAGATCCTACAATTCTTGTGATAGCACCTTAAATTGTGATGCTAGATTATGCTGCGAATTTGGTGGACGAATATATGGTGGAATGAAGGATGAGTTGTATGGAGGATTTTGATATGATAGTGTGTTGTGTGGGTTGTATGGTGGTGTGAGATTCTATGAAGGTGATTGTGATATTGACGTGTATTTTCCTAACACATTTGTATTGATGATATTCTATTGAGGATTATAGAAGGAACTTGGTTGATGTTGTTTTTGTTGTTGGTGTTGGGTGTACTACTGAGCTAATAGATCTTGTTGCTATGCTTGTTTTTTTTGCATCACAAGGGCTTGTTGTTGGGCCTATTATTGTTGTTGTATTATTAGGGCCACTTGATGTTGTTGTTGTGCTAAGGCTACTTGTGCTTGATGATGTTTTTGGGCTAAGGCTGCTTGTTGTGCTTGATGTTGTTGTTGGGATAAGGTTGCTTGTTGTGCTTGATGTTGTGCTAAAGCTACTTGATGTTGTTGTTGTTGTTTTTGTTATTGTGCTAAAGTTGCTTGTTGTTGCAATTGATGTTGTTGTTGTTGTGCTAAAGTTTCTTACTATTGTTGGATAGCTTGCTAGTAAGCTTGTTCTGCTTGTTGTAAAGCTAGGGCATGTGCTTGCAATGTAGGATCAAGTGGTTGGGATATATGTGATGGATTGAGGGTGTCAATGTTCTATTTAGATAGTGGATTACTGATAAAGGGGGGAGGGTTCCCTTGGTTTGAAATTTTGTGTGAGATGGTAGATGAAGATGAAGGAATGTAAGGTTGAGTTCCCATTTGACTTTGCAAGGTAATGAGAACTATGGGAAAAGATGAGGATGATGTCATTAGGTTTTGTGATGGTAATGACATACTAGGACCTTGAGTCCATTTCAATTAAAAATATTTCCTTGTCCCATGTCTTGAGGATTACCTTGTGCTAAAGATGTAAACAAGGGGTTCGTGATCAAGGTATTTTTTGGATTGACAGAACTCGTAACCAAGGGATGGTTTTGAGATGGAGTGATAGTTAATGGGATAGGTTTGCTTTGTGAAACCAATGGTATAGATATAAACCCATTGGAGGATTCAATAGATATGCCCCCATCTATGTTAAGGGTTAGCTTTGTGGTATGGTATTGGCATGCCCTTGTGTGTTGTTTTGGGATACTTAGTCTATACTACTTTATGTGATGGTCAGTACACTTGTGGTACTCATGGATGTAGATGAAGAGGGGTGTCCTCGATATGTCAAAGTGGTTGTGGAATAATGAAGTTCGATAGGTGTATATAGTTTTTTAGGAATTTTGGGAACTGGAGGAGCACCAAAGGTAGGTGTCCAAGTGGTTGTTGGAGGTGGGGGATTAGCATCAAGGGTACCCACAAGTGTACTGGTTTCAAATGGAAGAGTTAGACCAAAGTCTTGGGAAAGACTAGTTGAAAGACTAGGAGTGGATGTTTGATTTAGCCCTAGTGATGGAGTTGTGAAGCTTTGTGTCAAGTTTTGTGCAACAAAGGATGGAGAAATTGGAGCTACATTTTCAAAGGCTTGATGTTCCATCATTTATTCCCTAGTAAGCTCAAATGGATTATTCATGATGTCTTTGATCTCATATGGTCCTGAAGGAGATAATGGTTGTTGTGATTGGGTAACATGACTTCTAGGATCAAATTATATAAAGGATTTGGATCACTCAAGAGGTAAATGTAACTTTGGATTTTTCCTTGAATCTCTTGTTTTCTGATCTCATTTTTATAATAAATTTTGTGTCACCTATGGGAGAGTTGTGTTGGGATTTATGATGTTTGAACTCTCTAGTTGACTCAAATCTAGGTAAAAGGGATGCTCTAAGTCTTTTCGGAGCAATGATGATAATGAGGGGTGAAAAGATGGGTGATATGGGAAGTGATCTTTGCAATCACTTTGGAACAACACTTTTGACTTGAGTTTGATGTTTTGATGTTAGGATAAAGGATGTTTATGAACTTGGAAATCTTTAGGGTAGATTCATGACCTTCAAAATAAACTAGTTCAAAGATGATAACTAACTTAACTAAGTGCATGGAAAAGGATACATTTCACATACAAAGTAGCTAAGTTAGAGGTTGGTTTTGATAGATGTTTAAGTCAAAGATGATGGTGTATTCAAAATTTTTGCAAAGCTAGGTGAAGTGGAAGATGGAATTTTATGGAGGGATGGATGATATGTTTGACCCAATGTTTGACTTAGAACAAACCTTTGTTTTCCAAGACCAAGGTAGTGAGAATGATGCTAGACCTCTAAATTTTTCAAATCCTAAAGATCCAATGTTGACTCAAATGAAAGGATAGATGGGAATGTTTAAACTTGTTCAGGCCCTCCTAGCTCAAGCATAAAAGTTCCTTATCAAGGTGTAATGATTGCGATAAAGTATTAAGGCCCACTTTGTACTAAACTATGAACTACGATACATATGTTTTCAATGATGGGATGGAGATTTTCCCCTATGGATTTTGATTGTGTGATGAATCATTTATAGGAGTTCAGTATCTTGGAAAAGACCAGGGTTTTGACTCCAAAAGAAGGCATACAATTCTGGACTATTTCTTGAAATGTGTCTGTAAAAATTTTCTACCAACTTGTCTCTATTCTTGTGGAGTGTTAAAAGATGCTTCTTGAGATATTTTAGACTAAGATGCCTAAGTTTGAAATGATGACCTATAGACCTTATCCTAGGGATCCTAATTTTTTGTGAGATCATTTACAAACAATTCAAGTTTATGTAAGAAAAGGAAGATATTTATTTCCACATGGGTGGTGGTGATGTGGGCCTTCCATCCTCAATATCAGTTTGTTCCTCTTCTTCATCTAAAATGGTTGTTGTGTTTCTCCATTGGGTGTTTGTTTCTTTTTTTCGAAAGTGAGCCTTCTCAAACTGCTAATAAGATATGTTTGTTCTTCATTAATGAGTTCAAAGTTTGGTTGAATGATAGCACCTGGAAGAACAATTTGTTCAACAAGAGCAATCGGTCTCCAAATAGCCATGCGGGGTTCATTTTTCAATTTATCTTGATTAAGTGAATTGATTTTACCACAAACACCTATCTTGATTATGTTTTCAAACTAACTATTTATGTCAAAAACATCCTAACTTTCACAATGTTTATTTCATGAAAATTATGAGGTTAAAGCCATAAATTCCTATGTTATCTTTGGGAAATATGGATTTGAGATTAATATCAAGATATTTAGAAATTGCTAAGGATAAATCCAAGTTAGGACAGGTAGTAATATCAAGGCTAACTCAAGAGGTCCATATTTAAACCAAAGTGTTTGAAATTTTTGAGGAAGATAGTGAATGTTTATTTTTGTATCGTTTTGGAACCAAGCAAGGTGTCAAATTGACTCACGATCATGAACAATCCTAGGTTCAAAATGGCTATACTTGTTGAGTTCCCACTTAGATTTCTCCAAACACTAAACAATGTGAATAGTTAGAGATTTGGAAACATTGGCTCCCCCTTTCTCGACACACACTTCTTGGGACCACCAAATCTCAAAATATTTAAAATCTAGAGATCAAGAGGATTTTTCTATTTCTACAATTGAATAGTAAGAATACAGGGAGACTTCAGAACAACCATTCTTGCACCAACAAGTATTAAGGATTTTTTGGATTCTAAACAATGGTTCGTAATAAGGGCTTCCAATTTAGGGGGTACTATGATAAAATCCCTCAAGAGGTCTCCCAACCCTTAAAAAAAGGGCTTTACACATCATAAGGATATTGGGGAAGAGCTATCGTGTACCAAATTCCATTGATCACAATTCTCATTGCAACCACAAATTTATATAGCGGTTTGGAAGATCTTGGCTTTAGCTTGTTACCGCTTGGGTTGTTCCCTTGGGGTGCATAATTTTTCCCATCAATGCAGGCCCTCTAAAGGTAAACAATCACAAGGAAGTACATCCATAGTTTGATCATCTTCATTCACATGAAGAAAGAGAGAACACACGCTATGCCTTTTTCTCACACTCACAAATGGGTTTAGTTTTAATCCAAATTGAAAGATGTAGGTGATTTTGCAAAGTTTTAAGGAATTTTTTTGTTTCTCAATATTTACAAATGGTGCGAGAGAATTGCATACGCATCCATTAACAACATTGTAAATCACAAAACATAAAAAACAGTTGTAAATTTTAACCCCTCAAAGCAATGATGGATTTGTTTTAAGCACCAAATGAAACATGAAATTTCCTTGTTCAATTTTAAACCCTAAAAAGAAATAATGAGATGAGGGTTCAATTTTAATCCCCTTTGTGCATTTGTTTTAAACCCAATTGAAATCTAGTGATTTTCCTAGAGCAGAAAGTAGAAAGAATAAAAGTTGGGTTATAATTGCCCCAAAGCATTAAACACTTGTTATAATAAAACAAAAAAAAGATAGAAAAGATTTCTTCACTTGAGCTCCATATCTTTCAACCTACAAAATCATGTTATTTTAACAACCAAAACATAGTCAGAGGTGCATCAGTGGTCAAATAAATCAAGGAAAATTAAGACACATGTCAAAAAATAATCATAAAGTTTCTTACCCCGATGAAGCATTGTTGAATGTGATAGTGTCACAATTTGAATTATGGGTGTCACTATGGTGAAAACGAGCATCACTCTGTAGTAGAAACAATGAACACGATAGCATTGGGATTTGGTCTGGTGTCGCTGCTCATAGTAGCGTCGCATTTTGAAATTTTTCGGCATCGGTCTGGTGAATTTGGGCATTGATGTTTGAACTTTTTGATACCTCTATATTAAATTAGTGTCACCAAATTTAAATCAATGTTGGTGCATTAATTCGGCATCGGTGTTTCAAATTGTGATGGCATCACTCTATGGTGACGCTTTCTGAAGAGCGTCGTTGTTTGTGGTTTGGGCATTACTATATCCTGCAAAATAGTAAACAAATGGAATTCAAGCTAAAAAATGGTTAAATTAATGGTTTTCCCTCCTTCTAGTGCCAGAATGTGAGACGAGGAAATGTCAATGTGGGTTGATTACGCTTGATCCATGATGAATCGAAGAACAATTTACCCAAATAAACCTGCATCTACCAAACAAGATCATTCAAATTGAAAAGTTAAAGTAAGCATTTAATTGAAACTGAAAGTTACAAACTACACAAAAATAGTTAAATTCCTTCTCTAACCCATTTGAAACTTATCCTATTTTAGAATTGGTGTCATGTTGATGTGGAACAATGACCCTTTCCCAATCCCATGATTAGTGAACCTATTTTAGTCGATTCTATGGAAGAGAATTGATGAAACCATTGTGATTGATGTATGAAAAGATAGTTTATGCTAAATTTAAACATGAACCAAGTTAAGTTGTACCATGATTTTATGCTAAAAATGAACTAATTATGCAATTACTAATATAATCTAAGTTAATTCTAAGCTAAAAGATAGAAACCCTCATTCTTATACAAACTAAGATGGATGCATGGAAGCCATTAATGGATTCTCTAAGCTACTATGCAATTAGAAATAAACTAAAACAAGCTAAAAGTGGGTAAAAGATGAGTGTGAGTGCAAGTGAATTCAATAGCATGAGTTTTCAATTGAAAATATATGGATCCATTTGTCTCCAAATTGTGTCTTATTTATAGGAGAGAAAATGAGGAATGAAGGGTTGAGATTGAAAAGATTGATCAATGATCAAAGATGAAGGAGATAAGAAGCATGGATCATGGATTCTCATCAACAGATGAGAATGCATGGTGGGATTTTAATCAAGGGCTCACACTTGCTTCAAACACACATAGGTCAAAGGTGACTTGTTCAAAAGGTTAAAGGTTAAAGCTTGCTTAAGAAGCCAAGTGAAAATATCCCTTTTTCAAATGATGGAGGAATAAAAATATTTTTTTGGAATATTCATTTGGGTGAGGATAAAAGGAATTTTGCAAATTAAAATAAATTCTTATTTTTGCAAAAATGGGATAAAGAATATTCCATGGGAATATTCCCTTTTTAGAGGAAAATTAGTTTCATTGCTAATTAAACAAGGTTTAATCATGTAATTTAGGGAATTTGGAGGAATAAAGTGATATTTATTAAATTAAATAATTTAATAAATGGGGGAGAGAGATGAAATGATATTTAATTAAATAAGATGACTTAGGAGATTAAATTAAATATCTTGATTTATTTAATTTAATGAGATGATATGCTAGCGTGAAGGGGGGTGAATTGACCTAATTAAATTAATTAGGCTAATAGATGAAAATGATGCAATTAATTAAATTAGCTAGGTTAATTTAATTAATTTGAAGCGAAAAGGGGATGGGTTAAAGAATAAATGATGTTAGTAAATCTGTTTGAAGTGTATGATATCATTTAGGACATTTTTTAGTGTTTACAGTTTCATGGTGAACCCACTTGGGATTTTTGTAGAATTTTCAAATATGCATTTTTTGTGTGTAATTTCTAGGGTTTGTTCATATTTATTTAGGGTTCACTTTGTGTAGGAAAAGAGTAATTGTGTTTTCTAGCAGTGATGACGACAACAACATGACCAACATGGGCACCTACAAAGGGAGGACATGAACAAGGAGGAACGAGAATCTTTGGCCCATCTCAGAATTTTCCTCCAAGGATCTTGCCACCCACACAAACCTCAAGACCAAGTATGTTTTTTATTTTTTATTAGTTTCTTATGTAAGTTCTTTTTTACACTAATTCAAAAAAAAATTGGGCCTTTTCTCTTCTCAGAAAAATTGTGTGATAATATTTTATATGAGTAAGGTTTGCATAGAGGGAAAGAGTTGGTTTTAGGAATGAAAATTTTTAATTAGTTAACCCTTATAATTAAACGGAAAACATTTAGTGCTTTCCAACAAATTTGATAAACTTCGCATTGTCAAACTTCTGAAATGAATAGAGAGCTTAGTTAGAGAAAATTAGAGTAATGGGAAAGCGAGCAAAATCCGTCATTAGCATGTAAACTCCTTAGGGATATCCTACATGCCCATATGCATGAGATACTGAATTGGGTTTGAATTGTAGGAGATAATTTGTAAGCCCATATGATCATGCAAATGTAATTAATTCATGCTTGAGAGTCATTTGGAAATTGTTGAAGTTTTTAGTTTTTCCAATTAATTTGTAATTTGTGCCCCTTCTCCAAGTTCATGTTTTCTGCATGGTAGTTTACTATCAAAGAATCAATGGCAACCCAAATCCTTACTAGTGTATTCCCACACGGTCTAGCTATCAATTTTTCTTCAAATAAGCCATGAGTAGCACACAATAAAATCACATTCCAGTAACAAAAATGACATCTAATTTAATATGTTGAATCTATGATTTAAAATGCCATATGTGACAAAAACATTTTTTATTGCAATAAATTTTAAAAAATTCAAAATATGTGGGAATATTCTCCCATCGATGCTACAGACCCTTAAGGTTTAACAAAATCTCCCATTGGTATTAGAGACCAATAGGAATACTATTACAAAAGAATGGTATCATATGTTTCTTACAATATGTTGATTTGAGCTTTTGAACAATGCAGTCAAAAAAATGGTATCATACATAACAATGCAGGAAAAAGAATGGTATATTATATACATTTTCCTACAAGAAGTGCTATCATACATAACAATGTCAGTGGTATGTTATACTTTGTTACTCAATTGATTCAATCTCAGATTGCTTTTAATTAGCCTGAAATTATTGAAATGTATAGATATGTTTAGCCACAATTGGCCTAGATATTCCAATGCATGATTCCCCAACACATATTTTATTAACCAAAGCAGATTTTACTTTTTCTTATGTATTGTTTATTAATCTGTGCTATTCAATGACTAATGCTACAAATTGATGCTTTTCATAGCTCTATGGCTACTGTGTATCCATTATGCAATTGTGTACATGCTCATACATATACCTATACTCATTGTGTATTGTATTTCATACTCCCATGACACCCACCATTCCACAAGAATAATAGTGAAACTAGGAGTATATGGGCTCATCAACTTGTGAGATTGAAACTTCTTCTATTTTCTCTTATGAACAAGTACTATGCTTATTACTTTCACAAATGCTTGAAAAAAATTACTAGTTGCAAGGAATGGACGTAAGAAAGAAAACAAAACAACATACAAATAAAAGGAGAATAGTCACAAGGGATTTACTGGGGAGGAATAATGTAGAAAATTTTAGCAAAGTAAGGTCATGCTTCTTCTTACCACTCATTGCTTTGTGTTTTTGCAAGTTTACTATCTTCACAAGGGCTTCCAAAGCCGACAATATCATATCAACTAACTACATTGAAATAATTTTAATTGCACTTAAGTTACAATAAATGCTTCTTGTCCACTCCACATACATTCTACTTCCCTAGCCAACCAAGGATTACTACATCAAGAAGAAACACTCGTACAAGAAGCCCAAATTCTAAATAAAATGATGCAAAAATGTTTGTGGTTGTCACTCTTACTTTCCTTTTTTGTCTGGCATATGCCAAACCATGATATATTAATATTATATATTGTAACAAAACTATATGCAATTTGCAGTGTCACAGAAGAAACTACCACTTTGCTACTTGTAGTGGTCCTATCATTGTAAAAACTGTTCTTGTCTCCTTTAGAAATTTATTTGTTTAACTCTAAGTTGTTTGGGTCATTTCAAAAGCATCTTCTATTAAAAACAAAGAATAGAGAAGAACAAAGAGCAACACATAATATTCAACTATAGAAGAGTTTTGAATGAACTCAAAAATCACATAAATTTAACAAAACAAAGAGAGACATATTTATACATGTAACATTGACCCAACCACCTTCCTAGAAATTTGTTAACTCATTCAATAGCTAGCTGAAACTTGTTAATAACAAACTAGACTCAACTACCATGTCTAACTCAAATGGGCATGTCTAGCTTAAGTTCCATTATTGACTTATTCCAACATCTACAACCTTTGTAGACTCTTGTACAAACTTGAATACCCCATTCTTGTTGAAAATGATTGTAATATGGGTATTTACACCTACATACATAGTTGATTTGACTAGTTACTAAAAACAGTGGCCTTGTAAGTGAAACTAACATTTTGTGAAATAATTAGGAAGGTTTGAAAATTAATATTTCAATTGTGATGTGTTTTGCTTATAATTTTCTTGAAATTACTTAAATAATTTTATCTCAAATTGTTTGCAATTTTCCTAAAATTTCTTCAATTAACTCTATTGTTGTCCTAAAATTTAACAAATCTATAGCTATGCAAGTCAAGATTTTGATGTAATGTGTTTTTTCTTTGTTTTGTTCTTTATATATTTGTCTTGTGTTAGTTACAATTTTTCTGAATGACTAAAATTTGCAAGCAAGAAAGTTAAGATTTTTCCACAAACATAAGGTCAGTTGAATTTGGAAAAAATATTTAAGGACTATAGGTCATAGATCTTCTATAGGGCCTAAGTGGTTGGTAAATCTATTAGTAAATTGAAAGGAATGAAATTTCATTGTATATGATTGCAAAATATCCCAAATGATGATGTTATTTTTCATCCTTCTCTTTACATTCATAGATTGACTTTGGAGGGATCATCAAAGTATTATTATAGGAAATCCTTATGTTTTTTGCTAGAAAATTTTTCAGGAATTGTCAATCCCATTTGATAATCATTTCAACATAATTAATATCCATATTCCATCTCCTACAGTCATGGTCTCGAACCTTCGAAAGGTATTTTTATGCATTTTAACTGCCATTCATGTGGTTGATGTTATTTTTCATCCTTCTCTTTACATTCATAGATTGACTTTGGAGGGATCATCAAAGTATTATTATAGGAAATCCTTATGTGTTTTGCTAGAAAATTTTCAAGAACTCTCAATCCCATTTGATAATCATTTCAACATAATTAATATCCATATTCCATCTCCTACAGTCATGGTCTCAAACCTTTGAAAGGTATTTTTATGCATTTTAACAATCATTCATGTGGTGGGTATGTACATAATTTCTCCATTACAAGTTTCCACTGTACATATGAGAGAACTTTGTCATTTATTTTCATATGGATTAGTTACTTTAAGCTTTTAATGCTCTATTTTGATTTGGGTCCTTTGGCAAACCCATGGGAAAAGTACAATCTTTTTCATTTTGTGGGCATTGTTATTTTTCCTATTTACATTAATGAATACAAACCTAACGCTAAACCCAATAACTCCCTTTCAAACCCATGAAAATTTTGAAATGCATTCTTTCTTATAAGCAATTCAGCCCAACAGTTCTACTCACATTTTTCGCATTTTTCTTATTTCCATTAAATGCAATTTCTTCCAAAATATTTTTTATGTTGCATGTGACGTTTTGTATCAACCATATCTAAATGGTCAAACACTTATTACACTCAATGATCAAGCATTTGAACTATTCGATAGAAGACTCAAAGAAGATTTTTGAACAATATATTTGTTTACAAGGACTTAATAAATGTTTGCACAAAAGTTATTGTTGTGGCTATTCATATAATGAAATTAATTTTTTTTTTAGATAATGACTATGTAGATTTCAATTTGTTCAAGAAGATAAAAAGGGCTTATATTCGAAGATAAAAAGGGAAAACAATAATGCGATTTATTTTCTTATGCTGGCACTTTGTATGTGTCGGTGGTGAAATCCATATATTGTCAACACTTAATTTAAGAAATATATTTATCTCAAATGATTGCTTCTTTATGGTGACTTGTTTTTGAATTTCTCTCACTGATTTCTAGGAATAAATTGAACATAGGTTAAAAGAGTTAGAAGTTTTTCTTTTTTTAGAAGACAAATTTGCTACATATATAGTTATTTTTTTCCAACATAATCTAAGAAAATTACCATAGCCTTCCTCCATGTAACCATTGCCATTTTTTCCCAAATAAAATTATGAAAAAGGGACTAGGTTACAATCTTACTATTTTCTCAATGTATGCATCATCTTCTTTTTTTCCTCTAGAAGAGTCTTCTTAGGACTGTATGTTGTAGTAGCGTCTATCAACTACATCTTCCAACTACCATTGAAATAACACAATATATATGCTCTTGTTAGTTTTGGAAGTTGTTAGTAATCCTCAATCATATTCTTTTTCTTTTTATTGGTAATGATCTCATTAGATAAAAGTTAGAACACTAACCAGCATATTCATGCTAGATTTTGGTTGAGTGTGTGGGAGAGAGTGGATCATTAGGACAAGCTTATCATATCTCTTAACAAGGAAGCAACAAGTACTAGTCATAGCCATGCACTTTGCATGGTAGCACACATATAGTTTGGAGAGGATGAAGATAAAAAAAAAACCCAAGTCTGATCAAATTTTGCATCGTTATCAGACCCATATGCCAACATATCTTATAAAGAGCAGATATGTAGATCTATCAATATTAAATAATTTTTTTTTTTTCTACATACAATGCATTAGCTAGAAGAAAAATCACTAAAATAGCATGTACTTTGAACTTTGAAGAGCACCTACTTCATAGTTTGTGAAACTAGGGTCCAGATCAAATCTATCTCTGTCAATAAATAACTTGTAGAGTATAAATAAGATCCAATGGTAACAAGTCTCTAGGCGTTTTAAGAGGTGTGTATTTCTGGTAGCTTTTTTGCTAAATTTGTATAGTTCCTTTTTGTCCTAAAGGTTTCTTGGATCAATGATGCTCTTAGCTTTACATGAAGAAGTAGGTTGGTTATTATTATTTGTAAATTAATCTCAAGTTATTTTGACAATATTAACTCTCCTACACAAGAAGGATGGTGTGTCAAATAAAAAACATTGTATAATTTGTATGTTATTCTTACCATTAATTTTCCATTTGAAGATGTATATTTGCAAGAGAATCTTGTGTAAAATTAATATACATTAACAAAATTTACAACTGCTTAGGGTCAAAGAGACAACTTCATTCTTAGCCTTAGGTAACTCATAAACATGTAGCATATGGATCTTTATTATTAAAAATATTTTCCAACTCACTTTCTTAGCACTTCAAATTCTAGTCTTATACTTATCATAGGTGTCAAAATGAAAGAAGTTTTAGCTATACAATAGTGTATTTCTTTCCATTTACTTTGTTGTATTCTTACATTAAGTCAATGTAAGACATTATCAAGAACTTTACTATTTTGTTGTGAATTAGACATTATTAATCATCTATGTTGGAAAAAAATTTCAAAGCATCTTCTTTGTGCAGTTCTTGATGGTGGTTATTCAACTTTGTAGCTTTATGTCTCTGTAAACTACACACAGTTAGAGGCCTCTTTCACTTTTCTCACTGTGTTTGTACCTAAAATTATGTAATGTGGGATGCATTTAATAGTATAATACTCTTGTAATTTTCTAACATATATGTGTTGAAGACATCTGAGTATTTATATTGCAGTTCTATGATGTACGTTGAGATCAACGATGATAACACAACTCATATTTATAAGTTCTTGAAATCAAGCAAAGGTGGCCTTTTGGGTGACAATATTAAGTGGAATTTCACTAAGTTTCTGGTGGACAAAGATGGAAATGTGGTTGATTGATAAGCTCCAACAACTTCTCCACTAAATATTGAAGTACTTGACAATCACTCTTTTGTAGTTCCATACCTTCTAATACTTTTTGAACAACAAATGTTTGATTTGGTAATAAGATACTGCTTGATTCTTAAAAAGCAAAAACATAATAGTGTTTCTACAGTGCCCACACAGTGCTAAGGAATACGATGAAGAAATCCATTTACATGTGATTCTGGTTACTAGGAATTTCCAATTTGTAACTGCTTAAATTCATTTTTATTAGCACTATGAATCTCATTTTTTTCGCATGGTTTTAACCATACCATAAATAAGGATTCTATTTCCAATCCCATCATATATTTTTGTAGCAAAAGAGCAATTTAATCCCTCAAGGATCACATGCAATTTTGTGTTATTAGTTTTCTCAACTAAAAAAGATATTTATCATGCTTTAAACATTAATAATTTGTAAGCTGCACATACTTAACTTATTGTGTATCTCTTACAATTCTCACTACTATACCATATTTTTCACTCTTCTACCTTCCACATCTCTTTAGTGTACCTATTGCACACAAGGTGCAATTGCTAATTTTTATTGTAGATAGTAAAAAGTATAGAGGGCAAGGATGAGACCATGGTCTTCCGAAAATAACTTAAAACGACAAACAATCAAAAGCTATGTATTTCCCTTTGAATGGCCTTAAATGTTGCGAAGGTCCCGCAAACAATTTTACATGCATATTTTTATCGTTTAAGCATCATTGCCCGAATTTTAGATTTAAAGTGAAATTATTTAAAGCAAAAAAGTACAAGGAGGAGAATCTTGGACGCCTGCGGAAGAAGAAAATAATTAACATGCCCAAGGGAGAGTAAAAGTGATAGATGTTCTCGAAACTCGAAAGCAGAGGCTTTCTTCTTCCATTACAGGTAATATTCTCTCTCGCACCCAGGCAACATCATCACGATGACGTGTTCGGTAGAACCACAATATGCTAGATTGGAACGACGGTAAGGTTTTGTTAAATTCATCTCATTGGGAGCGTAACATTATATTATCTGAAATAATCATTTTTAATACATTGCCAAAAATTCTGTAAGAGTACGTTTATATGTGTCTAATTTATGTTATATTTTTAAAATAAAATATATTTAAAAATTTAAAAAGTAATTCTATATAAATAATTACAGAAAAATTGTTTGATATATAGATTTGACTGTAAAATTTACACTCTGGTCATTATAGGTTGGAGACTTTTGTTTTGTAAAGTTTTTAGAATATATGAGTTGGAAAAATAAGAATGTCACTTTATCCTTAGAGTAACTCTTCAGTTTTTATAAGCTTTGCCTAAGCAATTTTATTTCAAATCTTACTTTTAAAGTATCTTTCTTTTCATTTAATGTTATCATCACTTATTTAAAAATGTATCTAGATCTAACTTCTATATAAACTTAGGTGCAAGAAACTTAATTAAAAATTAAAAAGAAAATTGTTTATCACTTAGTATGGAAGGATTGAAGAGACATAACCTTAGAACATGTATATATATATATATATATATATATATATATATATATATATATATATATATATATATATATATATATATATATATATATATATATAAAATCATGTATTTCTTTATACTTATTTTGAAAAAAAATCAACCTAAGTTAGAATTACATGTGTATGTATATTAGTTTTTCATATTTTATTAATTTTTGAATCCACATTTTCTTGCATTCTTATGATTTTCTCATAATAATATCCACATTACTAGGAGGTCAGAAAACACCCCTTGATCATCTCCCCTCCCCCTACTCTTCAGTCCCCACTACATGCAAAATAATTCATAATATGCTTCATATTATACCCTCTTAAGAGGTACACAAAACTTGTATTAACCACTTTATTTTAAATATAATTGTGTGCATATAATGATGTTAATCTATTTAACCATATATCCATGTTTTCCTTTAATTCATTATAAAAATATTAAATACATATATGAAATGAAAGGAGAAGAAAACTAGAAAGAACTAAATGTTTAGTGAAAAACCAATATTTGGACCTCACTTCCAATCTTTCCAATAATGTTTAGAAGTCTAAATTCTAATTTTGTGAACCATATCAGCAATAGCATCAAAAGTATCATGATCCTGATTAGTAAGATCAAACTTATCCTTAGTCTCATTCTATGACATGAGATTCATAGAAGCTATAGAGAATAAATATTATGACCATTGGATACCTTTCTTGTGAAACTACAAGGTCCTAACCCATGACAAGCAAGCCAATAGATGACCTTGATCTTGAAAAAGAGGGAATCACCAAATGTTCTATAGGTTAGGAGAGATACCATCTCAAAAATTGAAGACATTCTAGAGAAGCCAAGGTTTAATAGCTTCCCAAGCTCGCCATATACTTTTAACCATAAAATTTCCTTGAAGGTGAATCACATCCTTCATGGTGGGAAGAGTTTGAAAACCAAATCCCCTTCTAGAAATTTCAATTAATTGGATAGCCAAAGGAAATGCAATGCTAAAGAAGAACTTTCTAGGTTTCAAATTTCCAATGAGGTCATGAATGATCCATTTGACATAAAGAACCAATCCTTTCCATTGGGTGGATAAAATCTCCAACCCTCCAAACTCATTCAAGGGGAACAAAAGAAGTACCAGGCAACCTAGTGAAAACCCTTGTGGTTGTCAAAAAAATCCCAAAGAAATTTGTAGAGAAGTTTCTCCAATTTCATATAAGAGGCTTTCAAAGGGGCCCAACATGAAGAATAATAAACATGAGTGCCATCTTTCAATGAGAGCGGGAAAGAAGTCATCAAGAAAATGACCACTAACAAGTTGGGTTGATGAGTCAGGCAAGACAATGCTTCAGACCCTTGGGAGATGGAAAAATAATTTTAACACTTCTAAAACTAAAGTGATATAGTTGAATATATTATGAAAAGTTTAAAACTACTATAACACAATTAGAACTACTTAACACAATTAAATATTATTGTATGAACATTAAGAATATTTTTAGATGGTTATCTTTCAAAATCACCTAATTTAATATTTAAAAAAAAACTTAATCAATATACATAAAATAATTTATTTATTTTTAAATTGTAAATAAAGATATAAAATTACTTTTAATTATTTGACCATTAAAAAATATAATATTTTAAGTAAAACATAAGGAATAGGGGAGACGAGCCCATAATGGAGCAAGGGTCCAATAGTGGGGATAGAAGTAGTCCTCAATGGATCCCATAGTGGAGCACTTTAATATCCAATTGCAAAACACTTTTTATCCATAAAGTATGCAAATTGACAAACCATGTGATGCCACATCAGCGCACCAATATAACATGACTTAGTGCACCACTATTGGTCTCACTTTTTTTTTGGGCCTTTTTAGATACCTCAACAAAAGACATGCTGATGTGGCATCATATTTGATTATGTGGCTCTAACACGAAATATAGAATTGCCAAATAAACTATTATACAAAATTGGGAGTGATTTGAAATTTCCACGTAGAATTTTGAGAAATGCAAAGTTAGGGTGCTCCACTATAGACCCCCCCCCCCCTAACTTTCTTTCTCTCTACCTCCTGGCCGGTGTCGAACCCATGGAGCCAGCTGCAACAATTAGAAATGTTGCTTGCCAAAACGGAATGTGAGTAATAGCTTTTAATTATTAATGATCCATTTCAAAACAGGGAGACGCAAATTAGCTTAGAAGAAAATCTTAGTGGTATAAAATGGCCTCTTTACATGGGCCCAACCTGTGGAACATGCTTAGATTATCTCTCTACGCATTTTAGAAAAGATAAATTATTTAAAACGAAATTTGGATCCCAGTTGGGACCGAGCATAGAATGTTACGAGAAAATTGGAAATGGTGAATGGTATAGATGCCACAAAAGCCAGAAGACAAGAATGTCAGGCATCTCTGGAAATAATGTTAAAGGAAGAAAGACCTGGGCCATCTTTAGACCGCCACAGCACGGCATGCTCAAGATATCTTCAGCGATACAAAGAGAAAGAGATCCTTACAAAACCCTGCACTTATCGAGTGCTTTTGTGAGGTCATTGTTTTGGCCCTGATCGAGACTCGGTAGGTACTCATTATTTCCTTTTGCGTTAGAAGTCTGTTTGCGTTTGGCAAATGGATATCATTAGTGAAGTAGTGAGCGAGAGTATAATCGGTCTCTTCAAAACAATTTGGAAAGAGATTAAGCACCTAACCAATCTGCCCGACGATGCCGAACGCCTCCGTGCAGAGTTAAATCGTGTGAAGGGCATAGTTGAACAGATCAACGATCGGCTAGGAGAGCAAGGTCGACAGCCTGTGCCAGTGGTGAGGAATTGGCTGAACACACAAGAGAAAATTGTCAAATCTGCTGAAGAGATGCTTAACCAGTACGAACAAAGCAAGCATCGTCGCTTGTGTTGGCGCTGCCCTCACTGTTTCCTTGTCCAAAGAACCAGTCGAGAAATCCGTAGAGCTCTAGAGGAGATAGATGAGCTTCTGAAGAAGAAAGATTCAGATTTTCCCAATGGAGAGCTGGTAAAGCTTCCGGCAACACTGTTGCAGCCCTTGGACGAGCTGGTCGGCGCATATGTTCACGAGAAGCTGTCGGAGCTGGAGAAGTGGCTGCTGGAAGATGACTCTGTTCGTATCGTTGGCGTCTATGGAATGCCCGGCGTGGGAAAGACGGCCGTGCTCAAACAAATCAACAACAATGAAAAGGTAGTCAATTATTTTAAGCTTGTGATTTGGGTTACTGTGTCCAGACACCCCGATATATCTGCTATCCAGAGGCGCATTTGTGACAGAATTGAATTGCCTTGGCGAACCGATTTGAGCATTGACGAGGGCGCAGGGTTGTTGCATTCGGTTTTCAAGGAGAGGCGACTGCTCCTCATTTTGGACGATGTGTGGGGAAGAATAGATGTTTCCAAATTGGGAATTTCTCCTTCTGAGAAAAAAATAAAAGTAGTAGTGACTTCCAGGGATAAAAATGTGTGCAAGAGCATGGAAGCAGACAAAACGATTAAAATGAAGCATCTGTCGGAGGAAGATGGTTGGGAGCTTTTCTGCAGAGGAGCCTTCAAAGCTGGCGCCAATCAGAATATGGATAGCGAGACAGAGCACTTGGCCAGAGACATTGCAAAGGAGTGTAAAGGGCACCCCCTGGCCATTAAGACGCTTGCTCGGACAATGCCGCAGCTTGACAGCAGTACGCTGCCTGAGTGGGAATATATTCTGAACCAGCTAAAGGCAATTGATCCCCAGTTCTATTGCATTCATGAAGAGATTGTGAGGGAATTATTCAAGCCGCTGAAGCACAGCTACGATGCTCTGGAAACAGATGAGCTCAAGGTTTGTTTCTTGTACTTGGCCGCTTATAGAGAAGGCGAGGAAATCGACGCAGATCAATTAATACAATTATGGCTGGCAGAGGGCCTGGTGAAAAGCAGAGAGGAGGGGCGCCACGGTTTTCTCAAGATCTTGGCGGACCGATGTTTGGTCGAGATTGAGGTTAAAGAGGTAAACGGCCTTGATATTTGGAAATTGAAATTCCACGATGTGCTCAGAGATATGGCAGTACAGGTCGCTGAGGTCGACCAGAATACCCTGTTCCGTGCAGGTCAGAGTTTGACGGTCGTTCCAGATTCTGCAAAAGAAACATGTGTGAGGATATCACTGATGCAGAACAGTATCAGATCTCTGCCTGAAAATTTTGACTACCCGAAGCTGGTGACTCTGTTGTTGAGCTTGAACACAGTTACAGAGGTTCCAGAGAGCTTTCTGGAGAAACTGAATATGTTGAAGGTGCTTGATCTCAGCAACACGCGCATCAAATTATTGCCAAAGTCCATCCACCGACTGAAGAATCTCCTCTATCTCCAGCTTTCTAATACCCAGATTATGGTAATCCCTGATCAAACATTTGAACTGAGTACAGTGCAGTTTTTAGATCTTTCTTTCTCCCCTCTTAAACGTATTCCATCCATGATAAAGAAGCTGAAACGCCTCCAAACTCTCAAGTTAGCCCACTGTTATGATTTGGAGTTCGTTTCACCCGACATATCACTGCTCACTGGTTTGGAAGAGCTTGACATGTGGAAGACGCTGAAGTTTGCTCCTCCTTTGAGAGATATATGCAAACTTCATCGTCTCAAGCGTCTGCGTCTAACCCTAAAATCCCCATTTGAGGGGAGAACAATAGGGAATCTAGTGGAGCTTCAAGAACTTTGGCTACTTTGGATGCCCCAAGTCCGTCAAACATATCTGCCCACTGAAATGCGGGCCATGCACAGCTTGGAGAGGCTCCACCTGTATGACTTTGACACTGAGGGAACCTCTGATTTATTCTCAGAATTCCAAAACCTTAAGTACTTAAAGCTGAACTGTTGTCAAAAGCTGCTCACTCTTTCCAGATTAGGGTTGGGCAAATTATCCAATTTGAAGGAAATAGAGATCGAGGTATGCCCTAAGCTCACGGCGTTGGGAGAAGAATTTGGCAGTAACGGCTGCTTTGCAAAGCTGCGCAAACTCAAACTGTGGAAGTTATCTTCTCTGGAGAGGCTGCCTAGTTCTATCGAAGAAGGGGCTCTCCCAATGTTGCAGACTTTGGCTATATTCCGTTGCATGAAAGTTAAAGTACTGCCATGGGGTCTTCATAATCTCAAGTCTCTGGGACAGATCAGAGGAAATAACGAATGGTGGAATGAAATTAGGTGGGAAGATGAAGAGATGAAGAACCATCTTCATGCTAAGTACGTGGAAATGGTGGAAATCCCTGGTAATACCTAATCATGTTTAACCCACAGTTTTCTCGTAAGTAGACAGCACGAAATAATTGCTTGTACGAATGATAGGCTGTCATATTTAGCAAAATATTGCTTGTGTGTATTTATGTAATAAAAAACTCTTTTAATCTTCATGCTGCAAAAAATTCCTGTAGTTTGTAATTATAACACCGTGTTGTACAAGGATTGCTCTATTATTAAGAGCAGTTAGGCTAGTATATGTCAGCATGCTTGATTTCTGAACATTTTATTAAGATTAAAGAATAGTTTTATTTTATTAAATTTGTTAATTATATTTAATATTGCATATTAATTTTTATTATTATTATTTTTTAATTTAAATATTTTATTTATAAATCAATAGTTTTATATATATTTAATTATCTATGTGGTGATATTAGTAATATTGAATTTCCTCTATCATTTTTTTTTTTTAATTTTCTATGAAAATAGTCAACTTCCATAGATATCGTCATCTTTGTATTTATATAATAGTTTACAACAATCTAAATAAACATACATCTTAAGTAGTATATATAAAATTTAGAGATTTAAATTAGTATATATAAGAATATGTCCTTAACTTAAATGTTAGTAAATATAAGAAATAACTTAGATTATCAATATTATTTAAATTTAAATGTGTATATATTGTTACTTTTAAAAATATTCTTAAGGTATATTATACAAATAATTTATCTTTAATTGAACATATTGTAATGTAATTTTATAAAAAAATATATGAGTTCATATAATCTAGATTGTGAATTAAAGAATTTACATATAAAAAACCTCTTTTTACATCTAAGAGAAATCTTTCATACAAATCTACAACTCTCCACACTTTTTTATATAGTTAAACCTAATCCACCAACTATTATTAAAAAGGGAGGAAAATCTAATGTCTAATACCTGACAAATCTAGATTAATCTAGAAAACTATACCTACAAGGTACATGTAAGTTATATCTTAAGGATATATATTACCCAAAAAATACCATTAATTATTTGCAACTAAAAGGGTTGGATCAAGTAAGGTTTTCCACTCCAAAAAGTGTTGTGTAAATTTTTGAGATATCTCCTTAGTTCATATTACTCTTCCTCTATATTCATTTAGTTCATCAATCAAATATCAAATATATATAGCTAACTATCATTTATAATGTTTGTATGAACCACAAATTATATAATACATCATATAATTTGAATGAGGCAACTTTTATGACTAGAAACATATTCTATGAATGAGTTTTTCGAAGTCTAAATACAGTACACTATAATCCCTCAATATATTTAGTGTATTAAGTTCAAAAATTAATTTATTGTTGTGTTTGTACATCATATGCATTATGACTAATTATGTAATAATTATGTTCTCATATGACTTTCCTTAAAACATATGTTATTCTATGGTTAGAAAGATATCATTGCATACTCCAAAATTTGTGAAGTCAAGTTATTCAATTTTGGTATAAAACAAAGGGTATGCTTAAGGAGATTATTGAGGCTAAACCTTAGAGGAAGACCCTCTCACCATTTTTTATCTCCACATTTATAATAACTTGGATTAATTCTTTCCTCCTACCTCAAAGGTCATGTTTGTATCAATAGTTTAACAAGTCAGTAAGGTGAACTATTTAGATAAGTGTTCTTCCCTCCGAGGTTATTTCCTCAAATTTAATACAAATGGATCCTCAAGGGGTAACTTGGGTCCAAAAGGAATTGGTGGTATTGGCCATGATAATGCAAGCTATGTTCAAATCTTCTTTTCTTCATTCTTGGTTACTCATTCTAACAATCAGATGGAAGCTTGGGTTATTCTCTATGCTCTTGAGAGAGCTTTTGCAAAAGGTTCAAAAAAAATTATGTGAGACTAACTTTATGATTCTTGTCACTCTTCTAAATAGTGAAAATTTTAGGAATGTACTTGGAGGTTAGTCCTAGTGGCTAAGTAGAACCTTTGTTGGAAGAAAGGAACATGGTTGTTGGTTGCTTAGTTCAATGATCCTCAAAGGGAGTGAGTGGTTGGTATGTAAAAATTTGGGGAGATATGGATCAAGGTAAATCCCAATTGCTTCAAATTCCTTATGAGGACTAAAGGGATTGATATAAGATCAACAATATTGGTGATAGTGATGTCTATCTAGAATTGTCACTTATTTATAATGTATTATGTTAGATGGTTTTGTAGGGATCCCTTGTGGATTCCTATTCTATTATTTATTGTGGTTGCTATGGCCATATAGAAATTTATATGATGTAATTGTATTTAAGTCTTTCTTAATTATTTCTTTCACCCAAAAAAACCACATGTTCTATATTTTTAATCTTTTTAAAAATATCTTTTTGAAAATCATAAAAATTAAATATATCAAATTATTCATTTATCAATGCATATTTTTACAAGTTACATAATTATACCAAATTATATTTATTTTTATTCAATTGTTAATTCATTCCCCATCATCCATATATTGATATTTTCAACACAAATACAAAAATTTAATTCTTTATCCAAAAAACTCTTAGATATATAATATCTATAAAATCCTTTATATGATATTTAAACATAAAATGAATATTTCATTCTATAGATGTGTGTGAGAGAGAGATCAACAATAATAACATAGTGTGATGGTTAATTCATAGTGTTGTGGCTCTTGACATGAAGGTTCAAACCCCTATATGGGGTGGTATTTATAAGAATTCATATTGGGGTTGGGGATAAGGTGAAATTTTTTTCATGAAATTCAATTTGAATAAAATGAATATTCGTTTTATATTTATTTCATGAGAAAGAGTAACTACTCGGGTTTGGATAATTGATCCTATATGGATATCTACTTTTCACAAAAATAGATATCCACAATGTACAAAATCTATTATCAAATAAGAATGTCTAGATTTCAAAAAAATGATCAAGTATTAAACATAATTTTCTAAATATTTATTAAGTTTCAAATGCAAAGTCTCATAAAATTGAAATGATATATATTTTTATTTTTAAATAAATTTTGGTTTTGATTTTTTAAATATATGAGCCCAAGCTAGCCTTCATTATATACACATTAAAAAATTTATGATTATTTTTTATTAAATTAAGGTTGCCATACATGGGGTGTTTCAAATTTACAACTTAATGGATTAAAAAAATATTAAAAACATAGTTTATTGTATGATGATCATAAAATAATCCTTTGCTCCCATATATACCATACTTGTGCCTTGAATGTCACCTAAGATGAAATAACTAACTTTAAAAGAATATATTAATCATCATGTTACTTAATTAAAAGCTAAGGTAGCCACAAAGTAGCTACTCATAACACTATGTACATTATAGGATTAAGGGAATAACATCAATCCACTTCTTATCTTTTTAAAAAGTAAGTGTTGATTTTAGAAGAGTTGCACACTAATGACATTATTCTTTTATTCACACTTTGATTATTTTCTTCAATACACATTTCACATCTTATAGGAGTTTCATTTCCTACATTATAGGAACCACTCTCTAATGATATGAGTTATTCTAACAACCCATGAAACAAAAAAACACTCCTAATAAGTAATTACTTTCACTCCTAGAGTAGTTGCATGAGTTGTTACTACAAACTATTTCACCTCTTAACACACATTGTTATTCTAACCCATGTGAACACTAATATATTTTTCTAACACCCCCCTTAGTGTAAACATGGGGAGAGAATGCATCACATGAACTAGAAACGTTTGCATATAGTACTATCTAAATCTTGTTGCACGTGATCAACTACATACAAGAACTTATCCCACTTTCACTTCTAGTGAACTTATCACCAACCAACCACACTTACAAGAAGTCAAGAAATTAGAGGATCTTTATAGTCATCTTCTCTCCTATACAACTATATACAATATCAATGATATTTATATTCTCTTTTTTCAAACTTACTAGGGGAATTTGAGTCCTCAATTATTGCCATTGTTGTTGATTGTTGCCACTCAATATCTAACATCATAAGAAACTATCATTTCCACTAGAAGCTATCCTTGACTTTACCAATTTGAAATAGAAAGAAAATAAAATATTTATGATATTCCCCCAAAAATGTAAAGTTTTGACTTATTAAAAAACAAAAAAAAGGACACAAAAATGGAAATCGCCATAAGAAGATTAGAAACTCTTAGTATATTCCAACACCTTATTTATACTTAATATAGCCATCAAGGATATCCTTGGTACATTGAATGTATTTCATATTCATTCCCTTTTTTATTGCATCCTTGATTTGAAGCACGCCATCAAATTAGAAACACTTCATCTCATATATGGTTTTCTTGTCAACTAACAAGTTTTTTCATTGGACTACACCATCTCAATCAACACCTTACCATTCTCAACCATTTCTTTCACAAAGTGATACTGAACATCAACATGCTTAGTATGTGCATGATACATAATATTTTTTGGATAAATATATGGCACTGTGACTATCACATCCAATCCTCACTATCTTGCAATCAAAACCAATGTCATTATCAAGTCATTGTAACCATACCACCTCTTTAGAGGCATGTGTAGCAGACATATACTCTACTTTAGTGGAGGAAAATGAAAATGTAGGTTGCTTTTCACTCATCCAACTCACTGTACCTCCAAAAAAGTAAAAACATAGCCACTAGTAGACCTTTGACTTGCCCAATCTGCATCAACAAAACCTTGTATGTCCAATAACTTAACCACATCATTAGTACCGTGATAAAATAAATAGTAATATGAAGTACCACACAAATATCTAAACACTCTATTGTGAGTATGAAAAGTGGGTGTTGTCATTGATGTCAAAAAGTATGTGTTGCTATTGATGTCTATAGTTAAGTGAGATTATTGCAAGAATATGAGCAGTTGATATTATCCATGCTTTGATTAGTTGCATTATGTTGTCATTAGTAAAGCTATTGGCGTCAACCTCTAGTGTTTCTTTGATAAGCTTCTATCTATGGTTGAGAAAGTATTGAAGATGATGAGGATGTGTCTCTGGTGCTTGGTTTCCAAGTGCTTTTGAGAAAATTTGATAAAAAGAGGAAACAGTGTGTTGTAGTGGTGCTCTGGGTGACAAAGATGTGTTTTGATTTTTCTCTACCATTTATTCTATGTTGAATATCTTCCTATGTGATTTAGATATGTTGGTAAGAAAAGTTCAAAAGTGTTATATTCAAGAGTTGGTGTGTTGTATCATTGTATAGAAGAAGTTAGGTTCGTGTGTGATTGTGCATTGTAGAGGTGTCTCGAAAATTTTTCTTTTCTTCGCGTTTATCCATAGAGTGGTTTTAGGTCTTGTGGATCTAAAGGAGTGTTTTTGGTGTTGGTATCTTTATTTATTCAAGGTGGTTTGAGGTTTTCTGCTTTAGAAAATGGTTTTTTGAGTTACAGTGTATGTCATAGTGGTTTCAAGTGAAAGTTGTTGAAAAGGAGTTTGTTGGATTTCCAAGTGTTTGAGGAATATTCTAGATCATGTTCAAGCATGGTGTGTGGTTCACAAGTCATCATTGGGTTTGAGGAAGCATGTACTTAAAATTTTAAGGGTGTTTACAAGGGTAACAACCGACCTAGTGTTTACACTACATGCAATGGATATTTATTTCTTGTAGAAGTGTGTTGTACTGTGGTGTTGTTGCTTTGGGTCCCAATTAAGGTTTGATGTGGTCCACTTTCACTTCTATCCACCATAGAATTTTGTTGGCATTGACCTAATTTGAATGTGCATGTTTGAGGTGCATAGCCAATCTTGGAGAAGGTTTCAAGGTTGAAGATGATATAATTATGAGTTGAGTTGTTGAAGGGTGTTAGGATAGATGCAAGAGTTAAAAGTGATGCAAATTGTAGTGTGTTAGAGTGTGAAATTGAGTATTGTAATACGAGCTTTCATGTGTTAGTCTGCTAGATGCAGTGAGCAAAAGGTGGCTACCATATTTTAATTAGACTGTGAAGGTGTTGATGTCATTGTAGTGGATTCTCTGTTGTATTGAGATGCTCTTCTCTATGGAACATTTCTTCTCTATCTTCTTTTCTATTCTAGCAATGAGCCTTTCTTCTTTGGCTAGTGAGCACTTCAATAGTGAGCCTTACTATATTCGGTGTTGATATTACTTATATTGTGAGCTAATCCTCACCATGGTTTTTCCATCATTAGGTTTTCCATGTAAATATGGTGTTCTCTTGTGTATGGTGTTAAATTGTTTCAATTTTTGTTATTTGCTTTTCTTGCTAATTTATCATAGCATATTTAAGGGATTTAATAAATGAATGTGGATCTGAATGTTAATAAGGGTTTTGAAGTTTTAAGGTACAACTAATTCACCCCCCCTCTCAGTTGTCTTGTGCATTCAACACTCTTAACAAAGGTCCAATGCTCTCTACATAGGTTAGACATAAACTTGCTCAAATCTGCCACTACTTGGGCTATATCTGGTCTACTGCAAACCTTTGCATATATCAAACTAGCAAAAACACTAGCATAAGGAAAATTATACATATCTTCAAATTTATCATCAGAATTAGGACACATGTCTAAACTTAACTAGTACCAACTGGAACTGGAATATTTATTGGTTTATAGTTATATATATTAAACCTTTGCAAAATGGCATCAACATACTTACTCTAACTTAACCAAAACCTTTTGTGAACCCAATCTCTACTGATCTCCATCCCAAGGATATATTTTTTAGACGCCAAATCCTTCATATCAAATGTTCCATAAATTTTAGTTTTAAGCTCCCTACTCATCACCTTGTTGTTACCCATAAACATGTCATCAACATACAAGACAATGATTAGTATCTGATCATCAATAACCTTAATGTAAACATAATGATCCTCTTCACTTCTAACAAAACCAAAATTCAATGAAAATGCATCAAAATTTTGGTACCACATCTTGGGTGATTGTTTCAAACCATACAAAGATTTCTTTAACTTGCAAACCAAGTTTCCTTTTCCTTTCACAACAAAACCATCAAGTTGTCGCATATAAATCTCTTCCTTAAGATCCCCATATAAGAAATTAGTTTTAACATGATCCATTTTCTCTATCTTGAAATAATAAGCAACAATAATGGATAATAAGAATCTAATAGAATTTGAATTAGCAATAGGAGAGAAATTTTCATTGAAATCAACTCCCTCTCTCTAGGAGTAGCCCTCAACCACCAATCTAGCCTTGTACCACTCTAACAAACCATTTGTACAAAATTTATTTTTAAATACCCACTTGCAACCAATGGGCTTCCTTTGAGAAAAATCACAAGATCCCAAGTATCACAACTATCCAAATCCATCATCTCCTCTTGCATGGCCTACATACAAGACTCAATTTGTTCTAAAGAAAGAGCCTCCCTGTAAGATATAGGTTCATCACAATTACTCAACAAAGAAAATACACAATAGAAATTGGATTGGCTATACTTGTCAACTGGATTTCACTCTACCTTGTGGATCTTCTCAAGGTAGGAATAAGGGGTTCTTGTTGATCCTCTTCTTCTACATGCTCATCCTGCACATCATCTAAACTCTTTGAACCCTCATCTTCTTCTCTATCCTCTAATCCATCTAGTTGTTCTTCAACATGTGCATCTTCCATATTTTCTATCTTTGTATCGAAGTGCACTATTTTTCTCTAATCTTTCTCTTTTGGTTATTCTTCACCTAACTAAGCTCTAAAATCCTTGAAAATCATATCTCTAGAGAAAACCATTTTACGAGTTAGTGGATTCCAAAGCTTATAACCTTTTACATTCTCACCGCAACCAACAAAGATGCATTTATATGCTTTTGGATCTAATTTAGAACACTTCTCTTGAGGCACATGAACAAAATCCTCACAACCAAATACCCTTAAATGTGAAATAAAGGATTTCTACCTATCCACACTTCATAAGGATTTTTATCAACAAGAGCTAAACAAGGAGATCTATTAACCAAATAACATGTAGTACTTAAAAATTCTACCCAAAAGAATCTATCAAGTTTAGCATCACTCAACATGCTCCTAACTCTTTCCATTAAGGTTCAATTTATTCTTTCTGCTACCCCATTTTGTTGGGGTGTATAAGGAGTAGTCTTTTATTGAACAATACTTGCATGCTAACAAAACTCATCAAATTCCCTAGAACAATATTCATCCCCGTTGTTAGATCTCAAAAACCTTATTTTATAATCTATTTACTTCTCAACTAAAGCTTTAAATTCCTTAAACTTAGTGAAAACCTTATATTTTGCATGCATAAAATAAATCCAAGTGTATCTTAAGATATCATCAATGAAAGTTACATAATAACAAGATTTTCCAAAAGAGTGAACATCCACTAGTCCAAACACATCCAAATGAATGATATATAATAATTTGTTAGCTTTATTAGTCCCATTAGGAAATGGTGATCTATTCTATTTACCAAACACACAATGCTCAAAAAAATCATTTTTTTCCAACAGAATAACCAAAAATACTATTGTAGTGTCGAAAAATGTCATCGGGGACATTTTCACACTTGTTTGGGCCCTACTAATTGCTGAGTTGATCCTAATGTTGCCTTGATTTAGTGTTGTAATGTGGTTGACACATTCACATTAGGTCTTAGGCCCTTGTGAAGTAATAGATTTAAATGGTACCTTGCTAAAGTGTTGTAACTCACATTCACACTTTTCTAAGGTCTTATTAATTAATTACACCTAATAAACCTCTTTTAAACATTAATATTTCCTTATTTCAAGTTTTGTAAATTTTTTTAAAACAATTTCACACTTTTATAGGATTTTCATTAGTAATTGGGCTTTCTTATGCTTTAATTGGCTCTATTTTGCATCCACGAGCCCCATTTATTGCATATTTTTGAGGATAAACCTGACACCAATAATTAACCAAACATAATTCAGGTGTTTTTAGTTTAAATGGCTCATATTTAGTGATCTGGGATTCATCCACCACCTTGGGTGAATGGGTCCCACCTAGGTCTTTTGGTCCTAAACTAGATTTCACACATTTCTAAGCACTTTTTATTTTTGGTCCCATAAATTATGTTTGATGGGACTCATTCACCACCTTGGGAAAATGAGTCTCGTGTGGCCAAAAATAAAAATTAATTCAAATTTCTAGTGGTATTTTATTCTCCTAGATTTGATGTCGGTTTGTAGTGTTGTAATTTTTGGAATCCTTGCATAATTGAGTATAAATACAAGGTTCTTTCATTCATTTTCATACCTAGTAATCTAAGAAGCAATCAAGTGTTCACAAGAGTGTTCAAGAGCATTCAAGGGTAGATTATCAAGTATTTTAGAGCATTCTTCAAGCATCAATCATCATGTCAAATATTTCTTGCATCATGTTTGTTATTGTGCTAACAATTGTGATGTAGGGTTTGTGATTCAAGCAAGTGTTTCATTCAAGATCTATATCAATTTCAACCATTTCAAGCATATTTGCAGCACCTTATGGCTAGGGTTTGATGAGTTGTAACATTGTTATTTGTTCATTCATCATTCTCCATTCTTATTTGATTTCATTTCAAGGATTAATTTCAAAAATGAAGTTTTACCAAGGAAAACCCATATCCACTAACCCAACAACATTTTTCCCTCTCCTTTGTGTGTGATTTGTAGGTCTAGGTTGCAAATTTCCTAAGGAGCAAGATTAGAGAAATTTTTCAAATCACTCAAAGTTGTCAAAGTTGTCAAATTTGTCATCAAGCCTTGGAGAAGATTACAGATCACCTATAGGTTGCAAATCAAAGATTCAAATTTGGAAACCATTCGAGAAGGATAGAGTAGAGAAAGAATATTAGGATTAGCCTTTCAAGTTGCAAAAAATCCCAACTGGACTGATTCGCCACTTCTGGCGAATGAGTCCCAGTTCTAGTCAATTTTCATTATTTTGCAAATTCAAATACCCTTTTTTCTAAAAAGTGTTCTTGCACAGTTTTCTTGAAATTAGACTGATTCACCAGCTTGGTGAATGAGTTCCACTTAGCAATAAAAGTAGATTTTCTAGTGTTCCAGACCTCCATTCAACCTTCTTCAAATTTCCAAGTGCACACATTCTATTTTATAGTTTCCTGTGTTGTTTCATTCACTTTTCTAGGTCATTTAGTGTTTCTTTACATTCACTTATGGTTTTTCATTGCATCTTGCGTTTCATTATCTTTTCCAAGTCTAAAATTGGTGGTGAACCCATTTTTATATCATATTTAGCCCCTAGAACAACCCTCTTGCAAGATCTCTTTCTCCTTTGCAAAGAGATCTCAAGGGTTTGTTCTTGAGTGAAAGTTAGTGAAAATTGTCTTTTCTAGGTCCTAAACCCCTAGGGTGGAAAGGAAAAACAATTTTCCACCTTTCAACTATCAATCAAATTTTTATTCCAATATATGGTGCCACAACATACATGCATTTTTAGTGCCAGTTACATTGGCATAGCTACAAAAGGTGGAAGCATTAAGCATAAAAAAAGTCACAATCTAAGATCCTTTAGCTATCACCAAACTCTCTCTTACCAACCTACAACCAAAGTTGTCAAATGTCTCATGCATTCTAGAATCATTCAACTTGGACACTAAAAGTAAATTTCTCGCAAGTCCTAGAATATATAAAACATGATCAAGGGTTTTACCCATTTCATCATTGAAACACAACTTTACCTTTCCCTTACCAATAATCTTCTTTATGTTGTTATCACAAAGGAAAAAATTTCTCCCAACATAAGATGAATATGAAGTATACTACTACTTGTGAGGAGTTATATGGTAGGAGCAACCAAGCTAAGCATTATTACTAATAGTGTTAGCAAAAAGAAACAAAGAATTAGAATTGTGGCATCTTCTAAGGACTTTTCTATGTAAGTATTTGAACTCTTTTTCTTGTTTCTACACTCCTTTACATGTCCTCTCTTATAGGAATTCCAAAAATTTACTCTTCGCAGGGGTTTTAGAACATCCTTTAGACTTATCTCTCTTTTTGTCCCCTTTAGGCCCTCCTTTTTCTCTGGACCTTCCTCACACATGCAAGGCATCTTGGGAGCCCACATTCATGGACTTTCTCCTCATATATTTTGAAAGAAGTATATCAATGAGACTATCCATCTTTGGTTCTATATCACCACCACTTATGGAAATAATTAGATTTTCTCAAGATTTAAGTAAAGAACAAAAAAATTAAATATATTTATCTTCCTCTTTTATCTTAACATCTACTAATGCAAGATGACTTATAATCATATTAAAAGCATTTAATTTTTTGCAATAGAATCACCATCCTTCATTTTCAAAGAATAAAGACATCTTTTTAGATACAACTTATTTGTTAGACTTTTAGTTTGGTAAATTTCACCTATCCTCCTCCACAACTTGAATGTGGTAAATTCTTTTGAAACATTAAGGAGGATGGAATCTGCAAGACACAACTAAATTATTCCTCATTCATTCTTGTCCATTTTCTTCCAATCTTCATCAAATGTTGATTTTGGTTTCTTTTCACTTGAAACCACCAAGCATTGATATCTCTCTTCAAAGAGATCCTCCATCTTCAACTTCCACATCTCATAACCAGTTCCATTGAAACTCTCAATATCTAGATGAGTGGTAGAAGCCATGGTTTTCAATCTTCTTCACAAATCTGCAAATCCCACAATGCACTAGCTACCACTACAACCAAAAATCCTTCAACACTCAAAAGAAAGGTGTACCTCTCTTAACATAACCATTAGATTTGATACCAAATGTTGAAAATTCAAGTTGAAACTTGCAGCAATAGAAATTAATAATGCATTTACAAGTATGAAATTATGTTTACAAGATTTCCAATAATGTATTATGTGATTGATAATTGCAAACATGAAAGGAAAATCAGAAATACCACAAGTTGACATCCACAAGTGACACAAGATATACATGGAGAAACCCTTCTAAGAAAAACTCCACACCCAAAGAGATGCAATTTTTATATTAATCTTCAAAAGAGATACATCAATACAACTCTCCTCTCTAAATTCTAGCAGCACTTTGTCACTCTAACAACCTACAAACAAAAATCTACAAACCATCATCCCAATGCTCCAATATATAGAATTTTTTGGGAGAGAATAACACAAATGGTATCACAAAACTACAAGAAAAACCACCTAGAAAAACTCACACCCCCTTTAGTGGACAACCCATAAGCATGGTGAAAATTATTAAATGATCTCATGGCCTTCACACAGGAACCTAACCCATAGCCAATGAAAATTGGTCAATACCAAGTGCTTCATAAATCTTTGATGGCTCTAATAATTTCATGCAAGAGCATGTACCAACATGAAAATAACATGCAAGGACATGCATTCCAATGTGGTCCCCACCAGAAGTTGGATGGCCAAAAGGAATATCCTCCCAGGATGCTCTATAACCGTCACCGTAGTGGGTCCACCTCTTTGAATGTAATTATAATTTGTCATAGGAAAATAAATAATAAATATTTTGTCCCTCATGACCTTTAGAAAAATTTCCAAAGAATGTGGATACACACAATTATCAACTTAGGATAGCAATTATGATGTCACCTATCCTAACACAGGTTTGTCACTGATGCGACCAACAATGTGGAGAGGACCATCAGGTGCATGTGTAGGTGTGTCACTATGGGTGAAAGCAATGTCAAGTAACACAGTGGTTTGGCCCTTATGATTTTGAACATATATTAAAGCAATCATGCTATGTATTTCCTTCTCATTGTTTCTATCATCATCATTGATGTAATCACACATATCATCAACTTGATCAATATTCATCTCATCATTATTAACAACAAAAGCTTGAAAAAAGTTAGATGAATGGTTTTGCAATAGGTTGGTAAATATTTCCAAGTTTTGGTTAGGTAAGAAAAAAAATTATTCTCTTGATCATTAGCATTTCCCAAATGGATGTGATTAGAATCAATTAGGTCTTAAACTTGATGTTTAAGTCACATGCATTTGTTGGAAAAACAAGGACAAACAACTAAGAGGGGGGGTGAATCAGTTGTCACAGATTATTTAAACTTTTCAGTTTTAACTCAAACTTAACTTAACTCAATTTTAGATCTGATGCATGAACAATAAACTATAAAAAATCAACACATTAGAAACATAGAGAACACCAAGATTCTTTTTACGTGGAAACCCTATTAGAGGAAAAAACCACGGTGGATGTTAGTCCACAAGATTATACCTTGTTAAAAGTATAAGAATAATAATGGGAATGCACATGCATTTGGGGACACTACCTAGAGCTCACTACTCAAATACAAGAGGGCTCACTACCAAATAAAGATAAATACGAATTAGATCCACAGGGTATGAACTGATTAAATAGCTTCTCCAAAAGCTTGATTACAGTTCTAATTAGCATAGAAACACTCCTTCACACTTTGATCAAACTTCTTCACACTTTTCTCCGCAATCGAATGATATTTGCACATACACACAAAGGAGCACACTAAGAACCTTCCAATTTGAACAACAACCACTCTTATATATCTGCAACATGGATTTCATCAACAACTTCATTGGCCAAAAGAAATATGAAAATGTAAAACATATATGCAATGTTGTCCCAAATTTACAAAAAAAATTCAATGCGAATCAAACACCATTGGCCAATATTATGTTGTGGCCCAAAACAACATCCTTGAGTGCACAAAACATTCAAATTTTAATCTCCAAGGATCCACAACACGTTACAACCACCATGTCAGCTAAGAATATGAAAACTCGAACACATATGAGAAAAATATTTGACCACAAACACATTGATTAACGTGGACATGGAATGAAGATAGAGAATGATCTAGAAACATCCACAACAACTGAAATTACTAGAATCATATCAACTTCACTCAAGAATACTAACTGAAACCATAAAAAAATTGTCAAAACACAACTATTCATAACATGATCAAAACTTCACGCAGACCTTTGAAACTTCTAATGGATAAACTAGATACTCTTAGTAATAAAACCTTTAGTCCACAACAATTGATCATCGACGTATGGATCAAGACACCTTCATGACCTTCTCTATTCCATTGGAAACTTGCAGCTCTTTCTTTTAACAAATTTCTCAATATCCTTGACATATACAACCTTCAATACATAAATGCTAATAGTGTTGACATCAATGACAATCACATATTAGCAACACAACCATAACATCCAACAATCTCCCACTTTGGCATTGATGGAAACACATGATTTTAAAAACACCATCAACGCAACTCTTAATCAACACTTACTACTCAGATTCTGACTCTTCTTCCTCAACTTCTTCTACATGATCTTCTTTCCACCAAATTCTTCTCCCAAATAATTCACAGTTTTTCACATGACTCTTCTCCCCATTTGACATAAATGGAAAATATAATCATTATCTTCCCACATAAAGCTCTGAACCACATATTTTCACATTTGACTACTCCCCCTGAGTAGCATCCATGGAAACACCAATCTAGATCAGAATATGGATTTGAAGCATATAGATTGATGCAAGTAAATGCATCTCTAGTTCATATTAGGAGGGGTAATCATCCCTAGCATTCCTCTAAGATACTCAAAAGTATCCTTTGGCAACAACTTGGTGAAAATGTCCACAACCTATTCTTTGGTAGGCACACCTCCAATCTGACTTCTTTCTCATTCACTTTTTCCCTTAGGAAATGAAACTTGATTGATATATACTTGGTCTTAGAGTGTAGCACCAGATTCTTTGATATGTTTATTGCACTTGATTTTTCACAATATATGGAAATAGGTTCATCATATACTACTCTGATATCTTTCAGCATCTATCTCATCCACATCACTTGAGTACAATTATTTGCAGCAACAATTTACTTTGCCTTAGTAGTAGATAGGGAGATGGAATTCTACTTTTTTCTCAACCATGACACCAACTTCTTCCCGAGGAAGAAAGAACCACCACTAGTACTTTTCTTGTCATCTACATCTCTTGCCCAATCTGCATTAATATATGCACTCAATGTAAGATCATCATATTTAGGATACCAAAGCCCAAAATCAATTGTTCCTTTCAAATATTTGAAGATTCTCTTCATAGTAGTCACATGAGATTCTTTTGGATTAGCCTAAAATCTAGCAACCATACATACAACACTCATGATGTTTGGTATGGTCTAAGTTAAGTAGAGTAATCTTCCAATCATTGACATGTATCTTGTTTGATTTTCCTTAGGAGAATCATCATTCTGTGTTAACTTGCATCTGGTTACCATGGGTGTACCAACAGGCTTTGAGTCTTTCATGCCAAACTTCTTCAGTAACTCTCTTACATATTTAGACTGAGATATGAAAATCCCATTGTCTCTCTAAGTGACTTACAATCCCAGATTGAACTTCATCTCACCAATCATACTCATTTCAAATTCACTTTTCATTTCATTAGAAAACTTCATGCATAAATCATCATCTCCTCTAAAATAATGTCATCAACAAAGACTTTAATAATCAACTCTTTATCATGATCCAACTTAAAATACAAGTTGTCAGAAGTACCTTTATTAAATCCAAGCTTCAGTAAGTATTTATCTAGTCTAGCATACTAGGCTCTAGGGGCTTGCTTGAGTCCATATAGCACTTTCTTCAATCAACAAACAATGTCTTCCTTGTCAGTCAGTTGAAATCCATCTGATTGTTCAACATATACTTCTTATTCTAACTCACCATTTAGAAAAGCTGACTTCACATCCATTTGATAGACTTTATAGTTTTGATATGTAGCATATGCAATAAATAATCTTATAGCTTCAATTCTAGCAACAGGGGTAAAGGTTTGTTTAAAATCAATACATTCCATTTGTGAATACCCTTTACATACCAATCTTGCTTTATTCCAGATCACTTCACCTTCTTCATTTAGCTTATTCTGAAAGACCCGTTTAGTACTAATCACTTTTTTATCTTTAGGTCTAGGAACAAGAATCCATGTATTATTCTTTTCAATCTGCATTAGTTCTTCCTTCATAGCTTCCATCATGTATTCATCATTGCAAGCTTCATTGACATTTTTAGGCTTAGTTTTAGAAATCAGGCAATACTCTTCTACAATCCTTCTTCTAGTCTGCACACCTTTATTCTTGTCTCCTATAATTGATTCTTTGAATGATTCAATCTCACATACCTCAGAGTTTTAGGATTCACTCGCACTTATGTTTCTTCTATTCTTTCTTTTGCATTTCCATTTGTCTCTCCTTCTTGACTTTCTTGATTTACCAGAACAATTTGAACTTGATTCTATGTCGGAGCATTCTTCCCTTTGTCTGAACTATCTTGCTGGTCATTTGAATCATATCCATAGTATCTAGATGATCTAGCAGGGTCCTTATCAACTTTGACATTTTCTCTTTCAATCATTTTTTCTCAATCTTCTATTATGGCATCGGTAAGCCTTGTTCTTGGTAGAGTAACCTAGAAATATTCCTTCATCGCTCCTTGCATCAAACTTTCCTATATCTTTATCTCTCTTTATGTAGCACTTGCTTCCAAAGATCTTGAAATATTTAACAATAGGCTTATAACCAAACCATAGCTCAAAAGGAGTCTTACTAGAAATACCATTAACATTTACCTAATTTAAAATGTGCACAACAGTGTTTACAACTTCTCTCCAATAGATGTGAGGCACATTTCCTTCAATCATCATTGTTCTAGAAACATCTAGAATTGTTTTGTTCTTTCTCTCTGCAACTCCATTCTGTTAAGGGGTTCAGGGAATAGATAATTGTATTTTGATTCCATTCTCTTCACAAAAGGAATTGAACTCCTTGGAGGTGAACTCACCACCTCTATCTGACCTTAGGAATTTAATCTTCAGACCTTTCTCATTCTTTTCCATAGCTTTGAAAATTTTGAACTTCTCTAATGCTTCACATTTTTCTTTTAAGAAAGCAACCCATATCATCCTAGAGTAATCATCAATAAGCAACATAAAATGCCTTTCTCCTTGTAGACTTCTGATTCTAGAGGGACCACATAGATCAGTATGCACCAGCTCCAGTACTCGATTAGAATGATGCTTTTTACTCCAAAAAGAGACTCTATTTTGTTTACCCATTTGACATTCCTTGCATATTGTGTTAGTAAGTTTCACTAACTTAGGTAGATCTCTTACTGCTTGATTGGAACTTACCTTGACAATGTTATCAAAATTCACATGACACAACCTCCTATGTAATAACCATCTTACATCTACTTGAGAAATTAAACAAATTACATTACCAAAACTTAGGTGAAAAATATTACCTCTTGTCTTTGTACCTAAAGTAATCATATTTCTAGACCTTCCAAGTATCGTGCATCTTCCATCCTTGAAATAAAGATCATAACCCTTGGCCACCATTCTTCCAACACTCAACAAGTTATGCTTTAAGCCTTCAACATAAAGGACATCATCAGTGTTATGTTTACCACCAAGACAAATAGATCCTCTACCATAGATCACAACATTCTTAGCTCTGAATCTTACAACCCCACCATCATATTTCTCTAGAATTACAAATTTTATTTTGTCGCTAGTCATATGGTGTGAGAACCCACTGTCAATAACCCACTCATCCTTCTCTTCAATATGGGCTGCAAGAGCTTTCTCAACTTTAGCAAATTCAATAGCCACCAGACCATTTACCTTGATAGCAATGAAAACCCATTCACCTTCATTTCCATTTTCTTTATCAGATTCTTCATCAGTCACACCTTCTTCAACAAAATAACACTTCTTTTGAAATATAGGTTTGAAGGGCTTAGACTTAGGATCTCTTTCAAGACACCTTGAATGGAAATGACCTATTTTATTACAAGAGAAACATTTAATAGGAAACTTTCCTTTATACTTACCTTGTCCTCTGCCTTCTTTCTTCACAATCAATGTTTCCATCTCATCAACCTCTCTTTCTTCTTCTTAAAGTTGTTTCATATCTTCCTCATATTTGAATGTCTTTCTAGAACTTTCTCTCAGATCATATCTTTGCATATTTCTTCCGGATATAGAAGCCTTAAACAAAGATTCAGTCTTAGGGGTAGAATCACCAAATTCACTTAATTCAAAGGCAACAAGTTAACCAATCAACATATCCCTTGTCACATTTTTTACTGATCTAAATTCTTCAATAGCATGAGATTTTGATTTGTAAGAGGGAGGAAATGATATGATCACTTTAGCTACAATTTCTTGTTTATCAAGAATACCATGAGCACATCTAATGCCCATCACAATTTCATTTACTCTTTGCATAAAAGAAGAAATATTTTCATCTTCACCCATCTTCAAATTTTCATACTTGCCTTTCAAACTCTATAGCTTAGTGACCTTCACATGTACATATCCTTCATACAAAGTCTCCATCTTCATCCACATCTCATGAGATTTCTTCAAACCTATCACATTTGTCATTTTCGAATCCTTTAGAGCACTCAACAAAGCTTCCATAGCTCTGATATTATTCTCAGCATCTTTAATCTCATCAGTCCAGTGGAAGGACCATTTTGAGGAATAGTATATTTGTTCTTTGTAATCTTCTAGAAGTGTTCACCTAAACATCTCAAATGACATTCCATTTTGGTTTTCCATAGTGAGTAGTTTTTTCCATCAAATCCAGGGTTGTCCTTCTTGTATGATGCCATCATAGATCACCTCAAGCTTTTAAACTTCTTCAGAGGAACCTGCTCTGATACCAATTGTTGGCAAAGCAAGGATAGACAACTGAGAGGGGGAGGGTGAATCAATTGTCACAAATTATTTAAACTTTTCAATCCTAACTCAAACTTAACTCAATTTTAGATATGATGCATGAAAAATAAACCATAAACAATCAACACATCAAAAACATAGAGAACACCAATATTTTTTTAATGTGGAAACCCTATTAGGGGAAAAACCACAATGGGTGTTAGTCCACAAGATTATACCTTGTTCAAAGTATAAGAATAATAATAGGAATGCACATGCATTCAGGCACACTACCTAGAGCTCACTACTCAAATACAAGAGGGATCACTACACTAGAAAGAGAAATATGGATTAGATCCACAGGGTATGAACTGAGAAAATAGCTTCTCCAAAATCTTGATTACAGTTCCGATTAAGCACAGAAACACTCCTTCACACTTCACTCAAACTTCTTCACACCCTACTCTACAATAGAATGATATTCACACATACAAAAATAGGAGCACACTGAGCAACTTCCAATTCAAACAAACTACCACTCTTATATATCCACAACATGGATTTCATCAACAACTTCGTCGAACAAAAGAAATATGAAAATGTAAAACATATGTGCAATGTTGGCCCAAATTTACAAATAAGTTTTCAATGCAAATAAAACACCATTGGCCAATATTATGTTGTGGCCCAAAAAAAATCCTCAAGTGTGCCAAACATTCAAATTTTAATCTCCAAGGATCCACAACACGTTACAACCACCATGTTGGCCAAGAACATGAAAACCCAAACACATATGAGAAAAATATTTGACCACGAACACACTGATCAACACGGACATGCAACGAAGATATAGAATGATCGAGAAACATCCACAAGAAACAATAACCAACATAGAAAAATCTGCAACAATTGAAATTACTAGAATCATATCAACTTCACTCAGGAATACTAACTGAAACCACCAAAAAAATGTCATAACAAAAATTTTCATAACATGATCAAAACTTCACGTGAACCTCTGAAACTTCCAATGGATAAACTAGATACTCTCAAAAATAAACCCTTTAGTCCACAACAATTGATCATCAAAAAATGGATCAAGACACCTTCATGACCTGCATTGTTCCACTGGCAACCTGCAACTCTTTTTGTTAACAATTTTCTCAATGTCCTCAACATATACAACCTTCAATACATAAATTCTAATAGTGTTGACATCAATGACAACAAAATATCAACAACAAAACCATATTATCCAACAACATCATTTTGTATCATGTCCACTTGTGCGATGATATTGGCAAAGGGAATTTGGATTGTAATTTAGAGGTAAAGGTTTGGTTGTGTCCACAGGCCTAACAAGAGGTAATCGGATTAATTTTTTACTTAAAAGTTGCAACATGATCGAATGGAGAGTATCTAGTAATTAGGTGAACTGAATATCATGTGCTCTAAATTGGTATAGGATTTAACTTATTAATGTGGTTGGTTGTTTGAGGTGTAGGAAACTTGATAAATTTTTTGTTTTACTTTTTGAATGTTTGATAATTGTTTCGATGTATGGATTCAAATTTCTCAATATGAGCCGATGAAGATATCTCTTCATACTGACTAACTAAATTCTAATAATTGTGAAGGGTTGTACACAAATATATGAAGGATGGAAACTTCATTAATAAGATTTTATCCCTTGTGTTAGATTGCAAGTTTTCAATAAACACTCTTTGGACATCTGCATCAAGAAGAGTAAGATTGTTTTGTGATAGAAGAAATTGATAGTGGCTTATGAAATTTGTGACCCTTTCACCCCTCTTCTATTTGTATCACATTAAATCAGTTATGTTAATCTTAGGACAAATATTTACTTGGAAATTATTGAGGAATGCATCAACAAGCTCATTGAATGAGTGTATTGAATTATTCAGTAATGAATAAACCACTCCAAAGACACATCTTTCAATGACTGAGGAAAGAGTTTAGCCAAGAGCTTATCCTCAAATATGAAGTCACTCCACAAGGCTATATATGCCTGTATATGATTACTATGGTCTCCCTTACCATTTTACTTGTCAAACCTTGGTATCTCGATGTTTTGTGGTATTTGTGCTTTTAATATTTCTTGTGAAAATGAGCTCTTTTTGACATAGTGTGATGGTTGTCTATTTTGGTTTTGGTTCAATGTTGAGATTTGTTGTTGAAGTGATGTTATGTTTTGTAAAATTTGGTTGATGATGGAATAATTGGTTGACATGTTTTGGGAATGAGGTGAATATGGTGGAAGTGTGTATGTACTTGGTGGACTACTATGTTTCAAATTTATGAGAGGGGATGAAACTTGAGGTGTGACATGGGAAGATCCAAAACCATAAGGATTTCTAGTGGAAAGACCTAATGTTGGGGTTATACCAATGCTTTTTTGCATGATTGAAGCCATAATTATATTTTTGTATGTGGGGATAGAGGTTATAGTTGTAGGGAGGGAGACTTGAGTTCCTCCTTGACCTTGAAGGTTTCTTAAAGCTTGAGCACAACTAGCCAATGTAGGTACATTAATATCAACTATATGGAATAAGCTATGCAAGATCTCTAATCCTTGATCATCATTAATCAATTTCCTCATATTATCCATTATAGGCACCATTTTACTAGTAAAGTATTCAATACTCACAAAGTTTTGAAGTTTTTCTGTCTTTGTCCAAATTTTTTAGTTTGACTTGAGGAACATGGGAAACCATAGTCTCAACATTTGTAAAGATAGGTTTTTGTAAGGTTTTCAATGGTATGGTAGTGAAAACAATGGAAATAGAGGGGCTCTATCTTTTGGGAGATAGAACCTAGGGGTTTAGGGCCTATTTCATTTAGTTTCACTCAAGTAAACCTTGGGATCTCAATCCAATGATGGAATGAAGGAAAGAGATTTACTAAAGGTTTTCCTAGGGTATGCTAAAAGGCTAAAATGGGGTTCACCATCAAGCTAGGGCTTGGAAAGACTAGTAACATGCAAGATCTAATGACAAAACCTAATTCTATCTAAAACTCAAATGAATGACCTAGAAGTGAATGCAAATCAGAACAATAAATTGAGATGACACAAAGGTGAACTTGGAAACTTATAGAAGCTCAAAAAAAGGTTTGAAATGATAAAAATACTAAATTTAATGCACAATAGGACTCATATGCCAGGCTGGGCAATTTAGTCCCAGATTAGGGTTTCTGGGTAGGAACATAAATCTGGCAATGAGAAGTTTGGAACTCTTGAAATCTGGAAAAAGCCCTATATTGGGACTCATAGGCCAAAAGTGGTGTATTAGTCTTTCTCAACTTTTTGGAAGATCAAGATCTAAATCTACTCTCCTATCTCTATTCTACCTTATCAACCTGATTTCTAGATTTGAAATGTTGAATTCTACTTTGTAGGTGTCTTTTAGTGTTCTAAACAAGGTGGAAACTTTAACAACTTGACAACTTCTTCCAATCTTGCTCTTCAATGTCTCTTCAATCTAAATTTGAAAATCACATATTGAAGAGGGAAAAATGTTGTTTTATTAGTGGATAGGGGTTTTCCTTGGTCAAACCCCATTTTGGTAATCAGACCTTAAAATTAAATGAAATGAAAAAGAGGAATGATGAATGAACAAAATGATATGTTACAACTCACCAAACCCTTGAATAAGATGCTACAAAAATGTATGAAATGGCTAGCATGAATGTGGATCTTGATTCTTGCTTGAATGATGTGGATCTTGAATTGAATGCTTGCTTAAATAATGAAACCCTACATCACAAATGTTAGATCAAAAATAAATATGATGCAAGATGACTTTGACATGATGCTTGATATTTGAATGATGCTCTAAAACACTTGATAATCAACTCTTAAATACTATTGAATTCACTTTTGAACTCAAATTTGCTATATAAGGATTCTTTTTCAACTTTCTAAGAGAAAAATGAATGAAATAACCTTGTATTTATACTTGTTTATGCCAAATTTATTGGAATCACAACACTACAAGCCGACATCAAATCTAGGAGAATAAAATCCCACCAAGAATTTGAATTTAATTTACATCTAAGCTAAGCATGACTCATATGCAAGTTGGGGCATATGAGTCCCATTAGGCTAAGCTTGGGACACATTTTTCAAGAAATGCTTAGCTTAATGTGAAATTTAGATTAAGGCCCCAAAACTTAGGTGGGACCCATATGCCCAAAGTGGCGTATGAGTCCCAAATCACTAAATATGGTCCATACAATCCAAAATCATTATTTTTTTATTGGTCACTTGATATATGTCAGGATTATCCTTGGAAAGATGCATTAATTAAGGCTTGTGGATGCAAAATAAGGCCAATTAAGGCATAAAGAAGCCCAATTAATTAATAAAAACTTAGAGGGTATGTGTAGGATCATGGTGGGCCAAAAAGTGGCGATATGATGGGTATGTGTAGGGTATGTGGCCGATGACTTTTTTTACCCAAAATTGATGAAATGAAAAAGGTTTTTAAAGGATATTCTCAACTTTCCACCAATATAAATTATGCTTTACTTTGAATTTAATAAATTATTATTATTCATTTTCTATTTGAATTACTACTAAAGTCTTGATTGATGGGCCAATTGAAAAACATCTATAGCTTTCAAATGGTATCACATTTTTTGAATCCAAAACACACGTCACATTCTATGCTTCACATACTATAAGATTAAAAAAAAAAAGAATTTCATGAATTTTTTACCAAGTTAAGGTGGTTAGACATACAAGTTTTTATATTTTTTAAAAGTTGTAATTAAAAATTCATAATTAATTATTTACTTGGAAAAAAATTACAAAAAATATGCATCACATCGGGACATGAGTTCTCTACTTATATCTAAAATCTTATAAAAAAATATTATTATGTTATTGTTGTTAGGGTGGTCAGACAAACACCTACTTATTTTTTCCTTGAAATTTAAGTACTACTGCATTGAAATTTCAGATTTTCACCAAATAGTCTTTTTTTTTTAAATAAACCTAGTAGTTTAGAAACTACATTCAATTTGCTACAGATTTTATTCTTACATATTTTTGAAATAATATAGATAACATACTCAATTTTTTACGCCAAGTTTCCTAGCTCTATTTTTTTTGAATTTCTTGCCACTTAAGGGCTTATTTTTTCCATGATGATCCTGCACATACCCTAGATTAATGTGAAAGTATAAGAAAACACTTTACAACAAGGTGATCACATAATACTAGTTTACAATTTTTGGCCAAATTGGACACTAAACTAATTTTTTCTAACTAAATCTTCACTTTCGGGCACTTATAGCAGCTAAACAGTGAGGAATTTGAAGATGATGCGAACTAGTGATTTGTGAATTTTTTTTTGTAGATTCTAAATATATTTTTTTCAAAAATTTTGGAATCAAATTGCACTTCTTTTTCCATCTCCCTCAAAAACTAGTTTTTTTTCCAATAAACACCATTTTTAAGGAGTGATGCTCATTGTATACAACATAATTTTTTTCCATGAAGGATAAAATTATATTTCTTTCAAATTTAGACTTTTTAAGTTATGATGTCTAATGCTTCCAATTGGTTTCATAGTGTTTTATTGAATATTTTTTCATTAATCAAGTTTTGAAGTCAAACCAATTACAATTCAGACATAGGTGGATCGTATGCAACATAACTTTTTTTGTATGTATCAAAATTCAAATTTTTTTTGTTGGATCAAGGACATCAATATCTAGTACACTAATATTTTTGCAAAAAAAAATTCGATAATCTACTATTTTTCCACGTGCAAAACGAAGAGCTTGATTTTTGGTGAAAAACCTATGTTTAATCAAACTAAAAAAAATATACACAATAAAACCAAAAAATATTAAAATTATATTCATTGGATAGCTCGTTTCAAGGACTACCATCATCCAATTGGGTCAATTAAGTCTCTTCCATTTTCATTCTCAACTTGAGCTTCAAAGGGAAAAATTTTGGAGTTTTTTGGATCCAAAGGGGGAGAAGGGGGGAGAAGGGGGGTTTGAGCAAACCCCCCCTTGGAGGTTCACTCAAACCAGGGTTCACTCGAACTAGGGTTCACTCAAACCAAGGTTCACTTGAACCAGGGTTCACTCGAACTAAGGTTCAAGTGAACCCCCTTTCCACAACCCTTTCCTTTTCTTTTTTTCCTAGGAAATGTGGGACCTAACATTTAATGGGTTCGCTCGAAGGGGAGTTATAGCAAACCCCCTTTGGGTTCGCTTGCACCCCCAAAAACTAATTTTTTTTGCATGGAGGAATTTTTTGCAATTTTCCTTCGTCACTAGAATTATAAACTAGTTTTGTGGGTTTACCCAACACCCTAAATAAGGCACAATTAAGTCCATTTAGTTCACAAGGGCCCAAATAAGTGTGAAAATGTAGAGGGATACATTTTCCTACACTACATTTAGCCCCCACTTTAGTGAGAGGAGGAGCTTGCTTCAAACTCACACTAAAGTAGACGAAACTCGCATCATGAGGGGTTTAAATTTGATAATGCTAGTAAGATAGGATGACAATGAAAAAAAGAGTTACACAAGCCCCCAGGATCAAGATCCTATGGCAAACTAACATAGGAACAAAAGAACACACATGAAAAATAGTATAAGGAACAATAACGAGACATCAGTATACACTGCCAAAGATGTAAAGAGAAGAAAAAAGAAAAAGAAAAAAAAACACAAAAGGGTTGGATCAAGCTTCGATTGTTTGTCTTGCATGTTGTGGATTAGATCTAGGCTTATTTTCCAAGATATTTTACAAGTGGAACACGATGTCCACCATGCAAACCAAACACATGCTCACAAGGGCTAGTGGAACCTCAGGCTGTCCACTAGGTGAGCCCCAAACAAGACACATATGCATGCAACCAGTATGCACTAACACAAACAAGCAAGTGGCTATGAAAGTCATGCCTAATTTTGTCTCTCATATGCACAACCATACCAAAGCTATACCTCCTAATAGCTTTGATAATGCGCTACACAAAAATGAACTTCAAGCTTCATGAGGCAAGGAAAGCTTCATATGCTTGAAACTCATGAACAAATTGTACATGCAAAATAGTGTAAAGTATGTTCAACGGAGTTTTTCTTAATTCATGTAATGTCTTAACTTAGGGAAAATTGTACCTAATATCTCCAAGAGAGGACCAATCAAAGAATAGAAGATTCACAACTTAGGGGATGTCGTGTGTCTCATCAAGAAACTAAGAGGAATATAATATGCTAAGAGAGATCACACTCTTGAAGGACATCACACCCAATGCCACCACAAAGATAAAGATGCATTGCATGAAGTAAGAATACCACACAATGAAACATGAGATGAAAAATAATAATGCCAATGTATGCTCCCACTTTAAAGAAATTGTTAAACCTCATGCTATGAGCAATTACTTTAAAGTAGCAAATGATCAATGCTAACAATAAAGAGGACATGAGAGCCTATTTGGAAAGCCCTATGCCAAGTCATATGTTTCCAAATAAAGCTACATCATGAAGAAAGAAGGGGTTTCCCCCAAAATGAAACTCCAAACACATGAGGGATCCATGGATTCAGGGTCAATATGTTCTTGCTAAAAAAAATTTAAGAGAGATCAGAATTGTCATCACTCCCTAAATACTCATGGAACAAGAAGAATGACACAAAGAGAGAGAAAAAAAAGAGAAACCTTTTAGGTAAACATGGAAGAGACACAAATTTCCTGAAACCTTGCGTCATCCCCAAAAGGAAAACACAAGAAAAATGAAAAAGATAAAGGAAAAAAAATTGGTTCTACATGGAAGAGGAATGAATGTCTCGATGCCTTGCATCATCCCCAAAAGGAAAACACAAGGAAAATGAAAAAGATAAAGGATTTTTTTTTGGGTCAACATGGAAGAGACATGAATGTCTTGACGCCATGCATCATCCCTAAAAGGAAAACATATGACAAATGAAAAGATAAAATGTTCACGACATAGAGAAGAATGTAGATACAAATAGAAGAATGTCATAAAGAGAGAGAGAGAGAGAGATCAAACAAAACAACATGAGGGATCACACTATGCACATGCAATCACACACAAAACATGAAAGGAAAATAATGAAATAGACTAGTAAGGCACATGCAAGTCAACCTATTTATTAGCAGGTTTCCCACATCCAAATCATGTTCATCATATATAGAAGGCATACAACTAGCCAAAGGGACAACAAAAAATGCACTACTAGGACAAGGCTATCCAATTCTTTCTGCCACTGTGTACAAGAAAATAATGAGTTAAGGTAGGTGATGGGAAAGGGGATCCTTGCATTTTGAAATAATTTGCAATTAATATAAAGCATGTAATAGTTAGAATGTTGTGATCCTACAACTATTACATGGAAAGGAGTGAAAGGAAATGCTTTAAGGGACTATTTGTATGATGTCAAACTTTTTAAATATATGTTTTAAATCATGACAATCATTAGTATTATTTCCAAGAACTCCATGGTATCAACAATGTGGAACATTTGCATCTTTAGGGTATAGTTTTGGATTTTTTCTCATGGGTGGTAATGTTATAAGTCCTTAGTTTAGAAGTATTTGTAAAGTTCTTTCAGTGGTAGATGGTGGACAAGGGAATTTTAGTTTCTTTAATTTTTAAGGCCTTCGTTTCTTGCTAGATTCACCAACTTCGTGTGTTATGTGTTAAGGAGGGGGACCTAAGATGATTCTATCATCCTTATCATTGTTACAAGGCATTGGTTGTTCTTTAGGGAGGACACTTATGTTGGGAGGAGGATCTTGATATCCTAACCCTTTGGTATCTTCAATTGGTATTTTCTCTAAGAGGTGATGAATTTCATGTTCACTTATTGTATCGCATCCTTGTTTGCTTAAAATTGTAAATCCTTTTCCATATGTCTCTTCTAAGTTGATAGTAGTGTTTGTCACTTTATTAACATAGAATGGTTGAGTCTTTGCTTGACTAGAGGAACTATGTTCACCTATTGTAGGTAACTTAGTCTCATTTTGCGTTTCAATTTTAGGATGTAAATGGGAAAACATCTCAAATGGTGGGATGATGGGAGGTGTTGGTTGTTTTAGTGAAGGATAAAAGGATGCATTATTCTTGAGGTTGTTAAGGAAATCGTTTATGAAGTTATTCATGTTGGCATCATCTTCTTCAATGATGTCAACATCACGAGGAGGAAATTCATTAGGAGTTGAGTGAGCATGAGTAAGTTCAATTTCATTAGGGTCATTTCCAAAAGCACAACTTGACACATCCACTAAGGATTTCAAGGACATCCATAGTTGTACCAAAGCCCATATCCATGATGAAATGCAATGCAAAAACTTAGAATAAAAGGTGTAAATGTAACTTTGAAATTATACAATTGAAAAAATGAATCAAATCAAGCTAGATGCAATGAAATGAATGAAACAAAAAATCTACAAATTGAAACAAATGACCAATAAAAACAAACAAAAACATAGCAAATAGATTTATTAATGCTAGAAAATGCAATTTAAAATTTGAAATGGGACTAAATCATCAAAAGGGGTGAATGAGTCCTTATCAAGTTTTTTCAAGGATTTTAATGTTGATAAACAGTCAACACATAATACCTATAAATCAAGAAAAAACACATGTATTGGAACTAAATCTCCCAGAGGGGTGTATGAGTCCCAGATTAGGGTTTTTGTACAAAGTTTAGAAAATTATGATTGAATGTTATGTTTTCTAGGTTGTATGATGTCTATTTTAAGTGCAATTATAGTTTTCAAATAAAATACAATGATGCAAGATTCAAAAATGCAACTTATATGCACTTTCACTAATGCAATATTTAGAAACCCTAGATGCCCATTAACTAATGCAACACCTAATGCAAAATTAATGCAAGATAAATCTAGGATTATGATGCACTCTAAATAAAAAATAAGGTGTTCTAAATGTAGTTTCACCAAAATGAAAATAAGGAAATAGGGGGCTCTATCATTTAGGAGATAGAACCTAGTGGTTTAGGGCCTATTTCACTTAGTTTCACTCAAGGAAACCTTAGGGATCTGAATCCAATGATGGAACTAAGGAAAGAGATCTGCTAAAGGTTTTCCTAAGGTATGATCAAATGCTAAAAGAGGGTTCACCACCAAGCTAGGGCTTGGAAAGACTAGTAACATACAATATCTAATGACAAAATCTAATTCTATGTACAAAACTTAAATGAATGACCTAGAAGTGAATGCAAATCAAAACAGTAAAATGAGAAGACATAGAGGTGCACCTAAAAACTTGTAGAAGATCATAACAAGGTTTGAAATGCTGGAAATACTATATTTAATGTACATTGTGAATCATATGCCAGGCTAGGCGATTTAGTCCCAAATTAGCATTTTTGGGCAAGAACAAAAATTTGGCAGTGACAAGTTTGGAACTCTTGAAATATGGAAAAATCCTTGTACTGGGACTCATATGCTAGAACTAGCATATTAGTCCTGCTCAATTTTTTTGGAAGGTCAAGATGTAAATCTTCTCTTATATATTTGTTCTTCCTTCTGAACCTAATTTCTGGATATGAAATGTTGAATTCTACTTTGTAGGTGTCTTTTAGTGATCTTCTAAACAAGGTGGCAACTTTAACAACTTGAAAACTTCTTCCAAACTTTCTCTTCATTGTCTCTTCAACCTTAAAATGCAAATCACACACTAAATAGAGGGGATGCTGTTTTGTTAGTGGGCATGGGTTTTGCTTGCTCAAACCCCATTTTGGTAATCAAATCTTGAAATGAAATGAAATGAAAAGGAGGAATGATGAATAAACAAAATCATATGTTGCAATTCACCAAACCCTTGAATAAGATGTTCAAACATGTATGAAATGGCTAGCATGAATGTGGATCTTGATTCTTGCTTGAATGATGTGGATCTTGAATTGAATGCTTGCATAAATCATGAAACCTTACATCACAAATGTTAGCTAAAAAAAAAACATGATGCATGATGACTTTGAAATGATGCTTGATACTTGAATGAAGCTCTAAAACACTTGATAATAAACTATTGAATGCTCTTGAATGCTCTTGTAAACTCAAATTTTCTATAATGATTCTTATTCAACTTGCTAGGAGAAAAATGAATGAAATAACCTTGTATTTATACTTTTTTATGCCAAATTTCCTGAAATCACAACACTACAAGCCGACATCAGATCTAGGAGAATAAAATCCTACCAAGAATTTGAATTTAATTTAGGTCTAAGCTAAGTGGTACTCATATGCTAGTTGGGGCATATGAGTCCCATTAGGCTAATCTTGGGACACATTTTTCAAGAAATTCTTAGCTTAATGTGAAACTCAAATTAAGGCCCCAAAACTTAGGTGGGACCCATGTTCCCAAGGTGGTGTATGAGTCCCAAATCACTAAATTTGGTCCATACAATCCAAAATCATTAATTTTTGATTGGTCACTTGATATATGTTGGGATTATCCTAAAAAATATGGATTAATTAAGGCTTGTGGATGCAAAATAAGGCCAATCAAGGCATAAAGAATCCAAATTGATTAATAAAACCCTAGATTAATGTGAAAGTGCAATAAAACACTTTACAACACCATAAATAAGGCACAATTAAGTCCATTTAGTTCACAAGGTCCCAAATAAATGTGAAAATGTAGAGGGATACATTTTCCTACACTATAGGTAGCATTAGGGAGAGAGTCCAAAATGGGTTGGGTATTTACAACACTATGCATGAAAGAGTTGGAAGACTCAGGATCCACAATAGATATAACAACAATGTGGGATGCCATAAGTCTCGAACTACAACTCTCTGAAGTATTGGCAATAGGACACAAGGTTGCAAAACTCATACAAGTTTCAAAACACTAAGTGCACCCAAGATGAACACTAAATTGATAAATAAACACAACAAAATAGCCAGTAATAGAAATTAGGTAACAAGAAACACAACAATATAGATCTAAGGAAAAAAATTATTGGCCAAGAATATTAGGATAAAGGTTCCCAAGGGTGTCTAAGATTTGATAAGCAGTCCTAGAAATTCAAAATCTGACTATGTATTACACTACTTAATGATCCTGATTCTACTTGCAAATAGTTGTAATAGTAAACAATTTTCTATAATTTTCTTATTTTATGCCAATTTTATGCCAAATGCAAGTATGCAATAATGTTGAAGATTTTGAATGCAAATTTTTAGATCTAAAGTATAGTAATTGTCTGATTCTGAGATGTAAAGACCTAAAAATGATGAGTCCTAAATGTAAATTTGAAACTAAACAATGCACTCTCTTTCCCTTTTATGAATTATATTCCAAATTCCTAAAAATATGCAATTATTGATTCCAAAATAGAGATCTACAAGTACATATAGACTAAGCAGATAAAGAAAGACAATCATGAAAAAGCTTATTGATGCTCCTGTACAAGGATAGAGGCGCCCATGGGAATTTGAGCCTTTGATAGGGGGTTTGAAAATTGAAAAATTAAAGAATTAATTTGTTGTTTAAGGTTTCTATTTCTATTTGTAAATAGGTCTAACAATGGCTATTTTTCTATAATTTTTCATTGTTATTCAAATGTAAATGTATGATAATGTGTGAACAAAAATAAACAAATTATGAATAAATTTTTGAATGAAAATATAATCTAAATGACTGAAGCACACCCTAATGCATGCTAGGATGCAATATGAATGCAATATTTTTAAAATTTTATGACTTTTTACAATACAAATATGAAACCCTAAATGAGAAATGCAAAACAATTCAATGTAAAAGCTAAATCTAGGGTTTGAAAGACCTGGGTAAGTGTAAGAAGTTGAGTCCACTTCTATTGGTAGTGCCATTTTTCAGCTTTAAAATAGGTTCCCATTCATTTTTTAGAATAGGTACATATTTTAAAGTGGGTACTCATTCCAAAAGGTTTGAAAATCACAATACATGTGTCTCATTTGGATTTAGGCTTAGAAAATGCACGGTAACCAAATCCTTAGCCTTGGACATACAAGTACAAGGCTACAACAATATCGAGAGAGAAAATTGACTATGTCAATATGGCTGATGAGATTTTTTTTTAAATCATTTTATGAAATTAAAACCCATTTTAGACAAGATTGTGTAGATTCTAAATATGTAATTTTTTTTCCAATTGGAATTTTTTTTAATTTTTCAAATAATTTTTGATAAAATTGGTCCATAAACCTGACATATCAAGTTTTTTTATTATTTTAATAAATTTTTATTAAAACAATTTTTTGAATAATAAATTGTACATGAACAATATTTAGACAATTCTTTTCAATTTGAAAAAAAAAAGAAAAATAAAAATATTATAAGTTTAGATCATCTTATGTGTGACGTACACATGGGATTTTCAAAACAACAATTACGACTAATAAAAAATTAAGAAAAAAATATGTATTAAAAAAAAAATTACAAAAAAAATACCATGAATATTCTTTAATGTGTTAGAGATCATTTCCCACAAGGATTCAGAAAAATACAATTATTTAGGTCAAAATATGGATGATGCACACATGCATGGTATGGTTAAAAAAGTGACTTTTAAACAGTGGTTTTTAGACATGCCTATTGAAAACCAATTTTTGTCATCTGGGTATTGAAATAGATTATATATTTGGAAACTAGACTCTAAGTACTACATTTCATATTACTAAATTTTTTCAATTTTAAAGTGTATAAAAATGTTTATGTGTTTAAAAATTTTAGGTCAATTTTGAAAATTTCTAAAAACTAGGGAAAACAGTTCCGCTTTTTGGCCAAAAAGTGAACTCAACTTCTTGCACACACCCACCTCCAATTTTAGAAGTTTATGATGTTAAATGTCAATTTCACCAAAATGAAATGGTAAAAAATGTGGGCTTGAGCCTTAGTCTATAAAACCTAAGGTCAATTCCACCTTTCTCATGAATTTCATTACAATACAAGTCAACAAGGCCAATAGATTGACGTTCAACCATAAAGGTGAGCCAATCAAGCATGGATTTTCATTTTTGAGGTCTTAGAAAATGGATTGGAATGATTTGAAGTGATTAATCTAATTGAACAATATGACCTAATAAGATAAATTTAATATTTTGGAAACACCCAGATTGAAATAGTGGACTACAGGCAGATCTAAGAAGTACTAGAGATTGTGCACTTGTCATAAAAAGTTGGTTCTGACATGCAAAGGAGGATGCAGATGCCTAGGGGCATATGGGTCCTTGATGGGGGGTCCTAAAATTGATTTTATAGTCCTATGATGTTGGATCTTACCTTTTGTTTCTTGGTTGCAAAGTTTTCAGAATACCATAAAATAATTTTGTAAGTTAGTTTCCATGGTTTGAAAGGATCTAGGGCTTTGAATGCAACAATGGACAACTTGTCTTCAATCCTTCTTCAAAACCTAAGATATATACATTCAAAAAGAGGAAAAATGTTGGGTCATTTAGGGTCTTGCCTTAATCAAATCCCGTGTAAGTGTTTCCGCTTCCATAATGGTGATATCAATGATAAAATGGATAATGAATAGGAAGGAATAATGAAATCAAAAATTGCTACAACTCACCACCCTTCAATGGCTTCCTTGAAGGACTAAAGTCTTGCACATCATTTCAAGCTCTTGATCTTGTTTGCTTGATTTTCTTGAATACTTTAAAGACCTACAAAAGTGTTAGTCTTCACAAAACAATGATAACATAAACACACATAACTCACATGAAATTTGACATAATGTTAGGATCTTGAATTGCTGGAATAATACTCTAAAATGCTACTCTTAACTTTCTCTTGAATTCTCTTGACAATATCTTTTTCTCATGAATGCTTATTATTCTCTTTTTAGATTTCAAATGATGCAATAACTAGGTATTTATAAGAATTTCTTGCAAATTAAATCTTGATAGTTGATATTTGAAATTTAAAATTTGAATTTTAAAATAGAATCTCAAAATATTAAAAATTGGTCCCCAGAAGAATTAGGGGACCCATACAACCCTAGATGTATGGGTCCTGACCTTATTTTCTAAGACAATGAATCAAGAGCAACACATTAATTGCTTGCATTTTTTCAATGCTTGCAATTATTCAGAAAGTGGTATAAATGGGCTATAGAATGAATAATTTTAGGAAATTAGGGACTCAATTAGGCTCAATATTTTAGGGGGGACAAAAAATAGTGTGAAATTTTCAAGGTGATAATTTACAACGCTACAGCCAATATCATCATACACCTAGACACGATACAAAACAATACATGTGTCTTAAGCATCAAGTGCAATACCTCATCGACTATTATTGAATCTAGAGTTGGTCGATGTTAATGAAAAAGGAAATAAATATGTTTCTCCACCTAACCAAAACTTACAAATATTCACCAAACCATTGCCAAGTCATTCATCCAACTTTTTGCAATATAGTGATAATGATGAAGAATATGATTATGTTTCTAACTTTGTCAACACAATAGAAGTTCAACCTCATAAGGACCCAACCAATTTGTTTCCTGTAATTTCTTTTATAAATATCAGGCTACATCCATAAATGCACCTAATTCTCCTCTCTATATCACTTGTAAAATTAGTGACAAACCCACAAGGGGAATACTTATTGATCCCATGTGTCTAGAGAATATGATCACTAAATAATTCTTATTCGTGCAAGAATTTTACAAAGATAAATATAAAAAAATGAAAGTATGGTTAAAAAATCATGATAGTTCTATTCACCCTACAATAAGTTTGATCACTCTCTTAGTAAAATTTGAACCCAAAAATTTGGATGTTTCATTCACCATCATTCCAGCATCGAAATAATTTCATTTGAAGTTAGGTGATCCATGGCTATGCTCAATGAATGTAGTTCCATTAGTTATCTAGAAGTGTTTAAAGTTCCCATTTGAAGATGAAATGCACATTATTTATCATAGTGGCTTTAAACCTTTGGCATCTCATGGAATCTTTTCACTAGATTATTTTTGGCCTCAACATATTGAACTTGTTAAACCTCATGAAGATTATTTTTCATATCATATCAAAAGTTTAAATCTAAGCATATAGCTAAGTTGTGCCTTGATAATATCCCACCTAAGGTTCCTCGGCCTATTGTGACTTCAATGGATGTTTCTCTTACCTGAACAATAGTAGACGAATCTAAGTCCAAACTAGGTATCCTCCCTTGACCACCTAGCGTGTATGTTGTGGTTCCACCTCCACCATCTTATAAAAGATAAAAAAATATTCATGTAATCAACTTTGTACCTCCAAAAGAAAAAAAAGTTCTTAGACCTAAGAATATGGTGGTCCCTTCAGTTCCTCTTCCAAAGGAAGAAAAGAGACCTATGTTGGGGAACACCTCCACTAACCCTTTACAAGTCAAAACTCGTGCAAAAGAGCGTAAATGTATACATCATGCCATAGCTTGTAAACTTGTTGAAAAGTGTGAAACATTACCTAATGACCAACCAACCATCCAAACCAACTCTAATGAATTAACTCTCATCCAACCCTGCTCATCCTCACCAGACTCCACCTCACCACCCTTGCCAAACCATGAAATTGAACCTTACCTATCCCAACCTAAGAAAATGATGAAAGAACATATGAATGATGTTGATTGTAATCATGATGATAATAAGAAACATATTATGGTACATTTAGATAGTGAAGAAGAATAATTTTTGTTTTAAAAAGATCATAATGAACTAGCTCATATATTTTCAAAGTCAATTAAATTAACTAAGGGAAACCATGATGATCCTCCTGATGAGAGTGATTCACCATACATTGAACTAGGTGACTCCTTGTACAACACTTGTTGTAGTCCCTTTAGTGTATTGTCTACCTTCCATTTATGATGAGCAATATTTGGATGCAGACGTTTTTCCTTAGATCAACTCGTATGTGTAGTACCTTTGTGTGTGTTTTAATGTGTTTTTTTGCATGTGATGTGATCTCCCATGATGTGTTGCTTGGAATGTCTTTATGTTTGTTATTTTTCTTTGGATGACCCTTATCATTTTTGTTGACACAAGGATACAAAGAAAAAAAATCTATTGTGATATTACTCTATTTGAACCTCTATTCTTCTTTATGTCATGAACATTGTTATTGTCTTGTGTTTTCCTTTTCGGGATGATGCAAGGAATTTAGACATTTATGTATCTTCCATGTTGACACAAAAGGTATTGTTTTGTTGTCATAATGTGTCATTTCTCCATTTTCTTCATATTTGCATGAGTATCCAAGGAATGATGTTGATTCCAAGAATAAGCATATTATATATTATTTATGGTCTATATTGATGTTGGATCCATGGATCCCTTATGTGACATACTTTATTTTTTATGTGGCTTTGTCATGGGGGAAACCCCTTTTCATGAGTTGGTCTTATTGGGAACATATCATTAGCATAGGGTTTTCCAATAGGCTCTCAAGACCATTCATGTTGTATATATTGTTTTAATCTATCTTAAAGGAAATTTCTCATAGCAGGTGTTAGCAATTACTTTAAGGTGGGGGAATACATTATATTATGTGCTTCACTTCGTTCACATGTGTTGGAATTAGTGATGTTTTGGCTTGGAATATGATCATTTTTTTAGCACCTTATAAGAGTTATTGGGATTTTAATTCATGGTATGGTTGACATGAGGAAACCTAGGGAATATCAGACTTCACTAGCCCTTTTATGTCTCTCTATTTCTACTTTTGTCAAAAATATCACCTAGTTGGACTTCACTAGCTTGTGATGATTTGGTTCATTGTTCATTTATAAAATATCAAAAAAAAAATTCTTGTGACTCATGAACACCTTAGATATGGATCCTAGTAATATTTTTGCAAAGCTTGCTAGTTCATGATTGTCATACCCCCCTTGCAACATGTTTGCATTGTGTTTTGTTTTTCATTTTGCATTTATGTTTGTATTATTTTACATTTTTTGTGCATTTTTCATGTATTCTTTGTTGGAAACAAGCAACACTAAGAGTGGGGGGTGAATCAATGTTCTACAAAAATTAACTTTATTAATCTAATCATTAACCCACTTTAAACATGCAACCAAAGGAAATATGTAGAAATAGAAAGCAAATAACCACAACACCATAACACAAGGATTTTTACGTGGAAACCCTGTTAGGGGAAAAACCATGGTGGATGGCCAATCCACAATATAATATGAGTATACTCAACAAGAATTTTACAAAATGGGAATGCACTTGCATTCAGGCTCACTGCTTAGAGCTCACTACTCAAAATAGGATGGAACACTGACTTATAGATATTTGGATTAGATCCCAGAGAATGAACTGAAAGAATAGCATCTACAAATGCTTGATTATAGTTCTAGTTAGGCTCAGTTGTTGATCTTCTGTCCTTCTGACTGATACCACACTTCTACTTTGCTTTGCTCTGACTTGCATTACATAGTCTTTATGTGCAAGTGAAACTATGAATAAAATTGCTCTAACACTCTTTTGATATTCATAGTACACATCGAAACACCATGCATACACACCAAAATGATATAATAGATCATACATATATATCCGCGATTAACAATTTAATTGCAATAAGTTAGCTTTAATAAAACTTAAAAACATTAGCAACTATCAGCTCAAAACTTAAGAATTATCCAATGCGCATCCACAATGGTCATCTACAACTTAGCTTGGACCCAAAAAAAATGATCAAACACAAAAATATTCAAATAAACATTCCTTGAATATTCACACCACATTTTATCAACTGAGTTGGCCCCAAAATATTGATAAACAGAAAAATATCAACCAGATCTCCAAACTTACACGACTTGGTACAACGCACTAATATTTCTAGATAACACAAGAAATACATTGATGCACCTTTCGTGAGATCCACAACTCAAGATAACAACTGGAAATCTACACATGAATCATTGAACACAAAACTGTTGAATGCTCTGTTCTTCTTGACTATCCTCAATCTAAATGCCGATATAAGAAAGTGGTGTCATTCGGATCCTATTACCAACTAGGGTTTCCATCAATGACAACACCAAAGAATAATTGCAGTGTCTCTTTCCAACAATCTCCCCCTTTGGCATTGATGGCAACACTTAGTGAAAAATGACTAAGTGCTAGATCAAAACCAACATGAGGTACACTACCACTTCAAAACTTCAAAAAGAAACTTCAATCTCGGCTCAGAAAATCAACTCCCCCTATGATGACTATACATTTTTTAGTGTACACTTCTCCCCCTTTGACATCGGTGGAAAAAATTGGGGAAACGAAACAAAAATCCAAAACTGTATAGGCATGAACTTGTAACTTACAAAAGTTTGAAAATATCTACAAAATCTTGCTTCAACACTCTTAAATTGTCATCACAAACCTTTTTGAGACTCTCTAAAACTGTTATGTGACCACACATTAAGTAAGATTGAGCTTTTGTAGAATCAAGATTCTCTAGGTCACTAACTACCACAACAACTTTCACTTCCTTCAAAGCACTTGCCTTTATCTCAATCTTTGGACTAATTAGTCCTTCGAGTTCATTTACTCTCCCAACAATCCTGTCATTTTTACTCTTCAAGCATCTTATTTTTTCAAGTAGAGATGTTACTTGACCTTCTCGCTGAGCAATATTACCAGCTAATGGATCAAAAGTATTAGAAATGATAGCCAATTGATTTTCAAAATCCTTCACCTTTTTCTCATTACCTTCAATAAACTTGGACAAAACCAAACATGCCTTATAATAGGCATTTCCAGCTTCAAATATAGAACCTTGAATGTTCTTCATGCAGGTGGCTAATAGATTCTTATCCTTTGCAATTACTTTCTTCAACCAACTAAGTCTTTTACCATTAAACTCTTTTTGCACTTTATCTGCACCAGATTTCTCAAGAGACTCAAATTGAGTACTTACAACATTTATGAGATTTTTTAGCTCACCGGAAGAGGAACTAGACAGATCCATGACATGAGTAGGCATTAATTTCTGTAGAACTCTAGATGCAAGGCTTAGTAATTCACTATCCTCTATGTGAGACTTCAAAATCTTCTCACTAGCCTTGGATTGAGCAATTGATGCAATCTTCATCATCCGAATTGGGGACAAAGTGGATAGATTGATTGAGCTTTCATCCAATTCAGGATTAAAATCTTCCTAGTGCTCCATCAGAGATCTGTTCACTGGCTTGGCATTGTCTCTTGCCTCCATTATGATCTCCTTAACTTGAAAATTTTCTTCTTCAACCTTGGGTTCTTCAGAGACTATTTTTGAATTTCCTTTAGGTGCTTCAACCTCATCAATTTTCACCTCCTTCTCCTCAGCTAATACCACCTCAGGAACTTTAGTTTGCATAGATGTCTCTATATTTTCCACGTTAGGAGGAATCTGAAAATCCTCAACATCTACATTTACTTCGTCATTTTCTAGAACATTTTCAATATTCAATTCCTCAACATTAATCTTATCCTTTAACATAAAATCTTCCAAAATCTCCTTGGTTTCACCAACGACAACATCAGTTTCACCAATCATGAGTTTATTCACCCTTTTCTTGCTCTTAAATTCCTTTTTATCTTTTTCAAGGAGTGAATTCATCTCCTCAATTGACATTTTTGGACATAAATCTACAAGAATTCTCTTCCTTAGATTCTCTTCTTCTGCTCTAGCACTTAATCTTCTCAACTCCAAAATATCATACAGACTCTTTGGTAAACTAGACATAATCTCAACAAGAACTTTATTGAAAATGTTCATATGTTTTATTGTGGCTTCTTCAAGTATTCTTTGACCTGATTTATCGAAAGTTTCATACAATTCATAGAGGGACTTAAGATTACCATCCTTGATAACTGCATTCTCAACTTCCTCAACTGACATACCAGTTTTATCAACTTTTTCCTTCTTTTCTTTTTCTTCTTTGCCAAAATATGTGCTCGTGTTTAACTCTATAGCCAGAGTTCTAGTAGCTTTCACTTCTCTTAGAACTTCTTCTAATTTTTTTTCCTCATCTTTTGAAATAGGTTCATATGTTCTTGTGCTTTTATTCTTCTTCCTTTCATCGGAAGGCTTGTCTTGAGCTGGCTTGGCTGCAGGGGAACTCCTTGTAGATTTAGTGTGGGAAGAAGATGCTCTCGAACTAGCAGACTCTGTTTTTGCTTTCTTTGCTTCAACCTCTTCTCTCTTCCTTCTCACTTCTTTCAATTTCTCTATAGGTATGCCTATACTTTTTGCAAAAAATTCTACCTCTTTTCTTACTCTCCTGATTATCACCAATTTTTTCAATTCCACATGAACCTGCATAATTTCCAAACCTCTCTTTTCCTTTATCCGAAGGTGAATTTAGCAAGTGTTCTGCATACATTTTCAGAATGTTGTCCTCTATTTCGTATCCCATAGGCATGATCCATATTGTTTTGGGATCAATAGCTTCCATGTAACATTGGTCAATATCGACCATGAAATAGATAGTATCTTTGTACTATTCCACAATTGAAGTGGGAATTCTTTCCCTGGCATGCATCATATTCTAGAAATTTTTGATGTACCCCTAGAGGGTATTATTTTTGACCTGACGATCACCAATTCCAAACAACATGTTCCTTATCTGAACAACTATAGGCTCGTCATTTTTCTAGTGTACTTTTCCAACAGTCGGAACCTCATCCATGAAATAGAAGAATAAACATAATAGCAAATTTCCATATTTGAAAACTTATTCTTCTTATCTTTCTTGATTTTACTCAAATTCTCCATCAACTGACTTCTGAGTAGCTTGCACAAATTATGCATTTTCCTTTACCATTTCATAAGCTGCATAGATGGTCGTACCAAATATAGAATTATCCCAGCTAGAATGGTATATCTTAACCAATGACCATTGATGCAAATTTTACATCCACTTCAACAATGCCTTCTATTGCCATTTCCCTTCGATCCCATTGTGCACCTGTTGCCTCGGTAACCTTCTCATTCTTCACAAATTTCAAGACTAGAAGTCTACTAGTGGAATTTAGACTCGTGACTGCACATATAGCCTCTTTTGTGATCTTGAAGGGTACATTTAGCCACATGAAATTGACATGAACATGGCTCAAATTGTATCTAACCCATTCATTTTCCTCAAATATGGGAAATTTTGCAAACTACGTGAACTTATTCTCTTCTAGGGTTTGAAATTATGGCTTTACAATAAAATCCTCTCCAATTGTATGATGTGAATACAGATTCATTATTTGAGAGCTTCCTAATTCTTTAATATTTGCATGTATATAAGCCCTAATATCTTCTGGGTGCAACACTCTTAAGAGCTCAGTCTCAACAGAATTATAAGGATGCAATTTGAATTTAGGATGGGGTCTGTCCTTAACCTCTACTATACCAATGGAGTGGCCATGATTGCAAAATCACAAATTCATAGGTTTTTCAATAAATACCTTTCTGTCGGATTGGAGTTTGATCGAAAATTCTTGTTCACTCTAGGGCTCTTCAAACTACTTTTCACCAAAATGAAAAATGCCAAATGAATGACATAAATGTTCTTTTATCTGCAGACCTAACCCTTCTTGTCGCAATAAATGCCTTTACCCTAGTTCATTCAGTTACCCTATTTTCATGCACTAAGATAGATAATTCTTCTGCGGATTTCCAAAACTCTATAATACTTCCTCCAATTGGGTTAAACAACATCTGAAAAGCATTGATCCACCTGCTAGACTGGTCTACATTCCAATATCAATTTCCTATAGGGGATAAAGGATTTTTCTTCTGACAGCTCCCCCTAGGCCAAAGGCCTAAAAATAATTCTCGAAGAAATTACCAGAAGTAGATTCTGGTGTTGGCGCATTTCCTTCAATAGAGGAATTATTTTTCACCCATTTCTTTTGCATTTTCCTCCTGATCACATCTATAGTAACTTTCCCTTTTCCTTTGACATCCTGTTGTGCATTCTTTCTTACTGGACCTCTTCTATTCCAACAAAATCTAGCAATATGGCCAAATTTATTGCAATTGTAACACACAAAATTTCTCTATTCAGACCAACTATTCCACTGATTATGTCTTGATCTGCATTGGTTAGCACTATGCCCAAGTCTATTGCATGCATAACATCTGATATCTCTATGAAAGTTATTCATCACAACTCTACTTTGACTTGACTTATGGCCATACTTATAGCAATTAAAGCATTGATCTGAGAATGATGGTCCACTTGTGTTCATCCTGCTCCTACACTAAGAAGCCATATGACTAAATTTGTTGCAAGAAAAATAATATTCATTGAATCTTTGAGCATTTGGTTGTCTTACCAGATTCCTTCTAGCTCCATTCACCTGATTTCCTTGCTTGAATCCCCTTTGTCCAGATTTCTTTTGTCCAAATCTGAAACTTTCTACTTCTTCATATCCAAGACCTCACATGTCACCATCAGTCCTCTGAACTTTAATCAGTTCATCAAGTTTGGCTAAACTGGCTTTGAATTTCTCCTTGTACTCATTTGCAAAAGTAAGTTCATCTCTGAGATCATCAAGCTATTTTTCAAGCATTTCTACTTTTTTTTTAGATTGTTCAAAATTCATTGTCTAATCAGCTGCATTGTTTAGATTTTTCTTTCAAGGATTGAGCAAGTTTTTCTTCATTCTTCTTTCTATCTTCAATTTCCTTGGTCATTTTCATCATGATGGATTCCTTCTCATGCTTCAAGGAATCATTTTCTCTAGAAAAATTTTCACACTCTTTTGTTTTCTCCTTCAAGACATGACTGAGTTGTTCATCTTTCGTGCTTATATTCTTCTACTTGAGCTGATCACATAATTCTTTTCTTTTCTCCCTTGATTCATTTATTTTGTCTTTCAATGACTGGATGAATTTTTCTGCATTCTCAAGACTTTCCTGTAGTTCCTAGTTCTTAGACTTTGATTGGTCAAGATTGTCCAGGGCCACCATAAGTTGTTGTTAAAGACTACTTGTATCCATTGTAAACACTTTCCAAGATCTCCCCAAGTTGTTAGACTTCTTTCGAGGAACTAGCTCTAATACCAATTGTTGGAAACAAGCAACACTGAGAGAGGGGGTGAATTGGTGTTTTGCAAAAATTAACTTTATTAATTTGATCATTAACCCACTTTAAACATTCAACCAAAGGAAATATGCAGAAATAGAAAGAAAATAACCACAACACTATAACACAAGGATTTTTACATGGAAACCCTGTTAGGGGAAAAACCACAGTGGATGGCCAATCCACAATATAATTTGAGTATACTCAAAAAGAAGTTTACAAAATGGGAATGCACTTGCATTTAGGCTCACTGCTCAAAATAGGATGGCACACTGACTTATAGAGATTTGTATTAGATCCAAGAGAATGAACTGAATGAATAACATCTACAAATTCTTGATTACAATTCTGATTAGGATCAGTTGTCGATCTTCTGTCCTTTTGACTGATATTGCACTTCTGCTCTACTCTGCTCTGACTTGTATTACACAATCTTTATGCACAAGTGAAACTATGCATAAAATTACTCTAACACTCTTCTGATATTCATAGTACACATCGACACACCACACATACACACCAAAATGATATAATAGATCATACATATATATCTGTGATTAACAATTTAATCACAACAAGTCGGCTTTAATAAAACTTAAAAACATTAGCAACTATTGGCTAAAAAATTAAGAATTATCCAATGCGCATCCACAACGGTCATCTACAACTTAGCTTGGACCCAAAACAAAATGATCAAACACAAAAATATTCAAATAAACATTCCTTGAATATCCGCACCACATTTTATCAATTGAGTCAACCCCAAAATATTGATAAACAGAAAAATATCAACTAGATCTCCAAACTTACACATGACTTGGTACAAGGCACTAATATTTCTGGATAACACAAGAAATACACTGATGCACCTTTCGTGAGATCCACAACTCAAGATAACAACTGGAAATCTACACATGAATCGTTGAACACAAAACTATCAGATTCTTTGTTCTTCTTGATTGTCCTCAATCTGACTGCCAGTATAAGAAAATGGTGTCATGTGGGTCCTATTACCGACTAGGGTTGCCATCAATGACAACACCAAAGCATAATTGCAGTGTCTCTTGCCAACATTCTTTGTGTTTTGTCATTTTTCATTGCATTATATGTGTGCTCCTTTTTTCTCATATTGTTTTTCCATATGATCTTGAATCTAGGGGCTAGTGCAGATCCCCTAGATTCGATATTTTCCTATTTCTTCAATGTTTGGATAACTGAACCCTTCTTTTCTTATACATGCATTAGTGTGAGATTGAGCACAAGTTCATACTCTCACTAAAGTGGGGGATAAATATAGTGTCAAAAATTGCCACCCTTGACAATTTCACACTAGGTTTAGTTCCCCCTATGTGCTTGGACCTAATTATGCATTTAATTACCTATTTTACAAATATCTTCAAAAAATCAAACAATGAAAATAAAAATAAGCATTTAATATTTACCCCCAATGTTTAAGGCCCTAAAAAGGATGGGTTTGGAGTAGGGTGCTCCATGCCCTTGTCTAGTCCATTTTGATATACTAACTTGTCAGTATTTTATTATTTGAAAATTTGAATTCACTTGTTGGCTATAGACATTTGATTTTTAGGAAATTGGAAGAATTGTATATAAATACAAAGTATTTTCACCATTTTAATCCTAGTAATTTTGGAAAGTGAAAGAAGAACATAATTAAGCAATCAAGATCAATCAAGAGTAAAATTATTAGCATTGTTGCAACATTTATTTCAATCAATCATCATACCAATAATTCATCATGTTTTTATGTAAGTTTGTTCATATTTTTTGCTCATTTATTTTGTGAGTACTAACAATTCTAGGATATCAAATCAAGCAACAATTTCTCCTTGAAGGGGATGAGTACATGGCTTAAATCCATCAATGAAGGTAGATTTGAGTGGTGAGTTGTAGCATTAGTCAATTCATTATGTTCTTTTTTTATCATTTAGCCTCTACCTAAACAAGGTTAAGCTCCCTTTTTTACATCATTACAACTATCATGGAGGTAGAAATACCAAACAGGGTTTGACTTAGGCAAGCCCCTATACAACACAACCTTCCCCCCTCTTCATGTGTGCATGTTTTTAGATTTGAAACAATTTGGAGGACACACAAAGACTAATTAATCATTCATGCATTCAATCCCTACAAATGGCTAAAACAAGGAAAGTTGATTTTCTCAGTAACATATAACATTTTGATAATGACCCTAAGCGAATTGGACTTGTAGATCTAGAGCTATAGGCTTGTGAAATTAGATCCCAAAAATTAGGAAGCTAGTCTAGGGTGTCCCACACCCTTGACTAGTCAATTCATCACAAAATGCCCATGCCTAGTTTTTTTTGTGCTTTCCCTTTGAATTTCTATAATCAATTTTTGACTTTTTTATTTCACATTTCTTAGAATTCATCTGAGTTTGTCATATTTTCATAGTTTACCTAGGAACATCATGGCATCTTGAATTTAGTTAATTAATAATTAATTAATCATCCCAACACATTAAAGAAACACTATATTAAAAGAATAATCTACCATTTTGGATTTTCCATTAAGGTGTTTAGCAAAGTGGGTATTGAGATCATTTTTAATCCACAACCATAATTGGGACAAGTGTGATTTACAACCTAGATCTCTTTTCCCAATCAAACAACCATAAGTCTAAAACAATGTCTCACAAGGGTATTAGCTAAGGGACACCAAATCATGAGGCTCATATGAGATTCAAAACATTTTGGTGTTCCTACAATGAAGGGAAAACACAACATAGTCACAAAACAATATAATTTGTAAACACAAAAACTAGAATTGCACAAGAACCATAGTGAAGTTTTTGATTTTTCTAAATTCAAAATTTTAAAATGAGCTACAATGTGTGAGGATCCTAATCTATAAATTTTCAAGTTTGGCAACAGGCACATTTTCCAGAACTACACAAAATTTCAATTTTGCTATATGTAGAACACAATTTTGTATGCAATTTCATATTTTTCAAATAATGCAATGTAGTCTGAATGTAAATTTTAGATTGAAAAATGTAGTGATCAACTGATCCTAGTTTGACAAATCTAGAAATTAAAATTTTTCTATCTTTTGAAATAGCAACAACAATGTAACTTTCTACTTTTTCAACAATACATGCATGCATAAATGACAAATTAAAACAGTTTTAGATTCTTTTCATATTTTATCATGACATAATGAATATTTTTAGTGCAATTATTGACTAGATATTCTTGAAATGACTAAAATTAACACTATTTATCTTTTGAATTGAAAATGTTATGCAAATTTTTACCTTTTTATGGATTTTTATCAAAATGTTCATGCATAAATCATAAATTCCAAATATATTGAAATAAGAATTTGGATTTAAACATGACCTAATTAATATTTCAAAAGTTTTAAAATGCACACACATTAGGTTCACCAAAATGTGATGTAGGAAAAAGGGATCTAGGGCCTAAACTGCACTCTTTCCAACATCACAAGGGAGGGGAATAAAAGTGATATTAAATACCCACTTGGCTAGTAACCACAATGGAAGAGTTAGAATGGTGGATCATGGTTTTATTACTTTCTTTTGTTTGGGTTTGTTTGTGTGATTTGATGTTGATTAATTTATTTAATAATATAAAGATGTTCCTCGGTTAAGTATGAAAATACAAAAAACTGATATGATTTTTGGAAAAAATAGAATTGATAAACATAGGGCAGGTGCATGAAGTTGGTCACAATTGTGTGGCCAAATGGGAAAAAAAATTGGAAACACATAACGCGCTCACGTTATAACGTGCTTGCATTATAATGCAAGCATGTTATGTGCTTTTAAAAGAAAAAAAAAGTGAAATGTGTATCATTTTCTTTTCACTGTTTCTCAGCTCTTCCTGCAACCAAAAACACTCACTTTCGCACTCACGTTCTAGGAGGAAGGACTTCTACAAATTTCATCAAGAACAGTTGGATTTTTTCTACAAATATGGCACCACGGCAATGAAGAGATACGGGAGGTAAGTATTGTTTACTATTTTTTTTGAATTTGTTAGTTTGAAATTGATTTTGTTTGTTCTAGGTTAGATTTTTTTAAAAAATTTGTAGGAAATCTTGCAAATACTCAACAAGAAGAGGAGGTAAATCCTCAACAAAATCAACCTCAACAACAAAATCAACCTCCCCCACCATTCTCTCAATTCCCTCCTGGCACTCAAGAAAATTTGAGTGAAATTGAGAACAATAGAAAACAACTTGAGGATCTTATCAGTAGGTTGAGTGATCCAAATGCTTCAACCATAAAAAGAATGCTTCTAGAAAATTCATTGAAAGACATGTTAAAAAATGTAGATGCAATCACCCAACAAATATCTGGATGGCAAGATAGGAGGGAGGCAGACAGCCAGGGCATATTATGCAGACAAATTATCATATAAACAAGTAAAAGATTTAAAAATTACTAAAGGTGATTTGTGCTCTCTATTCACTGACCCTAAAACAAATCAAAATCTTACCCTCAATGCAAAGAGGTTTCCTATTCATTGGTGCCACCACTAAGAGATTAAGAACTATTTTTATGAAAGATGGTATATGGTCTTTGATTACCCACGTATAATTGTGAAGTCCCCAATATTTTCTTAGAGGCAAGCAATCATAACTTTGACCCGGAGTGTTATCCATCACACTATCCCTATTGTATAGCGCTATCTAGGGGAGTCTTCAGGTGGTGGCCTTCAAACCCATGTGTGTCAATCTTGCGAGGTGACTTGTTCGTATGACCCTATTGGCACTCAAGAGGGTGCTACACAAGATCCATATGCTACTATGCAGCCTGATCTATATGCATCTACGGGGATGGAGAGGATGACTGACATTTTGCATGATGCATATGGCATTGACACTTAGGTAAAACTCAGCATGTTCATTGAATTTAATTTATTAAATTTTGATTGTGAAATGCAAGATTAACTAATTTAGTTTTATTATTTTAATAAAATTGTGGGGTCATACTATAGAGACTGGATACACCAGTCATCCACCTAATTATTTTTGTAGTACACCTATCAATTGGGTATGTTATAAAGTTAGTAAACAATTATATAAATTTATTACATGTGTTAATAGCATTTTCTTATGAATGGTATTTTAATATGTGATTTTGGATGTTGAACAGGGTACTGTTGGAGGTTTCAAGGAAACAACTCCGAGTGCCAGTAGATTTGATCAAATGTTCATGAAGGTAATATAGAATTTAAAGAGAACTTAAGTAATGAATTCTAAGTTTAATATATTTGTGTAGTTTATATTCATATTGTTGACCTTACGTTGCATTACAAATCATTCAAACTCAAAGCATTACTTCAAATTCGATAACTAATAATCAGAAATATATCTGTTTAATACTTGTACTCAAAATTTTGTTCATTATATCTCATACATTATAAGTCATGACATGGATCGCTATTGTAACTTTTTGTGATTGAATAATTTGTTGTTTTATTTTCAGATGTCGGTGATAGAAACACCGCCAAATGTTACGAGGGTAATGGATATTGGTGTTTCCTCCACTATACAATCCTTGATGGCTCTAATAGGGGAGGTATGAGGAAAATTACTAAATTTCAATTTACATTCATTGTTATAGATGAACTAGTTCTAGTGAAAAATCAAACCATTACTGATTTGTAGTTTAATTCCTATTTGGATGGTTTATACAGGGCTTGAGCATGCTTGAGCATCAGCGTGCAAATATTTCCATCTAGGAGAGTGATTGTGAGATGGTCGTAAGTGATTATTTTGTTAAATATATTAATTTTTATAATGTAATTTCTATATATTAATGTCTTTACTGTTATTGTAATAGTTGAAACTTCACTAGAAGCTAAACACTAGGAGGAGAGAGCAGGAGCACTCCTCGAGCACAGCAAAAATGAGTGACAAACTTATTGCCCAGCAAAGGGAAAGAAAATTGTATTTGAACTAGAGCATGGAGAGAAATGAATTTTGAATGCACAGATCCCTTTGTTGTATGCCTACATGGCAATTTTTTACATATTTTATATTGGATATATTTGACATTGTATGCCTATATGGAATTCTCGTAAGCCTATATGGCTATTTTGTAACTATATTTTATACTTATATCGACATATATTGATGTATGCGTACATGACTATTTGCTTAATACAAATATTTTTATCGATGGTGTCCATGTTTGCAAATTATAAATTCATGGTTCAATAGATATGAGTTACGTGTATTCAAGTGTATACTTTACAACTTATGCACATATATTTTTTGACTTACATGTGAACATCAAAAAGTGTGAAAATTTCTATGTTTGGAAGTCAAATGTAAGCCAATTTTGTAATTCCCAGTTCTTGCACACTCAATCTTATGGACTTATTCCTTCCTAGCACATATTGTGAATATTTCTCATTTGGTGCAGAAGACAGATTCCTCATTTTTGAACCACTCATAGCAAAGAGATTCACAATAAACTTTAGCATTGGAACACTACTCCATACTTCTCTTGTCTAGACCATAAAGGATTGAAAATTCTTAATTTGATGCAATGATAGTCGTGAGATGATAATTTATATAGCCATGCCTATTTTGAAACTTCGCATCTAATACTACATCAACAAGAACTTAAGAAGTGTTGCATAAGAGTGTTAGGTTTGATAGGCCTTCTCTTCCCTAAGGGAGGAGAGCCTGCATCTTGAATTTTGAACAAAATTTTAAGAAGCAAACATTTTACCTAAAAGCTTCAAACCTAGATGACATATTTGGCTAATTCTATCTTGAAAATTATCAATGCATTCAAACTCTAAAGGAGATTCTCCCTGAAAAGAAAACTTTACCCTTTTTCCCAAGGAAAGAAATTGCAACAAGTGATTTATCTTATTTCTTTCTCACAGTTCCTGGTCAATCATTCATGGCTTAGGATAGTTCCGTTCCAAGGCAAGGACACCCAAAAAATCACTGAGATTCTTCTACGATCTGCAAGAAAAAGGTTTTGGCTCTTTCACAATGTAAATAATTATGTAACACTATTTTCTTGTTTTCCTTCCACACAGAAAAATGTTCACACTTTTCAAATTGATCAATGATTGAAATAATGGCTGATTGTAAACACTTGACATTTTTATGTTTGAACTTTAATTTATAATTTTGTATCATGACATTCGAGTAGATTACTAATATTTTAATATTTCACTATGAAAGTGGTGGTGTATTTTTGCTATGTTATTTGACTATTAATATGGTGGTGTATTCTGAACTTGATTACTGCTGTAAATATGTATATATTTCTTATTTTTATATGTTTTTGTATTATCGAACCCAACCCCAAAAAAAAATTTCCCGAACTAGCGAACCGGGTTCTTGAACCCGATCCCGAACCCAAAACTGAACTGACAACTTAGTAAAAAATATATTTTTGTCGTTTATATTCATAACATTGATTACATTGCATTGCACATCTTTCAAACTTAAAGCATTGCTCACATTTCATAACTAATAACTAGATGTTGATAGATGACAAAATTTCAATTACAATATAGTTTTTACAAAGTCAACCTAAGCAGTTATGCAATTACTTCACATTGCATAACTAATAACTAGGAGCAGCTACCAATTGCATTTGGTTGTCATGGCATTCTATGAGACCAAATTTCTTTGAGGCATTTTTTCAAACAGTTCACTACCTTGTCTATACTACCACATTTTTCATACATGTCTACCAAAGCATATTGTCTTGAAAATAGTTCAAGTGTTGCCTTGTTGTTATGGCTAAAAGCCTAAAACAAGTGCTTAGGAACAAGCTATGGATGCTTGGAAAAAATTTATCAAAAGCATAATAGTAAGCAATATCATAGACAAGGCAGTGAACTCTTTGAAAAAATGCCTCAAAGAAATAAGGTCTCATGACCTGATGTAATGCCATGATAATCAAATGCTTTTGATTGTCATGGCATTCCATCACCATGAGACCTCATTTCTTTGAGGAATTTTTTCAAAGAGTTCACTGCCTTGTCTATGCTAACACATTTTTCATACATCCCTATCAAAGCATTTAGCCAAATAGTTCATTGCCTTGCTGCTATGGCTAAAAGCCTAAAACAGGTGCTTTTGAACAAGCTATGGATGCTTAGAAAAAATCTATCATAGCATAATAGTAAGCAATAGCATAGACAAGGGAATGAATAGCATAGACATGAAAAAAAATGCCTCAAAGAAATGTGGTCTCATGGTGGTGGAATGCCATGACAAGCAAATTGTTGTGGATTGTCATGGCATTCCATCACCATGAGACCACATTTCTTTGAGGCATTTTTTCAAACAGTTTGTTGCCTTGTCTACACTACTACATTTATCATACATGTTTACCAAAGTATTTTATCAAATAGTTCACTTCCTTGTTGCTATGGCTAAAAGCCTAAAATAGGTGCTTCCAAAAAAACTATGAATGCTTGGAAAAAATCTATCAAAGCATACTAATAAGCAATAGCATAGAAAAGGCAGCAAACTGTTTGAAAAAAAGCCTCAAAGAAATGTGGTCTCAATGGTGATGGAATGCCATGACAATCCATAGCAATTTCTTGTCATGGCATTCGTCATGCCATTCCATCACCATGAAACCACATTTCTTTGAGGCATTTTTTCAAAGAGTTCACTACCTTGTCTATGCTAACACATTTTTCATACATGTCTATCAAGCATTTAGCCAAACAGTTCATTGCCTTGCTGCTATGGCTAAAAGCCTAAAATAGGTGCTTTCGAACAAGCTATGGATGCTTAGAAAAAATATATCATAGCATAATAGTAAGCAACAAGCTGATGCAATAGAAATATTTCCAAACCAATCAACAACTTAGGGGACTCTTGTCCCAAACTCATCTTGGAGAAGATCAAACAAAATTTCAACATTTCATCAGAAATATACTTTTCATCCACTCAAATTCTCTTATCATTCATCATTCATCCTTCCACAAATCTATATTCCATGTGTTTGGGTGTGAAAGAGGACCATGCCTAGCATAAACATGCCTATTCAGATGCATTGGAACAGTCAATTTGGTCACACAAGTTGCAGAATGAAAATTGCACCACTTTGCAACTTTCCACTGCTTCCATTTGACACTTTTTCCATCAACTAAAAACTAGAGACTACGGGAAAACCACTCCGAGATAACGAAAAATAAGAGATGTTATTGTAGAGGGGACCAACACAATCCCATAAGATCAGACGAGAAGTTTCTAAGCATCACGGTGTCCGAGAAAGCTCATGCTGAAATTTGTAGGTATTTTTCCCTTTGGACCTTTAAGGGATCGATCTGGTTGAATGTAGCTCGGAGCAATTCCGCGTGTTTAGGTGAAAAATAGGACTATGCCTAGTGTAAACATGCCTATTCAGATGTGTTGGAATAGTCTGTTTGGTCACACGAGTTGCAGAATGAAAATTGCACCACTTTGCAACTTTCCACTGCTTCCATTTGACACTTTTTCCATCAACTGAAAACTAGATACTACGCGAAAACCACTCTAAGATAATGAAAACCGAGAGAGGTTTTTGTAGAGGGACCCAACACAATCCCATAGGATTAGACAGGAAGTTTCTAAGCATCACGGTGTCTGAGTAACCTCATGCTGAAGTTTGTAGGCATTTTTCCCTTTGGACCCCTAAGGGATCGATCTGGTTGAACATAGCTCAGAGCGATTCTGCGTGTTTGGGTGTGAAAGGGGACCATTCCTAGCATAAAAATTCCTATTCAAATGCATTGGAATATTCCGTTTGGTCACATGAGTTGCAGAACAAAAATTGCACCACTTTGCAACTTTCCATTGCTTCCATTTGACATTTTTTCCATCAACTGAAAACTGGAGACTACGGGAAAACCACTCTGAGATAATGAAAACTAAGAGAGGTTATTGTAGAGGGTCCAAATTTGATCCCATAGGATCAAATGGGAAGTTTCTAAGTGTCACAGTCTCTGAGTAACCTCATGCTGAAGTTTGCAGGCATTTTTCGCTTTGGACCCTTAAGGGATTGATCTGGTTGAACGTAGCTCGAAGTGATTTCACATGTTTGGGTGGAAAAGAGGACCATTCCTAGTGTAAAAATGCCTATTTAGATGCATTGGAATAGTCTGTTTGGTCACACAAGTTGCAGAACGAAAATTGCACCACTTTGCAACTTTCCACTGCTTCCATTTGCCACTTTTTCCATCAACTGAAAACTAAAGACTACGAGAAAACCACTTCGAGATAATAAAAATCAAGAGAGGTTATTGTAGAGAGGCCCAACATGATCCCATAGGATTATATGGGAATTTTTAAGCATCACGGTGTCTAAGTAACCTCATGCTGAAGTTTGCAAGCATTTTTCCCTTTGGACCCTTAAGGGATCGATCCGGTTGAACGTAGCTTGGAGTGATTCCACGTGTTTGGGTGTGAAAGAGGACCATGCCTAGCATAAAAATTCCTATTCAGATGTGTTGGAATAGTCCATTTGGTCACACGAGTTGTAGAACAAAAATTGCACCACTTTTGCAACTTTCCATCGCCCATTTGACACTTTTTCCATCAACTAAAAACTAGAGACTACGGGAAAACCACCCGTGATAACAAAAATTGAGAGAGGTTATTGTAGAGGGGCTCCAACACGCATCCCATAGGATCAGATGAGAAGTTTCTGCATCACGGTGTCCGAAATCTCATGTTGAAGTTTGTAGGCATTTTTCCTTTGGACCCTTAAGGGATCGATCCGTTGAACATAGCTCGAGCGATTCCGCTGTTTGGGTGTGAAAGAGGAAAATTCCTACCATAAACATACCTATTCAGATGTGTTGGAATAGTCCATTTGGTCACACGAGTTGTAGAACGAAAATTGCACCACTTTGCAACTTTGCACTGCTTCCATTTGACACTTTTTCCATCAATTGAAAACTGGAGACTACAGGAAAACCACTCCAAGATAACAAAAACCGAGAGAGGTTATTGTAGAGGGGCCCAACGCAATCCCATAGGATTAGACATGAAATTTCTAAGCATCACGGTGTCTGAGTAACCTCATGCTAAAGTTTGCAGGCATTTTTCCCTTTGGACCCTTAAGGGATCGATCCAGTTGAACGTAGCTCAAAGTGATTCCACGTTTTTGGGTGTGAAAGAGGACCATTCCTAGTGTAAAAATTCCTATTACATGATAAATGGTCTGTAAAGCCCTTATTTAACACAAATAACCCTAAAACACTTAAATTACAAGGTTCACCACATGAATCCCCTTATTGATCAACTTCTTTACATCATGACTCAATTGACCTAATACATACAAAAATGGTATTGAATCCTTATTAAATGAAATAGAATGACCTCAAACCATCTAAGAACACCCTAAATGATCAAATGACCAAATAATAGAAACCACAAGGGTTCAAGTGTTGAAAAGATGGAGTTGGTGCTCCTGCTTTCAAAACTATGATTGTCAACAACATAAAACATTCACAAGGCCTTTTTGAAGGCATATCAACCTCCTCAACCAACTACAACCACTTTTCAACTTCTTTTACAAGTGTGACCCTTCAACTTCTAAGTTTTCAAAATGACAACTTTTGGTTTGACAACATTACATTGTTATGTGCAACTTTTGACATATTGATGTAAATGACTCCATACCTAAACTAGTGACCTTATGATGGCCTCATTACATCATCTTGACCCTTACATTACGAATTTACATACATTTTCACATTTAGGCCATTCAAGGCTTCATTACACCAAATTGACAACATGCTAACATGACATTGCAACCTCATATCCTACCAACCTAGATTGACTTAAAACACCGTTGTGCATATACTTATAAATTAATCCAATGAACCATCCAGGTCTGCTCTACTCTTTATTGTGTCAAGTATTGCCTTATGGTCAGACTCACGGACCTTCCACAAGGTCTTGTTCAAAGGCCTGCCCCGATATTTTCTCAAACAAACATTGGATGCCATGACAAGGTTTGAGTAATGAAGAATCTTACAATGTGTGTCAAATTCCTCAAACAACCAATGTTTAACACTCTTATGTGGGTACCTTCTCAGCCACATTCCAGTAACAACAACTGAGCCTGTAGGGTATTCAATGTTTTCTCCATCTATAATTGTGGATTCCAATTTCTTTTTTGCCTCAACACAATGAAACAACTAATAGTTTGTACCCTCTTCGATGTCTTCATCTGCAGTAACTGCATAAACATGCCCTACATTTATATGTGTGACATATCTCTTGAAATTAGTCAGCATTATGAATACAGTACAAAGTAAGATAACAATATGGAATTTCAAATACTAAGCAAGTAGATATATTACCTGGTTGAACTAGATCCGATACATGGTCAAATTCGACTGATGATTCTATCTTTTGAGTTCCAATGCCATCAAAGGGTGATATGTGTGAAGTGGGCTAAGATAACTTGTCAACCATTTTTCAACCCACTCCCCTGACTCATAATCATTCCAGTCTTGCATTGTACATGAAGAACAAAAGCATGCCATCTTACGTGTATCGATACTCCATGAACCTACATTTGAGCTAAAGAAAGAGTGCAACTCACTCGATCCTATTAGTGTACAACAATCCTCATATGGTACAATGTTAGTATCATCCATCAACCAAAAAAATCTATGAACTGAAGACGTACCTTCATTACCTAGACCCATCGAACCATTACACCACTCGACGATTGATCTTACATCTGTCAACTATGCACTGTCTTTATAATTTAACTCTTCTCATGCTAATGCTCTTTTCATGCATGCTCCTGCACTGTCATTCTCCCCTTTTCCATGTCCGGCCTCACAAAATTTCCACATATGTTGAACACGTGTAGTGAGATGCATCCTACACAACCAGTAGAACATGCATAGGTTCTTGAGCTGTGTTGCACAGTTATCTGACCATATTATATGCCGATCGTATGATATGCCCCTCTAAGCCAAATGATTGTAGAATATCTAGAAGCAACCTTGTACGAACTCTGGAGAATCTGTGCGATCATCACTAATATAAAAGTAATACTCCCTCAATACCTTCCTTTCATCCTCTGTACTTTCAGCTCCATGTATGAATGTTGTGTGCACAAATATGGAAACATGTGTGGAGTTGTAATATTGTGACTGCACCTCATGTTGTGGTTGTAGAGTGTAGTTCTCTGCAAATTCAACAATTGATACTATGTTTCCAAGTGGAAAGGTGTCCTTGCATAGTTTGAATTGCATGTCCAGCCATCAGGTTGTATAGGTATGCCTTGCATACTCATACACTAGATTCTCACGAAACATGGACATGAACTGATACACTGGAATCTTTTGAATAACCAACTCACACCTTTTTGCTTTAGACCCATCTTTTGTAGCATATGCCACTGTTTTGTACTTCCCAAACTCTACTAGTTTTTGTCCCACCTCATATGTGCTTTCCATATGTTGACATACTAGCATTCGTTGCGAGCCACCGCAATGCTCGCATGAACCATCCAAGCATGCTGTCCTATAGAATATTTGGCCATCCTCTATTTCACATAAATTTTTTGATAAGAACTCTCTTGAATATTTTGGTGGGGCTTCTATGCCACAATCCTGCAAAACATCATTAGCATGCAAATCTAAACATATAGAACAATAAACATCATAATGGTTAGAGAATTCAATATGTAGTTTACAACAACAAGTAGTGCATGTATGATTTATCTTGACATAAAAAGGTTTAATCATTTCAAAAAATCTTTGAGAAATACTAATTTGAGGAAAAGAATTTTGAAATTTATGAAAAAATTGGGTTTGAGTCGTATCCAAAAAATGCTTTGGATGTAGCTCACGGTTTCAACTACCGATTCTCCTTCTTATGACATCCCTTTGATTCTTTTTCCAATAATTCTTTCACTAGTGTTCTCACGTTGAACCCTCATCCCGCCCACAAACCCCACCCCAAAACCATCCACTTTAAGCTGCCTTTGAACCAATTTTGATAAAGTTTTTCTACTATTCATTTGTTGACTTGTCTTTTTAATGAGGGGCGCCAGGATCTCTTTGTTTGATAGTTTACCAAAGCTGATGTAATGACACAGGGTGACATTACTATCCTTTGAGCATGAGGTCTTCACCCACACCGCTATAAGCATCCATTAATTTTCACAATAGTGTTTTCACTTGATGCATTCGATGTTCCCTAACCCAAGATTCATGATGCTTTTGTAATTTAAACCCCGCGATCATTTCGAACAAATAGTTGACATCTTGCAAATTCATTTAGCCTTCAAAGAACACATTTTCCAAATCTTATCAGCATATCTTCTACAAGGCGCTTTGGAATCTTACCTTCCATGTGCTACACAAATATCCTCATCAATATTAATCAAAAAATTTGCTTTCTACTAAAATTTAGGTGGTGTTTCTCTTAGGTACATACATCTCAATATTAGCAATTTCATCAATATTGAATTGAGGTGGTGATTGGGCGCATCTTCGGACGAGAGGGTGGAATAGAAGACATACCTTGAGGTTCACGTGGGGATGATGGCATACCTTGTTCCTCAACTCTGAGTGATGATGTACTCTCAACTTCAGATGTAGTGGATGGTGTCCAACCATACTCACTTGTGGTAGATAGTGTCCCTCCATATTCGCTTGTGCTTAATGGTGTCCCTTCGTATTCACTTGCAGTAGAGGGTGTGTCTCCAACTACAGTATCTGCATCTCCCCTAGCATGACTCTTTTGCATTCGTGCCCTTTGTGCTACCAATTTCTTTTCTCTTTTTGACAGTTGAGGTTCCTCTTCAATTGGCTTGTTTTCATCAATCATTCCCAATTTATGATTTTCATGATATTCCCTCATCCGTTTTTTCTCTTTATCTTTGATGGCTTGGAGCTAATCATCTATTAGTTTTTTCCTTTTAACAATTCATTTCTTCGGCATGACAAATAATTTTACCTATGCAAAAAGTGATAAGTTGTCAAATTAACTAATTGAAAGCTTTGGAAGCACAACTCAATGAAAGCTTTGGAAGCATACACAAAGAAAGTCAATGAAAGCTGGTTTGTATAACTATTTGACAAAATAACTCAATGAAAGCTTTGGAAGCATACACAAAGAAATTCAATTGTTAAATTTAACAAAATGCCTCAAAGAGATGTGGTTTAAAAATGGTAATAGGGAAAGTGTGCATTCTGAATTGTGTGATTTTAAAATGTCCATTGACAATGTAGAAAGAATACAGACAAACTAGTGCTGTTTGTTCAATTTGTAATGTTCAAATAAATATGATGAGTGAAGGTCATTAAATGATGAATTTCAATGTATTTGCACCATGAAATAGGTCACTAGGTGATATTATTGAAAAGTTGCTTTTATAACAAAAGTTGTCAATTATCGTAAAAATGTAAAATTGCACAAAAGCAGGAAGGTGAAGAGTCTTTTTGGTGGAAGGGCAAGGATGGGTTGATGAAGATGAAGAGGCAGTTATTTCAACTAATTTAGACACCTTTAAAAAGAATTGTAAGCTCGAGAAAGGAAGATCTTGTATCCCAAAATCCATAAAAATTAATAAAAACCTCCGCCGCTTATTTTGGAAAGCTTTTCTATTTTGTTTTCGTGTTGCATAGTGATTCAAGCATTCTAAGATTTGATTCTTGTTAAGGAAAGAGAATTTTTTCATTCTGAAAGTTGTAGGAATTGTAATTCAAATAATCAATCTAATTTGAACTTAGTTCTCTCAAGTCTCTGCCCAGTGGTTTCCTTTAGAATTGTTTCGAGAGTCTGCAGTGACGCCCCTAGCCATTCCAATCGATGTAGGGGCTAGTAGGTCTAAGTGAATGGATCATATTTAGTGTCTTTTCAATGTGAAGATGTGTGTGGCAGGTGTGGGTAACAGAAGAAGTCGGGATACTGTTGCATGAACAAAATTCTGAATTTTCTCATTCAAAAAAATGATGTTTTCAAGCAGGGTTTGAGGAAACAACATGTAGAGGAGCTTAGAAATGATTTCAAAATAATTTGCAGACATAATGAAGCATGTTTCAATTGTTGGGTGGAGTATAAACTTTTATAAACTTTTATAGTATGTTGAAATAAATGTTCTACTATGTTTTGTGAAATAAGTGTATAAACTTTTATAGTATGTTGAAAAGGATCAAAATAGGCCTGAGAATCTGTATTGGGATTGTGTAAATGCTTTATGATAGAAAAGGAATCACCCGATTAGATGGAATGTTGGCCTCCTAGAGATATTTGGCATTGTTTGCTAAAAACAAAGAATA